>CM070500.1:71418042-72018042 GCA_036346375.1 Guadua angustifolia | reverse complement strand
GGTGCTAAAAAAATGAAAAGGCTAGGGGGAAAAATGCAAACAACACTACACATCAATTTTTTTTAGGACACAAACCCTGTAAGCGATTTGCAGTATTACACTCTTCCCCCCTTTAACAAAATTCGACCTCGAATTCTGAACACCACAAGCACACCAACTAACTCACCCGCAATAGCAATAGAAACAGAGTTGCAAAACTAAGATACCCGAGAGGAACGACACCGGGTAAACCTCACACCGGAGAAACTCCAAAATTCAAGGAAACAACCAAATTCTCAATTCATACCATTCTCGAAAATTGTCTGACAACTCAGACAACTTTTTCTTTTACACTTCAACACACGACCTCCAGTCAACCAAGGATTCTTCCCAGAGGATCATAATACTAGTCTCCAACTCAATTCTAATTACCCTATTCAATTTCACTCCCCAAAACTTTAATCTCTTCTCTCTCAACCTCTACCTCACAGATCAACAAACTCGAGATGTTACGATCGACGTGAACCACATCACTCTATTAAGCATCGAAGGAAATTATCACCAAATCACCAAAGCTACCTGATTGAACAACTAGGTTCTAAACTTGAATCGCCTAAGAACCAAGAAATCTCTGATTCTCATCTCTCTTCATTGATTTACCTTTATAACCAATTATCCAATTCTGAGCATAACACTATCTCCAACCACTTAATCATCTAAGGTTCCACACCAGAATTCCCCGAGAATCAAAACACGAATCTTATCCTTTCAACGGTTACCCTTGGATCAAAAGGGTCATGACCAACATTACTATTGCCACGATTAGCCCAATAGGCACAAATCCTATTTCCTCACAATACAATATCATACTTGACCTGCTTTCATACCTGTCTCGAACAAGGAGACAACCCTTCGAAAAGAAAGATTCATAACTGATCCCGCCATTTCTGACTAACCCACATTGAATCCCACCCACTAGACCAAGGGTTCGAACATACTAAAAAAAAAGTAATGCATTTATCGACCGATTCCACCGTCCAATTAACAGAATTAACCCCATACAAATGTGGGACAACGGAATCCGACAACCTCCCACCAAGGTTTAGACCAAGCCTGGAGCACCATTCATCACTCTACCCTCTGAATCCATTTACTATCCATGCCTAACCCAGACTAAAAATTGGGGTTACCACTAACCCACGCTTGATTTTCCTTCCAAGAAGGTCTCACCTTACAACCATCACCCAACCAATACTTCCAAAGAGTATAATCTTCCATTATACTACACCCAAAACTCATGACCCAACATCTTCTTGCCTCACACTAGAGCAAAGAAAAGTTTTGATTCGCCTGACAAGCTAACCACTTTCCTCAACATAAAACCGGAATTCATATCGAAGAAAATCTCAACTCAAAAGAGAAGCACCACAACAAAAACTTTTGCAGAAGTGGTCCCAAAAACTGAAAGAAACAAAGGTTCCTTTCTATCAACGAAACCACTTACAACGCTTTAACTTCCAAAGCATAAATCTTCACATCGAGACAACACTCAATTAAGAAACAACACATCCTATAATCCCAATTGAAGGAGGCAACTTACTGCTACCAACAATAATTACTTATGACTTAAACAAACGATTCATATAATAAGTACGCTCACAAGATCATTCTTATTTATTTAAGGCCCACTCCAATCGAACTATTGATACCATTATCTCCCACTAAAGAGCTTCCAACATTTTTCGTTAAATCTATTTATTTCTTTTAAATAACGAGCTAAAGATATCAAATTCTAGTTACTAAAAAGGCACAATCCATTCATACACTTTGAGTGTAAATTCTATAATCATATCTTGAGCCAATAATTAGGCACAACCACGGAGTGACGTAATTCAATGAACTAGAGTAGTCCAAAAACTATCATCAACCCAAATCATAATTAAGAACTCTCTCTTCCTCATAATCTTTCATCCATTGATTACATCCACGATTAAAAGGTTATTACCTACGCTGGACCAATTCCTCCCTATGGTATTCATCACGGAAAGTAAGCTATAACTCCAACCATAATGAACCTACCAAATCAAAGTCCACTTCATAAACTACCTTCAAGTTTTTTCCCTTCTCAAAGCAATTTCAGTAGGTTTAACGTCTGCCATCCATACTTTCGATGTGTTAGCAATACGATCAACCACTAGATCAAACCATTTTAGGTCTCCCTCAATAAACAATGTTTCCTCGAGATATAAATTGTCTAAAATGGCTATAAGACCATCCATTGCTAACAGCAAACCAAGCTCCCCCATACTCCATCTAATGATTCTTCGCATTTTAACTCCAATTCCATTTTAGGTCATTTTATCGTCACCTTGTAGAAACTTATCATTAATCAACCCATTCCGAGCACTGAGGACACCTCTAGTCAAAGCAATCCCATCAACTTATTTAAACAAGTTCCGCAACCCAACTTGTTATTTCTTCTACATCATAACCACTACTAGCCTTTCGCACACACACCATTACCAATCCTCCACTATAACCGTGGATCACCAAAACCAACACTAGAATCCTTGCCCTCTATCAAATTTAGGGTCAACCACCCTAACCACACAATCGTTCTACTAATCTGCTATAGGAGATCTTCAACCAACCCACAATATAGTCTGATTGCCGCACTTTCCTTTCCAGAAAAACCCAACCAGAAATTTCCAAGGTAGCTCATCTCTCAAAAGAGTTAGAGAATGACAGGACTCAATCCTGGTCATTCAACAAATCCCCAAATCATCATCAAACTCCCCAAAATTCCACGAAAGAAAGGAGTTGTACAACTAAATCCACGAGAAGGAAAAGCGGGTCGAACAAATAACACTTTCCTTTAAAGTTCCATATCTTGAGTTCACACGACCTAAGTTTTCATAAAACTCAATAACTCCTTTTAAAGCGGAAGAAGGTTCAACAGGAAGGAAACCATGACTTTCTCCGCAAAGCAACCAAAAAGGGACAACACAAAACTCTCTTCTTTATCTTAAATCCAAGAAGACCAAGGAAGACAAAATTCACATACGCACTCCATCAACTCTCCGATTTATGACAGAAACACAAGAACTCTCCTTCGGTGCTAGCTCTAACTGCCGCACCAACAACCAGAGCCACACGACAAGGCCGAACCCTTCGGCACAAAGAGTCCCAACAGACCCCGAAACTCCTCGATACAGAAATTCCAAATGACCCACTAGTCAAACCGATAACTTCATAAACTTAGCAATAATAAGCTTATCAAGCCTCAACAAGACTAACATATAACATAGCATCATGCATCAACACAGCACCAATCACAAAATAAGCATTGTCGCACAACGCAACGATAACCCATCCCTTTCCTACTGTGCATCAGAGTGTGTCAAGTTTTAAATTATTTAACCATTCTACATCAAGTTTTAAGGTTATTGCCCTAGGGCCACATTTTAAAAGTTCAACCTAAACCATGTTTCAACCATCACACAGCAAAATTTTAATTCATTCTAGAATTACTCACTACATTCAAACACCACGGACCTGAAGCCCGCTCTGATACCAACTGTAACACCCCCACTCCCCCACGGAGTCCGGAATGCTACCAACTCCCAAATTCACCAAAAAATTCGGCAGCATCTCCTCTGAAACTATGGACATCCACTCAGCAAACAAAAAGAATAGCAGCAATTATAATATCAATCTAGCAGGTCCTTAGTTAACCAACCACCCACTCAACAGAAATTAATGAATTTCATCACGATGAACAAATAAATTACAATCACATTAATTACATCCAAGTTTGACGAATTGGTTAAATAAATTATCGGTGACCGCAGTCGTGCACGTGTTACTACTCCCAACCCAGCGAGTCGTCTGCAAGGTACCTAAAACAAGAAGCAAACAAACGTGAGTCCAAGACTCAGCAGAGTGCAATCAAACATAAAAGTAATGAATTTGATTAGAATACAACGACTTCAAAACATACGATAATAGTTCCTTTACTTGACATCCTTAAATAAAGGAAAGGAAATTCAGTTTACCAATCACTAATTTGGAATCAACCAATTACTTATAAAAAACACACTTATCCTCTACCACAATAAATGATTGCTTTACAGAAAAGAGGATTTAATCATAGTTGGGACTGATTAAAGAAACTACTTGAACACATAAATAATTAACTAGAAAAACACTAAACAAAATCTCCTATGCCATAAATAGAAATCAACTGAACTAATGGAGGTAATGGCTTGTCTTTAGATGCACAAATATTTACATCTTCTTCTATGATTTTGCACAAATTGTCAAAAATGTTACAAAATATGAGGGAACACAAATTCCTAATCAGAAACAAACATTTTCATATAACAAAATAAACTATACTTGTCAAACAATAACAAAACAGACAAAGAGAGTTACCAACCCATTTGCACTATTTAAGAACACACCATCACAAATTTTTCTGCAAATTCTTATAGAAATGCATAGTTATCATTTTTCTTCCAGCTGACAAAATCTCCAATAAAGCACAAAATATTTAGAAATCTTTTTTAGAGCAAAAAGGGATACTTTAAATGCAATGTTGTCTTAAACAAATTTAGCAATGATCTTACGAACAATTGAACCAAAGCAACATAAATCCTGATTTCAAGAAACAAATTTACCTACAACCCAAAAAAGCCAATTGCAAAACAACCATCTTACCAATCCCAATTCAAATCCCCCAATCTCGCATAAAAAAACACCTGAGAAAAATTAATTCAAGCATTTTTTCTTAAGAATCAGAAGAACTACCTCATCACGGAGCTTGCAGCAGCACTGAAAGCAACACAGATTGCAAACAGGCAGCGAAGAGGGCAACCAGTAAAGAGTAGGCCCCAAAGCAAAGCAGCAATGCCCATGCAGCCACCAAGACCAAAGCACATAAACCAGGCTCCACAATGAACCATCCCACAAAGCTAATGAACAAACGCCCCTGAAAACATTCCCAGAGTTACACACTAGAAAAAAGGTAAAAATTTAAAAAATTGGGGTTACCACTAACCCACGCTTGATTTTCCTTCCAAGAAGGTCTCACCTTACAACCATCACCCAACCAATACTTCCAAAGAGTATAATCTTCCATTATACTACACCCAAAACTCATGACCCAACATCTTCTTGCCTCACACTAGAGCAAAGAAAAGTTTTGATTCGCCGACAAGCTAACCACTTTCCTCAACATAAAACCGAATTCATATCAAGAAAATCTCAACTCAAAAGAGAAGCACCACAACAAAACTTTTGCGAAGTGGTCCCAAAACTGAAAGAAACAAAGGTTCCTTTCTATCAACGAAACCACTTACAACGCTTTAACTTCCAAAGCATAAATCTTCACATCGAGACAACACTCAATTAAGAAACAACACATCCTATAATCCCAATTGAAGGGGGCAACTTACTGCTACCAACAATAATTACTTATGACTTAAACAAACGATTCATATAATAAGTACGCTCACAAGATCATTCTTATTTATTTAAGGCCCACTCCAATCGAACTATTGATACCATTATCTCCCACTAAAGAGCTTCCAACATTTTTCGTTAAATCTATTTATTTCTTTTAAATAACGAGCTAAAGATATCAAATTCTAGTTACTAAAAAGGCACAATCCATTCATACACTTTGAGTGTAAATTCTATAATCATATCTTGAGCCAATAATTAGGCACAACCACGAGTGACGTAATTCAATGAACTAGAGTAGTCCAAAAACTATCATCAACCCAAATCATAATTAAGAACTCTCTCTTCCTCATAATCTTTCATCCATTGATTACATCCACGATTAAAAGGTTATTACCTACGCTGGACCAATTCCTCCCTATGGTATTCATCACGGAAAGTAAGCTATAACTCCAACCATAATGAACCTACCAAATCAAAGTCCACTTCATAAACTACCTTCAAGTTTTTTCCCTTCTCAAAGCAATTTCAGTAGGTTTAACGTCTGCCATCCATACTTTCGATGTGTTAGCAATACGATCAACCACTAGATCAAACCATTTTAGGTCTCCCTCAATAAACAATGTTTCTCGAGATATAAATTGTCTAAAATGGCTATAAGACCATCCATTGCTAACAGCAAACCAAGCTCCCCCATACTCCATCTAATGATTCTTCGCATTTTAACTCCAATTCCATTTTAGGTCATTTTATCGTCACCTTGTAGAAACTTATCATTAATCAACCCATTCCGAGTAATCGAGGACACCTCTAGTCAAAGCAATCCCATCAACTTATTTAAACAAGTTCCGAACCCAACTTGTTATTTCTTCTACATCATAACCACTACTAGCCTTTCGCACACACACCATTACCAATCCTCCACTATAACCGTGGATCACCAAAACCAACACTAGAATCCTTGCCCTCTATCAAATTTAGGGTCAACCACCCTAACCACACAATCGTTCTACTAATCTGCTATAGGAGATCTTCAACCAACCCACAATATAGTCTGATTGCCGCACTTTCCTTTCCAGAAAAACCCAACCAGAAACTTCCAAGGTAGCTCATCTCTCAAAAGAGTTAGAGAATGACAGGACTCAATCCTGGTCATTCAACAAATCCCCAAATCATCATCAAACTCCCCAAAATTCCACGAAAGAAAGGAGTTGTACAACTAAATCCACGAGAAGGAAAAGCGGGTCGAACAAATAACACTTTCCTTTAAAGTTCCAAATCTTGAGTTCACACGACCTAAGTTTTCGCAAAACTCAATAACTCCTTTTAAACTGGAAGAAGGTTCAACACCGGAAGGAAACCATGACTTTCTCCGCAAAGCAACCAAAAAGGGACAACACAAAACTCTCTTCTTTATCTTAAATCCAAGAAGACCAAGGAAGACAAAATTCACATACGCACTCCATCAACTCTCCGATTTATGACAGAAACACAAGAACTCTCCTTCGGTGCTAGCTCTAACTGCCGCACCAACAACCAGAGCCACACGACAAGGCCGAACCCTTCGGCACAAAGAGTCCCAACAGACCCCGAAACTCCTCGATACAGAAATTCCAAATGACCCACTAGTCAAACCGATAACTTCATAAACTTAGCAATAATAAGCTTATCAAGCCTCAACAAGACTAACATATAACATAGCATCATGCATCAACACAAAGACCAATCACAAAATAAGCATTGTCGCACAACGCAACGATAACCCATCCCTTTCCTACTGTGCATCAGAGTGTGTCAAGTTTTAAATTATTTAACCATTCTACATCAAGTTTTAAGGTTATTGCCCTAGGGCCACATTTTAAAAGTTCAACCTAAACCATGTTTCAACCATCACACAAGAAAATTTTAATTCATTCTAGAATTACTCACTACATTCAAACACCACGGACTCAAGCCCGCTCGATACCAATCTGTAACACCCCACTCCCACCTGAGTCCTGAATGCTACCAACTCCCAAATTCACCAAAAATTTCAAAGATCTCCTCTCAAACTATGGACATCCACTCAAAGAAACAAAAAGAATAGCAGCAATTATAATATCAATCTAGCGGTCCTTAGTTAACCAACCACCCACTCAACGAAATTAATGAATTTCATCACGATGAACAAATAAATTACAATCACATTAATTACATCCAAGTTTGACGAATTGGTTAAATAAATTATCGGTGACCGCAGTCGTGCACGTGTTACTACTCCCAACCCAGCGAGTCGTCTGCAAGGTACCTAAAACAAGAAGCAAACAAACGTGAGTCCAAGACTCAGCAGAGTGCAATCAAACATAAAAGTAATGAATTTGATTAGAATACAACGACTTCAAAACATACAGTAATAGTTCCTTTACTTGACATCCTTAAATAAAGGGAGCAATTTGAATTCATATAACTTCAAAACGTAAGAACACGATTACTCCACCATTTGCTATAACCATTACTTAATTGAAATTATCCAGTTAAAGAAGCAGAAACTAACCCTACATACCACCTCCAACTCGGAAACATAAATAAACCTTACTCATGCCGCAACAATCATTTCAGGACGAGTCCATGACTCAATATTCAACTTGTTATTTACCAATTTCAACACACAATGCAATACTTTTATGCTCTCATCCTCTTTCTCATGAATCATAGAATGAATGCACCATGCATGCTCATAATGCACATTGTCATAGCGATACCAAGATAGTGAGTGCACACCCGTCGGTGTGCACCTCAATCCCACCCATCCGTGGCGGGCCTACTCTTCATCGACTCGCTCCCATTCACCTCGATGAATGGGACTACGAGGTAGGACTTTTGTGCTCACTACGGGTGAGCACCGAGGCCCGCATCAACATGGGACGCCTCGTCCATCATGAATGCACAACGCAATTTACATGAATGAAATTGCAACACTTCATTCATCGCCAACACCAACATAGCCGTAACCACATACATAAATATAGCCAAATTCTCACAATCTCCAGTCACTAGCGGTACTAGTATAATCAGATTCAACCATAAAGCATGGCAACTCATGACAGCGTTTCTATTATACAACTACATCCTCATACCACCGAGCCATGCTCACACAATACACTTATGTTAAATGCTCACAAAAATTCTATCTTTATAAAAGACTTAACCGCTTGAACCAATCTCATATTAGTCCCAATCACTCAAACAATATACTCACTAAAAACAACCTTACCAAAAGCTCGATCTCCATTAGAGTTCATCTAACTAACAGAGCAACAATTAAATTGAGGAGCATCAAATATGAACACACATCCACACTCGATAACACGGTGTACATGCCTTCATTCCTTTACCTTTTAATCATCATAAACATTTTCATAAGGGGAACACTTTCTAGTTATATCCAAGCAAGGCTTACCTCTTATGTATGCATCGGCAATTACTTACGCTAAGAGCAAACACTGCTTAATCCTCCTAGCCACAATCTAGGGAATGCACTTGCCTTTTACCGACGAAGAATGGAGTGGCATTTGGAATCTTAGCGCCAGATGACTTCCTGTGATTAAAGAAAGCCTGAATTTAGAACACATACACATAATATAACTTATGACAACAAACCACCTAAACAAAATCACTAGAACTAGTGCCATTTAAACTTAGGAAGATGCAACATGAAAACATATGGAGTGAATTCGGGCATAGTCAGTATAGCATGCAACAACTCTACAGTACAATCTTTCTTGCTGCATCTTATGCACGCCAGTATCTAGTTCATCAAAATGTTCGAACATGAGAATATAGGCAGCAATCACGCAACTCACACTAATTTGAGAATACAAGACATCAATGCAGACATATAAATAAAATCACTAAAACTTATACCATTTGATCTCAGATGACAAGTAAATGAGTACGCATACAGTACCAAAGAGGAGTTTAACTCAACATATGTTTGGGACTAATACAAGAACACTACCTCCTGAACAAATTCTGGCATGCAAAGTTGACTTTATCTAGAAATGCATGTGAGATTATTTCAGTGATTTCTTTCTTCCTATGCCAACAGATAACAATCATCCAAGTCTCGGCTTCAAAATAGTAGGGTTAGATGGTCTTGTCTTTAGATGCACAAAAGGTGATTTACATCTTCCATTGCCATAATGATTTGGCTGCTTAAACAAATTTATTGCAAACATGATGGCTTACAGAATTAATATTGGATGACTGAGGCGAACATCAAATTCCCTGATACCTCCAAGGAAGACATAACCATTTTCCATACTAGCACCAAAAGTAAGCACATATATGCTTGTCAAAACTAACTAATCTCTAACCCAAGAAAACCAGACAAACCGCAGGAATGCCCCACCCCCATCTCCCACTATTTATAGTAACAACACCGATGCACAAATTTTATTTCTAGCATTTTTTCTTATAGAATTCGACAACCTGTCAACTACTCTCATTTCACCGAGCTTGACCAAAATGTCAACTTGAAAAGCAACACTATGAATATTTTAGCAAATCTCTTTCAGGCTAGCGAAGAGGGCAACCTATGTAAATGCAATGTTAGCTCCCTATCACCAAATGCAAAGCTAGCAATTTGCACTCATGCTATCGTCACACCAATTGAACCAAATAGCAACATTAAACCTCCTAGGCATTTCATACGATCAACCGAAATTGAATCTACAATCCTCCAATCAAAGCCCTAAATGCAAAAACCGAAATCTGCCCACTACTTTGATCTCTCCATTCCCATGAGTTTCATCACATACTCATGCAATCTAGCTAGGCATAAACACAAACACCTTGTATGCAAGGAAAAATAATCAAGCTAGACTACCTCTAAGCAAATCCATGGAAGGGATGCAGACTACCGACGACGCGAGAACGGGTGGCCGGAGGTGCGCAGGCGCGGAGCAAGCCGGAGGCGCACAGAGGCCGGGGCGACGCCGAGGAGGCCGGAGCGGCGCCAAGGAGCCGGGAGGCGGCGCCGAGCGCGGAGAGGCCGAAGGCGCGCGGGCGCGGAGGCAGCACCGAGCGGCGCCGGAGGGAGGAGCGGCGCCAGCGAGGATGAGCCGGCCGGGTGGCACAGCTGGCCGGGAGGAGGCGAGCACGGGCGACGCCAGGAAAAGGAGTCGGGAGGGAGAGCAGCGCCTGGAGGAAAAAAAATGGCTGGGTTGGGGAATTTTAGTTCTAGGGTTCCCTCTCTTCCTTTTATACCCCATCCATTTGGGTGCTAAAAAAATGAAAAGGCTAGGGGGAAAAATGCAAACAACACTACACATCAAATTTTTTTTAGGACACAAAACCTGTAAGCGATTTGCAGTATTACAGCAAGCAAGTAGTTTCAACTCCAGTCTAGTAGACCAAATTAATCTTGATAACAGTAAACTGCACGTGGCATGCTTGAAGCATACTTCTTTTATTTTCAATGAATGGCATGCTTGAAGCATACATCTTATCTTTTAGGGAATGGCATGCTTGAAGCATACATCTTGAAGCTTTTGCACATTTTGATAATTTTGACAAGCTTCTTGCAGATTTGAGCCCTTTTTTTCTTATTCCCTTTTCTTTTATTGTAAACATGCAAAGTGATTAAATGGTCTATGAAAGAGTAAAACTGAAAATACACATGCTTCATAGCCCAAATTTGTTAAGACGATTCATTATCAAGCCTATAGAAGCAAGATATCACAAGGTATTAGCTATAGACAGTCAAACCAAGGAATTCCGCAATGTCACTTTTAGTTCAAGTAAAGCAATTTAGATTATCATATATAAGCTCAATTACATAATATATACAGAAATATGATAAAGTAAGTTCATTAAGTAACATACTTGGGATAAAACTCCCTCAAAACAACCATGTTTTAAAAAAAACTTCTTCAAAATTGTCACCTGTTATTTTAAAAACAAAAGACTGAAAGAACAAACCTCCCAAAAAAGCAACCGAAAGGAATTTTCACCAATAACCAATAACTCCCCCTCAAATAGATAACCAATGAGATCAACAGAGAGGAGATGATGATATACATGAGCTTGAGTTATCATGGTATGTTCAATTAAGCATAGGCATGAATCATGATAAGTGAATTCAAAGCATGAAAGGCATGATATAAAATATAACATTATTGAACATGCCAGGGGATACAAATGAGCATATGAACAATCATTTCATCTCATGCCACAATTAGATATCTGTGAATGTAAAGAACATGAGTGTATCAGATAGCTCACAAAGTAGATGAAGAATTATTGCACATGCTTCTTGAAAACCATCTCAAGGGTGAGAACCATCCAAGTCTTGATCTCATCTTGCAAAAGACCAAGATCCACTAAGCTTCTGTTCTCCAAGCCATTCCTGAAAATCTACATAGCACAAGAAGATGTCGAGGCCTCAGTACTGGGGTTAGAAATAAAGCATTTGGGAATCCAGTACTGAGACACACGACGAGTAGGCACAACACGAGTATGCTTGTTCACAAAATCAGATTTGCCTTTTTCTGTGTTTCTTGCAACAAAAGGTGTTTGCATCACCCTAGGCATAACACGAGTATGCTTGTTCACAAAATCAGATTTGCCCTTTCCCATGTTTCTTGCAACAAAAGGTGTTTGCATCACCCTAGGCACAAAATGAGGAGTAAAATGTGCCTTCATGAAATTAGACCTAGCCTTAGTCTTCTCTTTCTTTTGCTGTTTGACTAGTCTAAAGCAAAAATCTACTAAGTGTCCATCTCTACCACAATGAGTGCAAGTATACTTAATATGATGTTTAGTTTTAGTAACAGAAGTAACATTTACATTCATCATAGTAGAAGATAACACACCAGCAGATTTGAAAACCGTTTTCTTAGGTTCATTTGCAATCTCAAGTTTTCCTCTTTCAAGTGTCTTAACAACAGTAGGAGCACGCGACTTATAATGAGCATAAGAATCAAAACCTAAACCTTTGTGATGAGTACTGACTTTTGATTGATCCAAAATCATGTTTAGGTTTTTCTTTCCAGTAGTGAACCGTTCTAAAGATTTTTCCAAGTAATCAACCTTTTGAGAAAGATTTAAACAGTTATTACATGGAACGTCCACTTTTCCTTTTCGCTTATGCACAAGTTGAGCATGAGAGAACTTCATGAGTGAGCATAGCATCTGTCATTTGAGAAACCCTAGCATTTGCATCATGCAACTTCAATTCCAATATAGCACATTTAGAAACAGTGAGTTGTATCATGCAAATCAACAGTTGAACAAACTAGCATTTTTCACATGTTTCTCATTTTCTTTCTTTTCAAAGATTAACTTGCTCTAACAAAGAAACATGGACATTCCTTAAGGCAATAACTTCAGATTGTAACACATCACAAGATTTGCAAGAATCATCATCGTGAATTAAAGATCTAAGTCTTGCAATTTCGAATTGGAACTATCAATTTCTAGATCTTTTTCTTTAAGAGCCTTCTTAGATTTTTTAAGTTCTGAAGCTAATTTAATCATAGCATACTCAAGATCATCATAGGAAGGTCTCACCTCATCAAGATCGGAGTCGTTGTCGCTATCCCTTCCAGTCATGAAACACATGCCGGTGAAGTCATCATCGGAATCTCCCTTCTTGTCCTTCTTCTTGTCATGTGGCTCATTATCACTCTCAAAGTCTACATCGCTAAGATCACACTCCTCTATGGCGGCTAAGACTTTCTTAGCAACTTTTCAAAAATTGGAGCGCCTAGGAGTAGTGCGTCTTGAGCTACGCTATACCGTTCCTTTCTTTCTTCTTCTTCAACTTAGGACAATTTGTTTTAATATGCCCGGAAGGCCACACTCAAAGCAATTGAAGGAACCCGAATTGTGCCTCCACGCCTCCTCATCCTCACATTGTTGAGTGCTTTAAAAGCACGTGAGGAGATGAGCACAAGATCTTCTTCAGAAGCATCTCAAGCAGTTCATCCGAAAAGGAAGCCAATGCGCATAAGGAAACAAAAATGGTAATCCGACGAAGTCGTGGGGTTAGCAATAAGTGCATGTGTAGAGGATTTATCATCTCTAGGTGACAAGGAATCCATCTCATAAGTTTTCACCTAGAATAAAGATCATCCATGGTCAACGATCCAAATCAATAGTTTGATTGATTGCAAGAACAACCATGCGCCATTCAGAGTCGAGATCTCAAAATCTTACTAGCATTCTCTCTCATGGATTGTTAACTCCAACACCACGCAAATTGCACAAAATTTTCTCAAATCGAGAGTAAAGATCATCAATTGGTTCACCTGGTCTCATAACAAAATCAGAAAAGTCCTTTTGGTAAATATTTTTGTGCACTTTCTTAATCTTAGTTGAACCTTCATGATAGTCACATACTGTCTTCCAAACTGAATGTGCAGAACGTAAATGAGAAACTCGATCAAATTCTATTTCAGAGATTCCTTGAAAAATCAAGTTTTTAGCTTTAGCATTTAAATCAACGTCGCTTTATTATCATTAGTGACTATATCAGAACATCATATGCGAGAGACTTTGCGCCAAACATCATTACCTTGAGCTTCAATATAGGATTGCATGCGATTTTTCCAAGAAGAAAAATTTGAATCATTAAGCATAGGAGGACGATTAACATACTTATCGATGCCTCAACCTTGCTCGATACCACTTGTAGGATCGGATGACGCCAATCGGAGGGGTGAATGATTGCTGAAGCTAAAATCTTATTCTTAAACTTTTGAAACACCCCAATTCAAACTCAAATTGCTTGAAGACCGGTTCACGGTTGGGAGACCAGTTTAGAAGTCAGGCGACCAAGAGCACACTTGGGCGACCGGTTCGAGCACTGGCGACCAATAGGACACTTGGCGAAAGCAGTTCGGGCACTGGCGACCAAGAGAACACTTGGGCGAAAGGTAGAGCAGCGTAGAGACACTTGAGCGACCAGTAGGACACTTGGGCGAGCAGGTTGGCACTTGGGCGAGCAGGTTGGGCGACCACGTGAACTGTTGGGCGACCACGTGCACAGTCTGGGCGAGCAGACCGATATATGTTCACTAAAATAGAAATTTCCGAAGATCCAGCTGTTGGATTGACGTGAAATTTTAACTGTAGAAACTAGACTTAATTCCTCAGCTAACACAAAAAGAATCAGGTCGGTCGGATCTACGGATCTAAAGTTATGACCTTTGCAAGATGACTGAATTCGGGCGACCACGCGAGCAGTCGGGCGACCACGCGAGCAGTCGGGCGAGCAGGACATCAATCTGGGTGACCACAAATTACCAAAGATCTAACCATTGGATTGATGTGAAATTTTAATTGTAGAAACTAGATTCAATTACAAATCAAACCCAACAAGAATCAATCCGATCGGATCTACGGATCAAAAGATATTACCTTCGCAAGATGATACTTTTGCAAAGAACCGAACTCCGTGATGAACTTCGTGACTGCTGCTGCGATGAACAAAACTTCAAGCGATTGATCAACTATGTCGAAGCCAAGAGCAAATCACAACCGCAAGAAGAAGCTCTCTGGAAGATTGATTTTTATTTCATTGTCTAAAGTACTCCAACACAAGAGTACAAACCTTCAAAACCTGAACGCTCAAGAATAAACAGGGGACACCTCCCCTTATTTATACAGAGCAATCCTAACGAGATAGAATACAACTCCATTTCCAACATGGAAAGAGTCTGTATACATCTCAACTTGGCCCAACGTGGCCAAAAACAACTCTTGCACGTATGTACAGCCCACCTGCTGTAATTACGTGACTAACCAGCCTCCATGTGCATGTTCTCTAGCCCGAACGTCCCGCATGACATCCTTGACCACCAAGACCTCAATTCCTCCCTGAACCTAGTCCCGAACCTCAGTTCCTCCATGAACCTAGTTCCGGTCCCGTCATCGACCACGTTCGCCCTCGAGCAACACCTGCACATGAATAAACACAGAAACCGTGCACGAGCACAAGTCCACGACTTGACTCAAGGTCAATCCATGCAACCACTCACACGAGTGCATTGCATCAAGCAGAATCCATCATGCTATCACCAGCATAATAATTATCTCAACATGGCACACGCACAAGCACCACACATGCTATAATCAAAGTCACTTTACAATGTCAATTTCACCATTCAACCAATTTTTCATCATATGATCTCACAATCTCCTGGTGAAACCTCAAAAAGGACCCATGAAGAGAAGAATAATAGTGTTGCGGTGGTGGACGAGCTGCTACAAGAAGGCAATGTTGTTCTAAGCCTTCCAAATCCAGATCCTTGTGTTGAATTGCCTATACATCCTGAGCCATGCGAGCATGATGCCTGTATATATGTACCAGCATCGACACTCTTTCCCGCAACATAGGATGCTAATGACGAGGCAATCAAACAAGGTATTTTATATTGATTTATTTTATGTATGTCTATAATAAGATGAGGTATTTCTTTATTGGTAACCATTGTTTTTTATACATGAAAACAGTTGAGGTGGTGGATGATGACACGCACGCGAAAATTGATAGTATTATCACCACCATCGAGCGGGATATCATTCCAGAGTTGCATCCCGATGTGTGTGGTCCGGCCGAGCCAGCGAAGCAGTTGACAGCAACTTCCCGGTAACACTGATTAATAGGTAAGTCAAATATTTTTAGTAAATTTCCAATAAGAGCAAGTCCAATAAGCTAGTCTATTAGCCAAGTCCACATCATCAGGAGACATTGTAAGAGACAAGTTATACAATAGCTCAACTGTTAGCTTGGCTGTAGAAAAGTAATAGCATTTAATTTGTAGTGCTTGCATCTAAAATGTGGTGATCAACCCCAAACACCATCTTTGTGGCTGTACATGCTGCTAGTAGAAATAGAAAGGGAATCAAAACAAATAGCAGGTGCTTGTAACATTGAGGCAAATTGGCACACACTAATAAATCAAACATAGTGTGAACCAACACAAGACAGTTTATTTAACATTGAGGCAACTAAAGCTTCTAATTGTCCTCACATGGCCTGCCACCATAAGTAGCCATTACACTCATTACATATAAATTCCACCATAAGCAAGTCTATAGTTTATTTAACACCATCTAGCTGATGAGTCATAGATGCCACCAAAATCAAACTAGCATGCCTCGAGTGAGAACCACCAAATCAGACTACTATGCCTTAAGGAAGAATCACACCCTCAAGGAACAGATAATATTTGTGCTTGGGCTTGGCGTCACCTGAAAAAATTATGGAAGTGTAAATGAGTTGTATTATAAACTATAAAACGAATAAGATGCTATAGTTTATATATGAAAAAATTATTGCAATCATGATTACTTTTTTTCCTTTTGCCAAACTTCTCCCAAATATGCTCAACTAAGTCTTTTTTTTAATTAGGTATGTGTTGGTTGATGATGGATAGTGGCTCTTCTGCGTAGCACTTCAAATAACTCTAAGCAACCACCTGTTTTTACTTTAGGAGGTAGAGCAATGGATGACCCCTCTTCTCATTCAAGTCAATAGGAAGTTTGGCCATCTCTTTCTCATCTTCAACTATCATATTATGGAGTATAACACAAGCTTTCATGACTCTCTCAATACTAATCTGTTTCCACAATCGTGCTGGGCGACACACGATATTGAAATGGGACTGCAAAACCCCAAAAGCACGCTCCACATCTTTCCTACAGCCTTCTTGGGTCATTGCAAATAACTTTTGTTTCTCCGTCTGTGGAGCACGTATTGACTTCACAAAGGCAGCCCATTCTGGGTATATCCCATCAGTAAGGTAGTAGTCTGTGCTATACTACCTCCCATTAACAGAGAACTGAACTTGAGGTGCTTCCCCTTTCAATGCATCGATGAATAATGGGGACTAATTAAGCATGTTAATGTCGTTATTGGACCCAACCAGACCAAAGAAAGCGTGCCATATTCTGAGGTCCTTTGAAGCAACCGCTTCTAGTATGATTGTTGGGACTCCATAGTTGCCTCGGACATATTGCCCCTTCCAAGCTGTGGGACAATTCTCCCATCTCTAATGCATACAGTCAATGCTTCCAAGCATGCTAGGGAAACCACAGGACTCACCAATCTGAAGTAAATGGTTCACATCCTCAACTGTGGGGGCTTGCAGATACTCACCGGAAAAGATTTGAATCACTCCTTGCGCAAACATATCTAAGTACTCCAATGCAATGCTCTTCCCAATCTTCATGTACTCATTCGGGGCTTTTAATTCCCTGCCCCTCAATTGGATGGCAAATTTTTTCCTGCCCCTCAATTCACTGCCGCTTAATTATTTACCACCGTTGCATCCAATTGATTTATAATATGCCATTTTGCTTATTTTCTCTGCATTTGCAATCCCGTCGGACCATTTTGCCCTTGCTTACTGTTTGTTAAAAAAAATTAGTCGGCCATATCATGAAAGTAGTAATAAATCAACTTCATGCCCCTAATCGTTCAGGAAAACACATTATGCAATTCAACAAGAATATAAAAATGTTTGCAAAGAATAGCATTAGGAACCATGCTGGTATTTTGTTATTACCATGCACATGGATTAATATAATGTATGAAGAGACAAGGAATCCAACTAAACACACAGTAAGCAGGGGCAAAATGGTCCGACGGGATTGCAAATGCAGAGAAAATGAGCAAAATGGCAGATTATAAATCAATTGGATGCAATGGTGGCAAATAATTAAGCGGCAGTGAATTGAGGGGCAGGGAAAAATCGGCCATCCAATTGAGGGGCAGGGAATTCAAAATCTCACTCATTCTAAGGCATCAGCTGGAGTACCATAAGCTAGCATATGGAATGCAAATGTACACTTCTGCATTGGTGAGAGCCCTCGGCGACTTGCGTAGTCTGCCCTTAGAGTGAAATAGGGAGACCAGTCACCAAGGGCATTCACAATGCGCAAAAAGAGATCTCTTCTCATCCTGAATCTTGTACGAAAGATTCTCTCGGGGTAGAGTGGGTATTCAGCAAAATAGTCGGCACGAGACGTAGATGAGCACCTTCGTGGTCCCTTGGGATGCACTTCCGCGGACCACTTCGGCGCTGAGATGGTCCAGCTTCTAATGTCCCCTTAATGGACGTTATTAGCTGCCTAGTAATGGAGTCTAGGACATCTTGATGGGCAATATACTCTTCCATAATCTTGGTAGGATCTAGTTCATCGGAATCATCTGAGTAGGAAGATGAATCCGACATGGTTGGGAAAGTTGTTTTAAGCAAGGGAAAGCAAGGGAAGGAAGATAAGTTTGAGAACATGAGAAAGCAATATATAGAGATAGAGCATACAGAGAGTACTATTTGGGCCTCTGAACTGCATTATTGACTGCGTGGTTATTTGGAGTGCTGACTGCATGTTTATTTGGAGTGCTGACTGCATGATAGTTACAAGTGCATTAATAGTATTGACTACATGGTTATCTACCTACTACAAAAAATAAAAGAAACCACTGCAATTATATGGAATAGTAGAAAAAATTATATGGAACAATAACAAGTGAGTAGTCATTACCCTATTCTTTTTACAAGCTCGCATTTGCACCTATAAAGGAAAAACATAACATCAGAAATGTACAGCAAAAAATTATTACAGAAATGTGATCCATGAGCTTCCTCAGAATATTTCCACACACCCTTGTCGTGTTAGTATTCATGCCTTCAACCTTGTTCTGAGAGGATGTCGGTACTTGCATGTAGAAATTGATGTGGCGGAAACACTTAATTGATGACCTCCATAATCCACTCTAGTTAATATAACTCGCGTATGTGTATTTGCATGCTTCATTCAAAGCAGCTAGCTGGTATTTTGAAACTAATTTTGAGAGCAGATATGTATACAATACTTGCAATCAATAATCACAATTCATATGCAGTTGCCAGTTTGCCAAAGATAGCAACACCATAATCTACACTACTTACTTTTTAGCCCTTCTGTTCCCAAGTAAAGATTAATTCTACAACATGTTGGAACGAGGCCATCACACAGACAATGTAAACATAGTCAAAGCATAGCTTAAAAGTTAAAGCAATAAAAAGAGGCACAGAGATCACCATAGTTTAGTGTCACCTAACAACCAACACTATAGTTTTGTACCTTTCCAAATATCAGAATATGGAACTTGTAACTACATCATAGCACACTATGAACTCAACTTGTAACTACATCATAGAACCTGTTTAACTCTAGCAACAGAAGTAACAAAAGAGAAAATGGCTAAATGTATATGCTTTACAGGACATAGCACACTATGAACTCAAGTTGTAAACAATACTGTCAGGGTAAATATAACATCAGAAATGTACAGCAAAAAATTATTACAGAAATAGTAGTTTATAGAATTAATACCTGATTCAGTGTTGCCAAATATACTCTCCCTCACACACCTCATAAACATCAAGTGCTCAGCTTTGACATCATCAGGCATTCCACTTGTATCTTTCATACTGAGTGTTCGGTACGTCTCCAGCATAGCCGACTTAACGTTCTCTTTGGCTGCAAGGTGGTTAAGGCCCTGTTTGTTTTAGCTTCTGATTCTGGATTCTGGCCCCAAAAGCAGAATCAGAAACAAACAGCCTGATTCTAGAATCCGATTCTCACAATCCAGCCCACTCATATACACTAGAATCCACAATCCACTTCATATGTGCTTCTGGATTCCAGCTTTTTGAGAATCAGCTTCTCTACAGCCATAATCCAGAATCAGCTTTTAGAGAATCCAAAGCTGAAACAAACAGGCCCTAAGTCTAGCTGATTCAAGCTTCTCACTTGAAACGCGTTTCTAAGTCTTCAGCATCTTTTCGCAACTTTCAGTTGTGCCCTGAGTTTTTGTAAGTTGTTGGAGGACATCATCCATCTGCGAAGGGCATTTCTTGGCCTCTATTCTTGTTCCCCATAGGGTGATCATCAGATTGTGCCGGAGAGGGTCTCCCAGCCTCCCCTCATTATCCAAATTCCTTTTGTTTGGCTTCAGAATGTCCTCTAGTCAACCAACAATGTTTCAACATAAATGGACCATCTTTGTATTCCTCGTAAATAGCTTGGGCCTTGTCCATCGCTGGTCATCAGAATGACCACTTGGCCAAATTGATGTAGCCTCCTTCCGTGAGCGGCAAAACCAACCGACCTTTTTCTTAATTTTCTGAAAGTGATCCTTCAGTTACTTCGATGTTCTTCTTCTATTTTTGGGGGTGGTACTATTATACTCATTAGTAACATCCCCCCAATACCAGTCAGTCTTCTTGTAGTTCCCATTGATTGGATCATTTGAATTGTTCAACCATGCACTCACCTACATTGGTTGCAAGCAAGTCTAGTGTTGTTAGTCATGCACGAAAATACCAAATAAAATAAATATATGCAACTCACCAAGCGCACTTCCTCCTCCTTCGTCCATTGTAACCGTCTGTTAGTCCTAGCACCGTCTCCATCATCCTCGTCATTGTCTAAATTGATCAAGGGCTGGGATCGCAGATCAGACTCAGAAACTGACACTGATGGGTTCCCTTTCCCTCTACTTCCATCAACTAAATGAGGTGGGATTGGTTGGGAAAGGGGCTGACTCTATGGGTTATTGAAAAAACTGAGGAAACCATCAGGTGGGTGATTATCCATCCCCCTGCAGATGGATAAACATTAATTAAGATTTACGTGTTCATATATCTAGTCAACAATAAGTTACTATATAGTACCTTATTTACAAGTGATTGCTATATGTAAACACAAAAATAGACAGAAAATCAGCTGCTACTATATAGTATGTGGAGGAAAAAAAGTTTTTCAAACATCATTGCATGGTGCCATCATCCACAGATCCGTGAAAGTCGTGAGCATTGAATGTTTAGATGGATCATCTTGTTTATATTTTAGGATCCAAACTAAGATGATATTCTCTTCATGTCATATCCACTAGCCATATGTATCTCTGGAGATCGGTTTCTTTAAAATCCATGACCATGAAATGTCATCTAGGTTCCCAAGCTCCAAATTTATTTTGATTTATCCATCTGAAATCTTACCCTGTATGTAGACTTAGTTCCTTGTCAGATCTTACTTGTACCTAACTGATCCCTGTTTCTAACACATACTCGTTGAATCTAGCTTCTGGTTGTTGGATATGGCATCAGCGAATTACAACCTGTGGATAATACGTCAATTAGCAGCCCATGGTCAGTGAAAGCTATTGGGGCCATTGCTCAATCCGACTCTCAAATACTAATTGAAGGGTATCAAGTGAGCAAGTCAATGTACCTTATTTCAGAAAAGTTACATTTCATCAACCTTATTTAAGGGAAGCATTCCATCTACCTATTTTACAAAAGTAAACAACATATCTTGACATAGCTCTAATGATAGTGTTAATTTATGATCTAAATTCAAAGAGAAGGCCAACTTCTGCCGGATCATTATGGATTGATTATCGAGTTTGACCTAAGTCACCACCATCTATAAATATACCTTTTTATTTTGATCTTCTTCATCTGCTTGCGCGTCGTTTTTTTCTAACAGATAGAACCAAGATTTTCATAACAAAACATGATTCTCATGCCAAACTTCTTTTGCCCGGACGCAACAACCCTGGACTCTTGCCTCCTTTCTAGCGATGGGCTAAACAGACTCTGAAGCGCCGGACCAAACTTACTCTCTAGCGCCGGACCAAATGGACTCTCTAGCGCCGAACTCTGAAGAATACAAACTCTGAGGACTTAAAACAATGCGCAGCAAGTTTAGTCCAACATGCCAAATTGTGTATCAAAAAACCTCCAAGCAACGAGAGGACTTTCCAGCTTTCCATTAACAAATTTGATCTAGGAAAGATGCAAAGATGTGTTGCAGGTGTGTTACTTGCCATTCTTGCAGATCAGAGTCCATGTCATCCTTTTGGACTGCTTGGGAAGAAGATGCAGCGGCTCCACCACTGCTAGGCGCAGGCCACCAAGTGCAGACAGTGGAAGACATCGACACAGCTTGCGATGGCAGTGGTGGACCATGCCACCAAGGGCTAGGAGCTGTAGACCCTAACATGGCCTGCATGGAAGCCGGTGGCGCAGTGAAACATCTAGGCCCGGAGGACCCTGGCGGCGTAGACGAGCTTGGGATGGGCTGAGGCGGTGGTGCCACCTCTCACTTCGATCGAAGAGACATCCGATTTCTAAGGCTAGGGCTATTTTAGATGGAAGAGCCTTGGAACAACTCGTGGGGAGGACTTAAATCGTCATGGAAGGAAGCGATTCAGCTTCAGGAGGAGAGGATTTGGCGCGTATGGAGGTGAAATCATCGATTTAGTGCCACGAGGAGGGGATTTGGTGCGCCATGGTGCGGGGGAAATTGCTGTGGGAGGGAGAAAGGAAGCGAGGCTCATGGGATCGAGATTCGAGAAAGTAAGGAAGTGGCCCACAAAACGCGTTCCTAATTGGCAAGTTTGTCGCCAAATCGGCTCTAGTGCATGTTTTCTCGTGCTGCAGCTTGGCGCAAGACTAGCTCGTTCTCTCTCTCTTTTTCTCTCACCTCCACGTAGAATTTTGCTGAATTGACTTGACTATAAGACAAGCTAAGGTATATTATCGTACTTGCTCTTAAGATATTGGCCTAATGAACCAGTCATACAATTTTAGTGACTCGCGGTGTCTCTTTTAGGGCAAAATAGCTAATGCGATTTAGTACATTTACACATGTAAGCGATCTATGGATTCAACATGGGATACATCTAGACAGCTCATGCAAAACGAATATAAAAAAACTAGGATATTTTGCGCAGCGTATACGCCGCGTGCGTTGTTTTTTTCGCGAGAAAAAATTCGGGTTTTTTCCATCGGCGTTTTTTTAAAAAATCATCGAGGAAACGTGCGAAACGGTTGAAAAAACAAAAGTGAATCTGCGTTTGCGCTAAATCGAAAGATCCTTTTCGTGCAAAACAGTCGGAATGATCCAAATGTCAATATGTTTTTTTTGGTATCTATCTAGAGGGAAAATGTTGAAAAATTATTAGAGATGACAACTTTCTTTTGTCGAGTGTAACACTCTACTCGTTCACCGAGTAATAATACATGTTCTAAAAAATATCGGAGATCAAGATAGGAAATCGAGATGGGAAAAAAGTATACAGATAGAGCTGCACAAATATTTCTGGCGACGAAAACATTTTTTCCCGGGAAAAACGGAGAAAGGACCTAAACGTAAGGAGTAAGGACTTGTTTGTTACGTTTTTGGACATGTCCGCTCTCCTGAAAAATTAGAAAAGGGCTTGTTCGCGATTTGAATTTAACAGAAGTTTTTTTTTCCGTAAAATAGCGCACGAGGACCCAAAGCGTGATTTTAGGGAAAAATATCTTCCCCTCACAAAAAATCGTAAAGGATCTATTCATAATTTATAAAAGGACCAAAACACGAAATTTTTTTTTAGCCGAGCCAGCCGGCCAGCTCGAGCCGAGCCGCCGGCTCGGCTCAAACAATCGAGAGGACGGCAACTTTTGTGACGTGGATCGACGGAGAGCACGGGAAGTTTTGCCACTTTAGCATAGGGTATGATATGAGACGCCTTGTCACGAAGTGCGAAAGGTGTTGTCTATTCATCAGCTGAATGCACAGCGATCACTCTCTTCATTCCCTATGTAAATTGTAAAGTCATCCATCCCCCCAGATAAAATATCGAAACAAAAAACTATTCGAAGCTACCCAAAAAAAAAAAAAAGTTAAGCTGATGAACCCTACAAAGCACGACGACGAAAAACTGCATATTACTTAGCAAGGGTAAAGTAAGCCTAGCAAGCCCTAAAAATTGCAGCAAAGGTTCTCTAAAACTGTATATTACTCAGAATCTTAGGCCTAGTACTGTACAATTTTTCACGCGACTGAAAATTACTAAAACCAAAAGAAAACAAAAAAAAAAGTCATGCAAAACTGCGGGCCAATAAAGAAAAAACAGAATTGCTACAGATCATGCGCGTGATTCTTTTTGTGTAAATCATTCAATTTTTTTGACCTTATGGCTTGCATCATGATTCGTGCGCTTGCCCACCTCTGTTTCCATCTCCGTCGAGGCTCTGGCGGCAACGAGTTAGTGTGCTCGGATTCACTAGATAAAAGTTTAGAGGTTCATCGAGACCAGCTATAGAGGGAGGCTGGGACGATGGTGGCTAGTAGCAGTGGTGGGTGGCAATGTGTCAGTGGCACCATTGACCGCTAATAGGAGGCCGGTGGGTGGTGGACATTGGTGGGAGTGACAAAAAATGACTAGCAATTAGGAGGCCATGTGTGACGGTTGTGGATCCAGTGATGACAGCCGTCAAAGACGGGAAAGTAGGGCGGGATGGTGGTAGAGCAAGGCGGAGATACGTCAAAGGAGGAGGTGGCAATGGATGACAGCATGGGAGGCGGCAACTATGGGAGAGGGGCTTGCTAGAGGGCCTCGCTAGCGTCGGAGGCGGTACTGATGAGGAGATGGGGTAGAAGCATGTTTGGCGGGTGTGTTGTGTGCGTCTGGTGGGGGAGCTTCGATGGAGACAGAGGGAAAAATGAAATAGAGTTTGGCAGTAGTGTGTATATTTTATAGGAAGTTGGGGAGGTGGCTGATCTTTGGATCTTAATCCAACGGTCTAAAAATTAGCATATTTTTTTGTCGGAATGTCGTGCGTACGATGGTTAGACAGACCCTAGAAAAAATTGGAAAGGCGTGTTGAGGCGCACGGCCCAGGTTATTGACACTCGTGTTAGCTTGTAGTCCAACTAGAGAAAACTAGGCCGAAATCACGACAAGCCCGAGAGACCCATATCAGAGGCCGATGAATTTGTGGGCTGTTCGTCCATGTGGGGGGAGAAAAGGGGATATAGTAGTTTTGACCTAATTCATGTGGATATATTTTGGCTCAAAATCCATGCGAATCATGTACATCATATACATCCATGAATGTACGTCCAAGCCGTGTCACCCTGTGCCCTGATGCATGTCCAGCAAGCTAGACACATGATAATCCAACAACGTTGTTATCAGGATTAGATACTCGCAAAAAAGAAAGAAGATACAATTAATATACCAATTGTACAAATCTTAAAGTAAAAAAATAGAAAGTAATAATCATTTACTTTTTATTTAGATTTTAATATTTATGTAACTTTTAAATAGTGATGCATAGAAGCACATCCATTAGTAACTAATGGTCTATTTTCTCGAGGTTTTAGAGAATTTCACATAGTGACGTATAGAAGCACATCCCTTACTAATTCGTTCATAGATGTTTTGATTTTCTCAAGGTTTTAGAGAGTTCTGCGGCAGTCACAGGCAAATATTGTGACTCCATTAATGGACATATATGTTTTACCAACTTGAACAAATCCTGTAATTGATGGACTTAGTAATTAATGGTCTATTTGGTTGAGTTTAGATTCTAATTTTCAGCTTTTCCTTCTGATTCTTCATCAATCCACTCCTATGAGAACGTGGAGCTAGCTGAGGAAAGCATTTAGTAAGAGGTTTGCTCCTAAAACGTTGGCAGAGAGGATTGATGAAAAAAAGACCATGCTACCCCCGGTTTTGACACTTGAATTGTATTGATATCTTATTCCTTTGTATTTGTACATAATTTTCTAAAATTTCTTGCACTTGTATTCTATAGATAGTGAAGTACAAAACACTACCAATCCTATAGAGGATTTACATCTGTCTAACTGAACTTCAATCAAACACTATCAAATTTGCTAATTGATGGCCAGAGAGCATTAGCATTCAAATTGCTCAAAGAACTATAGCTACTGTAATAGCTTAAGACATGCAACTATAGAAGCAGTGAACAACTAGAACCTTGTAGTCGTAATAAAATTCTTTTGATTAAAGCAGTGAACAAGTAGAACCATACAAGCAGTCTAGTAGTAATCCATTAGGTACAACATTGCCTTAATACCACACTGGAAACAGAGAAAAAATAGTCTTGAACCAACATCGTCATAAGTACTAGTTGCTTGATGCTAGCCGATCTGTTATCTGTTCCAAGAAGGCACCTCCATTCTATTCACAAGCACATGTAAGCACATATCTGAACATTGAAAACTGTTAGTGCAATTTGATTCCAAAAATCACATGGGCATTTTTATCAAGAAGGTCGACCTGCTGCAAGATACAAACAAAAAATCAGTATGTCAGATCGGGCAACACAATGCAGACTGTACAGAAAACGTCGCAAAATGCAAGAAGTAGGGCAATATACAGCTTCATCGATTCATGGAGAAAATAGCATGAACTAGCACTACAAGCACATTCATCTGGGCATAAAAGCAATTAACACCATCTCATCATCTCATAGTTCTCCAGTTTATATTTAAAATCCATTAATCATGTAAAATTGCCGAACACAAGCTGTGCTGCCTCTGTTAGCAACAGTACAAAGTTCCCCAAAAGTCATTCAAAATACATTAATCAACATCAACAAGGTAACCAAATTGCTAGTTTTTGCACAAATCAAAGAACTAACAACATTGCTACCATATCATCATTTGGTTCAATTAGAATGCGGTACCATGATTACTCAAATCAAAACCCGAAATTACTCAAATCAATTCTAGGGATTGATTCATTCTATATGTAGGCAAAATATTCCACGAGGTGGCCATGAGGACAAGGTGTGGAGTCGGGGAAATGGGGTTTTTTCATGGCAACGGAATAAGTGTTAATAGGTGGGGTGACTCACGTTTGCAGAAGGAGCATGAGGTCCACATGGGCTCGCCGCTAAACCGTCATGGTCACTGGATCGCTCCTTGCTGTTGTTGATGCTGCTATGGATGATGGTTGCCTGGATCCGATGGTGAGAGGATGCTAGGCGGTGGAGACGGGTGTAACACCCCAGCGTACCAAGTGCTTAGAATGTAATCTCATTCTACATTTTTCATTGTATGTACCATAATTTTATCAACAATTTTAGCAACCTTCCCTAAATAATTATCACCAATGCTAACCAAGGTAACGAAGAATAGCATAATGATGCAAATAGGGATAATAAACAAAAATAAACTTGAAACCACATGTCCAAGAACTCCCAAGACCACGTACTTAGGAACGCTCGGGTCCATACACCCGAGAGTGCCTAGATCACAATCGTTCGAGAGCAATCTTTACTTTTTGGCGACATCATTCAATGAAGATTAAAATCAAATAAATAAGGGATAAAACTTCTTGACAGCTTATATAAATTCAACTAATTTCACATGACTATTGTTATGATCATATGAAAGGTCAACAATTAAACCAACTAGACAATTTATTACTTCATGAATGAACTAGTAATACTAGATGATTGTGGTGGATGATCTGACATGTGAAGTGCTGGTGCTATCCCCATCTCATGCATGCCGCCTACATAATTCACCTAAAAATATAAAAGAAGCAAGGGTAAGTCCATAACTTAACAAGAAAATAATAAGACGATAGACATTAACATAGCCAGAAGTGTAAACATAATCATGTCATCCTTCACATATCCCATCATCATCTCTTTATGTTCATTACACATATCATTATCCATGTATCTCGTTATCAACTTTTTTCTTTTCATGAGTGCAATGCAAATGCTCATACTCATATACACCTTTTAAGCTCATATCAGTATAACAGAGGCAACACGTATCGATGTACACCCTCTACCTCCATCCTATGGAGGTGCCTACCAAGTAGGCATTTCTCAAGAGCACTTTGTACTAGTCATATAACTTTCTCACAGACCTGGTTCATACATTCTGAATTATTTATATGACTTACTTATTGACCTAACTCGTATGTACTTTTCAAGATATGAATGTAAGTGATGTAATACTTTCCAATAATCATTTACTATGTACCAATATTACTAAGTGATCATCCACACCATGTACTCATCGTCATCATATCAAATTATGTTGAACAAGAATCAAATACATATAGTATGGTGAGTAAATTTAGACAATCAAGAGTGAGAATAAACAACTGTTTACCATGCACTCGCCTTTTTAACCACGTGAGATGGAGTGATGAGTGGCTGGTGCCAACCCCGAAGTAACGTCTCCTACAAAATACAACTCAAACAATATGCAACAACATTACATATCATTGACATAACAATAATGCTTCTACGCACAATCTTAGGCATGTTTCCCCCTCAAATCGAATAATATTCCTTTTGCTGTCATGACAGTCGGACGAGCATAACTCCCATATTAGGAGCCCAAAAATAGAAAATCGTATATGTCCTGAAAACTCTACAAAATTGCCTATAATTTTATAGTTGGCCAAAGATTCAAATTAGTTCATTTAACCTATTATTTCTAGCGTCGAAAACTATTGTATTGCTTTACTGGATAACGGGTTTAACAATTTTGTATCTATTTTACATAGCACTAAATATTGCAAACCATAGCTTCTCTCGAATCTACGGAGAATTATCTATCTTTCTCTAGTTATGGACACAATTTAATTCGGCCATCAGTTAAGCAAAATAAGTAAATTAACCTAACTACGACCAACCGTGAAAAAATTCTAGTCCATCACCTTCCCCAAGCCATAACTTTTAAGTCGCTCAACCAAATTCATTGGTCTTGCACTCTATAGAAACCTTAAACAATTACATACATTTTCACAATTAAAGATTAATCCACTATATTTAATCTATAAATTACCATGACACTACCTAATCGCGATGATCCACGGGACAGCGAGCTTACAAATGCTATATCTTTTAATCTATCCAACCAAAATAAGTGTTTAAGTATTTCTATTGCGTCGAAAAATGTGACAATGGATTAATCGACTCAAACACACGAGAACACTAGGTTCAAGTTGGTTCGGGGTGTGCCAGCCAATTTGATCCTGCAATCGGCAAGATAGATGAAAAAAACTCTCAAAACCAATCTAATATGATAATCGCAAAGATCTAAACAACTCTTCAAAATCGATTAAACCAAAAGTAATGATAAGTCTAAACTACTTGTTGCGACTGATTAGATTATTGATAAAGCTAGATTTTCTCGAAAAAGGTGATGAGCAACAAGATCGGAGAAAGATTAAACTTGATTGGTGTAATTGAGGATGATCAACAATCAGCGATGCACAACTCTATTGATCAAAATCGGATTACAAGGGAGATTCTAAATTATAAAGCTACTCTTAGTTGATAGGAAAGTAAATAAAAAGTAGATACTAGTTGTTTGATTGGTTGAGTTGTGTCTTTTGCTCGCCCTTGATCCCTTTTTATAATGCATCAGTCGATCGTATCCTTCTCTAATGCGTTGGCAACTATAATCCGTATTGGCCTTTATACAGATACAACACCATCTTTTAATCAATATCGGTCATAATTCTATTTTTAACTTAATTTTTCCTTTTGTAACTGATATCAGCCAGAAATATCTTTTTACCCTAAGCCTAACAAATTGGTCATGTCTTGTCAAATTCTGATGCTAACATTTCCATTGAAATATAATAGAGTTATCTACAAATCTTTATTTATTGAAAAGACCTAATTCGATCATCTTCAATGTCTAAAGCATCTAAAATCGTGACACACCCAAGTGATGATGATCTACAGAATATCGGACTTCAAAAGGTCATAACTTTCAATCTATCTAATGGATTTTAGAGATCTTTATCTAGTTTGAAATAAACTAAGGTTATCTACAACTTTTTAGTACACCACTTTTTTTATGCTACCTCTAAAGTACATGGAAATCAATTAGATCTAAACTGCGCAAAAGCATAAAAAACCTCAAGAACCCTAAATGATAATTAGCATGATACATCATATTAATCACACCCTAAGTACCAAACTAATCTGCATAATAATTCATCTACATGAAAAGGTGAGGGTAGAGGAGGGTAGCCCATGCGTCGATGAAGATCCAAGGAGGAAAATAGAATAACTCTTCTCTTCTTTCTTGCTCTTTCCCTTGCCTCCCCCTCTACCTCCTGTAGTATCCACGGTGTTACCCGATGGAAAAGAGGACAAATCCTAGGAGAGGTGCGCCGCCGTAGGAAAAGGTGGCGACTACCCTTAGGAAGAAAGATGCAACTCGGGAAAAATTGAATTCCTCCCCTTTTTTATACAAGGCTTTAGTAGGCCAGCTCAACGGCCCCTCCCACCTCCTAATTATTATTATTATTATTATTCATAATATTCTTGCCCATCAATTTCTAGTACTCGCAACTTCTCGCTCCAAGCTCCAAATTGAATAAATAAATAGTTGATTTCGACCATCTCAAAGAGCCCCTTGGAAATATAATCTCAGATTCTCAAACTAAGATATGGATTTTTAAACTTTAAATTTAAATTCAAATTAAATTTCAAATTCAAAATTCCACCCAAACTTGGGGCATTACAACGGTACTCCAGGCAATGGATCAAAAAGGGATACTAGCTAGCAGGGATAAGATTTCAGGTCATAGCGAGGTCCTATGAGCTGGTGAGGAGGCGTTCTGTGGGTGTCGCCGCTAGGGCTCTATGGCATCGTGAGAGAGATGAGTGGGAGAGCGAAAGAAAGAAGGAAAATGCGCGACGGGAGGGGCCAGATCAGGTGTTATATGCGTGGCAAAAGATGGGTAGTTAAATACACCTCAACTTGAGGGGCATTTTCATAATAGGGAGGTCTGATTCTTGCAGGGACAACCTTTGGGTGCTACGAGTTTTGTATAGCAAACCCACTCCGCTTATCTACTTATATCGATTTAAGAAACTCGGAGCTGAGGAGTTTGGTCGGGCTGCTCCAATTAGGAATCCAAGAGCAGGAGACCTAAGAAACAAGTCCTAAGTTTAACTTCTATTTTACAGGATTTATAGCCCTAATAAATATCTAGTTTTACTTGATATTTTGTACATGCATTGAATACAGTGCTTAAAGATATTAATTAGAGGTAATCTAGTTTTTTTAATATCGCATTGATCTATGTGCCAAGAGAAAATGCATCTTGTAATCTTAGATGAAGGAAGTACTCCGTTGTATTAAGGGGAAAAAATAATTAAGTACGCAAAGTTGATTATATTACATGTACTCCCTGTTCCTTCCAGCCTTTTCGGTATATATTCGTAACGATTTTTTTAATAATATATTTTTTTAGAAATTACAAAAAATACATCAAAAAAATTACAGAAATGTACCCCTGTCAGCTGTTGGTTCGGCGATAGTGTAAGGAATCGGATGCCCAAGAGGGGGGGGTGAATTGGGCTTCTTCAAATTTTAATCTCTAAACCAATTTTATACTTGTGTCCAAATCTTAATGTAATGAGGAGGAACCGATATTTGAACACGATTATTAGGTGATGACAAGCAAGATAAGCATCCTAGAATGAATTAACTAAGCAAGATTACAACACCCTAGAATAAGAATTAACTAACTCTTGGTTTACAATCTTTGGGAGACAAGCAAGCAATTCAATTCTAGATATGAGGATACTAGCAATAAAATTACTAAAGATAAATTAGTTAGCACACACAAGTCAACACATGACAAGGGCATAGCTAGTACGGTGCTCAAATCATCATATAAGTCATAAGATGCATAATGGATAAATACTAAGAAAAACAATCCATAAAAGAGACAAGAGATACTACAAGTGACACAAGTACTTTTATCCCGTGGTTCGGAGCCACGCTCCAACTCCACGTTGAGGCAAGCCCTTGCTTCTCACAAGGACTGGCTCCCTCTCAAGCCCACGCCTCGTTTCCACTAGGGTGACTCTTCCACTACAACGGTGAGGTGAGCCCCAACCTCTTACAGCATGCTAGTTCCAAGAGTAAATAGGCCGTCCTCAAGCCCTGTCTCTTGGCTCACTAGCACTCGATTCGTCCGGGCCTTCTCACAACTTTCGTTGAGAAGATCACCGGCTCACGACGCCTTCCACGCCGTCTAGGTGCTCTCAAGCACCAAGAGTAACAAGCCCGAAGCTTATTTGATCACACTTGTAATACTACAAGCTTTGGCTAGGGTTTTGGCCGGTGTTGTTTTCGTTTTCTTAGTTTTCGGAGTTTTTTCGGTGGGCGATAAGTGGTGTTGTCGCGAAATTTCCAGATGATATTAAAAGTTTTGGTCTTCTTCTGTAAGTTTTTGGAAAAGGGTGTTTCTTCTGAGCCGTATAGTTTGGCGGCAAGTTTGTTTTCTTATTATTTGTCAATTCGCACCAAGTATTGAAATTTATTGGTTCGCGATATTGGTTAAAAGTTGGACTTGGGTTTTTGGAGGGGTTTTTTGGGATTTTTCCTCCCCCACCTAACCTTATCTCTCCTTCCTTTTGTGTGGCTGTTGTGCTTCCTTCCCTTGGTCGAATCCTTTTCCCAAATCACCGCCTCCTGCTCTCCTGGCGATGCCCCTCGGCGCAAGCTCTCCATGGCGCTTGCTCTCCTCGGCGATCAAGGCCTCCTCCCTAGGTCGGTCGGCGTCGCCCCTCTCCTCTCCCAAAGAAGGCAGACGGCAGAAGAAGAAGTTCCTTGATTCCCTCGCCGGTGCGCCACCCCTAGCCAACAGCCTCTCTCCCTGTCCTTCCCTGGCTCGGTCTTTCTCTCCCTACTCAAGCAAAGACCAAAGAATTGGAGCAAAAGCAACAATTAAGCAAATGAGCAAAGAAGAGGGTTCGGCAGCACTCCACCAAAGAAGAATGCCTCTCCTCTTGCTTCTTGTGGTGAGAACTCACAGAAATTGAAATTGTGGTGTTGGTTTCTAGTATGCATGCCAAGTGTTTGAGGAAATGCTTAGCTAGGTTTCCATGAGAATGAAGTGATGGTCTCGTTTCTCTCTAATTTGTTTTGCTAGTGAGTATGGTTGTAGTCTGTCTTTTGATATGGAATTGCTGCATGTATTTTTGCAAAGAAGTTTTTATGTGAACTCAACCAGTACCTGGTACTTGTAAAGTTCTAACGCATGATACATATGTAAAAGTACTTGGTTTACACTGATGGAAGTAATTTTGAGCATTCAATTAATTATTGCAGTTAAGGGCACGAATTAACTATGTAATTGATAAGTACGAAAGAGGTTGAGAAACAAAGATCAAACTCTTTGGCTTGAAAGTGATATATTTGAAATTTGGACCCCCAAACTATTCAGTTCTTGACTATTCCCGTATTCCTTATAGTGGACATTTCCAATTCCAGTTTCTGAACCCTAGTATGATATCTTTAGAAATATCAAGGAGCTAGCTCATGAAATGTTTCAATTAGAGTCTTTTCAAATTGATGACTATGATTTTTTTAATTCAATTTATGCTAAAGAGTTGTATTCTTTTGTCGCGTGTTTCGAGTGTGCTTAAAAGTTGAGTTAGATGATTATTGTTTAATTGCAGTGAAAGTTCAGTCGGGAGTGGCTTCAGCCGTATGCCACTCCATTTTTCGTCGGTAAAAGGCAAGTGCATTCTCTAGACTGTGGCTAGGAGGATTAATCGATTGCTGCTCTTAGCGTAAGTAATTGCCGATGCATACGCAAGAGGTAAGCCTTGCTTGGATATAACTAGAAAGTTCTTCCTCTTATGAAAATGTTTTATGATGATTAAAAGGTTAAGAGAATGGATGCAAGTACACCATGTTATTGAGTGTGGAGGTGTGTTCATATGTTATGCTCCTTAATTTCATTGTTGCCCTGTTAATTAGATGAACTCTAATTGAGACCGAGTTTTTAGTAAGGTTGATTTGGGACTAACATGAGTTTGGTTCAAATGATTAAGTCATTTATAAAGATAGTATATGTGAGCAGTTAACTGCAAGTGTATTGTGTGAACATGGCTCGGTGGCCGTAGGATGTAGTTGCATGATCGAAACGTTGTTATGAGTTGCCATGCCTTATGGTTGACTCTGATTATGCTAGTATCACTAGTGACTTAGGAATGTGAAAATTTGGCTATATTTATGTATGTGATTACGGCTATGTTAGTGTTGGCGATGAATGAAGGGTTGTACTTCATTCATGTAAATTGCATTGTGCATTCATTAAAGGAAGAGGCAACCCATTCTGATGCGGGCCTCTGTGTTCACACGTAGTGAACACGAAAGTCCTACCTCGTAGTCCCATTCATCGAGGTGAATGGGAGCGAGACAGTAAGAGTAGGCACCTTCCACGGGATGGAAGGGAAGTGAGGGTGCACATCGACAGGTAGGCACTCGGCAGTACCGGTACGTGCATCAGAGAGAGCAATCATGTGCATTGCATCAGAAAGAGCATTCATGTGCATTGCATTTTTAATAATGAGTGTTGTGGTAAATGGTTTGTCATATGGATGGTGATTATGGTAATTGAAGGTTGAGTCGTGGACTCAACCCAAAAAAAAAGGAGATTGAATTGAATTTGATGAATTAGTGCTTTTCCTTGCCCTGCTAATTATGTTGTATGAATAGCGTGGAGTGAAGTCGAGTCATGAACTCAAATACAGTTGATGAAAATGGTTTGAGTTGCAACGAGGGATAGTTAAGTCGGGAGACGTTGTGATTTAGAGTCAAGTAATGCTTCTTTGGTGTTGAATGGTTTTATTATCAAGTTGATGACTTGATTGCAGTGGTTTTTTAGTTTGGTCAAGTTTTTGCTTTAAATGGGTATAAATGCGTATTGTCCGGATGTTGCTTCATTTGTTTTACTTGCTCTCACGGTCAAGTTCTTGTTTTACTTGCGATAAATTGGAATTGTTACGCTTGTGTACTTTGCTGAGTCTTGGACTCACGCTTGTTGTTTCTTGTTTTAGGTACCTTGAAGCTGACACGCCGGGATGGGAGTAGAGCACGTGCACGACTTCGGTCACCAACCACCCAGTTAATTGTTTCGTTAAAAATGGTTGTAATAAATGTGATTGTATTGTGTTGATCGGCATTGCATAGTTGGTTAATTGTCGATTGAAAATGTGATTGGTTATCTATGGACCTGTTAGAATGATATCGTATAACTACTATTGTTCTTTTGTCTGCTGAGTGGATATCCTCTGTTCTAGAGAGGTCATGCCGAAATTTTGTAAATTTCGATGACTTAGTTTTTAAGCCGGTTTAAGAGTTTAGAGATTAAATTCAGTTTCAGTTTTTTGTAGAGGTGTCGTTTGTTATGTAGGGTTTTTGGTAGCATTCGCGGTGCATTGGGCGCCGGGGTGTTACAACACTAGATCAAACTCAAGAGAGATACACACAGAACACTCTTGATTACACACTAATCTCACATAGGATTCTCTTAATCATACTCAAAAGATTAGTGTCTTGGACACTCCTAACACATAGAAGTTTCTCTCTCACACCTTCAGTTCAAGGATAATGAATGGGTTGCAAAAAGTTGGTTCTCAACAGTCTGGAGGGGGCATAAATACCCAACACACTCAAAACTAGCTGTTGGAACCCAAAACTAGCCGTTGGGGACAGCACCAGAGGATTTTACATTTGCCACGGACTGGACTATGCAAAATCTCATTCACGACGGACCAAAATATTTGGTACGTCACTACATGTACAGCCTACACGAAAACGGCGATATCTCTCTCGTCCGAACTCGGAATTGGGTGATCTTAGGCTCTATAGAAAGCTAAGAAGAAGGGTTATCCATCTAACAAGGTCTCAACACCCAAATACCAAAGTATGAGTGCAGAATTCATAAGGAATCAAAAGACACCCAAAACCTCACATTTTTGGACACCACTAATTTTTCTCTTTTACTAAACACTTCTAACACCCCAAGACACTTCACTAGGCTCACTTAGGGGCAAAGAGACTCAATGTGCATCACTCGAGAGCTTGGAAACGGTCCGATCAACATCGATCCGGACCCCTCTTGATAGTACGGCAACTATCCTAACAATTCGGTCTTTCCACCAACACTAAGACCGGTGAAAGACTAGGAAACATCCTTAGTCCTATACTAGTCATACCTTGGCCTTGAGAATCTTTAGGTTCACTTCTAACCTTCATGTTTTTTACTTGATGTGTTGTGCATGATGACCGTCATAATTGTTGAAGTCTTCGTCTTGTCAACCTTGACTTGATCACCTCATGAGGCACTTCCGTCCTATTGACTTTGATTCGATCATCCGCCCGATGATCCTCTCATCAAATTGATCTTGACTCATCCTCAGCTTTTGGTGAATCATCGTCTAGTTGATCTTGACTTAACAATCAATCCTTTATCACGTCTTGGTCATCACACATGCTCTTGGGACCTAATTCTCTTCAAAGCATCTCAAGAAAGACATTAGTCCCAAAAGCTCAATAGATTTGCATGGATATATTTGATAGTCATTAAATTTTAAGCTCAACAAGTGTTTGATAATGAAACCCAATATATATGAAACACTTGACAAAAGAATGCTCCTACTAAGTGCACCGAGATGTATATGCATTTGATTCATACACTTAGTGAGAATAATACCAAAAGTTATTTAAATTAATTGCAACGCAAATCAATTTAAATTACTCAATTAATATCTATCTTCTTAATAATGTGCACATGAATGAATATGAATGAGGAGGACATGTGCATTGAAATATTTACAATTTCAACACCAAAGAACATAAAAATTTCCTTCACAACACAGCAGCCAATTTCAAGATTTTTTATGAATTTTTCAGTTGCTCAAATTAGAAAGTTGTCAACATGACAAAGATTCGTCTCAAAATTCTCTACAACTTTCATATATGAACTTTATTTTTCTGAGCATGGGAAGACCCTCAAAAATGCAAAATATCAAGACCCTGTCAAAAGCCTGTGTACCACGGACCAAATATTTTCGTCCGTTGCACACATAGAAATTCAGTCCACTTCCCGAATTTTTATAATTTTTTCGGTTACTCAAATGAAAAAGTTATCAACATGAAAAAGATTTGTCTCGAAATTCTCTACAACTTTCATGTAGACACTTTATTTTTTCGAACACGGGAAGGCTATTGCAAAATATGAAACACTGTCAAAAGCCTGTGTACCGCGGACCAAATAATTTGATTCGTCCGTACATGGGAGTTTAACATGTATGCCGGACCAAAATATTTGTTCTGTCATAAATGAGAAACCTATTGTTAGATTGAGAGGGTGATACAGTGCATATTTTAAGCACTAAATCTAGTCCGTTCCCCATGAAATGACTTCCGAAAAAGTGTCAAACATCCAAATCCAAATCGATCACAATCAAATTCAATCACCAAAACACAAGTTATCAAATACCCATCATAAGCTCTCTTAAAATCAAGGCATGAAGATATATTGATCCAATGAATTAAACTCACATAGATACATGGATCAACATCGAAACAAATATTTAAACCAAATTAGACTCCACAAAGGTTGTGCATGATAGAAACATTCATGGTGAGCTTATATGCACAAATATGATCAAGCATGGTGAAGTCTATAAAGAAGTAACCAAAGGATCACTAAAGAATAGTCATATAAGATCAAAAATCCAAAGACAAGCAAACCACGTTCACGCCGGACTAAAAAATTTAGTCCGTCGTACAGAGGAAGTTAAGAAGATTTTGGTCCGGCGAAGAAATGAGAATTCAGTATGTATGTCGGACCAATATATTTGGTCCGTCGTAGATGGAATTTTGTAGAATCAGTAGCTATGGACCTTTTCAGAAAGAGAGAAGTTCAACCAATAGATTCAAGTTGGCGCCGGACTAAAATATTTTGTAGGAGAGATTTGGTCCGGCGTAAATTGTAATCTTACTGGACTAGTGCCGAACTAAGATAAGAGTATCTAAAGTCCGGTCCAGCGCACAGGCAAAAACCATTATTTTAAGAGCCAACTTGGGAATCACTAAAGAACTAAATAAGAACATGATCCCAAGAGCAAAATACGAACAGTGCGATAATGTTTATACCAAAATGAATATGACATGCATATGACAAATGCACTAATAGATAAGAGTGGAATACCGAGCACATACCTCAAAGTTGGATACTCATTCTTTTCATATATGATTTCCCTTTAAATAAGATGAGACTAAAACAATCTTCACGATGAACATATTAGTCTCATATCAATAAGTGTATTAGAGGTTTGTCATTAAGCACTGCTTTAAAATAAACATTGTCAATAACTATGTTTGTCATTAATCACCAAATCATACAAGAGCTACCTTGAACTTACAGACAGAAAAATCTCACCAAACCAACGGGTGACAGAGAGCCACGTCGCTGGATCAACGGGCGACAAGGTGCCACGTCGCCCTAGTCGCTCGATCGTTTGGCGACAGAAAAAAAATCGCCTAACCAATAGGCAACAAAGACCAGGTCGCCCAACTAAATGGCGACAGAACAAAAAATGATGATTTTTATTTTTTACAAATTTTAAAAAAAACACGTAATTAAAAAAAATGCAGAAATATACCCCTGTCGCATCAGATAAGTAGTACAAGAGCCACACATGACGCTTCTCAAATATAATCCTCAATACATAGGTGATCAACAGTTAGCTAGCGTAATTGCGATGAACATCAAGTCATCAACATACATTTCACCCTTAACAGCATCACCTTTAGAACGAAGACGACAACACCTCTCCATCTGTATATTTGTGGAGTTGACGACCTATCCAACTTTTGAGGAGTCTTTAGATAGTATTTTGCGCAAATATATACAAGCATCATAACAATATGTAGAAACAAATGCATACAAAAAACTATACAAGCATCAGAACAATACATTGAAACACATTCCAATAATTTATCAAGCCACAACACTCACAACTACATGCAACTTGCTTACAATTAGGTAAAAATAGAGTTCATACAACACACATTACATCAATAAAATATGAATTTGACATATAGCATATGCTAATTCAAATAACTTCTCACCTGGTATGATAACGTCGTCCACAACTCCTTGCAGATGATGATCCCACCCCCGCTGTCGGATTGCCTTCTCCTCTTTCGTCTTCTTCGTTTTGTGCCTGGCAGTTCTTGAACGTATGTCCTGTTTGGTTGCACAATGAACATTTCTTCACGCGTTTGTCAACTTCAGACTCATCCATGTCATTTCGGATATGCCTTATTTTTTGACGCCCTGCTTTCCATATTCTTGCATCAAAATCAGGAACCCAAAACCTTTCATCAACACTAGGAGTTGTGGTGAAAGAACCTACAACACCATAACCATAAAGCTCCTGGCTTCAAGTTGCCATCACCCTTTCTTTCATAAAATATTCAGATAGATATGTACCATGTTGCATTCCAAATAAAGAAAATGCAGCTATCACATGAGAACATGGCCTATGCAAAAGGTAGGACTTGTTACACGAGCATTTGCAATCAGCCTGTAAGATGCAAACCTAGATGACAACCTTGTGGTTGGTTCCGCGCCGTCCTTTATCCCTGCAAATCACCTCAAAGCGCAGTGTTCGTGCACCAACTTTGATAGTTCTATGCTTGGCCGCCTTTTGACTCTTCTCATCCATGTATTTAGTGATCATAGAAGAGTATAAGAACTTCTCATCTCTCATTACTATTTCAACAGCTTGATGCCTGTCTACAAAGTACTTGATTGTTCCCCGCAGCACTCCCTCAACAATTCCTACCAACGGGAGACACCTCATCCCTGTTATTACCCAGTTGTAAACTTCTGCAAAGTTAGTGGTCATCACGCCGTATCTGACACCATGTGTGTCATGTAACAATGACCACTTCTCTTTCAGCTCGTGCTTGATCCAGTCTGAGAAACATTTGATTGGCATTTGCCTTCGACGACAATTCGTCGCCTCATTTTCTATTGGCAGAGGGAATAGAGGCTCCGCCTGCTCTGTGCTTTACTGCCACTAGTATTGTTCGTCTGCTCCTCCTTGTATTTTCTTGTCAGATCATCAAGATTTTTCCACAGAGTTTGAAACTTGCTCTCTTGGTTCTGCTTACATAGTCTTTTGAACATATTCATAAGTTTCTTGTTCCTGAATTGCTTATAGAAGTTTGCACCCAAATACCTCATGCACCATCGGCTCTGCAAGTCAAGCCATGGAAATGGCTCCTCTTCCCCTGTTTGCAACTGGTTGATAGCACTAAGCAGACCAGTATGCCTGTCATGCAGCACACACATATCTTGATGAGTTTTCACCACTCCGATCTTCAAGTTCCGTAGAAACCACAACCAACTCTCATAGTTCTCGCTTACAAAGGCGAAGGCAACAGGTAGAATCTGATTATTTCCATCAACGCCCACAGTTGTCAATATTTGCCCTTTGTATTTTCCGGTCAAGAATGTGTTGTCCACGCACAACAATGGTCGACAGTGATAGAACGCCTTAATGCAAGCTCCGAATGCTAAGAACACTCTCTTCAGATGCCTCTTCGTTGGCCACTTGCTTGACGGACAGTCTTGATAATCATAGTAAGTGTCAGGATTTCTTCCCTGAATGCAATCGATCAGTGCGGGTAGATTATGGTATAAGTCTTTAAACTTCTCAAGCCTCATTTTTAATGCCTTCTGTTTCACCCTCCATGCCTTCCTGTAGCTAATTGTATACTGATATCTGTTCTCGATTGCTTGAATAATAGTACGGGGCTCAAATTTTAGGTTCTCCACTATCTCTGCGTACATGATGTCCATGACATATCTGGATGATAGGTTCCTGTGAGCCATCAGTGTTTCCTCAGTCATATAGCTATGCTGCTCAACCTTCGAACATAGCCAATGCGTACCCCATTTGGGATTGTACGCGTGCACTCTCCAGAGGCATCCATGGATCTCATACACTATGTCGTAGCAGGTTGGGGTGGACTTTTTAACCCTAAAAGTCCTTCTTAATGATAAGCCCCAATCTTTCACAGCATCCTGCACTACCTCTTTTGTCAGGTACATACTGTTAGGCCTAACCTCATTGTCACTATACTGCCAAGATGTATCATTGCTTTCATTGACAACTAGCTTATTAAATTGATACGTGCTCCACTCGGCTGGCACAAGCGGCTCCGTACCTCTATCTTCCTCATCCGACTCATCGTCATCTTCCACTTCTGTTCTGGAGTACTCACGGTCTTTCTCTTCCATCCTATCTATTATTTCCTCAATTTGCTTACATTCATCTACTTGTACCCGCGCTTCTTGTCCAATATTTTCATCATCCTCCCTAAACTCAACTTGTTCACCACTTTGGCAAATGATGTCCTCATTGCATTGCTGAACATGCTGCTCACAGCTAGATCCCTAATTTCGGTATCACCATAACTGAACTCATTTTGAAGCTCACTACACTCACCGGCGTCCAACTGCTGCTGGGGGGCAACAACCCTATCATATGCTTGCACTAAAAGCACCCGATACCATCCTCGTTGCTCTGCCTCCCTCACATATGATCTCTACGACGCGGTTCCCTTCAGGTCAACTAGCTCCTAGTAAATAGAATCATTTTGCATACTACATAAGTAAAATAACTTTAGATGGTACTTCTCTTGTTCCATCTAAAAGGTATAATACAACCAATTTAATACAAAAGAAAATGTGCGCTCTTCGACCCTACTCAAACTTCTGTCCACATACTAGAAGTTACTCAGATCCGCACCCTCTAAACTATACATGACAACCCCTTCTCTATAATAAATTCTAAATGGAACTCGTTTTGCCATATCTGCGAACCCATTTATTCACCCACAAATTAATTTCTTTTCATACAAAATATAGTGAAACCTAATATAATTATATCTATATATATGCTAGAAAAATATAGATCTATCTGTAGAAAAATAACTACACTCCTAAAAATATATATATATACCTAGATCTATCTACATTCCTATCCTGAAAATATATACCTCTCTATTTCTATCCGTAAAAAACATGTACATTCCTAAGAATATATATCAACGTACTTCTATCTGTAAAAACCATATAAATTTCTAAAATTATATTATTATTCCTAAAAACATGTACGTACTAAATTACGAAAAATATACAAAATCTATCTGTAACATCTAAATTTAACTAGATCTAAAACTATTTCTACCCCACCATAATTTATTGCTAAACAAATTAAATAGACAAAATTACCTCTACGTGGTCGTGCAGCACTCCCTCCTCTCCCTCTCCTTTTTTTCTCTCCTCTCCCTTCTCTCCCATTTTTCCTCTCCTCTCCCTTCTCTCCCTTTTTTCTCTTCTCAGTCTCCCTGCGTTTCCTCTCTGGCTCGACTCAAATGAGCACAGTGCTGCACGATGCCCTTTTATTGGCCACTTTGTCGCCATTTGGTGGGGCGACAGAGGGCTGCACCCCCACTGTCACCCAATGGATAGGCAATTTTTGATCTGTCGCCAGACGATCGGGCAACTGGGGCGACGTGACGCCTTGTCGCCCGTTGATCCAGCGATGTGGCCCTCTGTCGTCTGTTGGTTCAGTGAGATTTTTCTGTCGCCGAACCAACGGCCGATAGGGGTACATTTCTGTATTTTTTTGACGTATTTTTTTTTTGCAATTTCTAAAAAAATGTATTATTAAAAAAATCCTATTCATAACAGCGCCGAATTAATTGACAAAAGAAAAATAAGAAACTAAATCTAATATTGTTAGAATTTTATAAATTTGCTCGACTGTGATCATGATCCAAAATTTTTATGAGAGCTTAAAAATTACCTCAGTAACATTGTCTAACATTTTCAAAAATTCTAAACTTTTTTGTTTGCTCAATAAAATCTATGTATGCATTGAATTTCATTTGTTATATTTGAAAATTCAAAAATAGAAAGAACATAATTGGTACAGTGCCATTGTAAGAATTTTATGAATTCACTGGGGTGTGATCATGATTCAAAATGTTTGTGAGAGCTTATGCATTTCCTTATGACCCTTATGTAATATTTTCAAAAATCTAAACCTTTTTTGGTTGTTAAAGCAAATCTATATATTGATTATCAGGCTTTCAACAGGACATAGTACTGTTAGAATTTTTGAAAATTCTTAAAGTTTGATTTTCTAACTTGGTTTGAACCATTTTTCATTCGGTTGAATTTTACCGATAGGGCTTTTATCAGGACAATTGCACTTTCAGAATTTTTTTAAATTTACGAAGCTTTTTCATCATTGGAAAATTTGATGGATATATTATTGATACATCAAAACCATCCACAAAAATTTTCAAAATTTTATAACATGGTTTGTTCTATTTTTCATTTGGTCCAAATTTGCAGATCAACCTTTTATCAGGACAGTACCACTGCCAGAATTTTTAAAAATTTGTCAAGCTTGATAATCATCTGAAATTTTATGGAACATTAGTGGCGTGTCAGGACCATCCACAAAAAATTTGATATCGTTTGAACCATTTTTCGTTTGGTTAAAATTTGCCGAGATTTTGGCAATTTCAAACGAAATTTTAGAAATCTTGGTTCAATAAATTCCACATTTGAATTTTTGTTTTTGTATTTCATCCAAAATTTGTTCGAAATTTTAAGATCTCGGTCAAATTTTGGATTCCGACTACCTCCAAGATGTCAACTGAAAACGAGATTTTAAACCTTGGGTAATGACTTGCATTGATATTAACCACGCACCTAACGGCCACTAATACATAATCTTTCTAAATTGGGGCGGATTGGCACCAAGAAAAAGGGCAGTCTTCCTAATAGATTGATTGATAGAATTGGTAGACTGAATGCTAGCTTTCCTAGTGGGAGCTAGCGTATAAAGTAGGAACTTACTCTTGAAATAGGAACGAGAACTCTCGTATCATATATATATCTCAGTGACTCGATCGGTCGTTAATTAAATCAACTTTCAGTAAGTTTCTAGTGATTGATTTGAGTAATTTAGATTCAATCCAACGGATTTGAAGATCAATCTGAATTGTTCCTAGCAATTCCTATACATTTCAACATTGGTTCTCATTTGATATGGTCCCTTAATCCGCTTGCATTAATTAAGTATATTTATAGATTAGCAATCCTCCTGTTCAGTTGTCACAAGTCATAACGGAATAAAAGTGACATTTATACACGTGGGCAGACATTTTGGTGTGCGACAGGCCAAACTTTCCGTCAAAACATGGGTGGTCAGAGTTCCAATCCTTTTATATATACTTGCCTGCTTGCTTTAACTAAACAAAGTACGTACGTCACATTATAATTGTAGTAATTATCTATGTGATAGTGTAGCCTTTTCTTAGGTCAAGAATTGCTGCGTTTAGTTTGCTCTTCTCTGTTAGCCAGTGCCTGCTTTTTGATCGACAAGCTTGTAAACAATGTGTTAATTAAAGGATACCTATAGATCATAGGGATAGCGTGTACAAGCTAATGGGGTTCTGATGGACATATTCTCTGGGCAAATTTAAGGTGATCGATGATTTAGTTTTGCACAAGCAGACTTTGTGCAGATTCCCATGCCTTGCAATCGATGCCTTCTCAATAGTAGAGTTTGTAGCTAGCATGGATGAGACCAGTGGCATCTGATGGCATCATTCGTTCTTTTTGACCGTCTTTTCAATTTGTTAGTGTACTATCATTAGCTAGGTGGCTTAGTCACTACTAAGGAATGGGCTATCACAATCGGATTTTACAACCGGTTTTGAAACCGCTTATAAGCAATCTGTCTGTGATGGTCTATTATCACAAATGATTCATAGTCCTAGCCGTCCGTGACATGATATATATCACAGACGGTTGTTTCTAAGGAACTGGCTGTGATATGATTTTGTATTGCTAAAGCATTTCGTGTTTATTGGGTAACTTCAGAAAATGCTAGTCATTCCCTCTAAAAGAAGTAGATTACAGACACAAACACAACTACATATATACCATCACAAAACAACTTAGATTACATCAGAGCAGAAGCAGATTACATATTAAACCACAACACATCTATTTCAAAAATGACTCAGATATATTAATCAATTGAATGCAGAAATTAACTAACTCACAAATTCATAATTGACAGATATATCACTACAATTCACAAATTCATAGCACAAGTATCACTACGCATATGCCACTACAATTCACTCATCAGGTCAGATAGAGTAGAACTCGCCTTTTACATATATGACTTCATGCAACAAGAAGGAAGCGAGGTGTTCTTGAATTTTCATAAGATCGGCCTGTTCCAATGCAATTGTAGTGATTGTCGGAACTTGTTGATAGGAAGATCCCGAGATGGTGTTTTTAGGAGTTCAGGCAAGTTGGTGCTACCGGCCGAGCGGTAGCACCAGCACAAATGGCCAGTGTAAAAATTCCAAAGAGGGATATTTTGATTTTACGATGAAGGGCGGTGCTACCGGCCAGGGGGTGGTAGCACCGGTCCTAATTAGCGTGATTGATCTAAAAATTATGATTTTAGAAATTTAATTGCATATCTTTCTGGACATTGTTATGTGATGTGTTTCCTTATTTTTTATGGTTGCAAAACGACGGTGCTGGATCATAATTAGGTGGAAGACGATCGGGATTAGGTAAAGCGCACCGGAGGTCTAGATGGTCGAGGATCACCGAAAAATGATCGAAGACGGAGTCATGGCAAGCCTAGAAGACAAGGAAAGGAAAATGATGCTAGCTAGATGCTGCGTGGATCAAGGAGGATCGTCGGATTGTGATCTAGTTGATAGAATAGCAGGTATAGTTAGTGTACTTTGAAAACCATACAAGAAAATCCGGTTTGTTTGGAAGTTTTGGGTTAGCCCATGCATGGCTATATGAGTGGGTCAATCCTAACCCTTGATGGAGTGCTTTAGGGTCGAGGGACTCATCCAAGGGTGGTAGGCAGTCCAAGAGTAGTATAAATAGAGGGGTAGGGGTAGCCTTCTCCCTCTTGAAGGTTTTAGAGGTTTTGTGCTCCTTTGACCTTTGCCCACTTGTATGTGAGGCTTTTGTAAACCTCCCTTCTAGAAATGCAAATCATTTTTCTTATGCTTAATTTCCTTTACGCAATTACATTATGTCTTAAATTCCACACTTACATTCTTGTAATTTACATTTACGCAATTTGGATTTGCCTCCCCTCCTTCTACATGCTTTTGCTTCTTGTGCCGAGGATGTTGATTGATGGATGAATCTTATTCTAGATCATATCCCAATCATCTAGGCAATCCATGCATTCTTCTTACAAGAAATTGGTTTTGTGCTCTTAAGTGAATCATTTTTCAAGATCACATTTATGGAGTTTTTGACTTGTGTTCTAACTTGCTTTGACATGTGGGAGGCTATCCAAGATCATCTTGATCATCAAAACCTCACAAGCAAGTCTTAGATCAAGTTCTTGAGTATTGTTCCAACTTGGTTTGTTCTTCCTTCAAGTGAAAAAGGTTAGAACTTTGTTGTCAATCCTTGCGATTAAAGGATGGAATGAGTTCTTGACTTCCTTAGGAGTACATCTACCAAGTTTCGTAAGTTTTTATCGAGCTGATCAAAAGATTCCTCAAAATTTGCTTTTGAGTCGTGCTGTTTTTAGATTGTTCTTGCTGCCATTCTTGAGCCTGGTGCTACCGCTTATTGTGCCATACTACCGGCCTCCAGAGCTACCGGTCTTCCTGTGGTAGCACCGCCTCTACAAAGTATTTTCTCCTTCTTGTTTACTTCCTTTTGAGTATTTTCTTCAAGAGCTTGGGTGGATTGTTTTGTGTGGACAAAATTTTTATTTGGGATCATTCACCCCCCCTCTGATCGCCATCTGAATTCTTCAATTAGTATCAGAGTCAATTTTGTTCTTTCATAGATCTTAACTAGTCTCGAGAGCCATGGCGATGGACAAATATTCCACCAAGCCAACTGTCTTTTCTAGAGTTGATTTTTTGTTTTGAAAGTCACGAATGGAGTCGTACATCACTGCCCAGGGCTTCCTGATTTGGCAGAAGATGAAGCTCCCGTATGAGGTTCCTGTCGATAGGAACGTCACGACCGACAATATGGCTGATGTTGAGGCGAATGCTAAGGCAAGAAACATCCTTATACAGGGCCTTAGCTACAGTGAGTACGACAGGATCTCTCGATGCTTACCATGAGGGCACTACCCAAATCAAGATGGTGAGATAGGATCAGAACAAGCATGATTACAACAAATTTGAACAACACGTTGGAGAGAGTCTTGACGAGTGCTTTGGTTGTTTTACGAAGATTTTGAGCAACCTCCGAGCAGTTAGTTGCATATACCCTAACTCGGATAATGCTTGATATTTCTTGACCGTACTCGATCTTCAAGTGCAGAAGATGAAAGTGACCACCATCAAGGATACTACCAACTTATTGACTCTGACTTTTGATGGGCTTTATTCCTGACACAAGACTTATGAGATCGGCGTTGTCGCTCGTAAGATGAAATCTCAGTCGATGGCCTTGGTCATCGATCCCAGCAGATCCTCTTCTGATTTTTCTGTTGTTCCTCCCTCTCCGCTCTTTATGAGCTAAGCATTGACCAACTGAAAAAGTTTCTAGAAAATGAGCTTGCTCTTCTGGCTGGCAAGTTTTCTCATACCTACAAAAGGGTGAGAGAGAGGAAGAGAGGTGGCATGATCACCTGTTTCGAGCGTGGTGGCCGTAACTACATTCGAGCAAATTGTCCCAAGTTGGAAAAGGGGAAGAACGACTTTGGTGATTTGGAAAAGAACGACGACATCGACAAGAATCACAACAAGAAGTCTCCAGTTCGTGACCTAGTGCGCGAGAAGAAGTATCGTAACTTCTCAAAGAACAAGCTCTTCTACCATGTCCTCACAGCACTCGACAACATCAATCTCTCTGACACGAAGACTTGGAGTGACAAACGAGAGTATGATCTGTAAGAGAAGAATGGTGGCGACGACTTCACCGGTATGTGCTTCACGGCAGACGCGAACAGCATCAGCGACTCCGAACTCTATAGTGACATGGACGAGGTACCCTCCTATGACTAGCTCAATGAAGCCAAATTAGGGAATTTCATGCTAGAGCTAGAGCTAGGTGTACGGAGCTTGAGAAGAAAGTAGGTATCTTGACTCGGGAGTTAGCTTCTCTCAGATCTTCTCCCTCTCGAGTCACTGATGACTGTTCTTTGTGTGATGCCCTACTTGTGTAGTTAGAGAACCTAAGGACTATGCCTGATAATGTATTTTCTGAACTAGATAGTTTTAGGTTGAAGAATGCTAGCAATGAATCTTCTAATACCATGTCTTTAGATGCTAGTTTTCTTCATACTCACTCTACTCTCTCATGTGAAAATTGCCCTAAATTACTTACTGAGATTAATGCCATAAGCACTCCCCGTAGGAAGCTCTCAACTAGAAATGAAGAATTTAAAATGCATACTTCTAAGAACCTAATCAGCTCATGTGAGGGCTATAAGCAACTAAAACTTGACAATGAATCTTTCAATATCAAGTGTGCTAAACTTGCTAAGAACTTACTAGTTAAGTCACAAGAAAGTTACTTGCGATGTGCTATGATTGAGTGGAACTTGGATGAAATCCAAGTCGAATTTAGGAAGAAGTTTGAGGCCCAGACCCTTAGGATTAGAATTGCTGCTTGCATTTCATGTAAGGCCCTCAAAATTGAGGTAGCCTTACTAAGGGAGAAAATACACGTGCTGATAGTTCTTCTTTTCTTGGTTCTTCTTCCTCCCCTCTTCCCTCCTCTTCTTGTGCCTCTCTGTTCCGGAAGTGTGAATATCTCATGAGCACTCTCGAGAAGTTTGTAGGAGGAAAAAAGAAGCTCAATCTCATTCTAGACCAATCCAAGATTAGCAGATTTAATCAGGGTCTAGGATTTGACTACTTTGAGCACGCTAGAATTTATCCTCTTACCATTATTCGTGGCTCCAAGAGTGGAGAGATTGTAGTTGTTCCCGGGGTGAGCATTACTGTGTTTAGATCTGTTGGGGTTGTCCGTGGGATCTCTAACCAGAAGGCTACTCCTCTTGTTGCTTCTACCTCTAGCAAGGCGAAGTATACATACACCTTCCGTTAGAAAGATGGACATTTGGCAGATTTCTGCTTTAGACATGGCAAGATCTTAAGGCATGGGCGTGTTGCTGCTCTTAGAGGTATTCAAGGTCATTCCCAAACTTTGAATGCTTCCAAGGCACGCACTGCTACTAGACAAATTAGTGAGTAGCCTATTTTTGGGTAGCATCCAGGACTCAGTTTTCATGTTGTTCAGTCGAGTTTTAGTCCTAAAGTGCTCGTGGTCAATCTTCCTACCGTTCTCTTGATATTCCTTGTTTTTCCCATTGAGATAGATATCAGCGGCGTGAGGTGTTTAATAGTAGAAGATTTGGACAACCTCACTGGGATGGTCCAGCCTTGCTCGACAGCGGACCAACCCAGTTCCAACTCCTAGATTTTCTACTAGTGTTGTTTCTGATCGTGTGAGAGTTGAGTGTAGAGAGACACTAGAGTCCATTCCTCTTCTTCTGTGGCTGGTACTCTAAGGTGTCGTATGGTTCAGTATTGGGTTCCCAGGCCTTCACTTTATCAAAGTACTGGGTCATCTTTCTCTCTTGTGTCTTGATCAAGTTCGTCGGATGGGGAAGGGAGAGATTTGGATTGTTGACTCCGGTTGTTCTCGCCGTACGACCGAAAAACTCTCGTTGGTTCTCTTCCCTAGTTCGAGCCCCCGATAATGAGTTGATCACTTTTGGGGATACTTCATCAGGTAGAGTCATTGCTAAAGGTACTGTTTGCATTAATGAAAATTTTATTCTTAAAGACGTTGCCTTAGTCAGTAAGCTGCAACATAATTTGCTTTCTGTTTCTCAGCTTATCGATGACTCTTTCAAGATAAACTTTAAGAGTAGTACTTGTAGAATCCTTGATTCATCAGGAGAGTTAGTTTGCGGGATTTGTAGATTTGGGAGTCTTTCATACTAATTTTTTGTTTCTTCTAGAGACTCTCTTCGTTGTTTGATTGCTTCTGAGTCCCGTGATCTCTCCTTCTAACATATGAGACTTGGTCACATTAGTTTTGATCATTTGACCAGAGTTAGCAACTATGATCTCATTCATGACTTACCTAAACTCAAGATAGTTAAATATTTAGTTTGGTCTCCTTGCCGACATAGCAAGATGGTTGCTACTTCTCATTCTCTAGACACTGTTGTGATGACTGATGCACTAGGACAGCTTTTACAGATGGACATTGTTGGTCTAACTAGAGTGCAGTCAGCTGGTGGGAAGTGGTATATTCTTATCATTATCGATGACTTTTCGAGGTATTCTTAGGTGTTTTTCATAGCTTTGAAGGATGAGACTTTTTCTCATTTCAGAGGATTGGTCAGTAGGCTATCTTTTGAGCTACCAGGTGCCTTACGAGCTATACGTAGCGATAATGGTACGGAGTACAAGAACTCCTACTTTGAGAGTTTCTGTGTGGAGTTTGGCTTAGAGCAACAGTTCTCCTCTCCCTACGTCCCTCAGCAAAATGGCGTAGTGGAAAGAAAGAATAGGACTCTGGTAGAGATGGCTAGGATGATGCTAGATGAATACAGTACTCCTAAGAAGTTTTGGATTGAGGTTATAGCTACTGCTTGCCATGTTTCTAATCTCATATTCTTGAGAGCATATTTGTACCGCACTTCTTACGAGTTGAGGTATGTGCGAAAGTCCAGCGTCTCTCATTTTCATGTGTTTGGTTGCAAGTGTTTCATTTTAAAGACTAGTAACCTGGATAAGTTTGAGTATTGTTTTTCTGATGGTATTTTTCTGGATTACTCATCTTCCTCACATCGCTATAGGGTTTGGAGTTGTGATGCGAATAGGATCATAGAGACCTATGATGTGACTTTTGATGAGGCTAGCCCAGGAGCTAGACCAAATATTTCAGACTCTTCTTCCACCTCCAAGACCATTTTCGTAGAGGATGAGCATGATGGTATTCCACCTCATCCAATCCCCTCTACACCTGAGGTGCCACCTATTTTCATTTCTGCATCTCAGGGAGACCAACCCTTGCCTTCAGACTCTCCTTCAGCGAGTGGCCCTGCTCCTACCTCTTCTGTGCATAAGGTAGAGGTCACTTCCGCTTCTAGACCTCCTCGCCATATTCAACATTCTCATCCACCTGATCAGATCATTGGTGATCTATTTGAGTATGTGACGTACTCAAAATTAGGCTTATTTTCTTTCTGTCTTCACTCTGCTTTTGTTGCCTCTTTTAAGCCAAAAGATATTACTCATGCATTATCCGATGAGTCTTGGATTAATGCTATACATGAGGAACTTAAAAACTTTGAGAGAAACAAAGTCTGGCAGCTTGTGGAGCCCCCATCTGGTCATAATGTCATTGGGACCAAGTGGGTGTTCAAAAACAAGAAGAGTGAGGATGGAGTGGTCATTCATAACAAGGCTAGACTAGTTGTGCAGGGTTTTTCTTAGGATGAGGGTCTTGACTTTGAGGAGACCTTTGCCCCTATAGCTAGACTAGAGGCTATTAGGATCCTTCTTGCATTCTTTGCATCCCAGGGCTTCAAGCTCTATCAAATGGATGTCAAGAGTGCATTCCTCAATGGCTATATTGAGGAAAATGTTTATGTTAAGCGACCTCTAGGATTCAAGAACTCTAAGGCCCTGTTTGGGAGAGCTCCAGCTCTCAACTCCAACTCAGATATGACATTTATAGGCTAAAATAAAGTAAATTAAGTTTATATTTTTAGTCTAAAATGTAAATAAAATGATCTACCTAAACACTGTTAATGTACTCACAGCTCCAACTCCATAAATTTCTGGAGCTAGAAGTACCCTGCTCCACCAACTCCACAGATTTTGGTGGAGCTGGAGCTGTCCCAAACACCCCCTAAGTACCCAAGCCATATCTTCAAGCTTTCCAAAGCTTTGTACGGACTTAAGCAGACCCCTAGAGCATGGTATAAGAGGCTTAAATCCTATCTTCTTAGCCATAGTTTCAAAATGGGTATAGTAGACAAGACTCTGTTTATTAGACACCAAGATTCTCATTTTTCTCCTCGTCTAGATTTATCTAGATGATATTATTTTTGGTGACTCTTCGCATTCTTTTGTGTCTCAGTTTTCAGAAGTGATGAGCACAGATTTTGAGATGAGTATGATGGGCGAGTTGAGCTACATCCTTGGCTTACAAATCAAGCAAACAAGAGATGGTACCTTCTTTCATCAAGACAAGTACACTCGGGACTTCCTGAGACGCTTCAATATGTCTGATGGAAAGCCAGTGATGACTCCTATGGCTACCACTACTGTTCTCGAGCCTACTGATCAAAAAGAGTTTCAGAGCATGATCGGCTCCCTTCTGTACCTCACTGCTTCGAGGCTGAACATATATTTCGATGTGTCTGTACGCTCGATTTTAGGCTTCTCCTCGCGTCTCTCATCGCCAGGCGGTAAAGTGCATTTTCAGGTACCTTTGTGCTACTACTGATTATGGTATTTTGTACTCTTCCTCTTCTTGTCTTTCCCTTCGAGTCTTTTTCAATGCTAACTTTACTAGCTATAGGATAGATAGGAAGAGCATTTTTAGCACTTGCCAATTCATTAGCATTTCTCTTGTTTCTTGGTGGACTAGGAAGCAGTCTGGGATTGCACAGTCTACCGCAGAGGTCGAGTATGTTGCTACAGCGAGTTGCTGTAGTCAGGTGCTTTGGATGCGATTGACTCGCGTGAATATGGGATAGCGATAAAGAGTGTTCCACTTTTTTGTGACAACACTTTTACTATTTGCATTGCTAAAACCCAGTGCAGTATTCCAAGGTCAAGCACATTGATGTTACATATCACTTCCTTAGAGACCATGTGGAGAAGGGGGATATCGCGCTTTAGGTTGAAGAAAGAGACCACCAGATAGCCGATATCTTTACCAAGCCTTTGGATAGCTTTAGGTTTGTTGCCTTGAGGAGTGAGCTTGGAGTCGTGTGCCCTTACGGCTTATCGTAAGGAGGAACTGATTTGTATACTATGTATTATATGTTTTCTTTCAGCATTTCATTTTTTACTTTGGCTAGGTGTTTATGGGCTTATTTTCCTATTTTGAGTTCACTTTACTTAGACTTCTGGCATGCTTTGTATAGACCTCTTATCTTATGCTATAGGTTGCTATCATGCACAATTAGTTGTTCTCTCTTCTCTCTAGATTGAGTTTCCTCACAGTCTTATAAGTCTAGCAGGTGTTGGGCCCTCTGGGTAGACAGAGTCTGTGTGCACTCCTTAGCTTGGGATCTAGAGGCAGTTTCCCTATGTCAGCCATTGGGGAAGATGAGAGCGAGTCTGAGCCATAGTGTTCTTTTCTATCTTTTCTATGCTCTTTAGCCACCCAGTTTGCAGATTCTCAACTTCTTCTCTCATTTTGTGTTTCCGATTTTATTTAAGCTCATTCGAATCTTCTTTTAGCTTAATTTTGCTAATAACTCAACTTAAACAAGATTTGTGCTTAAAATTGACTCACATGTTCAGGAGGAGTTTTGAGAATCTGTTTCATGCATTGCATATTAGACTTGGTTTTCTGTTTTATGAGCTTTGTCTATGATGCAAATGGTCTATTCGTCATGCTATACACCATGCTACATCATTTAAAGAAAATCACTAACCTAGATATGTCCAAGTTCATTTATCTTGCTAAGCTTGATAAAAATTGAAAAATGAGCTTTAAAAGAAAAACTTAATGAAACATGTTGCTTTTACTTGCTAAGTTTCTTCTCTAGGGATATTTTTCATGATTTGTAAAATTTTAGAGTTTTCTAAAGTCCCTATAGCAACTTGGGTAAAACTAGGTTGATCCATGCTTGAGTCCTTCATTTGCTCATATATGTTAAAATGAAAGCAAGGAAAATTAACTCTTTTTATGTGTACTAGACTCAACACCTCGCATTCCCAAGATAGCTTCCCATTGCACATGGGATAAACTTGGAATTTGTCGTGTATGACCGAGACCATCCTCTTAAGAGTCCTTCTTAAGATGATCAAATATGGCTTGAGTCAACTACATTTTAAAAATGCAAATAAAAAAACATAAGTGTTAAAGAATACAAATAATGTCAAATATGTGCACCCTCGCTATATCTTTTAAGATCTTGAAGAAAAATTTGCATTCAATGAAGAATGAGCTCGAATGACCTTGTATACACTTCTAGTTTCCCCAAAATGTTGAGTAGGTTGAACTCTAGCTTTTCCAATTAATCTTTTGAGTGGCTTTGCTTCTAGTTTTGAAACTAATGCTAAGTGTTGCACTTATCAAATCTTACTAAAAATAAAATTTTCAAAAAGAGCCTTGCTAGCAAAACTTGTTATTTGCACTTGGGCGTGTCTTAGTTTAGCATTATCTCAAATTGTCTAGCTTGGTGTCATATCTTGCCATTTTGATCACTCGGATAATTTTCAAAGCTTTTTAGATGCATATCATACAACAGGGGAGAAAATACTTTCTTGATGCCTATATTGCCAAATGGGGGAGAATTAGTAGAAAAGGCATCATTTAAAGATAAAAAATGTAATCATTAAAAGATAAAATGAAATTGCATTTTGGATCTTATGATTTTGTTGAAAACTTGATAACTATCTTGAATCATAAGCATATTTGAGTTCTTATGAGTTTTTATTGGTCTTTTAGAGCTTTTATGGAAAACTTGTTATTTCATGGATTTTTCTCTAAAATCCTTCTTGTCAACTTGGTCATGATCTTATTTCTTTTTCTCTTGGATTAAGTTTGGCTTTGCATTCCAAATGCTTCTTCTTCTATTTCTCAAACTCAAAATTTTATGCTTTTTGTGTTTGAAAGGACCGGTGATGTCGCCTAGAGGGGGGGTGAATAGGTGGATTAAAAAATTAGCAACAATTTAAATTCATCAAAACAAGGATTCAAGTGGGAGAAAGAGGGTCAAGAGAGAGTGAGAGTGAGCGAGCTCAAGAATGAATGAGGTGGGTAATGGTTAGATTTGGAGTGAGTGTCCGTTACACTTGTCTTTGGGATTTTATCCGGATAGTTTTGAATAATTTTCGAGATGCAATTTTCATTCTATGAGCACAAGCATATCCTAGAAGCGATTTTCCGTCATATCCCCCTTAATAGTACGGCTATCCTTAGACTCAATAAAAATAAAAGATTTACGACTAAAGTCTTGATGCCGCCTTTTCAAAATTTTAAAGATGGTGGGGATCTCCAATTGCTTTCCAACGATGATATCTTCTCGATCACTGCATAGAATCTCACTTGCACCGTTAGTATATAGAATTGTGTTGCCATAAATCACCAAAACTCTTTGAGGGGCCTAGATGCACTTTCAGTGTTATTTGTCAATATACTCATCAAGGGGGAGATTGAAAGACCATGTAGAGGTCTACCCATATGTGTGATGAGTTATTAACATTGTTTAAGCTAGTAGTGATTGAGTTTGAGGGAGATTTAAGGTTTAAATCCTAAGTTGAAGCAATTTGACCTCTATCTGTTTTTCCTGGTGCTACTAGCCATGGTAGCACGGTGCTACCGGCCGAACGGTAGCACAGACCCCAGAGCAGTGTGGAAAATCCCGAGAGAGTGTTTTTAGGGGGTTTAGGCAAGCCGATGCTACCGTCCATGTCAGCTCGGTGCTATCAGCCGGGCGGTAGCACTAGCCCAAATGGCCAGTGTAAAAATTTCAGACAGGGATATTCTGGTTTTGGGATGAAGGGTAGTGCTACCGGCCAAGGGGCGGTAGCACTGGCCCTAATGAACATGGATGATCTAAAAATTATGATTTTAGAAGTTAAATTGCATATTTTTTGGACATTGCTATGTGATGTGTTTCCTTATTTTTTATGGTTGTAGGACAACGGTGCTAGATTATGGTAAGGCGGAGGATGATCGAGACTAGACGAGGTGCGCCAGAGGTCCAAAAAGTTGAGGATAGCTGGAAGATGATCAGAGATGGAGTCATAGCAAGCCTAGAAGACAAGGAAAGGAAAAGATGCTAGCTAGATACTGCATGGATCAAGCAGAGCCATCAGATCGTAGTCTAGTTGACACGATAGTAGGTCTAGTTAGTGTATTTTGAAAACCATACAAGAAAACCCAATTTGTTTGGGGTTTTGTAACACCCCGACTCCCCACGGAGTCTGAAATGCTACCAACTCCCAAATTCACCGAAAATTTCGGCGGCACCTCCTCTAAAACTATGGATATCGACTCAGCAGGCATAAGAGCAAATTCAATATAATATCATTCACAAGGACAATTTAGCAGATGCACTTAAGGATGAACTCTCACAATAACAATTCAGCAACTAAACAACTCATCAAACGGAAATCACAATAATACAATTATAATCAAGACTTGACACTACACATTATTTAATTCATTACGTTGATTGCAGCCGTGTTCGTGCTACTACTCCCTTCCCAGCGAGACAACTTCAACGTACCTGAAAACAAGTAACAAACAAGCGTGAGTCCAAGACTCAGCAAAGTGCATCAACCAAAAATACAACCGAATCAAACGAAATACCAATACTTTGAAACATAACATATTCAAATACTTGACTGAACTCGGTAAATAAATGAACTGGAAACTGATTCCAAATACCACAACCATCTCAAGAATTATTTAAACTTTACTCATACCTCGACAGCCGCTTATTGGATGAGTCCACGACTCAATCCTCAACCTATAAATGCCATTAGCTCCACGATTAACCATTAACAATTTCAATTAGCTGCCTTCATGCTCAAGTGCACAAAACATACAAAAGAAGAATCTCATATCCATACATCACAATCAGCTCATTAAGCATGATTCATCATTGTCAATGCAATGCAGATGCAAACATGCCATACAAAAGAAGAACCTCATATCCATACATCACAATCAGCTCATTAAGCATGATTCATCATTGTCAATGCAATGCAGATGCAAAAATGCCATACAAAAGAAGAACCTCATATCCATACATCACAATCAACTCATTAAATATGATTCATCATTATCAATGCAATGCAGATGCAAATATGCTTGCATGTTCATATGCTCATCTCATTTCAAAATTCTCATCTCATTCCACCATTCTCATGCATATTTCACCATTCTCATGCATATGATGCATCATGCATGTCTCATCTCCTCTTTTAGCACATACCGGTATTGTCGAGCACCACCCGTCGATGCGTGCCCTCAAACCCAACCATCCCGTGGAAGGGGCCTACCGAAACAGGACTTGCCCGCTACCCAGTAGCGGGTGCTACACTTAACACCGCTCCCATCCACACCAGTGGATGGGACTACGGGGTAGGATCTCTGAGCACTCCAGATTAGTTATATACTCCATATGACTTTCTCACCGACCTGGCTCGATGCACTTGTCATGAATGCACATATGCAAATGTCATTCTCAACATTCAAATCACCTTCTCAACACTCATATCCATATTCTCACAAATCTTATCAACATGGTCACTTCTGTCATTAACACTCACACCAAAGACATAATCAATTTTCAAAATCGCAAATCAACTATTCCTATTAATCCAACCTCACTACTTCATTATTCACATTCACCTATCATAGTAGTGAGCAATCTTATGAACGTGTGATATAGCAATATGTCAATATGGCAATTATACGGGGTCCAACAAACAACCCACAAAGCATTCAATCCAAAGATGCACTTTTCATGAATGCATAAATGCAAAAGCCATTCTCAACATTCATATCCATATTCTCAACGTTCATATCCTCAAGGTCACATATATCATCAACACTCACATAAACGCCACAATCGTATGTCATGACCACCAATCGAGCCATTTTCATAACTCAAATCTTAAATCTTTTATGTTCCCATTAGCCTAATCATACTAGGGAGCATCATCATGGAATATATAAAATGTAACGCATGGCATATTGACAAGGCTTATGGTTCATCAATCGACACACATAGCAAACAAACACTGATGCACTTGCATATAATCTCGGTTTAAACGATAGCATAACCAATTAACCATTCTCATTCATCACATCGCATGCAAAATCAAACATGAAAATATTAAAATAACACATGGATAATTGTATGATTGCGAAACCTAATGGCCACCTAAGCCACAACCAATACAATGCACTTGCCTTCAATCTTCTCGAGACAGTGTGGCGAGACGAGGTTGCCACACCCGGGGTCATACCACCTGCACATAGATATAGCCCACTCAAAACACACCCAAAATCATCACAAGACTCATAGCTAAGTCGGTTTCGCAACCCACTCCTAAAACCCGAAAACAGCAAACTGCCCACACGGAGCAGCACTTGGAAAAACGGTCATAACTTTTAGTCGGATGAACGAAACTTAGTGATTTCAGTCTCTATTGAAAGGTAATTCAATTATCTACAACTTTTGCAATAGCCAGACCCTCAGAAAATGCTTGTAGAATTTTCAATTAGCAATTCTAACCAAGGACAAAATTCTGCCCGAACAGAAAATTTCCAATCACTCTAGTCTCTCCAATCCCCAACCTCCAACATCTAAAAATCATGAATCCTAGCCAAGCAATAGCACAAACACCTTGCATGCAAGCCAAATGGATCCCCACTACCTAGGGTTTTACCTCAATCCTTCACATGGAGGGAAGAGGGAGGTGGAGAAGGGCTGCCGCAAGGGGGGAGGGAGGAGCTCGCCGGCCTGGGGAAGGGGGGTCACCGGAGCAAGGCCGGAGCAAGGCCGGAGGCTGGTCGAAGCAGACGCAGGAGAGCTTCGGCCAGGGGGCAAGCACCAGGAGCTTCAGCCAGGGGAGGCAGGCGCTAGAGCTTCGGTCAGGGGGGCTTGCGCCAGGGCTGTAGGAGCTCGGGCTGGGGAGGAAATCGCTAGGATGCGGCTGAGAGCAGGCGCCAGGGAGCAGCAAGACCAGGAGAAAAGAAATGAGCAAGGAAAAGAAGGGATAAGGTTAGGGTAAAGAAGAAAATTTAGGTGGGGAGGTAAACTTCCAGAAAACCCCTCCCACGAAATCTAAATTTTCTTTTAAACCTAACCCTCGCAATTAGGTCCCCAAGTCCCCCGAAATTGCCTGCGAGAGGGACCTACGCTCAACCGATTGAAATTCCGAGACTAAACTTTTCTCCAGAATAAATCCTTGAGTCAAGAAAAAGAAGACAAATCCGGCCAAAACCCAGGAAAAATGATTTTTGCGGTATTACAGGTTTTTAGGTTAACCCTTGCATGGCTATATGAGTGGGTCAATCCTAGCCCTTGATGAAGTGTCCTAGGGTTGAGAGACTCATCCAAGGGTGGTAGGTGGCCCAAGAGTAGTATAAATAGAGGGGCAGAGGTAACCTTCCCCCTCTTGAAGGTTTTAGAGTTTTTATACTCCTTTGAGCTTTGCCTACTCGTATGTGAGGTTTTTGTAAACCTCCTTTCCAGAAATGCAAATCATTTTTCCTTATGCTTAATTTCCCTTACGCATTTACATTATGTCTTAATTCCGCATTAATATTCGGCACTTACATTCTTATAATTTACATTTAAACAATTTGGATTTGCCTCCCCTCCTTCTACATGCTTTTGCTTCTTATGCCGTGGATGTTGATTAATAGATGAATCTTCTTCTAGATCATATCCCAATCATCTAGGCAATCCATGCGTTCTTCTTGTAAGAAACAAGTTTTATGCTCTTAAGTGAATCATTCTTCAAGATCGCATTTGTAGAGTTTTTGACTTATGTTCTAACTTGCTGTAACATGTGGGAGACAATCCAAGATCATCTTGATTATCAAAACCCCACGAGAAAGTCTTAAATCAAATTCTTGAGTTTTGCTCCAACTTGGTGTGTTATTCCTTCAAAGTGAAAAAGGTCAAAATTTTGATGTCAATCCTTGCAATTGAAGGTTGGAATGAGTTTCTGACTTCCTTAGGATTACATCTACCAAGTTTTTTAAGTTTTTGTCTAACCGATCAAAAGATTCCTCAAAATCATCTTTTGAGTCATGCTTTTTTTAGACTGTTCTTGCTGCTGTTCTTGAGCCCGGTGCTACGGCTCATTGTGCGGTACTACCGGCCTCCAGTGTTACCAGTCTACCTACGGTAGCATCGCCCCTACAGAACATTTGCTCCTTCTTGTTTACTCCCTTTTGAGTATTTTCTTCAAGAGCTTGGGTGGATTGTTTTGTGTGGGGAAAATTTTTATTTGGGATCATTCACCCCCTATGATCGCCATCTCAATCCATCAGAATCACATCCAAACTTGCAGTGACAGAAAAATGGAAAAGGCCCGTAAATCCCTGTTGCATGCTACACCTTATCCAAGAAGGAGAAGGAAGACCTCTGCAAGTGTATCTAAGGTATTAAAATTCCATCGGGCTACTCCTCAGATATTAAGAAGCTTGTGTCTATGGATGTTTTGAAGTCGGTTGGTATGAAGTCCCATGACTGTCATGTATTAATGACCCAAATGCTCTCTGTTGCAATTAAAAATATTCTTCTAGAGGATATCAGGTTGGTAATCACAAAGCTATAATATTTCTTCAATGCGATTTCTTTTAAGTTATTAACCCCAATCTACTAGACAACTTACAGAGTAAAGTGGTGCAGACACTATATCAGCTTGAGTACATTCCCCCCATCATTCTTCGAAGTCATGGTCCACCTTATTGTTCACCTTGTTAGAGAGATTAAGATCTGTGGACCTGTATTCCTACGTTACATGTATCCATTCGAGAGATAAATAAGTATATTAAAATCATACATGAGGAAACGATTGAAGCCTAAGGGTAATACTGTTGAAGGTTGTGGAACTGAAGAGGTTATTGAGTTCTATGTGGACCATTTAAGTAAATGACAAACAATTGGTGTTCCTATATCTCGTCATGAGGGTAGATTTGATGGCAAAGGAACCATTAGGCCAAACTAACGGGTCCACGGTTTGATATGTATTATAAAGTGCATTTGACAGTCTTATAGTGTAACACCCCAATTTTTGCTTTTATTGCATTTAAATGGTATTTTGAATTTTTGGGAATTTCTGGAATTTATTTGGATTTATTTGGATTTATTTGAAATTATTTGAATTTATTTTGAATTAAGCCATTTAACAAATTAATTAAATAATGGAAAAGTTAAAATAAATTTTTGCTGAAAATATTTTATTTGAGTCACAAATGTCTTAAAATATTTTTGAGAATTTTTCGAATTTTTCGATATTTTTAATGCCCCAAATAAATTATTTGAATTTGGGAATTATTTTAAATCGAAAAGGATTAAAATCGATGAGCATGTTGGGCGAACATCATGCGTCCGTTCCGGAAAACCCTAACGCGCCAGCCGTTCGATCTCCATCCGACGGCTCTCGTTGCGCCACGTCGACCAGTCCGAAGTCGCCGACGGACTCCGCCGGCGCCGCCCGTGTGGGCCTCGGTCTCCGCGCTTTTCACGGAAGCCGAGGGCACTATTTAAGGCGCCGCCACCCGTACTGTGAACCTCACCTCACGTCGCACCCAGCCGTACCTCGCACGCCGCCGGAGACGCCACCGCCTCGCCGCACGACCTCGCCAAGAAGTCCGGCCATCCGCGACTTCCTCGCGTCGGTTCGTCGCTGCCGGTGACCTTCCGCCGTCGCCGTTGGTCCTTGAGTCCCTCTCGTCAAGCGCGTCGGGAGCGCTATCTCTTCACGTCGGAGGAGCACGGAGCGCTGCCGCCACGTCGTCGTCTCGCCTCCGGCCGGCCAGCGCCGCCATGATAAAGCAATAACCTCGCGAGCTTCCACGATCGTCTCGATCTCAATCGGCGACCGGATTCCGCCCGTCGCCCTTGCACAAGAAATCTCATCTTCAAACCTCATCCGTTAGATCTAGATCCCACGGCTCGAATCGCACCGCACCATGCCTTTATTCATCGTGTCAGCGACGCGTGGGACCCACTCGTCAGCCGCACTGTGCGCGTGAGTCGCTGATCGCCCGGACCCACATGTCAGCCGCACTGTGCACTATTCACCCGAGACGCTGACAGCACGGGCCCACTCGTCACCAAGACGCATCGCGTAGGACGTCATCGTGACGTCATGCCGACGCCACGGTGGGACCCACTTGTCGAGAAATAGCCGATCGTACGGCGTCAGAAGTCCACGTGTCACTCTCTGGTGGCGACACGTGTCACAGATGACGTAATAATTGATTTTCCGAAAAAGAAAATATTTATTTAATTCGGTATATTGATTTTAAATATATTTTGAAACTTCAAATGCTTATAACTTTTGCGTTTTAACTCCGATTTGAGTGATTCCAATTTCTATAAATTTGTAAAATTGTGATCTTTCTGTTTATGAATTTTAATTGAATTTTTGAGCACTGTTTGCCTACTGTTTATTTATTTTATTGTTTGTGTTTACGTTGCGCGTAGACGTTGAAGTGCCCGAAGGTTTCGAGGGAGAGGTTCTGACCCAGGAGCAAGCTCAGGAGCCAGAATCAGTACTTTTTGAAGGCAAGTTGTGTTTGATCATGTTGAACCTATTAGAGAAAATTATTTTGATTTAATTTATTGCATGCTAATTTAGTAAAAATTTGATTGAATGCATTTTGGGATTAGCTAAATGCCTAGTTGCTGTATGCCACCTTGTCGTAAATAATTGTAGGCCATGAATCATTTGTCACCCTAGGTTGTGGATTAATAGTTGGACATTATTTAATTGCCAACATGGGTTGAGTAGACCGAAGTAGTATGCTTAGCCCTGCCACGTGGACAATTCATGATTTTGGAAGTACCAAAGTAAAATATTGACTTAATGAGATATGGAACTTGTTTTGTGAATGAGACATGTGTTATTGAGTTGATGATGGCACGTGGTGCAATGGTAAAGAACCGGGGTGGGAAAATGATTTAGACTGAGGCATGCGGCAAGATTGTTTCGGTGGGCCAAGAGTGGCAACTGGGCGGTCGAATTTGGTTTTATTGGTTTTGATATGGAGATCACACTTGGTTAGTCTTGCCTCGGTCAACTAAGGACTTAACCTTGCGAGCATTTGAACTGAGTCTCTCATACAACCACAAGCCCGTAATGGGACGGGCTTAAGAGTAAATGGGAAATCTATTCTTGATCTTGTCGTGGTGGTGTGAGGCCCGAGAAGCGGAATGAGAACTCACATGGCGCAAGAGGGGCCCCAGGTGTGGTAACCAGTCCCTCCAAAGTGTTGAAACCTTAGCGCAAGATCTTGAGTTTAGATGGAACTTTGGAAAGAAACCGTTACGGTTATTTGCCTTGGTGGTATTTGATCTGTATCTTGTGGGTAAAGTGTATAACCTCTGCAGAGTGTACAACCTATTCGAATAGCCGTGTTTCACTCAGTATTGAGCATCGCTTCGGTGATTACGGTCAAGGGTTAGATTTTCATAAAAAAATGACTTGTTGATGGAAAATGCTTGGGTTGGTGATGATGAACATGACTTAGGATGGAAAAGTGATTTCTGATTGAAATGTTTGTGAAAGCTACTATTCCTACTCTTGTTTTATCGCTTTGTAATCTATTATTGTTTATCTTGAATCTTTGTATCGCTCATGAACCATAGCCTATCCTTTGTACTAAGCCATGCATGTAGAATATTAGATTTGCATTACATGCATGACTTCTTTGAGTGCTCAAAGTACTCACCCCACAACAACACAACTTCGGTTGAAGAAGAAGCAACCCTTTCAGAGGAGGAGTATCGGAGGAGCCGATTTAACTAGGGAGCGAGCCCAATTCACTGTTCGTGTGGTAAATTGGTTGGCGCCACGAGTTATGTCTTAATTCGCATTAATATTCGCACTTACATTCTTATAATTTACATTTAAACAATTTGGATTTTATTTTATTTCATCTAGGCATTTGAATATTTTAATAAGTCTTCCGCTTAGGATTACATCTACCAAGTTTTTTAAGTTTTTGATCTCAAAAGCAAAATCATTGAGTTGTAACTTGACCATAAGGTCAATCAACGGCCTTGAGTATTTAATTAAAGTCAACTTGCTCCTTCTTGTTTACTCCTTTTGAGTATTAAAGTCAAGAGCTTGGGTGGATTTTTGTGTGGGGAAAATTTTTATTTGGGATCATTCACCCCTATGATCGCCAAGATCTGTGTATTCCTCGTTACATGTATCCATTAGAGAGATAAATAAGTATATTAAAATCATACATGAGGAAACGATTGAAGCCTAAGGGTCATGAAGGTAAGCTAAGAGGTTATTGATCTGGACTAAGTAAATGACAAACAATTGGTGTTCCTATATCTCGTCATGAGGGTAGATTTGATCAAAGGATTAGTGCCAAATTCGGGTCCCGGTTTGATGTATTATAAAGTTCAACACATATAGTACAACACAGAAGTTCATCCATACATCGAGCAGCACAAGTTAATATTACGGGAGAAGAATCCACATATGGATGAGCTTTCCATTACGCGAGAACACAATGATCAATTGCTCACATGGTTCAAAGAAAAGGTGAATATTTCTGTTAGCGAGGATGTCAAATGGTTAGATGACGAACCAATATTTAATGTATAGACATAGCAGGGGGTATAATACTAATAATTGCACCTTTTACAATGAAAGTCAAGATGCAAAAGGTACTGTTCAAAGCAATGGCGTGAACATAGATGCTTTGTTTGATTATCACTCAAAAAGAGGATTCTCAACCGTAATGAACTCCCACTATAGAATGATCAAAGAAATTTGGGAGCTCGATTGTGGAATATACCAAGTTTCATTGTTCCGATGTAAGTGGCGGGACTTCCACATGGATTGAAGGTCAACAAAAGAGGTTTTACTCTTGTGGATCTCAATAGACTCGCCTGCAAAGATGAACCGTTTGTCCTTGTGAAGCAAGCAACTCAAGTCTTCTACGTGCGTGATCCGATCAATCTGATGTTGCACGTTGTCCTTCATGGTAAGAGACTGATCGTTGGAGTTGAAAATATCATGATGAAGAAGAGTACAACCAATTCGATGATATATCTCCATTTGCAGATGTGGCATGTTTTAGCGGTGATGACAACATGAATGGAACAAATTACATACGTGTGGATCATCAAGCAGGGTTGTATTGTAAATAGATGGACTACGTCAATGTAAATAATGCTATGTAAGTTTTGTATTGTACAGAACATATCTTTTCCCTTTACTTTGCTTTATCCAAAAGTAAATAATACCATGATTTTGTAATGTTACCTTGCTTTGCATTAATAATTTAGTTAAGACATGAAAATTTAAGAAAAAGAGTATCTGGTATTAACTACATAAAGCAACCAGCAGTCACATATAAGTAGGGAGCATGACATAGTCAACAAGGTGGTAAAGTTGATTCAAGTGAGCATGAGAACTTGACACAAAATGAATTGGTTGATCTGGGAAAAAAATTGGTTCTCAGGGCACATCACAATATGTTCTCACTAAGGACCGATTGTGATTAAGAACATCACAATCGGTTCTCATTGAGAACCGATTTTGATGGCCCGACTCTCCCCATTTCTTCCCAGCCATTCTGGTCTTTCCCCATTTCTTCCCTAGCCCCCCACATCGCTCCTTCTCCGTATCGGCTGCTCCCCCCTTGTCGCCCCTCCCCACATGTCGCCCCTATCCCCGTGTCACCCCCTACCCCATGTTGCCCTGCCCTCAACCACCGCCCTGACCCATCAGCCCTTGCCCCCTACCCCCGACCATGGCTAGGTTTCAATTAGAGTTCCTTACCAACTACATCAAGTAGGCATTGCAGGCTGAGACGAAAAAAAGACTTTATTCAATTCCCGTACCACAAGTGTAACTACTATTTTACCCTTCAATTACTTGTATGCACTTAAACCGTATATGACTTCTTGCACTGCATATCATGTAATAAGCAACCATTTTGTTCTACTCATGCTCACTCTGAGTGAAAACAAAGTCTAAACTTTTAATTTGATCACGAAGAGACCGATAGCCTATGTGATCAAGCCTATTTTGTAGAAGTAAGTATATTTCTCTAACCTAACACATTCTGTATTTAACTATATTTATTTATTTATTTATTTTTGCCTCAAAGGCATCTCTCCAATGTATGTAAGGAATTTTTATCTTACGTTGTTGAAGGAGAGCGACACGATGGCAAACGAGGCGACCAGCTAGAGTGGAAGCGCTTTAAGGTACAAGTGTCTAGCATAGGATTAATTTTTTCCGACATCTATTCTTCATCTCTTGATTTGATTTTCTTTGTTCATAGTGTCACCAATAGGGGAGTAATGTTTTGTGCGGTTTCTACGCCATGGATCACATGTTGATCCTGGTCGATGGCTCACACCTTTTTTCTAAGATATATCTACATGTATAATACACTTAACCTTTTATATACAAATTTTACAACTTAAATTAGTGCACTCATTTTTATTTTTACAAAAGGTCGATATCCCCTCAAGAGCTTACAAAACAAAGATCTCAACAAATTATAAGACCACATATACCAGTAATACTGGATAGAAGTTATAGTAGAGGACGATAGATTTAGACACTCGACAGGCTCCTACTAGTCTATATGTAAACAAGATTATATCATGTGAATGTGATATGCGTACTGACAGTTAAGTATATTTGTGTTCTAAGTTATGAAAAAACGTGATATGTGTATTGTAAAATATTTGTGTTCTTTATATTGTGAATGTGATATGCATACTGTGCGTAATTTGTGTTATTTTCGGTGCATACTGTGTGTAATCTATGCTATTTTCAAGAGGATGTAGAAAAGTACAAACACCACATCACAATTGGTTCTAAGCTAGAACCAATTGTGACAATCAGTTCTACGCTAGAACCTTATCACTATCTAATAAATTTGTATCACTACTAAAACTGACTGTGATGACGAAAAAAAATCGATTATGATGTATATTCCTGTAGTGGTGATACAACCTACTTCCTATATAATCTACACTTCATCATGACTGGTCCAACATGTGTACCCCCTTTGAAGCCACTTATAATAAAGTGTGCTTCGATTTGCACTGAGTTATGAAACATCCTTAGATTCTCATAGTCAATGCATAGATAAGATACAAATTGCACCCCTTTATTAAATATATCCTCCTCTGTAACTCTTGTAAAAATAGAGATGCCATTTTGTACGAGGCACTGGTACAGTTCTAAGCGTAAATCCAGCTTCAGTCCATCTACGCTATGCATACAACAAATAGTGTTAAATATTGAAGTACACTAGGATTGCACATGTACACATTCTTAAATTAGAGCACAAATTAACTAGCTAAACCCTACCCTAAATCATAAACTATGCTAGATCTACTAAAATTTTATCTCTATACCAAGCTAGCTAACTAGATCTAAACTAAGCATCTTTAATTCTCTCTTTACCAAGCTATCTACATCTTGAATATAATGCAATAATAATCAATCATTATCTTAGGTCACAAAGAACAAATGAATCTACAAGCTATATCTAAACAATCTTCAATTCTCTTTTTACCATGCTAAATCTCGAGTATAATGAAATTACAACCAATTACTAACCTTAGATCACCAAGAACAAATGGATCTACAATCACTCTTCCAAATCTACGGTCTCCTTTCCACAGCCACCTCAAAGACAGATCCATAAACTCTATAAACCCTAAATGGGTCGGGGCTCAGTATTATATAATGACAGGATGTATCATAGATGTTTTCGGAAAAAACGTTTGCAATTGTGACGTATCACAGACATTTTTATCTAGAAACCATCTGTGATTTCAATAGATATCACAAATGGATCGTGAAAAAAACCATCTATATTAATTCATAAATAGTTTTTACCACGAACCGTCTATGATATAAGTTTATCACAGACAGTTCTTAGCGAATTCGGTAACTTAGATAGTCATGCTTTGTAAATCGTCTGTGATTTGATTTAACACAAATAGTTTTTAAAAACTGTATGTGATGAGATAAAAACCGTCTATGATAAGACGTCTAACATAGTCCTTTCTATAGTAGTGGCCATTAGGGGTGAAAACGGTTCGGATATGGTCGGATATTGCTGTTCCCGTATCCTAACCCATATTTTTTTCCGAATTCGGAATCGGATACGATAAGACCGAATACGGATACGAATTTGGATATTTCGGAGTTTCGGATACGATACTGTCGGGGCGGATACATACCGGATTCGGTTCGAAAACGGATAATACAAACGGATACATACTTGTTGAAACATTCGACTAGCAATAAATTCATTTATATTACATACGTTTGACAACTCACACAACACAAGTTTAACAAGGGTATCAAATTCATACACAAAATTCGACAATCACTAACAAATTCATACACAAAATTCATACACAAAGTTCATACACAAATTCGAGAATCGGCAAGCCACAAGTTTAATATAATTAACATTTCATACTTCTACATAAATCCATACAACCATAATAAGTTCGACATGCCGTACCATTAGTCATCATCACTAGCAATTTCTTCTTCCTACAATATATGTATACATAATACGAATGCCACGTATTTTCGGCATTCGGATATCCGGCCGGATAGTATCCAGTTACCATATACCGAAGCTATTCGGTCGGATCTCACGGCTCCCGTATCCGCTACCGTATCCAGTAGCAACTATCCGGTATCGTATCCGAATCCGGCCGGATACGGATTTTTTTCCCGGATACGGTTTTAATCGGGTTCGGTACCAGATCGGTCGGGATTAACCCGTACCATTTTCACCCCTAGTGGCCATAGCTTCTTGTAATAAAAGTGTCCTAATATAAAAAAGAAATCGTTAACCAAATTGTGGGGAAGATACTCAACTTTTCGTACGTGCATGCAGCAGTCACATGACAATACAAGCACAAAAACGTCATAAACAGCAGGAGCAAGTGATTTGATTACTCTCTGTTAAATAATTTGAAATAAAATTGTAGGTTCCGTAGACTTCAACGCGCTCTACACTGTCTCAATCAGAAATATTTTTAAATAATACATTTTTATTAACATTTTAACAATAAATAGTAAAAATTACAAAAATAAAATCATCTCACTATTTTATTTGACAACAGGAACTTTGTCATCATACTATTTAGAAATAAAATCAAAGTTTGCCACAAATGATGCTTGCGTTAGCATTGTCATTTCCATCATTCCTGTCCCCTAAATATTGTAGATAGGGGCATGATTTCCGAAAAACTTTTAAGGAAAGAAAAGTAGGAAGCCTAGTAGGACCGAAAGGTTCACATCTAAGCCTCACTCTCTACCATCCAAAATAATGATATATAGCACCTAACCTATAATAAGATCTCACCTTATGGAATTGAGGTGTACTCCCACGGTGGGATACTCATGCTTTAACACAACTAGCGATACGCACACACCATAGAGCCTGGTGTCATGATTCAAAACAGGTATATTCTCCTACGTATTGTTCATATTTATTTTGTTTGAATTTTTATAGATAAGTATGTGTCCTAAAACTTAAATTGTCAAAAAAAACCCCAAAAATGGCTAGAATTCATGCATTTGAAAATGATCCAAAACTGGTATTTTTTCCCCCTCTATATTGCATGTGAAATTTTTTGAACTTAAATTCAAACTAGAGTTTCCCATTTTATGATTGATTGTAGGTGCATGCTTATTTCATATATAAATTAATAAAGCCTGTGATCTAATTTTGTTTAAAATCTTTGAATTCAGATATATCTTTTCAAAAGTATGTGTTTCATTTGAATTGTTATGAAAGAGTACCCTAAAACTAAAAGTTAAGAAAAAATATGCCAGAATTTGGCTTCAACACCATGGTGCCCCATTCCGGCATCATATATATATATATATATATAGCAAGCCTTTTCCGTACTCCCATTTCCAATATACCACTTAAACAAACGTGTTATACTCTTTTATCACTTTCCGTATACTTCAATAATAATTCTTATATACTCCAAAGCGATATGGTTGAAAAAAATTCATCGAAGCCCTTTATTTTTTTTTCTATATACCCTCTTCCATATGTAAAAGATGTATATACACAAATTATGCTATAAAGAGTGGACTTTGACGAAATTTTTCATGAAACTCATTTTGGAGTATCTTAAAATTAATATTAGAGTATACTCAAAATGATAAAGAGGTATAACAATATCATTCAAGGGGTATACTAAAGGTGGGAGTACGTACTCCTAGGTGTATGGAACCATTTTCCTATACACACACACACACACATATATATATATAGCATTTAGGCCCTCAAATTGTTTATTTTAAAATTTTATTTGGTTTTGGTGTTGATGATTAAGTCAATGATTACTAAGTAAGAAGTTCACTGATTGGGTATCCAAGGAGGCATAAAGAAAAAGGGTCAAGGTTAAGCATCCTTGTTTGTAGTTTTGGCTTGGGAGATGATTCAAACCAAGTAGCTAGGATAGTTTTTAGAATGGCCGTACTATAAAGGGAGATTATGCTCAAGTACTAGTTTGGTTCATGAGCTAAGAATAGATAGACTGCTTAGAGTCAAATTCTTTCGAAATGTTTTCCCCACTAAAATCAATTCTTCCTGATTAGATAGTGTGTGTTCTCGTCGGATCCAAGTATCTTTGCTTCATCATTAAGTCCGGTGTAATCTTTCTAGAAATTCCATCCTCGCCAGACCATCCTTGTTTGCTCTAAAAATCCATCCGGCGCAAAATTAAAGTCCATGCCGAACCATTTCTTGTTTGTCCGGTGCTGAAATCTCCTTTGATAAACATCAAACCGAGCGCACTCCATTCACGACGGAGTAACCTCATACTCTCAGGAATTCAGTCCGGTGCAAGTCATATCTTTGCCGGACCATGCCTTTATAAGTATGTTGTTGACAAACTTTTTGAATGAAAGTTAAACCGAGCGTACAACATTCACGCCGGACCGTCTTCCGCTAACACAAAATTTAGTCCGGCGCAAATGTATTTTTCTAGGTTGAACTTAGCTTGTTATTTCAAAAAGTCTATTGATACAAACCTCTTTTATCTCTATCTACGGCGGACCAGATTTTTAGGCCTGGTGCAAATGTTCAAGTACCCATCCTTCTGTCGGACCAAATTTCGTTGAAATCCTATGTGCGACGGACCAAACTATTTCAGTCCAGCGCAAAAGCTCTTTTCAACAATGTCGGTCCGGAGTATAAAGGACTAATATTGAAGTCTAATCTTCCTAAGTCCGTTGCAAATGTGTGTAGGCTGTTTTGATAATCTAACACGTTCTAACGGCTCCTGTGGTAGGTGTAACAGCTATATACTGTGCAGATGGCTATATAAGCATTTTCTGAGCATTCCTTCACATAACTTTTTGATCCTTTTTGATCTCCTTGATATTTTAGCACTCTAAAGTTTTCATTCCAACAAGGAGACTGTGCTTCAACCTTGAACCCAAAACTCAAACATTTTAAGTGTTTGGCTCCAAGCTTAGTCTAATTAGTGTTGAGCTAAGTGAACCAAGAGACAAGACTTGTGGATAGTCTATTACTCTTGGGACAAAGTATTCCTAGACGGCTTGGAGGAGGTGTGGTGTGACCTGTCCAAAGGTGATTGTGGAAGGCCACCATTGTTTGTGAATGGTTAGGACTCACCTCACCGGAGTGGTGAAAGAGTCACCTTAGTGGAGACCAAAGCTGCTGCGACTAGCTTTGGAGGAGCTATACTTCGTGAGAAGTGCTCTAACGTGAAGTGGAAGTTGAGCTCTGAACCACGGGATAAATCATTGTGTCTCAATTTCATTTACTTGATTTTGTTCTTTGTTGTGTTTGCCTCTTGCTGATTTTGAGTTGTCTGTGCTTTATTGTCGATCTCCTAAATTTGGTAGCTAAGTTTTTGAGCTAAGATATTTGTTCTGTGCCACCTCGATCCTTCTAGGCCACCTCGATCCTTCAGTATATATATAACTAAATTTTTTTTAAAAAAATATGCTAGAATATGGCTTCAATGCATGCATTTGAAATATGGAGCCTAGGCACCATGGTGCCCCATTTCGGCATTATATTATATATATACATATATATAGACACATACATATATACATAGACATACATATAGACACATACTTATATGCATATATATATATATACATACATATACATAATTACGTACATATTCACGTACACATATAGATATACACATATATGCGAATATATGTATATATCTATATGTATATATGTGCATATATAGATATATATACACATGTATATGTATACATATATATGTATAAACACATATATATATATGTATATATAGTGTATATATATATTTATACATACATATATGTATGTATATATATATATATATATATATATATATGTATGCATGTATATGTACATACATATATATATATATAGAAATACGTACTACTCTCAGGAGTAGATTGCTAGAAGAGGCCACCATGATTTCAAATTCACAAATTCAAGCCAAATTGTAATATTCGAGAGTTTATATTAAAAAATAATTAATTATAACAAATTGAAATTATTATTTTATTTGTGAGATCATGTGATGAAAAATTGGTTGAATGGTGAAATTGGCATTGTAAAGTGACTTTGGTTATAGCATGTGTGGTGCTTGTGCATGTGCTATGTTGATATGATTATTATGCCGGTGATAGCATGATGGATTTTGTTTGATGCAATGCACTCATGTGAGTGGTTGCATGGATTGATTTTGAGGCAAGTCGTGGACTTGTGCTCAGATGTTTTAATTATGCTGGTGATAGCATGATGGTTTTGCTTGATGCAATGCACTCGTGTGAGTGGTTGCATGGATTAACCTTGAGTCAAGTCGTGGACTTGTGCTCGGACTGGTTGTTGTTTATTCGTGTGCAGGTGTTGCTCGAGGGCGAACGTGGTCGATGACGGGACCGGAACTAGGTTCATGGAGGAACTGAGGTTCGGGACTAGGTTCAGGGAGGAATCGAGATCCTGGTGGTCGAGGATGTCATGCGGGACGTTCGGGCTAGAGAACGGTGCACACGAAGGCTGGTTAGTCACGTGAGTGCGGCAGGCGGGCCGTACGCGTGCATGTGTGAATTTTGGGTTATATGCATATATTGGGCCATGTGTTATTGGGCCAAGTGGATATGCATATATGTGTTAGGGTTTTGAGTTGTATAAAAACCCTGGAAAACCTAATCAATCAATTGAGACTTTTTGCGGCGGCTGTGTGGCCGTTTTTATGCGACTTTTGTTTTCCGGCCGGCGGTTCATGCATGCAGAGGAACGACGTTTTGATTTCCAGCGGCCAGAGATTTTTCCATGCATGCGTCCTGGCGTGAGTGCACGGCTGGATGAGTAGTCGGCGGTCAGGCGTGACGTTCACCGGTTTTCCATACGACAATAGCCTTGTCCGGCGACAAAGACGCGAAGCGAGGGAGGTCCTTGCTGCCGATCTCCAACGGCAGAAGAAAAGCAAAGAGGCCACGCCCGTCGATGAGTTCGAGCGACGCAACTCGCTACAGTAATCTCGCGTTGCTACAGTAATTATCGCGGTTACTGTTCACAAAGCGAGGTTTTGCTACGGTAATTTCGCTTTTGATTGCTTCATTTCTTTTAGTAGATTGAATCATTGTATCTTTTTATTCAACAAGTTTAATTTTGATTTGATCCATCTAAAACCTTCTTAGGGCATTAATTTAGTGTTCCTCAAAGTTTTGTAGGTTAATCTTTTGTAGATTGTGATTAATCACGAAATTAGGGTTTGCTTGATTTTCGTCATATTTTGTCACAGCAAGCTTGCAAGATTTATAACTTTTGATCTGTAGATCCGATCGACCTGATTCTTTTTTTGTTAGATGCGTATTGGAATCTAGTTTCGTCTGTTAAAATTTCAGGTCAATCCAGCAGCTAGATCTCCAGGAATTTACAATTTACCGAACGCATATACTCTGTTTTTGTCGAATCCGAGAGCAATATTTCATAATTAATTTAGGGGGTTTTGTGAATCAAGAAAATTTTGATTTTAGCTTCCGCGCAATCATTCACCCCCCCTCTGATTGCTAGTTTAGTTTATATCGATCCTACAAGTGGTATCAGAGCAAGGTTTTTCTAATTAATCTTAACCGGTGATTAGAAACCGTAGCGATGGATAGGTTTCGACAAAACCTTGTGTTTTCGAAGGTGTTGATTTTCAGTTCTGGAAAGCGAAGATGGAGGCATACATTCAAGCTCAGGGCTTTGCAATCTGGGAGAAGGTGTACAAACCATATCAAGTTCCTGAGAATGATCAAGTCAATGAAATCAATCAAGCACAGGTTGAAGCGAATAGCAGAGCACGAAATTTGATCATTCAAGGATTGGGAAGAAGCGACTTCGACCGCGTGATCCATCTCAAGTCGGCATATGAGGTATGGAAATCTCTTTGTGATTATCATGAGGGTTCTAACACTGTCAAAGAGGTTCGTCAGGATATATATAAGAAAGAATACATGCGATTTGAGATGAAACCCGGTGAGTCGCTAGATGATTTCTTTGCACGCTTTAATAAAATTCTTAGCAATTTATGTCGTTGTTGGAGTTAGCTTTGATGATGCTGCTAATGCTAGACAATTGCTTGGTGCATTAGACATGTCAATTTGGGAGATGAAAGTTACATCCATTAGAGAATCAACTGTCATGAGTACACTTACTTTAGATGTTCTTTTCTCTAAATTAAAAACTCATGAATTGGATGTTCTTGCTAGAAAGAATGATCATAAATCAATTGCATTGACCTCCCAATCTAGCATGTCTCAGAATAATGTTTCTTCAAGTTTTGCTTTGTCTTTCTTGTCTTCACTAACCGATGAACAGATTGAAGAATTTCCTGAAGAAGACTTGGCACTACTCTCTTCTCGTTTTAATAAAGCTTTGCAGAATGTGAGAATGAGGAAGAGAGTTGGTGGTGGCCCTCCAAGATGCTATGAGTGTGGTGATCTCAACCACATTCGTCCAAATTGTCCTAAACTTGCAGGTAAAGCATCAAGGGAGGAGAAGGACAATGACAAAAGAAAAGAGAAGAAGAAGTTCTCTCCAAGCAATAGAAGGAAGAGCTTCATCAACCGCAAAATTGTCCACCGGGTCCTTTCCGCTCTTGAACAAGTCAATTTGAGCGATGTGGATTCGGAGAGCAGTGAAGATGACACAACAACTCCAAGCAAGCATGAATTAACAGGGTTGTGTCTCATGGCTAGAAGTGAGGAAAGCTTTACCGAAGACGATCATGACAGCGACTTCAATGAGGTAGAACCTTCTTACGATGAATTAACTATTGCTGTTGTTCGTCTTGGAAAATTGCTTGACAAACGCAACAAGAAAATTAAGAAACATGATGTTCTTGTGGAATCTTTGCATGCTGAAATTGCTAGACTTAAATCTTTGATTCCTGATGATGATGCTTGCAAATCATGTGACTTAATCTACAGTGAGCTTACTGTGCTTAGGAAAGAACATGTTTCTTTGTTAGAACAAGTCAATACTGAAAAGAAAGAAAATGCGAAACATGTTAAAAACGCTAGCTGTTCAACTGTTGATTTGCATGATACAACTCATTGTTCTAAATGTGCTATATTGGAATTGAAGTTGCATGATGCAAATGCTAGGGTTTCTCAAATGACAGATGCTATGCTCACTCATGAAGTTCTCTCATGCTCAACTTGTCGCAAACAGAAAGGAAAAGTGGACGTTCCATGTAATAACTGTTTAACTCTTGTTCGAAAAGTTGATTACTTGGAAAAATCTTTAGAACGTTTCACTAAAGGAAAGAAAAACCTAAACATGATTTTGGATCAATCAAAAGTTAGCACTCATCACAAAGGTTTAGGTTTTGATTCTTATGCTCATCATAAATCACATGCTTCCACTGTTGTTAAGACACTTGAAAGTGAAAAATTTGAGATTGTCAATGAGCCTAAGAAAACTATTTTCAAGTCTGCTGGTGTGTTATCTCCTACTATGATAAATGCAAATGCTACTTCTATTTCTAAAGCTAAACATCATGTTAAGTACACTTGCACTCATTGTGGTAGAGATGGACATTTAGTAGATTTTTGTTTTAGGCTAGCCAAACAGCAAAAGAAAGAAAAGGCTAAGGCTAGGTCTAATTTCAGGAAGGCACATTTCACTCCTCATTTTGTGCCTAGGGTGATGCAAACACCTTTTGTTACAAAAAACACGAGAAAGGGCAAATCTGTTTTTATGAACAAGCATACTCGTGTTGTGCCTACTCGTCGTGTGTCTCAGTACTGGATTCCCAAATGCTTTATTTCTAACCCCAGTACCGAGGCCTCGACATCTTCTCGTGCTATATAGGTTTTTCAGATGCGGGTTGGAGAACAGAAGCTTAGTGGATCTTGGTCTTTTGTGAGATGGGATCAAGACTTGGATGGTTCTCACCCTTGAGATGATTTTCAAGAGGCATGTGCAATAATTCTTCATCTACTTTGTGAGTTATTTATACACTCATGTTCTTTACATTCACAGATATCTAATTGTGGCATGAGATGAAATGATTGTTCATATGCTCATATGTATCCCTTGGCATGTTCAATAATGTTATATCTTATATCATGCTTTTCATTGTTTGGATTCACTTATCATGATTCATGCTTATGCTTAATTGAACATACCATGATAACTCAAGCACATGTATATCATCATCTCCTCTCTGTTGATCTCATTGGTTATCCATTTGAGGGGGAGTTATTGTTTTTTTTTGTGTGAAAGTCTTTTTCGGATGCTTTTGGGAGGTTTGTTCTTTTAAACCTTTTGTTGTTAAGTTTATTCTCTTCAAGTGACAATTTTGAAGAAGTTTTTTTTAAAATGGTTGTTTTGAGGGAGAGCTTGTGAAAAACCTTATAATATTGTGTAGCATGCTTTTTATTTTGTGTGTTTCTTAAATGAAAAACAAAAAAAAATGAAAAACAATAAAAAGGTACTGAGCATTGTATTTCATACACATATGTCATTTGAAGCCATGTTTATGCTACAAGGTCTTTGCAACTTTCTGTTTATACATATATGGTGTAGTTTATGTCATGACTTTTTAAATGAAATGACAACTTGAATTAAATCTTGTCATGGTTGAACTTTCTTGGCTATCTTAATCCTGCTCGAAAAAGTGCTAAAAGTTAAGTGCTAAAAAAAATGATTGTTGATAAATGTAAGAACAAGGTCATGTACTGTCGCACTTCTTCTTTTCGAGACTGCTTATCATTGCACTTTGATATGAACTTGGAAGAGGTTGTGTATGACCGAAACCATAAAACCTTAAGCTTGTGATTGCTTGGCATGGTTGAAAAGTAAGGCTGATGGTGCATGTAATTCCTTGCAATTGTGATTGTTGCAATCAAATTAATGAATCAGTTTTTCAAAGTACAAATAAAGTGCACAAAAATTTAATGTTTTCAGGTTTTAAGATTGTTGAGAAAGGGAGATCATGCCATGCAAAAAATTGTTAATAGTACTTGATTTCTAGTTATGCTTACTCTACATTGTTTATGTGTAGATTTGAGGGTGCAAGTACTGTTGATAGCATGACTTGGTGATCAAGTCGTTACATTTGTGCATGATTCATAATGCTTAGTACATAAAAAAAAGGAAAACAACAACATAAAGGGGGAGAAGTTTCTTTTTTGTTCTCTTTTTGCATTCTTGATGAATCCATTGTCAAAGGGGGAGAAATTTTGGAATCAAAGGGAGAGTTTTGTGTTACACATTGCACATTCACACACACATTTCTTCTTTCTGTTAGGGGGAGTTTCTCTTTGTCATAGGGGGAGATTTCTTTTTAGATAAGGGGAGATTTTGTTTCTTCTTTGTAGGGGGAGATTTCCTCTCTTTATCTTTTGGTCACCTTGCTTATCTTTTTGTTTTATAACAAAAATTTCTTACAACTGTTTTGTGAGGTGAATGCCAATGTTCAGTCCAAGGGTGTTGCCAATGTTTTCATCAAGGGGAGATTGTGAGATCATGTGATGAAAAATTGGTTGAATGGTGAAATTGGCATTGTAAAGTGACTTTGGTTATAGCATGTGTGGTGCTTGTGCATGTGCTATGTTGATATGATTATTATGCGGTGATAGCATGATGGATTTTGTTTGATGCAATGCACTCATGTGAGTGGTTGCATGGATTGATTTTGAGGCAAGTCGTGGACTTGTGCTCGATGTTTTAATTATGCTGGTGATAGCATGATGGTTTTGCTTGATGCAATGCACTCGTGTGAGTGGTTGCATGGATTAACCTTGAGTCAAGTCGTGGACTTGTGCTCGGACCGGTTGTTGTTTATTCGTGCAGTGTGTTGCTCGAGGGCTTAACGTGGTCGATGACGGACCGAACTAGGTTCATGGAGGAACCGAGGTTCGGGACTAGGTTCGTGGAGGAATCGAGATCCCGTGGTCGAGGATGTCACGCGGACGCTCGGGCAGAGAACGGTGCACACGAAGGTCGGTTAGTCACGTGAGTGCGGCAGCGGCCGTGACGCTGCATGTGTGAATTTTGGGTTATATGCATATATTGGGCCATGTGTTATTGGGCCAAGTGGATATGCATATATGTGTTAGGGTTTTGAGTTGTATAAAACCCCGAAAACCTAATCAATCAATTGAGACTTTTTGCGCTACCGGTGGCCGCTTTTATGCGACTTTTGTTTTCCGCCGGCGGTTCATGCATGCAGAGGAACGACGCTTTTGATTTCCAGCGCCAGAGATTTTTCCATGCATGCGCCCCTGGCGTGAGTGCACGGCTGGATGAGTAGTCGGGCGGTCAGCGCGTGACGTTCACCGGTTTTCCATACGACAATAGCCTTGTCCGGCGACAAAGACGCGGGCGAGGGAGGTCCTTCTTGCCGATCTCCAACGCAGAAGAAAAGCAAAGAGGCCACGCCCGTCGATGAGTTCGAGCGACGCAACTCGCTACAGTAATCTCGCGTTGCTACAGTAATTATCGCGGTTACTGTTCACAGGCGAGGTTTTGCTACGGTAATTTCGTTTTGATTGCTTCATTTCTTTTAGTAGATTGAATCATTGTATCTTTTTATTCAACAAGTTTAATTTTGATTTGATCCATCTAAAACCTTCTTAGGGCATTAATTTAGTGTTCCTCAAAGTTTTGTAGGTTAATCTTTTGTAGATTGTGATTAATCACGAAATTAGGGTTTGCTTGATTTTCGTCATATTTTGTCACAGCAAGCTTGCAAGATTTATAACTTTTGATCTGTAGATCCGATCGACCTGATTCTTTTTTTGTTAGATGCGTATTGGAATCTAGTTTCGTCTGTTAAAATTTCAGGTCAATCCAGCAGCTAGATCTCCAGGAATTTACAATTTACCGAACGCATATACTCTGTTTTTGTCGAATCCGAGAGCAATATTTCATAATTAATTTAGGGGGTTTTGTGAATCAAGAAAATTTTGATTTTAGCTTCCGCGCAATCATTCACCCCCCCTCTGATTGCTAGTTTAGTTTATATCGATCCTACATTATTGTTTTCAAAATGATTTTGAAAAATGGGTTACATATAGGAAAATTTGGGATGAAATTCTAGGTTGTATCCCGTGTAGAAAGTTGGATTAAAACTCAGTTTTACAATATCAATTACGCATTGGAAAGTGCTTATTGTATTTGAAATGTTGCTTTATGCTCAAACTAACAATATTGTGCCTTCCTCTGTTATCCCTTCACTAATACTGCATTTAATGCATTTGCCTTGCATTATCTATTGTTTTTAGAGGAAGAGCATTCCTTCACCAATGAGGATCTCGAAGACTAGGTCGTTGCCCTAGTCGATTTCCTATGGGATTTGCTAGGTCAGACTGCCTCTTTTTACTTTTTGTTGCTATATTTTTAGTTGGCCTGTGAGCCATTAATATTGTAATACTCTGATAATTAAATGAAAAAATTTCATAAGATATTTTATGGTATCAGTTTTGTTGACTGTGTATACTAGCTTTTTTGGACAAGTACAGGATAATGAGAGGATTAGGGGTATTATTCTACGGTCCGACTCAAATTCAGGTATATTTTTTAAAAATTTCAGTTCTAGGATATATATCAACCTGTAGCAATTCAAATAAACTCATACATTTGAAAAAAATATACTTGAATTCAAAAATTTTGAACGAATTTACATCACAAGTTTTGCTAATTTATATATAATTGTAACACCCCGGAGCCCATACGCGCCACGGATGCTACCAACCCTCTAAACTATTAAGACCGGCTTAGAAACTAAGCCACCGGAATTTATAAAATTTCGGCATGACCTCTCTAGAACAGAGGACATCCACTCAGCAGACAAATGAATAGCAGCAGATATGATATCATTCTAGCAGGTCCTTAGTTAAGCAATCACACACTCAACAGAATTTAAGAAATCTCATTACGATGAACCATAAATTACAATCACATTAATTACATTCAGATTTGATGAATTGGTTAAATAAATTGTTGGAGACCGCAATGGCACGCAGTTACTACTCCCAACCCGATGAATCGCCTTCAAGGTACCTAGAACAGAAGCAAACAAGCGTGAGTCCAAGACTCAAAGAAAGTGCAACAAGTAGGAAAAGTAAGGCATTAGACTAAAATGCAACTATTAGAAGACATCAAGTAGTAGTTCCTTAAATTGACATCCGTAAATAAAGGAAACAATTGAATTCATAAAAGATCCAAAACGTAAGAGCACGATTACTTCATCATTTAAATAACCATTACTTAGTCAAACATCCAAAGAACAAAAAAGAATACCCACTTACCTCAACCAACTCGACAATGTAACAAAACCTTACTCATGCCTCGAAAATCAATTTTGGATGAACCCACGACTCAACTCTCAACCTGTTCTTTCCATTCTCATCAATCAACATTTATCAATCGCAATACACAATGCAATGAAATGCTTTTATGCTTTCATTCACATAATATTTCATGCATATTTGCAATGCTATATAATGCAACACAACCATGCATTTCATTCATATAATATCCCATGCATATCTGCAATGATATATAATGCAACACAACCATGCATTTCATTCACATAATATCCCATGCAGATACGCAATGATATATAATGCAACACAACCATGCATTTCATTCACATAATATCCCATGCATATCTGCAATGATATATAATGCAACACAACCATGCATTTCATTCACATAATATCCCATGCAGATACGCAATGATATATAATGCAACACAACCATGCATTTCATTCACATAATATCCCATGCATATCTGCAATGATATATAATGCAACACAACCATGTATTTCATTCACATAATATCCCATGCATATCTGCAATGATATATAATGCAACACAACCATGCATTTCATTCACATAATAGCCCATTGTATATGATGCATTATGCATGTCTCATCTCTTCTTTAGCACATACCGGTATGGCCGAGTGCACACCCGTCGGTGTGCACCCTCTCATTCACCTTCCACCCGTGGTGGAGGGTGCCTACTCATCGACTCGCTCCCATACAACCACGATACGGACTACGGTAGGACTTTCGTGCTCACTACATGTGAGCACAGAGGCCCGCATCAGAATGGGTCGCCTCTTCCATCATGAATGCACAAATGCAATAGACATAAACAAATTTGCAAAATACATTCATTTCTCACATTTGTATAGCCATAGCCAAATACATAAACATCAGCCACTTCTCACATCCACAAATTTCCATTCACATTCTCAGCACTCATAATCACATCCTCAACATTCATATTCATACTCACATCCCCAATACTCGAGTAATTACTAATTCCATCTATCTTGATCATAAATCAAACCATTTTCACAACCAAATTCCATACTCCGTCCTCACATTCCTTTATCATCAATACTTCATACAAAAACCATAATCTTTTATCATGAATACGAATTGAACCATTATTCTTGACTCAAAACTCATGTCTTTGATATCAATAATACCCTAATCCTACTAGGGAGCATCAACATGAAACACAAGTTATCACAACAAGTCACATAGACAAGACACATAATTCTTCAATGTAGCACACATAGCAAACTAACAGGAGTGCACAATGTTTTTCATGTATCGCAACTCAAGAAGTGTCTCCGAGTGCCTGAGGAACAAACGTCACTAGAAGAAGTTGAACTACAGGAAGACTTGACTTACAAAGAGCAACCGATAAAAATTTCGACACAATGGATCGGAAAACAAGAAACAAGACAACCTGCTTCAAGCAGAGTTCAAGGAGCAACCACACGTAAAGTGAAGCCACCGGGAACGAGAGGAAGATCTGAAAAAGGAATTCCCAAACCTATTCTATAAGTTAAGCCTCGAATCTGGGGACGAGATTCATTAAGGGGTAGGTTTGTAACGTCCCTAATTTTGGCCAGATTTTAAATTTTGGAGTTATTTGAATTTTTATGAATTAATCAACCTTTAATTGCTTTAATTGCATTTAATGGAATTTATCTAATTTTTCCGGGATTTATTAGATTTAATTGGATTTTATTTATATCATTTTTCTTTGAGTAATTAAATACCAGAGAATATAATTATCAAAAATTAAAACTAATATTTTATTTAGGCTCAAAATGCTCAAATATTTTATAGAATTTTTCTAGAATTTTTCTAGTATTTTAGTGCCCCAAATAATTACTTTGAATTTGTCTTTATTTTTATTCAGAAACCCGAAAATAGCTAGCTACGTGTTGGGCGGCCCAACACTCGTGCTCGCGTGAAAAACCCTAACGCCGCTTCGCCCGCACCGTCCGATCTTGATCGGACGGCCGACGTTGGTCGCGCTTATCGGATCGCCTGCACGATCAAGTGCACCGCCGCCGCCGCTGGGTACCAAGATCGTGGTCGTGGATTTGCGCGCTATCCGAGGCATGTCCGAGCGAGTGGAGTATATCTCCGTTCGCGCTTCACTCCGCCATTTCTCTCGCCGTTAGCTCTCATCCACCGTAGCCTTCTCGGAGCTCGCCAGTAGCTACTCACCCCCGCCACGGTTTTTTCAGAGTTTCAGCCGCCGTCTGCCGTCCCCGCCGCCAAGACCACCTCCGAAGTTCACCAAGCCGAGACGATCCGTGTGGTTACTTTTTCCTACCAAGAGACCCGAAACGCCGCCGCCGTGTCATCTTTCTAACTCCCGAACGAAGCGCCGCCGCCTCTTCTTCAACTCGTGCAACCTCAGCCGTCTGATCTTCATCCGACGCCTAAGGTAACGCCACGTAGTCCCGTAAATAGTAAACCGCTCGGTTAGCCCTTGCGCCGTTAGATTCGAATCCGACGGTCGAAAGTAGATGGTACGCGTGGCTTGATGGTTCCGCGACGCGTGTCAGTCGCTGACATGTGGGGTCGAGCACTGTTCGCGGGCCCACTTGTCAGTGGGAGGACCGCCGGTCGTGCTGGCGTCAGCGTGACGTCATCCGGGCCCACCTGTCAGTGGCCGAGGGCGACGTGGTTCGTTCTGGTGCCGACACGTGTCAAGCCGAGGGAAAATCGCCGGAAAATCGGTGGAAAATAAGGGAAAAATTCGGTTTATTCTTTTATGAATTTCAGCAAAATTGAAAACGCTATAACTTTCGCATTTTAACTCGGATTTGAGTGATTCCAGTGCCCAAAAATTTGTAAAAATGTGAACTAATTATTGGTGATTTTTATTTAATTTTAGTGAATTGTTTGCTGTCTGTATTATATATTTATTGTGTGTTTGCTTGTACCGAGTAGACTCCGAGTTGCCGGAATTCGTCGAGGGAGAGTTTGAAGACCCGTCGCAGAACCTCGACCAGAACCAACTCCTCTTCGAAGGCAAGTCGTGCTTTGACCATGTTGCCCCTAGATTTTAAAAGTATATTTTGATTTCCATATTGCATGCTATGTTAAGTACAACCACTATTGATTAAATTGGGAAATGGTAGTTAAAAGCCAAACTTGTTATGCCACCTTGATTATAATGTTTATATGCCTCAAACCTTGTCCACCCTAAGATGCTTAAATATGTTGGATGCTAATATGATGCCAACACGGGAGGCTAGACCGTGATTAGTGCTTAGCCATGCCTTGTATGCGTGGAATGACTTTCAAATATCAAATGAATATTGACTAAACATTATGGAACGATTTTGGAAAATGCGATGATGTCATGAATTGAACCGGATAGTGACCTGTGTGGTGCTATTCATGAAATGATGTGGAAAATGGCATGTGTTGCTTAAGTATAAAGTGGGTGGGAAAATGATTTGAACCGGGCAAGTGGCAAGAAGGCTTCATGCTGTGTGGCCTGTGGTGGCAATGGGCTGTATGAATGATTAAGAAGGTGTGTGCCGAGTTGTATAAAATGGATGTCTTGCCCGGACAGTTAAGGACTTAACCTTGCGAGCCTTTGAACTGAGTTCCGTGTACAACCACTTGTCCGAAATGGGACGGACCTAGTTAAGTAGGTTTCGACCTCTTTCCTTTGAAACCTCGGTGACAAAGGCACACCAAGGTAATCAGAGGGAAGCGACTGTCCGCGGCTTGGTACCCATCCAACGGTATTTGCCTGCCTAAACTTCGCCTCGAGTGAGGGAAGTGTTAGAAGGAGGTAACGGAGAGGTTCATCGGTCAAATGTTAGTCTCTCAAAGGCTTTGTTGCAATCAATCGCTCGGTGGTGAACGATCGTATCCTGTGGGTAAAGTGTACATTTCCGCAGAGTGTGTGTGTGAATCTATTCGAATAGCCGTGTCATGCTGATCGACATTGCTCGGTGATTACAAATAAGGGTTAGATTTTCAAAATGAAAATGTGGAATGGGTGGTGTGTGCCAAAAAGCTGTGTGAATGAAATTAGGGCTGTGTGCCAAACTCTTGGAAAAGAATTGAGAAATTAATTATCAATAATATTGATTTTACTGCTTTCAATCTAATAAGGATTACCTATTAAAAGAAGTGCTGCTTTATGCAAAATGACCAAATAAGCCTTTCCTTGGAATAAGCCATGCATGTAGTAATAGAATTGCATTGTGCATGACTTGTTGAGTATGTGTATACTCACCCTTGCATCGACAAAAATCTCAGAAGAAGAAGAAGCCGTGCCAGTTTGGAATGAAGAGTTCGTCGAAGGTCAGGAGGATTAAGGGTTGAGCCGCACTCAGTAGCCTGTGGCTAGGAGTGGTTCCGATTATCGTATTTTGCTTCCACTGAATGAACTTGATATCGATGATATTTATCGCTCGCTGCATGTAAGTATTGTAAGGCGACCATAAGGTCATGTAACTCGTTACTATTAATGTTTGAAGTACTTATTATTTATTTCATTGTATGATTGTGGTACTTCAACCTGCTTATCCTGTGTGTACTAGCGTGATCCTCGACTAGTACAGAATTTGTGAGTGTCCGAATCTCATGGAGGAATGAAAATTCGGGCACGAGGCTGGCCGAGGAGGGTGGAGGTCGCCGAGTGCTGGAGCCGCCAGAGCTGCTGGAGAAGCTTCAGGTCTGAGGAGGCCAGCAAGAGGCGCCAGAGGGAGTCGGCCGTGATGGCGCAGGGGCGAGCCAGGAGAGGATCGCCAGGGGCTACGCCAGGAGGAGCGGCCAGGGGGGACGCCAAGAGGAGCGGCCAGGGGCGAGCTCGGCCAGTGAAGAGCTAGAGAAATCTCGGCTGGGTTTGAGGAGGAGTCGGCTGGGGGTTAAACTAGGTTCCCCCTCTCCCACAACTTCCTTTTTATACTCAACCAAATGGTGACTAATCAAAAGGCTAGGAACAACAAGAAATGAAACCCCTCCAAAACAAAACTCCAAAGCCCAACTTTAATCCCTTAGTGCGAACCAAATAAAATTTCAATTCTTGGCGCGAAACGACAACTGACAATAAAGACGACTTACCGCCAAACAATGCGGCTCAAAGATACTTCAACCGAAAAACTAGCGCAACTTCCAAAACCTTCATTAAAAACTTGAAAAGTGCAACGATAAATATTTTCTCCCGAATTATAATCCTTGAATCACGAAGGTGCAATCATTACCGGCCGAAAACCCTAGCAAAAGAGATTTGCGGCATTACAATATCGAAACATACCTACAATGAAACAACGATAAAAAGGCAACAATGGTTTGAATTTCAATTCAAACTTGATTAAACTAGTCAATAAACTAGTTAAACTCAAAATCCAAAAAAATTATACATTTTTGCATATGGTACATAGGAGAAATACCTGTTTTAGATCATAGTGCCTAGGCACCATGGTGTCCTAGGTATATATATATATATATATCGTTCTTTGACTATGTGTAGAATAGCTTATTTACTCTCTTCATATTTAACACAGACTGATCGAGCCATGTATCCCAGTACTCAGTGCAACGAAACTGTATTAGTTGACTAAGCCTATCAGTTACGTGGCCAACCAACTAGAAAATATGTTTATTTGATTTAGCCATAACTTTTTATTGACAGCTTTGATTTATGAATGGTTTTCACCAATAGCTAGCTTGCTGACGATGAAAGCAACATAATGATACAAATCTTGCTAATAAATGCCATATTTATGAGAGTTATTGTCAAATGGTCACTAATTTCTAAATGTGTCATAAGATTTTACTACTATATAGGTATTTATTGGCGAGACTTATATCATTATGTTGCTCTCATAGTTAGTAAGTTACTAGTGAAAATCATTCATGAATCAAAGCTATCAATACAAAGTTATGGCTAAATCAAAGAAAAAAGTTTGTAGTAAAAACAAGAAATTGCATTTACTGGTTGGTTTGGCTACGTAACTGATAGGCTTAGTCACCGGAGCAGTTCCGTTGCGTTGATTAGTGGAATGCATGGCTCGGTCAAATTGGGTAACTAGCACAGGTATATAATAGGCTATTCTATATGCAGGCACAGAATAGTATATCTATATATACACATATACATAGATATCCAGTGTAAACCACCCTTACGTGTAAACTCTATGAAAACAACATGTGCAAATTTTCAAAAATTCTAAAAAAATTACCATGCATAGAGGTAAGCTTATACAACCCCATAAAACTTGGAGACCAAACTCAATTGCATTTGAAATATATGAATTGATTGAATTTGTCTTTTTCATATCAAATTTTAAATGATTGTATGAGGTCACCTCCCCTACGTATGGTAAATTTTTGAGAATTTTTGAAAACTTGTACACATGTATTCATAGAGTTTACATGCAAATGATGGTTTTACACTAATATCTCCCATATATAGATATATATATATACACACACACACACATATATATATATATATATATATATATATATATATATATATATATATATATATATATATATATATATATATATATATATATATATAATATTCAGTATTGCTAATTCAAATGCTAATAATGTAGAAAGATTGAAAAGACAAACAGCAAAAGAATAGTGCCACAAACAAAGAATAAGTACTATTCATGCTGAGTTTGCAAATGCGATTGAGTTTCACTCAATAAAATTTTGCAAGGTTGTAGAGGTTCACCTCCCTACATGTGGTATTTTTTGAGAATTTTTCAAAACTTCTACATGCCATTAGCACGAATTAGCACTGAATTCACATTAGCACTGAATATGTCCCCTATATATATCCAATCAGTCAAGTTTTGCGTAAACCATGCATGCTTCACAAATATAAGTCCTTATACTCACCGTTTGCGACTGACAAGGGTGGACGTAGCCGGTGCAAAGGGTAGACAATCAATGGTCCCATAGGCTAACTAGGCTATGGATCATGCTAACACCCTACATGTACATGTAACATCCTAAAAAATTTAAAACAATAAAAGTGTATGTTTTAAATTTAAATAGAAATATTTCTGAGTTTTCTTGATGTTATCGATTTTATTTGGATTTTTCTTGGACTTTTGTATTGTAAGAAAAATCAAACAAAAGAAAAATGGAGAATAAGAAATGGTAAAAGGTAAAAGAAAAAATTTGTAAAATTTACCATGGAAACCCTAATTATGCAGGTAAACCATTTTAGTTAGCAAATAAAAATTTTATGCACAGGAATGAGATTAAATAATTGAAATGACAACTCTTTTGACTAAAATAGAGCAAGTTATAATTTATGTGACATATTTGAAACCTATCTGATTCTGAAAAAATTACCAAAATTCCCTTAGTACAGAATATACCTTTGGTAAAAAATTTAGAAATTAATCATGTCATATAGGACTTTTAAAAATTCAAAAATAGAATCTTGAAAATTTGTAAAATGGAGGGTTAGAATTTTTATAAAATAAATAAGCAAGATATTAACTTGAAATTTTTATGAGGGTATCCTTAGCTTAACTAGAACCCTTAAAAAAGTTTTAAAAATATTTTTGTGTCATTTGTATCCTTAAATAAATCAAAATCCGAAATGATATAGGGTATTTTGGCCCCAAATTCTTCTTGAGACTAATCACTACCAAAACACTCTAGTAAAAAATTTCTAGAAAAGTTTCAAGGTGATCGATGGCTGAATTAATGCAAGTAATGGTCTGTCTCGCCCAATCTCATTACCTAACCTCATGTCCTTCACGACAGGTGGGCCTGGATGTTACAGCAACCTCGTTCACTAGCAAGTAACAGAGAAGCCCTCTCTCTCTACCTGGTGGACCCAGTCCCGCTTGTCAGTCGTTGTTTCCTTCTCCGTCTCTTCTTCTCCCCTCCGCCAAGCGAGCTTCTCTCGAGCCTTCGCCACTCTCTGCATCTCAGCAACAACCACGCCGCTGCTCAATCAGCCGCTGCCACGAGTGACCTCGGCTCTCCTACACCGTACTTCAGCCATACCTCACAGCCCTGTGCTTGCAAAAATCCCACACCAGCTTGCTCCTTCCACACAGAAACGCCGCGATTTGGAGTGTGTGTTCAGACACTAGAGAAGCCAGCCTCCTTTGGCTATAAATACTTCCACTACATCGTATTGTGTCCCCTCTTTCCTTTTGTTGTTCGCTGAGCCAAACTCATAAGCCACCTCTCGTCTCCTCGCCATTTTTGCAGAAGCCAAAAGTGGGGAAAGCGGCATTAAGTTATCTAAATCGGGTATCAATCTTCGGAGTTTATTGGTCCCAAAGCTTCGCACGGGTTCATAGGCTACAGACCAACCCTCGTATTTATTTGCTCCCAGTTGTAGCTCGTCTTTTCTGCCACCATTCTTCTTCTCAGCCAATGACTGTGGACAGCCACCTCTGATCTTCTCCGACCCTATTATCAGGTGAAATGAGATCCCTTAAGTCTACTAGTGCTCACCCCATAACCGCCCAGAGAAAAGATGGTCGATGGCGAGCTTGCGCCGTTTGGCCATGGCGGCCGCTGCACCTCCGGGGTGGCGGCCACCTTCTCTGCCACCTCCGGCCTAGTGAGCGGCATCACTAGGTGCACCTTGACTCACTGGTCCTCATGGCGAGAATATTCCATGCCATCAGAGAGGATTCACTGCCGGTGAGCCAGGGGAGACACTCCCCTATTCAGTCTCACTAGCCGGTGGACCCCGAGTGTCAGCCTCAGTAGCAAACTTCCTTTGTGCTCGCTCACATCGACAAGCGCTTCCACCCATCGCCCACGCATGATGCGTGCAATTGGGCGGGTTGTGCTTGTCACCATCGCCTCATGACGATAGGCATTGACTTGTGGATCGAGGTTGTCAGCGTCTGTGGACCGATTTAAAAGGCTAGCGAGCGCAGCGAAAGCATATTTTCGATTTTGAATTTAATTTCTTTAGCCACAACTATTTAAATGGCTATAACTTTTGAACCATCACTCCAAAATTTGTGAAATAAATTTCTAAAATCGCCTAAAATCCTATAGTTTCAGAATATGCAAAATTTTTTGAAAAGATTTATTGTGTGATTTTTAATATTATAAATGCATGCGTAGGTTTTAAATACACTAAATAGATGACTTTTTCAAATTTAGTCAAAATGAAGAAAGATAACTTTTATTAAAATCCTTATACTAAGAGAAGTTCAAATATGTAAAAATATTTGTGTTTCAACTTAATTTGCTTCATTTCCTAAATAGATGTATATTCAATGTAACATGAATATAGTTTTAATTAAATATTTTATGGAATGAATAAACTTTATGATCATGAATAGTATAAAATTTTTGGGCTATTATTTTTATAAAGAATATCTGAAGTTTACTTTAGAATTAATTGTCAGATAAATGTTAATAAGGAATAGATGTAATATAAGTCTCATTTATGCATGAGCACTTATATGTATGTATATATACATATATGCCTACGCATATATATGCATATGGTGGAGTAAAGATTAGCTTTTAAATAACTAGAAATCCAATTAAATATTGCTTTGAATCTGAATCCTAATTAAAGGAAGGAATTGCTTTATGTTCAAGTGATAATCATATCATTAAATTCTTAAATAATTTTTGCATCTTGTATTCGAAAATGGAACTATAAGAATTCATAATTTTAGCTTTTTGAATTCGTAAAATGAGACTAATTAATCCACAAAAATCAATCCCTGTTCCCTATGGAGAGTTTATGTTTGTTTTACTATCTATTTTCTTTTAGCCCTTTTCAGAGTTTACTGATTATTACTTATTTTCCTGTTGCGCAACATGTAGACATCGATGTCCTAGAAAGCGAAGGAGAAGAAGACCTTGTTGTTGACCCTGATTTTGATCCAGACAACGACCAGCAAGGCAAGCACCTTCTTGATCATGTTAAACACGATAATTTACCTACAATATGTTGCTTTTGTCAATGTATTACGCATGTGTGTAATTCCTCATAAAGTTGCTATTTTGGGTAGAATTAGTAGCTACACCTATAAATTGTAGATTTTCTTAATATGTATGAACAAGTGAACCTTGTAAACCTTAGTATGAATTAGACATAAATGATGTCATTTTGGGGTATAATCGCTTGCATAATATAATAGCTTAGCCATGCTTGAAAACGGATTTTCAATATTTTCCACTTTTTAAGTGAATGGCTATCATTTGGAAAGGTTGCTAGTATTCCATTAAAATCCCAAAATAAAACTATAGTTTTTGACGCGGGTGATTATCGGCAATAGCCGGATGTGCAAATGGATTTGCACGTAGTATACAGTGAAGTATCACCTGTATCAAATTAAGAACCAAACAATGGAATGCTATTGATCCAAGAATTCTGTGCAACCAAGAGGGCTGATATGGGACGACCTTAGCCTATTAAGTTATTTAGATATGACTTTGCACATTGGTAGGCAGGAGCTAGCAGAAGCATTCCATTTAGGTCTGTTTGTGAGAGGCTTCCACACCTCGGTGTGGGTAAATGCATACTGGTGCGACGGTGTACACCTTGCCATAAATAGAAACGATGTGTTGGGTATTACGTGAAAGGATTCACGTCTGGGTGAGCGTTTCTGTTTCTATGGCGAGGGCTTAACGTCCCGGGCTGATTCAAAGTCATATTTAAATAATGTAACGGTTATGTATGATCTCCTTGCGGCACACGAAAGGAAGTGTGCTAATAGCGCTGCACAAAGAGCTGATCATTTCTTGTGGGTAAAGTTATACACCTCTGCAGAGTGTAAATCTAATCGATTAGCTGCTCCCGCGGTTATGGGTACTTAGTGAAGTCATTCCAATGTTAGATTTTGTTTTTTCTAAAAATGATTCTTGATTTGGAACTATTTTGGCAACCACCAATTTATATCAAAGGACCGACACGTATGGGCTTCACAGTCGGGTAGACTGTGTTGTGGAACTTGGATATATATTTTGGATTAAAAAAAAATCTCAGCAGTTTTTATAAACTCCAGTTTGCAATTTATTATAATCATATGATTACATTTCTTTATGCAACTGCAAAATAACCTAGAGCTTATTTTTTGTTTAAGCCTGCATAATTACTTAAATGCATTTGTGAACCACTATAAGTCTTGCTGAGTACACAAGTACTCAAACTTGCTAAATTTGTTATCTCAGAGGATGAAGTCTGTGACATGCCGGATGATTCTTATTTCCAGGTAGGCCACGGAGTTTTCGACGATGATTTCTTCTAGGGTTGACCTAGTCAGATGCCTAAAGGTTGTACAGCATACCACGAGGCTTTTGGATTTCTTTATGGCTCTTTTTTCCGCTGTATTACATCATTATGTAATGAACTCTATATAATTACCTCTCATTGCAGGTTATATATATCCTATGTGTGGTTGTGATATTGATGTTGTAAACATGTGAGTGTTAGTCACTGATCATGTAACTAGTACAATAATAACATAGAGATTCCTATTCTTATGGACAGGGTCTCACACTGCATCAATCATTCATCGCATATATGGAAAATGCAAAGTGAAGACCGAAGACGACAACTAGCGCACAGCTTAATCGGAGGTATCTCGCAGGTTCACCTCACGGAAATAACTAACTAGGAGCCTTCTAAGGCCGCTGGAATCAAGAGACCACATCGCCTATGTTAGATCTGTTATGCCAAACAAGCCATAGAGCACAATCATTTTAAGGGAACTATAATTTTGTGATTCTATAAAGAATTAATAAGATACATGTTTCCCTATTTTATTTGTATTTATTTATTTTTGTATATTTTGGTACACCGGCACATCCGCACTTTATACCACGCATAGATATCCTAGGTTATTTCTCGTGTCAAACATCATTATACTATGCGTGAGATCCTCAAGAAATACCTTTTAATAAACAACAGGAAAAGCCATTGGAAGAGCTCCCTTTTGCCGTTAACTAGTTAATCAACAAGTATAGTATGTAGCATAACGGGACAAAATGCAAAAGTGACATGTCACCCTAACTAAACAGCACTTGGAGCTAGGAAGATAGGACTGATTAATTATTCAGACTTCTTTTTAGGCTACCCTTGATGGAGAAGAGTACACCGGTTAATTATAAACAACTAGGGTTCTGCCAAACTTTCCCTTGACATCTGGTGGTCGCACTCATGAATGGCCTTTTTTTTCTAAGGGAGTTCAGATTCTTACAATTCTTTGGGTAATAAAAAAATCCATATAACATCTTAAATTTTACTTAAAAATTTATCCAGCGCTCTAACCTACAAAATCAGATATTTGACCTTCCAAACTTTGCATTTTGGTTCAAAAAATATTATGATCCGGTTTTGCATAGTGGTATTACTAGTACAAAAAAAACCCTTTCGTGCCTGTTTATCACTGCCGATTCGGTTAGAACCGACATTGATAACATTATCACCGTCGGTTCATAAGTTAGATCGGCACAAATGCCCAACCGAAGAAGAACCGGCAGTGGTGCTATTACTGCCAGTTCTTCTTAAGAACCGACAGTGATAATGGAGGAAGCATCACTATCGGTTCGGCTTACGAACCAGAAGTGATAATATTTTTGAAAAATCACAACATTTTCATACGAAGTCAGATGGAGACAAAATTTATATGAAATTGTAGCTCTCAGTAAGATCTACAACTTTGTAGTTGACAACTTTTTTATTTGAAGTCATTTAGATATTCAAATAGTCATTGAAACTTTCGGATACGAAGGGACAAAAGTAAAATATATCTTATAACAGTTGAGAAATGTATGTTAGGTGAGATGCTAAGGGGAATTCACACGGAGCAGCATGTCACAAGTTCAACTCCTAGCAACCATACTCGCGCGTATTTCACGTGAAAATCGCGTGACTTGTGACTTGTCGTGCATAGTAAATATAGGGTGGTCCAGGTGCAAATAATTTTTTTTATTTTACCGAGAGATTCACAGTGTATTGTCCGCGTGGCGTGATGAGTAGGCTGAGCAAGTTTACGTCGATGATAGGTAGGACCCACAAGGGTTTCTCTTCCAAATCGAAATATCGAAGCGGGCTAAAATGGCAACAGACATAGAAGTATGATTGAGAGCTCGGCGATGAAAAATCCCATGTGGGCCCACCTATCATTGACCTTACTCGGTCAACGTGTCTTCCTATATATTAACACCCTATATTCATTGTGCCACACTGGTAATACCATTACCGAGAAACTAGGTCGGGGTGTTATTTCAACTAGACTGCAAAGTTTGGGAGGATTAAATGTCTGGTTTCATAGTTAGGGGTGCGAAATGAACTTTTGACCAAACTGTGAAATGTTATATAGTTCTTCCTTCTTTGTTTACATGTATTATTGTGTGTTGCTGTTTTTATAATGCTGGAACCTTTCCAAGGTCAACAATTGCTGCCCCGGATTATGTTAGTGTCACTGACCGATCACCAATATTCAGTGTCAGCGCCTTTTGCTGCGAGTGTAAATTAAAAAGGCTAGATAATGCCTTCATTAAATAAACAAAGTAGGTGCATATTGGGGCTATATAGGATGCCATTATTCTCTTGTGACCTGGATAATATATGTTTCGGGACTTGGTAGTTACAAGCATGATATACCCTGCATGTATTGCAAGCTATAGCTAGCTGCACCATTGTTTGCATGGCCGGGTGCGACATCTACTGAAAATTTATTGTCTACAATTAGGGGTGGGAAAAAAAACCCGATGGCGGGGCTCACTGGCTCGGTTCAAAATTGATCAAATTACACTCATCTATTGGTTAAACGTTGAAATGATTTAATTTTAAATGAAATTGGATTTTATTTTGTCTCGGTTTGGCTCGGTTGCTCGATTCTAAAAATAAAATAAAATAATATTAAATTAAACTATATCAATTTCGAACAAATATCGATAAGATGAGGACTTGATTCGATATCCACCCTTATATGCAATCACTTCTAAATCTTGTTAAAAACTCTTATGCTGGTGCATGCATGGTCTATGGGGAAAACAAATAAAAAACAGAATACTGAGCGCAAAGGATTCCCGCGCGGAGAAAGCCGCCATGTCAGCAGATTTGGAAAGGGTGTGTCTAGGAGTCACTTGGATGCTTTCTCCAAAAAAATCAGTCAAATTTTCGGATGTTGCACGCATTGAAAAAAAATATTGTACACGTAGAAAAAAAATGTTGCAACGCGTCTGAAATTTGGAAGCCTCTTGTAACATTTTTGTTCAACGCTTGCAACATTTTTTCGATGCGTTGCAACATTTTTCCTCTCAGATGCAACATTTTTTCCAGCAGTGCAACATTTTCCCGACAACGGATGAAATGCGGCACAATAAGCAGATGTTGCAAGCGTTGAAAAAATGTTGCGTGTCGGAAAAAAATGTTGCAAAGTTGAACAAAAAATGTTGCAAGAGCCTCCCAAATTTGGGTGATTTTAACAAAGAAAACATCCGGATGATGTTTTCCAAATGGGTTTTGATAAACATCATCCGGATGTTTTCTTTGCTAAAATCACCCAAATTTGGGAGGCTCTTGCAACATTTTTGTTCAACTTTTGCAACATTTTTTTCCGACACGTGCAATATTTTTTTCAACGCTTGCAACATCTGTTTATTATGCCGCATTTCTACTGTTGTCGAAGGAAAATGTTGCACTCGTTGAAAAAAAATGTTGCATCTGTAGAGGAAAAATGTTGCAACGCATCGGAAAAAAATGTTGCAAGCGTTGAACAAAAATGTTACAAGAGGCTTCCAAATTTCAGACGCGTTGCAACATTTTTTTTCTACGTGTACAACATTTTTTTTCAATGCATGCAACATGCGAAAATTTGGCTGATTTTTTTGGAGAAAACATCCAAGTGACTCCTAGACACACCCAAAAGAATATAGGACATTTCTTTTCGAAACGAAAAATACAGTACAACGAATCTATATATTTCTATAATCTTGGTGGCGTACGAGGCACCGGTCGCGCGCTCGCCACGTAGTCCAAAAACATTGTAGTTTCTACAGTACACCATTTCATTAGCTCATGTGTGTTCGCACACGAACACGTCACCGTGTGCCTTCGAGAGCGAGCGCGATACGCAGGACATGCTGTTGAAGGAGGCCGGCCGAGGAGCGCGATCCGCAAGACACCTCAGCAAGACTTTGGACCCGAAGACGCCAAGGCCCCGGAAGACCCCGGCAGGAGACGACGAATGGGTCGCCAGATGGCTCGACAGATCTAGAACTTGCAAACCATCCGAAAGTTTAAGAACGATTGAAGAAAATAAAGTTTTGAAGAATAAAAGATGTATTAGATTGAATGTGTTCAGATCTTACAATCACCGTTACCCTTGACAATATATAAGGGCTGAATTTTCCGTGGAAGCATATGCCGCTAATTCGTTACAAACCGACTTGTCTTCCTAATCGTATACAAACCCATATGAATTTACCAAACTCACAACCGATTCGCCAATCAACAAGATTAGTAATATCTTGACTTTCCGGACTAACAACATGTGCGTATGTCTTGCCTCTCCGCACCTTCCATATTTGAATTTGATCCATGAGCAATATATATATCTTCTTCTCTGCATGCAAATCTCTTCTTTCAACTTTCCTTTAAATTCTTCACGTGAACTTTATTTGCATGATCCGTAAATTCTTCCAAGACCATCTCTATCTTTACGCATCGTTCGCACACATACATGCTCAAACTATCAATCCTCGTTTCACCGCCCAAAGCCTTTTTCTAATGAAAACCAACTAATTCGCCAGATTAATTACTAATCATTGCTTCAATAATTAATCAATCGCTAAACGCCACAATAATATCGAACATCCTCCCAAGCCCAGATTATTCTAAAGGTGCTAATTTCAAGTGCTAACATATGCCCCCTCCGTTTTTGCTGCAAAACTTGTATGCTTAAAAATACTTTGGCTTCTTCTCATACTAACGCCAATCAAGAAACAACATGAGCCAAGACATCACCTAGGGTCTTTGGGTAGACAATGAAGAACTCATGTTATGGACTTTCGCATGCTCCATGTAGACCGTAAAAATCGCAAACCGCTTACTAAAAATCCTTAGCATTATCAAGCAACTGCTAAATGAATGCCAATACGAAGAAAATGCCAATATGTCAATATCAAACACCGAGAGATCGCCCAAGAGCCGAGGTGTTTTGACTGGGAACCGAGCCGAATCGAACGAAGGCACACAAACGAAGTTCACGCTTTTTGAGTCCGCCGCCCATGAGCAAAAAGATGCTTCGGTGTTCTCCAAAAAGCAACGACTTCCAATCGGCCTCGCACACAAGAAAAGTGAGAGCTTTTTTCTTGCTTTGAAAACCAATCGGGTGAAGAAACCAAAGATCGACCGCTTTACCGCTTCTTCACGGCATGATCCTCTCGGGAAACTTCGGCGAGGTCGCATCTCGAGCGGGCGCCACGCTACCGCGGCTTGCGGTTTGGAGGAAGGCGCTAAGAAACGCCGGGAAATAGGCGCACGGCACGCCGACGCGCGGGAGCTGAGGAGATCGGGCGCGCAGAGACCGGTGCTGACGCGGAAGCCTGACGGCGGAATATGTGCGGTGCGACGCCGGCTGACGAAGGGCGGCCGCGAGGAGCGGTCAAGCTGAGGAGAACCGGCGAGACGACGGTACAAAACCGAGCGGCCGGCGTCACTACTACGGAAAGGGCATTTAGTCCCGGTCCAAAATCGCCTTTAGTACGGGTTTTGAACCAGATAGCATCCGGATCGATGCTCAAGGGCATCAATCCGGTTCACTCACCCGCATCGATGGAGTATCAAGATCGGTTCAATTCACACGTGGCAGCGATTGGGAACCCTCGAGACCTCATCGATGCGGTTGGTGTCTCCAACCCGTGCGATGAGTTTCATCAAGATCGTTAGTTTCTCCAACCGTACTAATGTTTTGTATATATATAGGTCTATTTCTCCAGAGCTATTATATATATGTGTGTGTTAAATCACAACTAATTAAAAGCACGATAATCAATCATGCACTTTGCCCGATAATTAAATCTTGAACATTCATTAATAAATTTAATTACATCTAATGTATTAAAATATGTACACATATTTGTTCTTCTAATGTATTACAATATATATGTACACAACTTTATATATGTACACAACTTTAATTACAACTTTAGTATTTCTTTTCCTTCTATTCACCGATCTTTTACGCCAGACGCTCTTGCTAGTCAGAGATGTCTAATCACGACAGTTCATCGGTCCTTATCGAAGGGCCCCAATTGTTAAAGTTTGGTTCGTGAAACTCGCTTTTGGATTTACAACCTCATCGTAAATAAAGCGATTTAGTTGTTCTTGGATTGCTCTCACTGCGTCGGCGAGAGTTCGAACCTTGTTCCGCCAAATATTGAGGCACCTATCGTTAAGTCATTAACTAATCAATACTTGAATTTGTACAAGATATAAGGAGTACCTATACACAATTAAAGCTAGTAATTATATTTACTCACCCCTTGTTGCCTTTTAGCATGCGGTCGCATGCTCGGTTTGGGTGTGCATAAACTCAAGATACATAGTAGCCGATAAATTGTTACCCGTGGTGAGTCAAGATCTCATGTGGAAAAAGTTGAAAGCGTGAAATGGATGCAAAGAAATTAAGTTAACTAACTAAAAGCTAGCATTATGATATACGCATATGAGAGGCAATTGCAATGTCAAATTTCTCCTTGAATACGCCCACGCTTTTAGCACGGAACCGTGTGAATGCACTACACATGTGATTACTTAATTGTATGTACATGATTAGAATTTGTTTCAAATTGAAGGAAATAGAGCTAGTACGATAATGAAAGGAACAAGAATTAATACCGGTCGAGCATGTCGATAAAGTTTTGATACTTTTCAACCGGTCTCCTTTATGAAGTCTGATAATTGTGATCGAGCTACGATCTAGCTCGATCATAAGAAGAATCCAAAGGAAAACTATACATAGATGTGTCAACGAGATAACTAATTAGTTCTAACATCGTGTTATGAAAAAGGAGTAGAATGAGGTGGTACGAAAACACGTACTCAAATGAGTAGGCTAGATATATCTTTGACTTATATCTTTGACCCATTAGCGCATTGAATATGTTAGTCTCGTTTTCGCTTGGGTGGTCTCTAACGGTTGTCTTGTTGATAACTCATCGGGTCCATGAAGCCTATGTCGAAAATACGATCCCTTCAAGATCTTTGTATCTCCATGCTACATAAGAAATTAGTTAGGCTTGCAAGTTAGTATAGTACAAGGAAGTGCACGATAGTTTTTGCAAATAATTAAGACACTTACAGAGTCCAAAGAACCCATCAAGCTCACGCCGAGGGCGCCTCGTCTGTATAGATCATATATGTAGTCCCAATGACAACAAATTCACCTTCACCGCTAAAAAAATCTTGTTGCTTAAACTTGACAAATGAACATCTCAGAGACCATGCTTGGTCGCGCCCAAGTACCATTCATGAAATTGCCGATCTTTGTCGTTAGTCGGGCAGCTCCTCCTCGACCAATGATCGCCCATTTTAAATGACCATCTTACTTGGGCAACCTCAATCTTTTCCGTACAAATATTTGATTTACGGAAGGCCGCTTCATCGAAGAATTGTTGCATCTCCTTACTCTTCCCTCACCGACATCTTCTTGGGGCATTCCTTACTCAATGTGCGCCGTAGTTTGATTGGCGAGGCATTTTTTTTTATCCTTCAAATTTTTAATAGTCATTAAACCTTTATAAAATTCTTCTGTGCTGTGTTGAACCTTCTTCACCGGTGACTTGGGTCTAAGAAATTTAGTTACCTCTCCTTTTACCACCTTCTTGGTCTCCTCATCGCTCATATCAAACTACCGCCTAAGTTCACCACTTCTTGGATTGGGTGGAGGACCCCGTCTTCTTGGGAGCTCTTGCCGAGCTGGCTTTTTTCCCTTGGTCACGCCTTCTTGGGAGGAGACGGGCTTGTGGCGCTTATGTGCACGGGAGGTGGTGTAGGAGTCGGCGCCTTCTTGGGAGGAGACGGGCTTTTCGGGGCTTATATGTGCAGGAGATGGTGTAGGAGACGGGCTTTTTCGGGCTTATATGCGCAGGAGGTGGTGTAGGAGTCGATGTGTTCTTGGGAGGAGACGGGTTTCTTCTCGGGCTTCTTCATGAGAGGACAAATCCATGTTATCTCGGAAAATTATGTACCGCTTACGCCCACAGATGAAATTGTGTAACGCCTCTCCTAGCTTCAGAGTCCCGCCACCTCCAGAATTTCGAGGTCAAGGTCCTCGCACCTCGGGCGCACCTCCTCCACCGAGACCTTGGAGTATCCTAACAGTATCTGTTGGCCATGGATAAGCTGCCCGGCTCTAATGGGTGAGCCATACCATCGGCCGCCTTGAAGGTAAGGTTCCGTGCTTGGATATGCAGCTCACAAGGTGTCCGCCGTCGATGTCGCTTACGGATACTTGGCCAAGTCCGCTTCGCCAAATTTCACCGGAAGCGCTTCGCTTCATCGCCCGGAGGGGCTAATGATGCCTGGATTCATTGGAGGTTCTTGGCTCGTCTCGCTGTTGGCTCAAGGCTAATCGCACTCTCTTCGGATCTCTTCTTGCATTATCTCATTTGTTTGATTCAGCGTTCTTCAAGCGCACTAAGTTGTTGTGTTCGCAAGCCTTGCTCCTCGCCCGACTCCTATAGGTCTCGGTGTCTTGAGCGAAACCAACCTTCCACGGACAACGCCGACGCTGTACGCCCAGATGCTCGATTTTGCAAGGCCCTTGTTAGCGCGTCGTTCTCCTGCTTGGCACAAAGCTACCTGGAAGTCTCCTCGATGGATCTGCATAAGCCTTTTCGCCACATCTCTTAGCACCTCCCCAAACACAAGATTGCCGTTATCATCAAGGGCGCCGCCGTGAGCATAGAACCAATGCTTTGCTCTGTCGGGCCAATCCGTTGTTGCGGGTGCGATACCCTTCGCTAGCGTGTCCTGTTCCCTCTTCTCCCATTTTGGTATTGCATGGCGGTAACCACCAGGGCCGAGTCGGTGGTGATAATTCTTCTTCTGTGCATTCAGCTTATTCTTCTCACTCAAACTTTGACCTTCGTCCGAAGTCTTGTATTTTACAAACGCAGCCTAGTGATCTTGCAACTTTGGGTGCTTGTTGAAGTCGGGCGTTAAATTCTTCTTGATATACTCCGTGTTCAGCTTCTTTTTATAAGTCTGGAATGCGACCGCCATCTTCTTGAAAGTGTAACTCTTCACCTTCTCTTCGGTCCCTTGGGGGAAGGTGAATGTCTCCTTCACATCGCTCCAAAGCATGTTCTTCAGATCTTGAGGAACCGATCCCATTTTGCTATGCTAATTGCCACGTGGTCCCTAACGTGACGCCGATGCCGAATTGAACGCCCAAGCGCCCGAGGGTGCAAGAGGTCGGCCGCCCTCGCCGACTTCGGTGATAACATGTCTTGCCTTCTTCTTCTTGCTTGGACCTCACGACGTGATTGCTCGCCTAGTTGACCGATCTGAAAGCATGGTACAATCATGAACGGTCAAGATATTGGCTTAGCATGGTAGTGGAACCGATAATCATGAACGTGATCGATTGTTACCTCGCCGGCCTCATCGTGCTCGCAGCCTCATTGGCCTCGGTGGCGGTGCAGTTCGCCGCCTCATGACCATCACTTCCGCAATCAAACTTAACATAAATGCTTCTTCGTCCATCGTCATTTCTTAGGCTAGAAGAAGCACTGAAAATTAACGAAAATAGATTTCATTTCATGTAAAGTCGATGGTACTACTCTAAAACGGCGTGGAAGAGCGGTAGAGAGAGAGGATGGGCTAAGTACGCCAAGATGTTCCTAATGTAAATCGGCCAAATACTATACGATGGTAATTTTGCTAGAGTTAAGAGGAAATCAAGTGAAGAGGAGCGGGAGGAAGCCTATGGACAGTGGTACGCGGAAGAAGACAAAGAACCAAGTCCATGATAAGCGAGCCGCCTCCTCATGGCTTCGCTCTCTCTGTATCGGACGCTCTCCCGACATCCATGCTTCTTGAACTTGCAGGGCTTTTTTTAAATCATTTTAGTGTGGAATAAGAATGATTCATTATTTTTATTAAGCAAATATATTCTTAAGAATATATGAATTTTTTCATTTTATTTTGTACAATTAGATCAATTCATTATATCTGAGAGTTACAAAAGAGAAAAATTCGGACAAGTTTAAGATCTTCAAACTTGTCGAATTTTATCTTTTTGTAACTCTCAGATATAATGAATCTGAACTTAGAATAATTCACATGATACATATTCATTTGACATGATACATATACATTTCAAACTTCACATATACATAGAAATCTCACACATACATAGAAATCTCACATATACATAGAAACTGATCAATAAAAATAGAAATTTCAAAATTCACCAGAAATTAGAATAATTCACATGATACATATTCATTTCACATGATACATATTCATTTCAAACTTCACATATACATAGAAATCTCACACATACATAGAAATCTCACAATGTCATTCAAGCACTGAACAGAGACATGATCTAATGTCACAGTATACAAGCTCATGAATAAGTATTTGAAGATTTGCCTAATAATGACAAGTAAAAGGGACATCACAACTAGCATAGTGCTCAAGTTGTCAATTTTGTATTGTTCTCGATAACGGGTTGCCTTAAAGACCGTCCTCGTCACTAGAGACAAAGATCATTGACCAATTTGTGACAACATTACTTTAGTGAAAATGAAACAACTTTTCCAGCACTTTACAACTTAGAATAATTCACATGATACATATTCATTTGACATGATACATATTCATTTAAAACTTCACATATACATAGAAATCTCACACATACATAGAAATCTCACATATACATAGAAACTGATTAATAAAAATAGAAATTTCAAAATTCACGAGAAATTAGAATAATTCACATGATACATATTCATTTCACATGATACATATTCATTTCAAACTTCACATATACATAGAAATCTCACACATACATAGAAATCTCACAATGTCATTCAAGCCTTTGAACAGAGACATGATCTAATGTCACAAAGATACAAGCTCATGAATAAGTATTTGAAGATTTGCCTAATAATGACAAGTAAAAGGGACATCACAACTAGCATAGTGCTCAAGTTGTCAATTTTGTATTGTTCTCAGATAACGGGTTGCCTTAAAGACCGTCCTCGTCACTAGGGACAAAGATCATTGACCAATTTGTGACAACATTACTTTAGTGAAAATGAAACAACTTTTCCAACACTTGACAACTTAGAATAATTCACATGATACATATTCATTTCACATGATACATATTCATTTCAAACTTCACATATACATAGAAATCTCACACATACATAGAAATCTCACAATGTCATTTAAAATCGAACAGAGACATGATCTAATGTCACAAAGATACAAGCTCATGAATAAGTATTTGAAGATTTGCCTAATAATGACAAGTAAAAGGGACATCAATATATATATATATATGCAAACAATACTGCTGACACAAGGAAATGATTCTAGCTGACAGGAAATATAAAGCAAACACAGGGTGAGCCTATCCAGAATGCAAAAGGAGCATACAACTTACTAGAACTTACTTCCAGAACTCACTGCAACAGATTATTATGCATGAACAGAGAAAGATTCATAACACAAATATATATATCAGAATCACTAGATACCAATTGATCTATACAACTAAATGTCAAGTGGAAAATTGTTGTTGTCACAAATGGTCTCAATACAGCCCAATCTTCATCGAACAATAATCCCACTCTTGCAAGGTCCCCAAGCCTCAAAGACTAGCCCCTTTGCAAGCTACTGACAGATTAGCAATCACAGAGAAAGCGAAAACTTACAAAGAGCCAATCCTATGCAAGGACATGTATAAAGACAACCACCTGACATCTCAAACGCAGCAACGCAACCAAAACCAATCACTCGGGCACCAATGAGGTAAAACCACATGGTTTCGGACCACCAAACCAAAACCAATCACTCGGGCACCAATGAGGCAAAACCACACTTTCACCATCTGTTAGTGACAAGTGATCTCATCGGGTAAGGAGGGCACAAACCCTAGGGTTGGCGAAGGCCGGAGGGGAACAGCGGCGGAGGCAAGGCGCGGAGGCAAGGCTTCGGAGGCGAGGACGGCGGCGGTGGGGTCGTCGGAGGCGAGGAGGACGGCGCGCGGTGGGGTCGTTGGAGGCGTCCCGGTCGTCGGAGGTCTTTGCAAACAAGCGGGAGGAGGAGATTGGGGAACAATGGCGGGAGCAGGAAAAATTGGGGAAGAGGAGGCGGCGGGAGGGATTTATAGGTGCACTATTAGTCCCGGTTGGTGTATTCAAGCGATCGATAAAATTATCAGACGGTTGGATACTCCAACCGAGATTGATATGAGACATCATCCGGTTGAATACACCAACCGGGACCGATGGGTCACCTCGGCCATGAGGGAGGAGCCCTAGGCACTATCGGTCCTGCTGAAAACACCAACCGGACCTGATGTTAAAAGACTCAAAACAACTTAGCGCCCATACTAATCGACAAGAAATCTTCCTCCCTTGCCTAGCGAGGCGCTTGAGTCTGTGAGCTCTCCCGGCCAGTGAGGTCTCGGGTTCGAACCCCGCCGTGCCCCCTAGCCCTTCTTTTTGTCTTTTCTTTTATTTCTTTTTTTTATTTGTTGTTTAACTACTATTTCATTAAATAATTTTTAAAAATGCTTTTACCACTTTAGATTCATTTAGTCTTTTTTAAGATTTCTTTTTTTTGAATCTCTGCTTAACTATTGTTTCATTAAATAATTTTTTAAAATGCTTTTACCACTTTAGATTCATTTAGCCTTTTTTAAGATTTCTTTTTTAAATCTACTGTTTAACTATTGTTTCATTAAATAATTTGTAAAAATGTTTTTACCACTTTAAATTCATTTAGCCTTTTTTAAAGATAGTCTTTACAATATTTTTTTCCAACCATGTAATATAAATTAACATTATAGAAAATTGTAAGAAATAAAGTAATTTTTGCACTCTTATAATTCCATTGCAAAGCTGTCACCTTGTTATATTAGTACAGAGGACTTTGAACAATATTGTTAGTCAAATATTAGTACAATTTGAGCAGAAAATACAGAAAACCACTAGAGGAATGAGAAACTAGTATGTTAGTAGTCTATTACACCAAAAGAAAGCAAAGCAATCCTTATTTGCTAACATACTTTGCTTTTACAAGTGATCCTTCATTATGATCGCATGGCGCACGAGGGAGATTCCTCAGTATCATTCAGACACTAATGTCTACGCCCACCGTGAAAGGAGGCAGCTCGTCGAATCGATTATACTCTTCTTCGTCCGTGGACGCCTCAACTCCGATAATCCTTCTTTTACCGAAGAACCACGTGGCGCCTTGGTCGATCGCATCGCTAGTCTTCTCATACGCTTTTTCGGTTTGCTGTCCATGTCCATCACATAGAATACCTGTGTCACATCATTAGCGAGCACGAACGGTTCGTCCCTATAGGCCACTTGCTTGAGGTCCACAGTTGTCATACCGTACTTATCGATATCCACGGCTGTCAGTTTGACCCATTGGCACCGAAACAGAGGGACTTTTAATGGCCCGTACTCCAGCTCCCAGATCTCCTCTATGAAACCATAGTAGGTGTCCATCTTTCCATTTTTGTCCAAGGCATCTATACGGACGCCACTGTTTTGGTTGGTGCTCTTGTTATCCTGGGTTGTCGTGTAAAATGTGTACCCATTTATCTCATACCCTTGAAATGATATGATTGTTGTGGACGGTCCTCGAGCCAAGAGTTTCAATTGTTCATCGTCTGTCTGCTTGCCCAACAATTGCTTTTGTAACCAACTGCCGAAATGATCCATTTGCTCCACTGCGATCCACTTATCTGACTTCTCTGGGTATTGGGCGCGTAGACTCATCTCGTGATCATAGATATACGGAGCCACTACAGTTGCTTGTTTCAATACCGTGAAATGTGCTTGTTTAAATGCAAGTAGATCGTCGCTATAGGATTCTTTTCTCCCTAAAGTCCCTTTTCCCCGTAGCCTCCCCTCATGGCGTGATACAGGGACGCCAATCGGATTCAGATCATCCATGTAACTAACACAAAACTCGATCACCTCCTCTGTGCTGACACCCTGCGCAATGCAGCCTTCTGGGCGAGACCGGTTACGAACATACTTCTTTAGGATACCCATGTACCTCTCGAAAGGGAACATATTGTGGAGGAACACAGGTCCGAGAATTTCTATCTCTTTAACAATGTGGACCATGAGATGGACCATAATATCAAAGAAGGATGGAGGAAGATCATCTCAAGGCTAACGGACTATTGACCATGTCATCATGCAGACTAGATAACTTATTCGCTCGATGACCTTCTGCGACACAGCGCTGAAGAACGAACACAGCTTTATGATTGTCCCTCGCACCTAATCTGGCGAATACCTCGCACCGCCACTCGAGCAATCAGGTCATCAACACATGACAATCATGGGATTTTATGTGTACGATTTTATTCTCTTTCATGTTTATGAGTCTCCTTATGTTCGAGGAGTATCCAGAAGGGACCTTCACACTGTTCAAGAACTTAATCATGTTTTTTTTCTCTTCCTTGCTCAGAGTGTAGCTCGCGGGGTGGAGGTAATGTTGTCCTTTCTCTCTCTTTCCGTATGTAGGTCGTTCCCGAGTCCCAATAGTCAGAGGTCCTTTCGTGCTTGAAGTGTATCTTTTGACTTACCGTACATATCTAGGAAACCTAGTAGGTTCACGCAGACATTCTTCGTGATATGCATGAAGTCCAGTGAGTGGCGGACCTCTAAGTCTTTCCAGTAAGGTAAGTCCCAAAATATTGACTTCTTCTTCCAAATGGCCTTCGTGTGACCTTGTTCAGCCGGGACAGGTTTGCTACCAGGACCTTTTCCAAAAACTACTTTCAGATCCTTTACCAAAGAAAATACAAGCGTCCCACTGCGATGCATGGGCTTCTTACGTTTCTCTTCTGTCCCATCAAAATTCTCACCCTTCCTCCGTAACGGGTCCTTCATATGGAGGAACCTACGGTGGCCCATGTACACAACCTTTCGAGAGTTTTTAGGTACTTGCTGTCCGTATCCTCTAAGCAGTGGATGCAGGCTTTATATCCTTTAATAGATAGGCCCGATAGATTACCAAGTGCAGGCCAGTCGTTGATGGTTACGAATAGCAATGCACGAGAGTGAAGTGCTCTCTTTGTACTCATCCCATACACGTACACCATCGCTCCACAAGTGTTAACAGATCTTCAACCAACGGTTTGAGGTACACATCAATGTCGTTTCAGGTTGCTTCGGCCTTGGATAAGCAATGGCATCATAATGTACTTCCGCTTCATACACAGCCAAGGAGGAAGGTTGTAGATACATAGAGTCACGGGCCAAGTGTTGTGACTGCTGCTCATATGGCCGAACGGGTTCATCCCATCCGTACTCAACCCAAACCTTATGTTCCTTGCATCCTCAAAGCAAAGTCGGGTATGTTCTATCGACTTTCCTCCTTTGGGAGCCATCGAGCAAGGTGCCTTAGCCTTCCGTCGTCCTTACGGTCTTCCTTGTGCAACAAGATCATCGGGCATGCGCTTTGTTCGCAAATAAACGCTTCAACCGGGGATTACAGGAAATACCACACCACCTTAGCAGAGGTCTCTTCTTCTTACGCTGCCCTCTACCTCACCAGGTCATCACGCTGGTCTTATACCGCAAGTTTTGCACACCGGACAAGCTTAGAATCCTCATACTCATTGCGATAAAGGATACAATCATTACGACATGCATGTATCTTCAGACCTCCAACCCCAAAGGGCGGACAACTTGTTTGGCATCGACGTAGTTTAGGCGGTGTGTTCCCCTCTGGAAGTAACTTCTTTATGAGGCATAACAACTCGTCGAATCCCTTATCAGACAATCCATTGGTCGCCTTCCATTGCATCAGTTCTAGTGTGGTACGCAACTTTTTATGGCCCTGTCGACAGTTTGGGTACAACAGTGTTCCGTGGTCCTCCCATAGGCGCTGGAACTTTTCGTAATGTCTTTCATCGATGTATTCTCCCTCTTCATCACGCAGCATCTGGTCTAGGTCATCATCACCACACTCCCCCAATGTATCTTCGAAAGAACCGTGTTGACCCCGTCCAGGGATATTGTTGTCCGCCTCTTCTTCTTCACCGTCTTCCAGATAATCTCTTCTTCACCGTGCTTGGTCCAGCGGTATAGTTTGACATGAAACCTCTTGTGAGCAAATGAAAGTGAAGGTGGCTGGATTTTGGCCACTCCTTCTCATTCTTGCGATCTATGCATGGACAGATATGTAGCCCGACGTCGTGTGTGCATCGGTCAAGACGAAGAAAATCTTGCAAACCCCGCAAGAACTCCGGGAGCGCCGATCCATGTACATCCATCGCCGATCCATCTACATTATGTTACATCAAGATAATCTGTTACCTCATTTTCCGATAATGAATTGTTGAACCAAAACATAAATATTAGCTAGATCCACACCTTCAATCCGAGCTAAATAATAATCCAAGCAAAATATAAACCCACACAACAAGTTTTTGCAACCTACAAAAAGAATTGGTCGATCAGTCGGATTCAAAATTTGAACAAAATTCACCATGACTTTGTTTGCAAATTCGTTGAAATTGTAACACCCTAAAAATTTCTAAATTATTATTCAATCATTTATTTTTATTTTTTTATAAATCTCTAGCACTTAATTAATGATGTTTTCAAAAATAATTTGTTGATGGAAATTAAAACCAAAATTATACTAGAAGTAATTTTCTAAGTTTAAAATATTCCAAAGTATTTTTGAAAACTTTTCTCAAATATTGAACTCATTTTATATTTTCTATAAAGCCATTCATATTTCGATATTATTTTAATTAGCAAATGAATTTAAATTTCTTCTTTTCCACATAACCATTGCCATTTGAAGATCCCAAACTCCATGATTTCCATGCACCATTCTCCCCGACCACGTGCAACCAAACCTCATCCTTCATCGATCGATGGAACTAAAACCTAAATTTAAGCTAGATCCACACATTAAATGCGAGCTACATTATAATCCAAGCAAATTCTAAGCTTACACAACAAGTTTTTGTATCCTATTTGAAAAGATCAAGCTAGATCTCTACATTCATATTAATCTTTCATCAATCATGGGAAAAGATCAAATTTTTTCATAATTCAAGCAAAAAAGAGGCTCCATTTAACACCAAATGATGTGAGGAATGATGTTACTAACCTTAGTTACCTTGGTTTGCAGTAAAATGACCAAAATTTTGAAATTTGGGCAGCACCTCCTCTACATTCATAATCTTTGATCAATCATGGGAAAAGATCAAATTTTCTTCATAATTCAAGCAAAAAGAGGCTCCATTTAACACCAAATGAAGTGAGGAATGATATTACTAACCTTAGCTACCTTGGTTGTGAGTAAAATGACCAAAATTTTGAAATTTTGGGCAGCACCTCCTCCCTTGAAGCTCTTGGTCAAGCTCCTTTGTTCTTTTCACGCCTTTGGAATGATCGGGTGCAGCAGAGAGCGGAGGAGGAAGAAGTTTAAATTGGGACTCGATCGGTTGAAGACCACGAACAGCATTGATGAGATAACATCGATCTGGGTTGGTGTCACGAACCGATACTATTTAGCACCCACTAAATAGTACCGGTTCGTGACACCAACCGATCTTGATGTGATCTCATCAAGATCGTTCGTGTCTTCAACCGTACTAATCGCCTCGCAGCCTATAGCCGTTGAACCGGATCGATCTAAATATCGCTGCGGTTCGCACTCAACCGTCTTCGATGGGCCGGTAGGAAAGGTCGATTCTGTAGTAGTGCGTGATGCGCGATGAAGACCGTCGGCGGTGGAACCCCAGGTGCGTGTCTCTGATACCACTTTATTAGCATATTCGGGTGAATCCCTCCTGCGTCATCTCCATATTCACATGCTCCTCACATACATATATGCTGAAATTACTGAATCTTGCTTCACCGTCTGCTTTCTTTTATTGTAAACCAACCAATTCAGCCGAACTAATTACTAAACATTGCTTCAACAGCCGAATTAACTGTTAAACATTTCGAACAGCTTCTCATCTTAAATATACTAAGGGCGATGTATAATACACCATCGGCCATGTTCTAAGGACGATACATTGTATCGGCCATATTATCAGTGTCAGGGTGGTATTTTCCGCATCGGCCATGAACCCAGACTGAGCACGATGTTTACCACTTCAGCTACCAAATAAAACTAAAGACGACAGGATCAATGTCAGCCCTGTATCAACTAAGCATCTTGCCACACACTGAGATAAAATTTTTTCAAGTATTTACCATTGAGAGCCCGAGGTAGCAATTCACCTTGTAGTGACTCCACCAAATAAGAATTACCAGGAACAACCCTCGCCACCTTATAAGGACCTTCCCAGCTAGGAGACCACTTCCCGAACTTGTTATCTCTTGCACCAATCGGTAAAATTACTTTCCAAACCAAATCGCCGACCTGAAAACTTTTCGGCTTGACCCTTTTATTATATGCCTTTGCTACTCTCAGTTTCTCTTTTTCAATGGCCTGTAATGCTTTGAACCTCTCATCAGCAACATCATCAAGATTGTCCATCATCAAATTGTGATAATCTATTGCTGATAGATTATCTTGTTTGGCCAATCTCAAAGCGTCCAGATTTACCTCAACAGGTAAAACGGCCTCTTGTCCATATACTAGCTCATATGGGGTCACTTTTGTAGCGCCATGCTTTGATATCCTGTGCGCCCATAAGGCTTCTGATAATATCTCATGCCATCTCTTAGGGCTTTCCTCTATCTTCTTCTTTATGAGTTTAATCAGAATCTTATTAGTAGACTCGGCCTGACCATTCGCTTGAGCGTAGTATGGTGAAGAATTTAGCAGCTTAATTCTATATGATTCGGCAAATTCCCTCACTTGAGATGAAATAGAAGATGAACCCTGATCTGTAGTCAATGTTTGAGGGATGCCGAATCTGTGAATAATATGCTCAGTGATAAACCGAATTACCTCAACATGCATCATGTTCTTGAGAGGCACTGCTTCAGACCACTTGGTAAAATAATCAGTAGCCACCAACAAACCGATGCCCCTTAGAAGATGCAGGATATATTTGACCAATAAAATCCAACGCCCATCCTCTTGAACGGCCACGGCTTTATAATAGGATGCAACATAGCAGAAGGGGCTAGCTGAACATTACCGAACTTTTGGCAAGCTTCACAACCCTGTAATATTTGAAGCAATCATCTACCATCGTTACCAATAAAACCCATGACGTTTCAACATCCATTTCATCTTATGTGCCAACCGATGAGTACCACAAATGCCTTCATGCACCTCCCCCATAGCAACTCTGGCTTGATCTTCGTCAAGGCACTTGAGCAAAATACCATCAACGGTTCGGCGATATAAGTCGTCATCAATTAATGCATATTTAAATGCAAGCCGCCGAACCTTCTTATCAGCTCTTTCACTTGGATTCTGTAGATAATCAATAATAGGCTTTCTCCAATCATTAGCAATAAAAATATTAGAGCCATTATCAGTGGCCAAATTACTAGCGGGCTGAGAATTGGCCTTATCAATGCTAGCAAGGCTGGACATCGGCTCATACGACACAAAAAACACACCGTGATCGATGTGGTAGCCAGATGCTTGCTGAGCTAGCTCATTTGCTTGCCAATTATCAATTCTGAAGATATGATGGATACTAAAATCATCAAATGATGCAATAATATCTAGACACTTATCAAGGTACATATTTAAAGTCCCATCTAGACATTGGCAAGTTTTAGATACTTGCTGCACTACCAGTAAAGAATCACCATATGCCTCAACACAAGTGGCACCGGCATCCTTTAGCAACTCTAGGCCGAATAGCAAAGCTTCGTATTCAGCCTGATTGTTAGTGCAAAAATATTCTAAGCGGCAAGAGGCTTCAAAAACAACACCATGGGGAGATATATAGACAACACCAACACCCTGGCCATTGTCACAAACTGAACCATCAAAATATAACTTCCATGGTGCTAAAGAAACAAGGTCTATGCAAGTACTATGTCTATCATCAATCCGATGTTCAACAATAAAATCAGCTATGATTTGGCCTCTCATAGATTTTAAAGGTTCATAAGCCAAATCATATTCAATCAAAGCATAAGCCCACTTACCAATTCTACCGCTAAGAATTGGCCTATGCAACATATATTTGATAACATCGGTCTGACAAGCAACTATGCAAGCACTAGGTAGCAAATAATGTCTCAACTTGGTGCAAGCATAATACAAAGATAAGCATAATTTCTCAATAAAAGTATACCTTGTTTCGATGTCAATCAACCGACGACTAATATATGTAATAACATGCTCTTTACCTTCAGCCTCTTGAGTCAGGACAGCACCAATAACATCATTCCCTGCGGCAATATAAAGTTTAAATGGCTCACCATGCCTAGGCGCTATCAACACTGGCGGAGAACTCAAATACTGCTTGATGTTTTCAAAAGCTTCTTGCTGTTTTGCCCCCCAAGCAAAATCAGCATCGCTTTTCAATCGAAGGATAGGTGTAAAAGCATTTATCTTTTCGGACAAGTTAGCAATAAACCGCCTCAAGTAATTAACCTTGCCCAAAAATTTCTGCACATCTCTTTTGCACGTAGGGGCTTGAATCTTTTGAATTGCCTCAATTCTCTTTGGATCTATCCCTATGCCTTTCTCATGAATAATAAAGCCCAAAAACTTCCCAGCCGATACACCAAAAGCGCCTTTCAAAGGATTCATCTTCAAACCATACTTTCTCATTCTCTCAAAAGCTAACCTCAAATCGGCCAAATGATTTTCAGCAGCATCCGATTTGACAACAATATCATCAATATAAACCTCTAGGATGACACCAAGCAAGTCATGAAAAATCAAATTCATAGCTCTTTGATAGGTAGCGCCGGCATTTTTTAAACCAAAGGTCATAACGACCCATTCAAATAATCCAACAAAACAAGGACAGCGAAAAGCAGTTTTAGAAACATCTTCTTTGGCCATGAATATTTGATTATAACCGGCATTACCATCAAGAAAACTAATTATTTTATGTCCAGAGGCATTATTAATAAGCATATCGGCTATAGGCATAGGATACTCATCTTTTGGTGTTGCCCTGTTCAAATCTCTGAAATCAATACATACCCGTAACTTGCCAGATCCCTTCTTCTCCACAGGTACGATATTAGAAATCCAATCAGCATACTTGCATGGTCTGATGAAATTAGCTTTCAACAGCCTTTCAATTTCTTCCTTGATTCGGTCATACATCCTGGGATTAAACTTTCGGGCTGATTGTTTAAAAGGTCTAAAACCGGCCTTGATAGGTAGACGATGCTCCACAAGTTCTCGACTTAAGCCAGGCATCTCATGGTATTCCCAAGCAAAACAATCAACGTATTCTCTTAACAGCTCGATTAATTTTAGCTTATAATCGGCCTCGAGATTTTTATTTACAAATGTGGGTCTAGGAACCGATCCATCACCTAAATCAATCTCCTCTAAAGGATCAGCTGAAATGAAACCCTGACCCAACTTATCCATGTCGCCTAACTCCTCTATGGACTCACACAGACCATTCCCGCAGGCCCGGTATTTTACAAGACGCTTTTGCAACCAATCTGCACTAGACTCCATTGGATCGTATTTATTCATTTAGTCGATTGTTAGCAATCGGCTTTACATTGACAGGAACAAAGCCATTTCTTGTAGCACTAAGAAAATCATAACCAGAAAGATCACGGCACATCAAACAAGTAACATGCGGATGTTGCTACCATCGCGTGCAGACGACCAATGCAACACAAACCGAATCATCCGCATGAACAATTTCGACTTCATCATCCACCCATTGAATCAAAAATTGGTGCATTGTAGATGGCACGCACTGATTAGCATGAACCCAATCTCGGCCCAAAATGATGTTGTAATTGCCTTGTACCTCCGCAATGAAGAACGCAGTAGCTAGAGACTTGCTTCCAATAGTAAGTTCAACTGACATGACTCCCTTTGGTTCAGTTCGTCCCTTGCCTTCAAACCCGCCAACACCATATTAGTCTTCATCAATTCTTCGCCTTGAAAGCCCAATTTCTGAAAACTGAATAAGGCATGAGATTCACCACAAGACCACTTGTCCACAAGCATCTGAGTGGCGGTGATCCATTGATATGACCTCTAACATATAATGGCTTCAAGTGCTTCCTTGGTTCTCAGAGGCTTTTCAAACATAGCAATTTTAGGACCAAAATCCATATGTGTTATTTCCCCTTCTTCCTCAGGAGCGCGAAACTCGGCAGGCAAGCAAACAACCATATTCACTTCGAAATCATGAACTGGACTTGGCTCAAAATCAACCATCTCTTCGTCATCTCCCAGTGTGAACATTTCTTCATTCAACGAAGTTGATGGCTGGAGGGTAGTAGCCTCGACTTCATTAGGTGCAGAAACGAGTTCTTTGGGTCCCATTGGAGGGCCTGGAGGTATGTCAGCAGCCGTTGGTACAGGTGAAATAGGTGCTGAAATTTTCTCTGTTTTGTCAGAAACAATCTTTAGCTTCGGTCTCCACTCTTGCTTGGTTGGTATCATAGGCCGAAGCTCATTAAAAACCTCATCCCTCAGTTTCTCAGCATCTTCTTCCCTTTGGAGTTTCATCCTGATGCGTTGCAGCCTTCTTTTCTTGGCTCTGGTAATACCTGGAGGACACCACTGCGGCTTCAAGTACTTGGGATCAACCCATTTTGTCCCACTGCAACTAGCCTCATGATCATTAGGTGCTGATTTTGGTTGCTCAATTTTGCCTTCATCCACTATTCTGTCCTGATCACCAATAACAATCTGTCCTTTGCTAAGACTGCCAATGGGAACTTCATTGGTGCCAATTTGGATAGTTTTAGCGCTAATCCCCTTCCTATCAGATCCTGAACCTTGTGAAAATTGTGAACCTTGCTTTGAACGCCACTCACGGATCTTGTCGTTAATCGGAGGCTTTTGTGCTGGCCGGTTTGCTCCCAAACGCCCTACTTAGGATGTGAGAGCCTCTCAAAAACCGACCTCTTAGGCGCTGCCCATCCAGGATGAAAAAGTGGTGGAGGCATAGGCAATGAAATCCACTGACCAACATTTGGATCCCACACAGTGTATGGCATATGAGGAGGTGGTGGGATTGCAGGTAAAGGCGTCATGTACCCATGTGAAGGACCATCATAAGCAACATTCTCCCTCGACAGTGAGTACCTTGGATGACGATTAGGCCTTGGAGGAGACCTTGGGCGTTTATTGTTTGCTGACCGAGTTAACCTTGGATTGGCCGCTTCCTTTGAATACTTGTCCAGGAGACGCTCAAAAAAATGCTTATCATGTTTAGTCTTCCAAACTTTAGGCTCGTTTACCTTCCACCTGTCTACTTCTGGGCTCTTTGGTTTGATGAACTTGTGAGGTATATGCTGCTGCCCTTGCTGCCCCCCGGCATCACTAGCCTTGATGGTGATTCTCAATATCTGCTTGCCATTGGGATCTTGTTCAAGTGCAACAGCTCGCCCAAAATTGTCTTTAGGAGCCTCAACTCTTGGTTCACCAATCGCAACATTTTTTTTGGTTTGCTCAGGCCGAAGAAGAACTTTCTTGCCCTCCAAGTTCATAACGTTCATCGGAAAAGGAGTCTTGTCCACCTGCATCTCAGCAAAAGTCAATCGTCCATCATTGATAGCCGATTGTATTTGTCATCTAAAAACATTGCAATCGTTAATAGCATGCGAAAAAGAATTATGGTATTTGCAATAAGCACGCCGCTTAATCTCATCCGCTGGAGGCAATGTATGAGACAACTTAATAACCTTTTCTTGTACTAAGGCATCAAATATGCGGTCACATTTAGCAACATCAAAGGTAAACTTGATTTCTTGCTCACGATTCTTATGGATCGGCTTTAAAGCGGAACAAGCATGAGGTTTACTCTTTGATGGCCACGCAAATTCAGCAGCATAAACATCAGTTGTCTCAACGTCCGAATCGGAATCACAATCGAACATGTGTATACTAGGACGATCAGACTTAATTCTATGCTCTCCATGATCTTTAGCACGATTTTCATGCGCCAAAGCCCTTTGTAATAACTGATTGACAGTTATGAACTCATATCCTTCTAGCTTTTCTTTCAAATGAGACCTCAAGCCATTAAAAGCCAGATCAGCCATGTCCCTCTCAGAAATCATCACATTAAAGCACCGATTCTTGACATCTCTAAATCTCCTAATATAATCGATGTCGGTTCGTCATGTTTTTGCCGAACCGATGTCAAATCAGGACGATTTAAGCTCATTGTCACCAAGATAAAAATGGTCATGGAATTTTGCTCTAATCGCACCCAAGATTGAATAGAATTTGCGGTAAAGCAATGAACCATGAGAAAGCTGTTCCGGTTAATGATAATGAGAACAAACGAACTCTTAAAGCTTCACTGAAACTAGCATCGCCCAATTGAGCTAAATATTGACTAATATGCTCATAAGTTGTCTTGGTATCCTCTCCACTAAACTTAACAAAATCTGGAACTTTGAAATTAAGAGGGTACCCTACAAGATCAAAATGTGAGGGATATGGCTTTTGATAAGTACGGCTGCTTCCCTTAGGTTCGACGCCGAATGAATCCCTAAACATTTTATTAACATCCTCTCTCAGCTTCTCTAGAGCATGATTAAGATTAGCCGATGGGGATGTGTTTTGCATATTAGCATTAACGTTTGGCGCTTGCTGTAACAAGTTACTAGGATTTGGCAATTGAAAAGCACCAAGTTGGGATGGTGGTGTCAACTGCACAGGAGGTGTGTTGTAGGCCAAAGTTCGGTACAGGGGTTCAAAACAAGCAAATTCTTGCCCAGCTGGACTAGGTATGCTAACCCTGGGCTCATTAGTACAAACAGGAACAATCTGCCCACTAGCCTGAACCGTTTGACTCCCAAAACTATTCATCGGCATGCCATATAGGGTCTGGCTTGGCATGCTTTTCGCCGATGGATTAGCTGGAACTCGTGGAACACTCACAGAAGTGCCCCCTAAAGCTTCTTGATTTATCCTATGATTGTTCATGATTTTATTCACGTACTCTAGCATCTCCCTATTATTTTCATTCATCATGAACTGAATTTGTTCAACTAACAGATTGGAAGACACCGATGGAATCACAGTTGATGTATTGGGTGGAGTAAAGGAAGGTTCACTTACAGAGGGTGTCACCTTAAGATCAATCGGCGGCAATGTGAATAATTCCTTCTGCACAACGCCATGCCGATTCTAGAAGCATGAAGCGACTCTCTTTTCAAGACATCCTCATGCTCCTTAATGTACTTCTCCACCACTGGCGATGATCCTCTCGGAAGATCGTCGAAGAAGCCTCAACGACGTTGTTAAGATCAACATCGTGAGGGAGCCTTGATCCCCTTAGCCTTGTTGCCGTTACGGTCATGCCGGACGATCGATCCCGATCCCCGGCGAGTCGCTAAAAGTGTGTTCGCACGAACACGTCACCGTGTGCCTTCGAGAGCGGCGCGATGCGCGCAGACACGTTGTCGAAGGAGGCGGCCGAGGCGCGATCCGCAAGACACCTCGGCGGCAAGACTTTGGACCCGAAGACGCCGCGTTCCCGGGAAGACCCCGGTAGGGAGACGACGCAATGGGCTGCTTCAGATGGCCTGACAGATCTAGAACTTGCAAACCATCCAGAAAGCGAAGAACGATTGAAGAAAATAAAGTTTTGAAGAATAAAAGATGTATTAGATTGAATGTGTCTGTATCTTACAATCGGCTGTTACCCTTGACAATATATAAGGGCTGAATTTTCCGTGGAAGCATATGCCGCTAATTCGTGTTACAAACTGACTTGTCTTCCTAATCGTATACAGCCCATATGAATTTACCAAACTCACAACTGATTCGGCCAATCAACAAGATTAGTAATATCTTGACTTTCCAGACTAACAACATGTGCGTATGTCTTGCCTCTCCAGACCTTCCATATTTGAATTTGATCCATGAGCAATATATATATCTTCTTCTCCTGCATGCAAATCTCTTCTTTCAACTTTCCTTTAAATTCTTCACGTGAACTTTATTTGCATGATCCGTAAATTCTTCCAAAGACCATCTCTATCTTTACGCATCGCTTCGCACACATACATGCTCAAACTATCAATCCTCGTTTCACCGCCCAAAGCCTTTTTCTAATGAAAACCAACTAATTCGCCAGATTAATTACTAATCATTGCTTCAACAAATTAATCAAGCGCTAAACGCTCACAATAATATCGAACATCCTCCCAAGCCCAGATTATTCTAAAGGTGCTAATTTCAAGTGCTAACAATGTGTTAGTTTTGCCCAACATTTCACAGCACGTGCCTAGCTCGGTTGGCCGAAGCCTTCGCGTGCGGGGGGCAAGTCCCAAGTTACTCCAGCAGGCGCAGCAACTGTAGCATCTACGGTTCCTTTTTTTCTCAAGAACATCATAAGATTCACTGATTTTATTGAATTATTAAATTATGTTGTAAATTTTTGAAACTTTATCCTCAAAGAATGGCTGACCTACCATAAAAAAAAGGATTATAATCAAACCTGTGCGATTTTTAAAAATTCTGTCAATGCTATTAATGTGTTTAGAGCAACTTTAAGATTCACTTATTTTATTTAACTATTAAATTATGTTGTAAATTTTTGAAACTTTTTAGAATGGTCCTCAAAGAATGCCTAACCTACCATAAAAAATCCAAATCATGATCAACTTGTGCGATTTTTAAAAATTCTATCAATGCTGCTGATGCGTTTGAAGCAACTTCTCTGGTTTAATTGAGCTACTAAGTTTGCAGGTCCTTTAAAATTTTTGATGAGGGTCCTGAGAGCATGCCAACACTACTGTAGAAATTCTAAATTGTGATCAAGCTTTTGAGATTTTAAAAAACCTGCCAATGCTGCCGACACGGTTAAAGCAAGTTCACTGATTTAATTGAGCTGCTAATGTAAATTCTTTAAAATTTGTTAGAAGGGTCCTAAGAGCATGCGTGAGCTACCATAAAAAATGGATCATGATCAAGCTTTTGCGATTTTAATAATTGACGATTGGTTTCTTTTTTTATGTATTCCCGAAAAGGATTTCTTTTCTTTATTAGAATCTTTGTGTGTGTCATTGATTCCTTACGCCCATAGCAACACGTGGGTATGTTGCGCACTACTATCACAATATTATGGTCACCCTTAGGAGCATTTTCTCACGACACTGACACGTGGACTGCAGAGATAGCCTCATCCCCCGATCCTCTCCCCTCATTCGACGACGACACTTACGCACGCCAATCGGGAGGCCGGGAACGCTGCGGCACCGCCGGACGCCCTTGACCCCACCCTCCTTTCCTTGTTCGTTGCAAAAACACAAAATAAAAAAAATCAACTTCATTAAACATGATTTTTCAACTCGATAAGGAAAAAATTCACTCAATCTTGAAAAAATTTAACACGGGAAACACACTACTACAGAATGGTACAATATTATCGCTTCACCTGGGTCGATTCATAACTTCCAGGAAAAACCAATTGCGATAGATGATTTCAAAGAGGATGCGAATAATAATCACAATCGGTTCTCAAGTTAGAACCGATTGTGATGTGTACGTGTACATCACAATTGGTTCCCACTAAAAACTGAATGTGATGTACCATTGCACATCACAATCGGTTTCATCACAATCGGTTTCTACATGAGAACCGATTGTGATGTTCAACATATATACAACACAATCGGTTCTTTTCTTAGAAATGATTGTGATGTGTCTCATTAGGTTATTTATACCCTCGGGCTTAATTCTTCTCTGTTGTCGTTCTAGAGGCAAAAGAATCGTTGTCGTCCCAAAAAAACACCACATACAGTTGGAAGCAACACTTGATTAGAAATTATGAAATCCTCGAGGTTGGGTGTCAAGAGGGTAAAGTTGAAACCCTAGCTTAAGAAGATTTCTCTTTAATTTTTCCTCATTTGTGATTTTATTCAAAAGGTGAGCATTCCTTCTAATCCCTTCAATTTTGCACTAGAAAATTCAATATGTCGCAAAGAGAATTTAGGTTGCGCTGGAATTGTGTGTATCTATCAGATTTCAGACCCTTTCTTTGACAAACACATATCCATTTATCTTTGTAGAACTCTTGCGTTAATATGAAATTATTGTTGCTGTAATATGATGAATGTTAGAGTTTAGGTTGCGTAACCTACATTTCCTGTTCGTGGATGCTTGTTTATAAATATGCTGAAATGGCATATTTATAAGCAAGCATTTTCGAATTGTCCACGTTGTTTTGGACAGTTCAAGGATATGTAGTTTGGGTAAGTTCTTAAACTGTTGTATAACTTTAGAGAAAATTTCGGTAGCATCTCTCTAGTGTTCTCTACACACATACCCCTCTTAACTTATTATTGAGACGTATATTTGGAGAACAATGGGAGATGCTGCTGAAATTTTCTCTAGAGTTGTACAACAGCTTAGAAACTTGCCCAAATAACATATCCTTGAATAGGATTATGACATAGCCTAATTAGATATTAGAAGTCATCATGTTAGTATGTATTTTGTTGGTCAACAGATAGATGTTTCTTTAAGATCATTCAATTTGTTAACTTTGATAATGCTTACACCCTTATTTTCTTTCATTGAAGTCAAAAGCATTATAAGCTGATTGCATTAGGAAATTTGATATGATTGTTGATGTTTTAAATGTATGTCTCCTAAGTAGGGAATTAAAAACTCTTAACTAGGGAAGAAGTTATCGGGAGTAAAATTATATATCTGGGCACCTATTCACTATTTTGCAGAGATAATGAAATAATATCTCAATATTTGAAATAGCTATCTATTGCACAAGTTTTTTCTTAATTTATTGTGCGTAGTTTAATTGCAGATGGACAGTGAAAATAGATGTATTAGAAAAGCCGTGTAAGTGCTGAATTTCACAAGGCTCTTGAGGAGTTCAAAAAAATTTTAAAAGAAGGCATGGTGAAGAGAGGTATAAATTTCATATATTGTCATTGCTTTGATTACACCAATCTGAGAAGATTTAACAACTCAGTTCAAATTGAAGACCACTTGATTTGATGTGGCTTCGTGAGGAATTACACTTGGATCTATCACGGGGAGACAAGTAGTACCTGCCCGGCATGCAACAAAGGCATGGAGGAACCAAATCACGAGTTGTAGCGTGATATGTTTTAGGAGAATAGTTTAAAGCAAATGTTGCGGGATGTGGAGAAAAATTATAAGGAAAGAGAGTTTTAAAAAATTAAAAGCTTGACAGAAGATGATGTCAAACCGTTGTTCTCTAGTTGCAAAGCGGAATACACGAAGTTGGGTTTGGTCCTTACATTGTTCAAACTGAAAGCAAAATACCCTTAGATAGATACAAGTTTCAATGCACTTTTAGTTGTTCTATCAAATGTGCACTCTTAATTTGATTTTCTTTGTTCACAGTGTCATCAACAGGGCAATAAGGTCTATGCAGCTTCTACGTCATGCATCATATGCTGGTCGTCGTGGGCAGCTCACACCTTTTCCCTAAAGTATATGTACATGCATAATAATGCAACCTTTTATATACAAATTTTAAAACTTAAATTAGTACACTCATTTCTATTTGCAGAAGATCGATATCCCCCTCAAGAGCTTACAAACCAAAGATCTCAACAAATTATAAGACCACTTATGCCATTGGTACTAGACAGAAGTTATAGTGGTGGAGAGTAGGTTTAGAGACCCAACAAGCTCCTACTAGTACATATGTAAACAATATTATATCATGTGAATGTGATATGTGTACTGACTGTTAAACATGTTTGTGTTCTACATTATGAACAAATGTGATATGTGTATTGTAAAGTGTTTGTGTTCCACACATATTGTGAATATGACATGCATACTGTGTGTAATCTATACTGTTTTTCAATGCATACTGTGTGTAATCTGTGCTATTTTTAAGAGGATGCACAAAGAACAAATAGCACACCACTCATCACAATCAGTTCTAAGTAATAACCGATTGTGATGGGGGCCTCACCGCAATCGGTTCTAGCTCAGAACGAATGTGATGAGTACATCATCACAATCAGTTCTCATTAAGAACCGATTGTGATGATAATTTATCAAAATTAGGTGAAAATCGACTGTGGTAGCGTCTTCTCATCACTGTCTAACGACTTTTTATCGCCACCAAAACTGGTTATGATGACGAAAAAAAACCGATTATGATGTACATTCCTGTAGTAGTAATATTGTAACATCCCAATTTTTTCTTTGTATAAGGTTAATGTGTTATTTGTGTATTTTATGAATTTTTTGAATTTATCATATTTTTATAGATTTTATTTGAATTTTTTAAAAATTAGTTATATTGGCCTTTTGTAAAAATAATTCATTATAGAAAACTAAAATAAAGTTTAGTTAAAAATATTTTATTTGAGTTCTAAATGCCTTAAAATATTTATGAGAATTTTTTTGGATTTTTTTGGTATTTTATTTGCCTTAAACAAATTAATTCATTTACTAAAAATATTTTAATTAAGAAAAACTGATAAAATCTGTAACAGTGCTGGACCGGAAGCTCAACATTGTGCGCAAGCCCACCCTATTAGCCCATCTTCTAGAAGTCGAATCGGCAGCCATTGGATCTTGATCCAACGGTCATTTTCAAGCCGAGAGAGTCTTGGTGAGTTTTAGCCGTCGGATCATTGATGCATGCTCGAGATGTAGTCATGTCGATTCAGGTCTCTAGTGATCGTGTCCGTTGGTTGTTATGAGCAGTTAAGATTGTGCTGCGTAGGGATGCATCATGGTCGTTCATCCTGGATCGAACAATCGACGTGCTTTGTCCCCGCAAGTTCGCCACCGTCACGGAGCTGGACTCTGATGCCGAGACGGTTAGACTCCCCGTGCTACACATGAACATCGAGGCAATAAAAAGGGATTTGAGATCAAGCCCGCGGCTCGTCAGAGTCTTGAGTATCTTTCCGCCCAAGTTTTTGTCCCCAAGGAGTCCTGTACGCGAGGTTCGAGCTCACCTGTAATACCTCGATCTGTTAATGTGAAGGCCCGTATGGAGTGGTGGTAGGATTAGTCCCGTATTGCTTACACGAAGTGAGTTATAGTAGTATATAATGCCTGTTGGGTCCAAACATAGACCTCCGGGTTAACCCTTTTACACGAAGCCAGGACGAAAGTGTAAGTGGGGTGCTATGCATGCGTAAGTCCGCCCTAGGGTAGGCTGGACTTTGAGCTAATTTAGGCCAAGGTGTTACAGATGATATCAGAGCATCAACCTTTGTTGCACGGGAGCATGTAGGACAGGGGCGCGGGCATATGGCTCATCGCGCATGTGGGCCCAAAGTGGGCACACGGCATGGTATATGTGCTAGCACTAGACGCACGGCCGTGTACCAAAGGGTGGTTCTGGGTATCTGCCATGTATACGGTGTGCTGTCGAGGGCATCAGCCCTTAAGGGGGGTGAGTGTAATACCCTGGCCTATTAATGTAAAGGCCCATGTGGCACGTGTGGAATGGTGGTGGGTTTAGTCCCATATTGCTTGCACAAAGTGCGTTATAGTAGTATATAGTGTCTGTTGGGTCCAAACATAGCACCTCCGAGTTAACCCTTTTACACGAAGCGAGGACAAAAGTGTAAGTGAGGTGCTATGCATGCGTAGGTCCGCCTTATGGTAAGCTAAACTTTGAGCTAATTTGGGCCAGGGTGTTACATCACCGTCGCACCGTGAAGAACCATCGAGGGTTTCTACCAAATTGCATTGCCGTCAAGCCGTGTTCTGCCACATTAGCACTAGATTTGGATTTGTCATGTTGCGTTGCACCCGATCCGCAACATCTCATCTCTAAAGCTTCACCGAAACGCCATTAGAGTGGCCATCTCCTCATTGCCGGTAGGTGTGCTGCCGCCATGTCACTGAGGGTCAAGCTTGTCACTCATCAGATTAGGGTAGAGGCTATAGATGTTTGTTGTGTGTCGCTTCAATTTCAACTGCTCGATTAGATTAGATCAGATTGAATGGTCTAGATTAAGACACGTGTATGCGTTAACGTCAGAACCGCGTTAGTAGATCTCGACCATTGGGTCTTAGTTAGTCACTTGGATTGTGCCACGTGTTGCTATGAGATCTTGCCACATGTGCGCTTGCGTCAGCCTGACATCGCTGCTGGCATCAATGGGTGCATGGCACAGTGTTGTGAGTCCATGGCGGACCAGCCTATCTGGTGGACCGAGTCCACAGCACAGTATGGCCACGTGGCTGACCGTGATTCATTGGTTTTGCACTGACATCACAAATAGCTTTTTCAGTAGAAAAATAATTGCTTAATTAAAATATTTTCAATTTTCATATTTTTATGATTTTTGAATCTTTCGAGAGCCCGTTCTCCCTCAAACATGCTCCGATTGAGGTGATTCAAATTTTTAAAAATTTGTAAAATTAAGATCTATTTAATAGTGAATATTATTCAATTTTTGTAGTTTGTTTGCTCTTTATTTTGGTATTTATTGATATTTTCTGTCATTACACGTAGACGTCGAAGTGCTCGGAGCATTTGTGGAAGAATTGTTGACTCAAGACCAATTCCAGAGTAAGATCAAGATCTTTTCTAAGGCAAGTTGTACTTTGATCATGTTGAACATAGTTTATAAAATTGCTATGTTGTTTTATTTTATGCATGATATTTTATGTGTATAAGTGTTTCAAATTAAATTGGGATCTTGCTAATCTATCCAATTGAACTATACCCTACCTTGTTATTTGTATGCCATAATCTATTATCAATCTAGATTGATTCATTATTAGTTGATTAATATTAAAATCAACATGGGCTGGTTATACCGTGTTTAGTATACTTAGCCACGCCATGTACATCACATGTCTCATGAAATATCAAAAGTTAATCTTAACTAATGGAATATGGAATATGATTACGAATTGGTGTATCAAGTGTGGTCACACAAGGATGTTGACTTGTAGTGGCGAGGGATATCACGCAACAATGTTGACTTGTTGGTAGCACGTGGTGCTTGATAATCAACTAGGGTGGTAATCATTTAGATTGGGGCAAGTGGCAAGGGGCAGTACGCTAAGATGTGCCGAAGGGCAGAGGGTATGTGAAAATCTTTGCTCTAGTCATCTTAAGAATTTAACCTTGCAAGCCTTTGACTTGAGTCAAACATGCAACCATATGTCTAGAATGGGACAGCTTAGCTAATTAATTTGTAATGTCTTAGCTTTGGTACAGTCAGTGGTGGTGTGAGTTTCAGGTTTACAGATTAACTCACATGACGCCAGAGGGGGCCCTATTGTGGTGGTTTAACACTTTAGTGTTGAAAACTTAGTGAGTAGTACATAAGACAGAGCATTATAAAGGTTTTTTTATAATCACTGGCCCGTGTGGTGAAATTGTTGTATCGTGTGGGTAAAGTGCATAACCTCTGCAGAGTGTAAAACATATTCGGATAGCCATGCTTATGGTATTGAGCATTACTTAGGAATTACAGTCAAGAGTTAGATTTTATAAAACAAAAACTTGGTTGGGATGGAAGGTTGCCATTGGAAGTTGAAAACTTGACTTAGGACTGCATACCTTGTTTACTTGGAAAATGCTGAAAGTTATTATTTACTATTATTTGTTTACTGTTTTTCAATCTAGTTATTGTATTCATTTACAAATGTTGCTTTATTACAAAATAACCATGATAGACATTCCATTGGAATAAGCCTTGCATATAGTTATATTAGAATTGCATTCTGTATACAACTTATTGAGTGCTTGAAGTACTCAGCCTTGCCAAACAACAACATCAACAGTTGAAGAGTCCAGACCTGTTCTAGAGGAGGAGCACCAGGAGGATACAAGTGTTTAGTGTACGATATTTTTCTGGTGTGCCGGTGAGTGGGGTAGTAGCAGGTCTTGGGCCGCCTAGGACGATGAGGGCTAGTCAGACGGACACCTCTGGCCTTCTCCTTGCACTGGCCAATTGTACTCAACGAAGTCCCCAGGTCATAGGAGTGTGGCACCTTCCTCGAGCTCTATCCCTCCGTCAGCGGTTGGCACATGTTCTAGGCTGATGCTTGGCAAAAGATGGAAATACATAGAGAAAGGTGTCTTGGTGAACTGCTTGGGCAGGTCCTTGGTATCACTAGGCTTTTTGGAGACAATGATGTGTGACCGGAAGGTGCCATGCCTTTATCTAGTTCAACATCATGGTGACGAGGAGGAGGAGCCGCATCCTAGGGACAGATAGACGATGGTCTTTGTGGCCTACTTTAACATCAGTCTTTGCTTCTCATGTGCTCCTATCATGTCAAATGTGCTTCAATGATATGGGCTTAAGCTTCACAGCCAATGCCATCGCTTGCTTGGCCACATTCCTTGGGTCATATATCACAAAGGAGCACGTAGCTCATGGCAATGCCACCCAAGAGGGGCCTGGCATCAACACGGTTTGCGAGGCCCTTGGTTGGCTTGTTTCGATTAGGCCTCATAGGGATGCTGTAGAGGGGACTTCTACTGCACTAGCCCTGGCTTCCCTTTACTAGAAGAGGGTAGCTGAAAGCAAGTGGGTAGTTAATCCTACCCCCTATCCTTTGCCTAGCCTTTAGACCCAAAGGAGGCCAAGGATGAGGAGGACGATGATGATGACAAGGAAGAGGCCTTGCAAGAGGAGGCTAATGTCAAGGCTCCTCCTGCTTTGAAAGGACAAGGACGGAGCAGTAGGCCTCCGCCCAAATGGGTGGGTTCTAAGTGGTTACCATCACATCATACGACAGCTTCGGCTCTGAAGGCTCAGTGTCGAATATGTCTCTAGTGGGACTAGAGGATCGAACTTCAACCCATGTGGCTAGGAAGGACCACTACAAGAAACAGGGAAAATTTCGTGGGCCAAAACCCACAATTTGAAATAAAACCACAATTTAAGTTAAATTAGTGGGCAAACCGTCGAATTTAGTTCACAAATTTAACGCGACGAAATTAATCAAGTAAATTCGTGGGCACCCACGAATTTAAATTAAATTCGTGGGTTACTGAAAAAACCCACGAATTTTACAGTTAAATTCATGGGCTCACAAAACCCACGAATTTAACAGTTAAATTAAATGGGTTGGAAAAACCCACAATTTATGATTAAATTGTGAGTTGAAAAACCCCACAATTTATGAGTTAAATTAGTGAATGATTAAAACTCACAATTTAGCTATTAAATTCGTGGGTTTTTCTAACCACTTAATTTATCAGCCATTATACAAAAAAATATATATATATATCCTAGTGACAGACCACCCATCCAGCTTGTATTTCATTGATGTCAACTCGATCATTATTTTGGTAATTTGATACCCAAATTATAGTAGCAGTTACTAGTAATAGTATCCCTGTAATTTTTTAAATACATTTAGTTATATATTTTGCTAATAACCACTACTTTTTTAAGTGGTGCACATGTGGACGTTTCGGACATTATGAGTATGCGACTATGTGTTGTACACAACCACCAACTTTCATGATATCATAACAAGCATGGATGCAGTGTGTTATAGCAAAATCTGTAAACTTATTTAAATGTAAAACTTAGCAAAATCATTAATAGCCTCAATCTGAAATGTTAACCCGGTTGTCATACCAAATGAAGTAAACTTAACTAATTCGAAACTAAACTAATTCGAAATGATAATTTCTTATAGCACAATCTGAGTACTAAACTAAATCTGAAAATATTTGCAAGAGTCTAAACTAAGTCATCGAAATGTACAAAATTTCGGCATAACCTCTCTTGTAAATAGGACATCCATTCAGCAGACAAAAGAGCATTTGCAGTTATAATATATATCAATCTCTCAAACCAGAAGGAGACATTCTAGCAGATTGTAGCAGATCCTTAGATCCTTAGACATTCTAGCACATAAAATAAAGAACATTACAAAAGCATCTTTCTGGAGGTTTACAAGAGCAAACACCACAGCTTTTAGGTTTGGACGGTCACGAGCTTCATATTGCAAACAACGGGATGCTAATCGCATCAAGTCAGTTCCATCAGAGCTGGAGACATGGCCTTCCAAGCAAGAATCCATCAACACCAGGAAATTCTTTGCTCTTATAAGGTCAAGTGCCTACAGCAAAACCAAACGAAGTGAATGCTTTCCTTCAATAAAGTCGATCTTCGACAAAAGTTAGTTACACTCAATGGCCATGTACAACAATAATATATAAAAGTGCAGTATGCTAACTGAAAATTCAGCACTGTAATTTTCCATCATAAAAGCAGGTTATGTTAACAGGAGCAAATAGCCAAATGCATACATGGCTTACAAGACAATGTGAGTATATCCAAAGCATATATCCCAGGACAACCAAACTTTATGGTATAGTTTATTTGGCAATATGGAACATAATAACATAATCCCGAAAAGTCACACATGTAAATACCTAGAACCAATATACGAGATATAATATCTGCAACAAATTGAGGAAGGAGGAAGAACCTAATGATCCTTAGAGTGCAATTGATATCACATCTTTTGTGTAATCATCTTTGATACGCCCGATAATGGAAGAAGGTCCAAAGGACTTGATACTGTCTCTTTGTTGTGAGCGCCATAGTTATTTAACTTGTCCACTTGATCAAAGTAAGCGCAATTATTATCATCCACGGTGACATAATAAGTTGCCTCCATTTCTGGCAGCATTGGCAATGTTAGTCGACAAACAAAAAATAATGGTACCATTGGAGAAGGAGCGATGAACAAGGCACAAGACATAGTACAAAGAATTATTAATTGTTGCGATCAGCTCAACATCATAGTTTCTACGAGCTAAGGGGGAGCACCATTACGCTATTTTCATTACCGAGGAATACAAGGGACACCGATGCCAAGCAAATAATAATAATAATAATAGATTAATTTTTCCCGAGAAAAAGTTGAAGTTTCTTTTGTGAAGTGCATTCCCGCTTCTTCTTTTTTAAGATCACTCTGGTACATACTACAGCTTAAGTTCACCTTTCTAAATTGGATAAAAGTAACAATATCAACAAAGCAAAACAACGATACAAATCTAAACATTCGACAAGTAATTAATACAAAGAATAATAATCCATGCACCCAGCAACACAAATTTCTTGGATCCAACCAAGTTAACTTTTTGAATAAATCATTTCTGAGACTTTATGACGATGAGTAAAAAGACCATTACCACAGATTGGCAGTACATAAGACCTATGGCATCTAGCATTAATGTGGTGAAGAGAGCATCAGCAAGCTTAGGTAGCATCACTGTGAATGACATGAAACAAGTACAAAACAGGGTGGATACAGCAATATGGCAACATCACAACCTCGAAAGACCATCATGCCTTCATATATAAAATAAACATACGTTTTTTCAACTTTTTTGGCAGTTATGCTAACACTAGAGATTCATAACATCTAATTTTTACGAAGCAAATATTAAGTCCAAAATGCTGCATATCTTTAATTTTTCTGTAAAGTCAGTCTAAGTTATTGTCAAGTGTCAGAAATAAAAGATTCAAAAAGTTAAAGTTAGTAGTGTAATAATAGTAAACACAATGGGACCCTTGAAATGCAAGTATTCTTCACAAATGTAAGAGGTAGATCCGTAGATACATATTAGTATGTAGTTGAATGTTAGTGTACAACAATTGCACTACAATCCAAATACCTGTAGACATGGGAGTATTCTTCGCAGCTGTAAGAGGTGGATGCACATTATTACATAGCTGAATGTAAAGAAAAGAATGAAATTCAGATTGTGATCATGTAAAGATGAGCACAATAATTTTTTAAAATCATTTGAAATGGACAACTTACGCATAACTAGAGAGTGTTCCTTGGTAAGTTTCATTTACACGCCGTGATTTAGCCCAATGCTTCACAATGAATGCTAATTGCCGTAACCTTTTATCTATTTGTGCATAATCTTTGAAGTTTTGTGTTAACAAGCGCTAAAAGATTATTGACACATATATCCTGATAGAAGCCACATGTAACGGGATCCATAAGCTTCACTATTGGGACCCTTGCTCGAGTTAAAGCACGCAAAATTTCATTAATTCGATTGAGAAATTTAGCACACATGCTCAAATCCATACCATATTGGAGTGGTTCTAAAAGCGAAAATGGTTTTATATAAAAGTTATATTTCATGGTTCAACCAAATGAATATACAAATATATATAGTCAATAGCTAACAAAGATCTTTCGTGAGGATGTTGTATGCAATACTTCATAAATCATAAAGGCTAAACCCTTGAGAGAAACAAATCACATGCCTTAGAAAGATATTCTGGTTGCATCGACAAATTGTTTAGGACATATGATATTATTCAACTCAAGCGAATCCACGATAAGTCATAACACAACATGAAAGGAAACTCTAGCTCACTGGATATTATGGAGATTACCACTTGTAGAATGTCTGCTAATTTCAATATAATATCAACCTTGCTCATTTCCTTGTCATCAATAGAGAGACAAAGATCAATATCACTATTCGAGAAACCGAAGGAATTAGCACATGATCCATAGAGGTAAAGTTTTGAATTAGGCCATTCCTTGTTTATCAATCTGCTCAGATCAATATCACTATTCGAGAAACCGAAGGAATTAGCACATGGTTTACACTCAAGTAGACAATTATTCACTAAATGGCGTTATTGTGATCTGGTTTGACTAACACATAGATGCAAATCTTGTCCTCCTCCCTTCCCATAAGAGACCCCAGGTTTCCAGAAAGAACTTCCAAAGCAGCATCATACTTTCCCTGTTGTTCCAGAATTGAAATATAGAGAGCGAGTGCTGCATGTAGAATAAAAATGTTAGAAGAGAACATCACTTATGCAACAGAAGACAGCTTAGTAAAGGGCACATTTTAGATAAGCAGATATACCTTCTGGCTCATGTAAACTGAGACAAAGAAAGGTACCAGTAGGTCAATCAGTAGTTTACTTCTTAGATAAGCAGATATACCTTGTGGCACATTTTTCTTCTTTTTTTCTTTATCCAGTAGGTCAATCAGTATTTTACTGTCTCTCAAGTACTCATCATAGCAAACTGAGACAAAGAAAGGTACCAGTAGCAATACAAGAGGACATAGATTGCAAATCAAGTTCAAGGAAGAGCTTTAGTCCATCATTAGATTAAGAAAAAAAGCACGGATATTTAAAGCGCAAGGTACTAGTAGTAACAAAATGGTATTCTATCGTATCCGAGGCTTGGCACAAAGTGTGTTGCTTATATGAAGGAGAAATGGTTGCATTATGAAATATGAGGCCTATTCAAGGAGAAATGTAAGCACTACATGTTACATGTAGCAACATATGACATGCACAGACATGATGGGAAATGCAACTGCAATTGGAAGAGGATTGTTTTCCTCTACATCTAATTCATTCAATACATGTATATTCTCTTATTATACGTATTTTTCAAACCATGACAATTCACGGGACTATCTCGTTTGTAACCAACAATCAACCCTAAGAACTGAACTACACAACTGCTCCCAAAGGTTGTGAAATACAAGTGTACAAGGGAGCCATATTAACATGATAACATCATCAGAGGAAGCGGTGACAATTGAATTTTATTTGCAAAGGAAACATTATTCGGATCCCATATCATGTTTGTAGCAATTAAGCTGATTATCTAATTGCCAATAGATTGTTCTAATTAGATTTTTTCCCCACAATATAATGGTTAACACTAAGTAGCTTCTAAAAATCTGCTAGATATAAGGTCAAACAAGTGCTAACACGAAAGTTGCTAAGCCATCCTTCCTATCGAAATTCTTTTCTTCTTTGAACGCTAATTCAATATCATTACCATCTTTGTCATCCACCTAGATAAAAAAATCCTTCTTGTGTTTGCCAATTTCTTCAAAGTACTCCTGCACAACATAAATTAGTTAATGTGGTATTCTGCAAATAGAACAACATATATAAAGAATGATCTGTAGCAACATAATAGGTAGATGCTAGATACTTACTTTCCTCAGGAGTGTCATACTTTGAATTTTACCATCCGAGTCAAACAAGTGCATGTTTGTCGTTCCAATTGTAGTTGTCAACTTGAATTTCTTCTCCAAGCCTTCTTCCTTAGCTATGTTCATATTTTCCTCATTCAATTTGACCACAAATTCCACACTCAGCGGATTGGCAACTCAATTTGACCATACTCATACTAAGTCACCGAAATGTACAAAATTTCAGCATGACCTCTCCAGTAAATAGGACATCCACTCAGCAGACAAAAAGACATTTACAGATATAATACATATATATATATATATCAATCTCTCAAACCAGAAGGAGACATTCTAGCAGGTCCTTAGATAATCAATCACACATACAACCGTAATACATACAATCCACATTCCATTAATTACAATAAGTCCAACACAATAAGTCGTTCACAAGCTATCCATCACAACAAGTCATAAAGTCCAACATTAATACACCAATCGGTGACAATGGAATTCATGCCTCGGGGTTGTTGGAGTTATGGCGCTACCACCACCGGTATTTGTTGAAGACGTCTTCTATGATGTAAATCGTTAGTATGCGTCGGAGGGCGTGACCCAGAAACCTGCAAGTTCAAGACTAATCTTTTAAGCATTCAATAGAAGCAGTGGCAACAATCTATATGAAGGAAAATGACTACAATGTCAGAACCCAAATAAAAGGGGCAAGTTCCTTTTTGAGTTCGAAGTTTGAACACACTGTAGGTCGTGATTAAATGAGATGGAAGTGGACTACTCATTCAAGTAACACTAAAACATGCCTATATTAACACTACACGGCTTACATTCAATAAAATAGAGTTGGAACTTCTAAAACTAGATAAAATTTTATGAATAAATCAATGCCAATCTTTATAAAGCACGTTGAGCTAAAAAGGATTTGAGTTCCTAGAATTAACTCCTGATCTTATTCCATCATGTCAGAAGCTTCCTTTAAAGCACTTCAAATTTCTTCATAGTAGAACCCCCTCCATCCTTCATTTCTTAACTAAGCCAGTCTTACCCCATCACATCTACAAAAATAACTTAACAAAGCCTCTCGGGCCCTCACATTATATTTCATTTCCTATTATATGATGCTTATCTATCTTCATTCCTTAATATAAGTAATCCTTTCATTGTAGCCAGATTTCATTATGGATTTCCCCATATGATGCACAAGCTCTCATATATCCTTCTCTGGTACTACATTATACAAAGTGTCGTCTGAGGTGTCGTCTGAGGTGTCACCTGAGGTGTCGTCTGAGGTGTCACCTGTGGTGTCATCTGAGGTGTCATCTGAGGTGGCTGCAGGGCCCACGGGTTGAAGTACATAGGCATTCCTTGGCCTAGCATAGGTGGTGGGTACATGTAGAACGGGTTTGGAGGGGGGAGCCTGTAAGGCATAGACAGTACATTATGCCACATATAAATCATTAGTTCAAAATTTGAATAACGAATTGAACCCATCCGTCTTTACTGTGGTGCCTCTCCTCTGAGAAGGTGGTTTGGATCGTGGAGTGAACATGTAGAAAGGACGAGGAGGCCGGGAGCTCTGTGGATCATAGTTTGTGATACAAAGTATCTGAGAATAGAGTTTTTTAAAAATAAAGAATGCATGAGAGTTTCATATAACCTGAGGTGCATCTCCTAGGGGTGGTGCCTGCATCCCAGTAGGGTTTATGAAGGACACCGGGGGAGGCTAAGCACCCTGTGATGCTTCTCCTTGTGGTGGTGGCTGCAAATGTGCGGAACGTGATTTTATGAGCTAAGTGAATTAGAGAGTAATGAACTCAAGTATCTTTACCTGGGGCATAACAGGAGGGCGAAACACTGGCACGTTAGGGCCAAGAGATCCAAGAGATTGTGACAGATTCTTTGCATATAGATTGTTTGTTAGATTTTAATCACAAATGTACAATTGAGCGATTTGTTTAAAGTTGAGATTGTACTGCAGATACATTTTCATGTATTACGAGTCTTCTCGTAATTCTTGAGCTTCCTCTCGCGCAGCGAGCCTCCTCTCGCTTGACGAGCCTCCTCCTGCGCTTGTGCTTCCGTGTGGACCTCGGCGAGCGAAAGCGGTACTCCCTGTGAGGAAGTCAAGCCTCGTGGATGACGATCATGATCCACAACTGTCCCCATGGCCCACCTACAAACGATATATACTGAAATGTAACCATGCAACATTTTTGTTATTCATAGGGCGGAAACAATTAAAATCAGTTTTATTAACGAACCTCCCATGCTTTAGGCCCCCTCCAGCGTGGTACAACGCTTCCACATCGACCGGCGCGACCCTCCAATCAAACTCCGGCCCATGACGTTGTGTCATTTCTTCTACATATGACGTCTGCAAAACAACATATTGGTGCTCCGGATGTAAATTTGCACAAACATATTGTGTCATTTATACTTACCATCCTTGCAAGAGTCTTGTCGTCGCACAAAACATCCAGGGTTCTGTGGATCCTCGCCTTGGTGCCCCGGATGTAAACTTCCACAAAGTGGGAGTACTCCCACTTCGACCTCTCTGATGCAAAGTTAGAAACATAGTGACAAATTCACTAACAATTATAATACCGATACTTACCATGCGTTGTTCTAGGCCAATGTGTCCGCTCATATGCTGTACTTGTGCTTCCCCAATCTACTTCTTCATTCCCTCGAATTCTATTTGATTTTCTCGAAAATCCACCGGCGCTTGATCTGGCACATCCACCTCCAAGCCTCCATGTCCTTCATTATCCAATCGACCAAGCTCTGGAGATACTCTTGTTACTCGGTGTATCCTCCTCGCCTCTGGTCTTCTCATGTTCACCTTCTTCACCCTCTTGTGAAAATTGATGACAGCTTGAATCCGTGCTTGAATCACGTGCATTCTATTGAAGCGATGCCTTCTTCAAAGTGTTGTAATCGTCTTCGTTCTCAAGCGGAACCTCTCTGCATAGATTACACATTGTCAAATTGTATTTGCATTTAAAGCAATACTCAAATAGAGTAAATACATAGCATAAACTCACCCGAAGCCAGCCCATCTTTGCATACGACATGTTTGGTTGTCTTCGCCTCCTCCACGTTCTTCTTCAACGCCCTGCTTCGGTTGTGGTCGCGAATCTATCCTGCTGACTCAACCATGCGGGGTAGTAGTAGCGGCCAAGGGCTCCTAGCACGGCGTTAACCTTTGTAATGTGGCCCGTCCCATTCCAACCCGGCTCTTTCCAGTGCCTACAACAAAATACAAGACAAAGATGCATCAAAACAATAAGTTGTCACTTAGCTCATGCTAAAAGAAAAGACATGAAAGATATAACTGTTACCTGCTCCCGTGTAGCTCTATCAACCTCCTATCGGCCGGGTTGCATCTCGAGATTAACCGAGACGGTTTTACGAAACCTAAAATGCAAATCATTAGTTCATAGACATTACAATGTAAATATGGATATTAAATGATAATCCAATACTACGCATATACCTGATGGTACCCGAAGTAGTCCCGCCCTCTTCAACTGGATCTAAGGTTGCCGCCAACTCTGCATCTGCTGCTGCCTCGGCCTCGGCGTCTGCATCTGTCATCCCACCGCCACCACCCCCAACGACCTCCTCGTCGTCCGCCTCGCTCAAGTCCTCATCCTCACATCCCACCTGCCCCTCGTCCTCAACCCCCACCTGTCCCTCGGCCTCAACCCCCACTCCCTCTCTCCTGCCTCGCTCCTTGTCCTCCTCGTCTTTGCTCATCAAGCACCTTCGAGTTGTTCTCTGCCATTGTCTAATCTGCTGACCCAGCCAAACATGGCTTTGGCCGGCCGTCGAGTCCTGAGCATCAGAACCCCTGCTCCTCGACCTTCTGGAGGACGACCCGCTGAACTTGCCTTTAAGCTTGTCAACCTGATGCCTGAACATACTCATCTGTTCAAATTTGACAAGAGTTAGTACACAGGTCTACAAATAATTTTCAATAACTTGCAAAAATGAATGAGACAACAATAACTTGCAGATACAGATCATGCAGCATAGAGGGGCATTGCCCAACAAATACATTTACTATCTGTCTATCCGGAACTTGACATTTTCTAGATTGACCAACTCATACTAAGCATGTTCTTTTATAAAGAAACATGCATTTCAGGGTACCAGTAAGGAGTTGCATTAATTCAGAATTCTTGCATGCTAATGACTTTTCAATCTATTACTTTCTTGACCTCAACTTATTCTTGCTAATGAATTTATTTACGTAGTTATCTGACAATATGACAACCTCTCTGTTTCAATATAGAAAACATTATCACGGTAAGAACAGAGTTATGAAGCATGCTATATATGTCATTTCTATACATTCAATATCACCACTTTCACATGTGCACCGAAGATATATATAGACAAGCACTCAAGCATACATATCATGCACCGTGCTTCTCTTTAAGATCAAGCACATCTTACAAAATATACATATCAAAAGTCGTCGGCGTCGGAATCTGCTTCTGCGACTCGTATTTCATTGAGACGTGCAATCCTTACTGACTTTTGAGGACGTTTCCGTGAAGGGCCTGGTTCATCTGTTATTACGTCGTGGCATCGGTAGGTAATCGATCGAGTCTGCCCGTCGGAGACAAGGAAAGAATCCCCATAGCTTCTTCTTGATATACATCACCCACATCATCTTCTCGTTGCTTTGCACATCTGAAACATCTGGAGGATATACTTGAGGTTAACTTTAAATACAACCCACCAAGCCTTCAAGCTACGGTGAGGATAGCTCGGGTAGTACACTGCTCAACCCGATGTGCAAGCACAATGTTATTGATGTGGCCTGAAGCCATGACGTGCTTCACCTCCACCATCCCAAAGTCATCACACGCGTGCCGTTGTGTGGATCGAACCAATGGAAATCAAAAACACAACCTTCAGTTCTTTGGCACCCCAAAGGTATACTCAATTATGTTTTGTACAACACCGTAGTAGTCTAATATATCACCGCTGGAATCGAACGGCGTTGTGACTACTCCATTGTTTGAAGTGGCGCAAGTGGGCGGCTAGCTTCTAATTTATTTGTCAAAGCGGAACCCGTTCACATCATAGAGACTATAGCTCCTTGCCGTCACATCACCATGTGAGAGCCGTCGGAGATCCTCGAGGACGGAGGCATCACGCATACACTATATAGCAATATGCATCCTTTGTTAGTCTAATATTAAGTTACTACAACAATTCATTTAAAAAATGGAATAAATTGTCAAATTACATCTTGTGGAACCATTGCACGAAGCTTGGGCGCCTTTCAACCCATCACGGCGTAAGTTATCCAATTGCTTACTTGTGGGTTGTCGAGTTGACTTCCAAATTTCTTTGTCAAACACTTTGCGTCATTTATTCCCGGGTTAAAAAGGACACTACACTGAAATGTTCAAAACATAATTCAGAAAAGTCACTTACTCAAAATATTTTTCAACTTCTACCATGTTCTTGAACATGTAAAGCATGGCGAGTTCTACTCCTCATACTCAACATGGTGTGCGATTATGCGACCCATGAGTTGACCCTTGCATTGAAAAAGCTTAAGTTCACTGGCTGTTCTTATTCAGCGACGGTACCGATTCGTAGGGGCACTCATGTTGTGCTTGAGTGCGAAATACTTTGTTGAGAAGTTTGTGATCTCTTTACTTGCATAAGCCTCTGTGATACACCCCTCTACCCTTGCCTTGTTGCGCACTGTAGCTCTAAGCTTTTTCAACTCCCTTTCCTGACTATACATCCATCTGAACTACGCAGGACCTCCAACCATCGCTTCCCAACGCAGATGCACCAGCAGATGTTGCATCACATTCATAAAACCAGGTGGGAAAGTTTTTTCCAACTTGCATACAAGCAATGGAATTTCCTTCTCTAACTTCGCATCAACGTCTTGAGATTTCCTTAGCGCATATCTCGCTTATAGAAATGGCGAGCTCGGCTAACATCCTCCACAACTCATTATCAAAATAGCCACGAAACATTACGGAACAAGTCTTTCCATGATAATATGGTAATCATGACTCTTTAGCCCGTTTAGCTTACGGTCTTGACATTCCTGACCCGTTTTATGTTAGATGCATAGCGATCGAGAAACTTTAGAGTTTTCAACCACCTCAAAATCTGTTTACGGTCTTACGGCTTCACGATTATGGAGCTCGTGGCGGCTCTCATTTCCATTTAAACCAACTTTAACCTCGAGCCACGGCCTAGCACAATGATCACCCATGTCTTTCCTAGCACTCACGTTATCCTTTGTTTTGTCGGTTACATCAAACACCATGCTTATGATGCTTTACGCCACATTGCGCTCTTGGTGCATCAAATCTATGTTATCTTGGCAGAATCAAAGCTTTCGCGTAAAGCAGCTCCCAAAAAAAGAAATATGAGTCGGTTGTGCTCCTTTCCATAGCAAGTGAAACCCACTTAGTAGATCGTTCAAGCCGACTATGCCATTCAGCTATCTCCTCTCTGTGAGTCGCCCGGTGGCCCTTTTTTAACTTTCTTTCCTTTTCAAAATGCTTTTGCATCATTCCAGAAAGGGTGCCTCGCCGGAAGCCACCGTCGATGGCAATCGAAGAATGAAATCTTTTTAACGTGCGTGAGCCTGAATGCATCGAGTCGACCATACAAATTGGACAACCAGCGACCATGAACACACCGGTCGGCCCAAATGCCATATGCCAACAAATCATGGACCGACCACGGTATGCGGCTCGTAAGGTAAATTCTCTACCAGCAACGCTGTCGTATGCCTTTTCCCCTCACCACAACTTTTTCAAATCGTCAATTAAGGGCCGCATAAACACATTGAGATCCTTCCCTGGATGCTTAGGACCTAGAATGACAAGAGCAAGGAATATGAACCCCTCTTTCAAGCAAATATCAGGTGGAAGATTGTATAGCATGATGAAGACCGGCCAACAAGAGTAGGGGCTAGCGCTTGTGCTGAAAGGTGTGAAACCGTCCGTGGATAAACCAAGACGAACACTCCTAGGGTCGCTTGCAAATGCAGGATTGAATCGGTCCAATGCCTGCCATGCCTCGTCATCAGACGGATGCACCATCTTATCCGGGTCTCGGTCCTCACGTTTACCTTCTTTGTGCCACCGCATATGTTTATTTGTTTCTTTTGACATGTACAACCGTTTAAGCCTATCCGTGATCGGCATGTGCGAACAAGTTGTTTAGTCGCGACCTTTGTAGTCATTGATACCCCTTCCTCATCTACCACCTCAACAAATCTACACTTACTGCAATGCATACAATGAGTATCCTTGTCATGATCCTTCGAGCGACATGCAATTATTCTCGCACACATCAATCTTCTAGTAATTCATCCAGGGTGGCCATCAACTTTTTCGATTGGTACAAATCCTTTGGCATCTTGTGGTTAGGCGGAAGGACATCATTCATAAGTTCAAGCAAAGCGTTGAAGCATTTGTTGAAAAGTTGAACTTCGACTTCATCGACATAAGCCGTGTAACCACTGCGAGGCGGTCACATTAGTCAAGTCATGCGACTTAGCATCCGAAGCGTCAAGTAGCCTATAGAATTCCTTAACCTCCTCATTTGTGACCCCTCCCGAGTTAAATTCAATCCCCGCCAAGATCATCCAAAGCATCTCTTCCATCCGGTCGTCATCCTCCCCATGGTCCGACTCAATGGCCTACCTGCGGCCTCTCCATGGCGGTGCCACACCAAATAGTTAGGCATGAACCCGTTTTTGCAAATGTGATATTGCACTATATCCTTCTTTGTAGTATTTGTTATTCTCGCAGAGGGTACACAGCAATACACATATTCAGCTCCTCCGGTGAATGCTTGCTTCAAGAAAGCATCCGTGATCCGCCCCATTCCTTGTGTGCCCCCATCACTCCTCCATCCGTCATACATCGCCCTTCGATCGTCAACCATTCTCAAAGCTAAACAAATGAAACAATGTCAACATACGACCGTGGCTTAGGTGACAAAGACAACCCTATTAGGAAAGATGTGTTCTAAACCCACCCAAGAATGGAGCCGTTGCATGCGACACTGTGACGTCGCTCTAACCGAACGAAATTTGGCAAAGATAACCGCATTTGTTCTCCAAGCGCACGCTGATCTTTGGTGCGTCGAAGAACAACAGAGGTTATCGCCGAAATCACGTTCGGATCGCTCGCGACGCCACGAGCCCCTATCTAACAACCAACATTCTCGAAGTGTCCAAAATCTGTTGGACAATTCGAGAACCGCGCACCTCACAAGCAAATGTGAGATCGCCGTTCCAAACGGGTGACGCCTAGGCTCTCTCTTGTTCGACGCAAACCCTAAACTCTAACGTTATATACAAGCGGCGAGAGAATAAAAATATATATACCATATCGTGAATATAAAATGAGATGAAATAACTTCAAGCGAATTAATCATTACGAAGTCACCGAAATGTACAAAATTTTGGCATGACCTCTCTAGTAAATAGGACATCCACTCGTGAGACAAAAAACATTTACGGTTATAATATATATATCAATCTCTCAAACCAAGCTGGAGACATTCTAGCGAATAAAAATGCATACACAAGTGCAACAAGAAAGAACAAGTTGCATGATCTTGTACCTTCCTTGAATTCTAGCTGACTACAGGACCCAATTTGGCTAACGACGCTCTACTTCTTCAGCGACCAACACTGACCAAGTAATGTGTGGCAACCGATCGAGGAAAGTAGCGGATGGGTATATCAATAAGTTCAATAATAGATCTTTGCAAGGGTTTTTTAACTCACAACTCTTGGAGAATTGGCTCGATGATGAACAAAGCTTCTACAAACCTGTCCAACTTGAGTGCTTCTACAATCACACCGCAAATGAAGACAACTTGCGAGGGTAAAGTGTTTAACATCAGGAAAATTTATTAAAGTATGGTACAAACAAATCCTCAAGGTTGACGATACCAAGAAACAAAGGGAGTACACCTAACCCAACCACGTCTTAAATTTGCAGAACATTTTTGTAGTACAATAGATTACCAAGATAAAATTCTTAGCTGAATTAAGCATATTTCACACAATTTTCATATGATCATAGAAAATATATATTCAATGATTGATAAATCTGCAAACAAAACCGACAAATGCCTATTAAGAACTCCTTTCAAGTGCAAACAATCAGATCATGGTAGACCATAGTTACCAGAAATGCTAAAATGACAAATCCAAGACCTGTCCACATTTCTCACACACAAACTCTGTTTTGAATCCCATTCTTAATTCTTTCAAAGGAAAATCCCATTAATTTCGATCAATTAATCCATTCAAGTGGCTGAGCCTTGAACTTCTCTCGCCTAACTCGAGCATACACACAAACATAGCAATCCAACTTACCAATGAAAGAAGGCGAGTTCGGTATTATGAGCGAGGCGTCAGTAGGCGGTGACGGGCAGGCGGGGGTGAGGCAGGGCGGGCGGGCGGTAGGGCGAGGCGTGGCGGGCGGCGGGGGCTCAAGGGCGTAGGGCGGCGTGGGGAAGGGGGCGTGGCGGGCGGGGCGGGGGCGTGGGCGAGGGCAAAGGGGGCGGGCGGCGAAGGGGGGGTGGCGGGCGGGAGGCGTAAGGGTGGTGAGGGGGTGGTGAGGGAGAGAAGAGATCGACAGAGAGAGTGAGAAGAGAAGCGGATCAATCAAAGGTTAGGTAAGCTAGGGTTAACTTTTTAAATTCGTGGGCAAAATAGGCCACGAATTTAATTTAATTAAATGGGTCAATGCACGATATCTGAGCAATTTAAATGATAAATTCGTGGGTTTTTATGACCCACGAATTTAGTAAATCGTGGGTATTTTCTAAACAAGCAATTTAAATCTGTAAATTAAATGGGGTTTTTGGGACCCATGAATTTAAAAAAACCCACGAATTTTCCCCTTTTTCTTGTAGTGGACATACCTACTATGGAGCATACTTTTGACCCAGTGGGTGTCATTCTTCTATTACCTCTAGAAGCATAGTTAACTTCACCCTCTTTGACAGTGGCACCTCCTAAGCTGGAGATCCACATTCCAGCTGGAGGACCTAGGGCCAATGCATTGGGGGCCTCTCCAACTTTACCGGAGTTGTCTGCTGAAAAGGGCGGCCCTAATCCCTAGGCTGAGGGTTCGGCCCCTCCATGCCCCAAATCAATATATAATTTCGAAGGCACCATAAATGCTCTAGAGGCCCACCTGCCCGACTATATTCATCCTCTTATGAATCCCCTCTCCCCCTTTTCTTTCCCTTTCTTATATAAACAAGGGTTTTATGCTTTCTTCTCTTCCTAATTCATTATGTAGATGTTAGCCCTTGTGCATTCAGCTTGAAGGGCTAGTCGAGCTGACTCATCCGCCCTTGGAGCTATCTAAGTGTCATCTGTGTTGAGGTGAAGGCACCATCCAGAGAAAAATCTTCACTATTGTAGCATGTTCGGCTTCTTGGAGAGGAGAAGAAGGATGCCAAAGGCTTGGCACGTGCTATCATAGAGGCGATAGCATAGGAGAAGAAAGGGCTTGAGGTGAAACTTCAAGCCATATCCGAGGTAGCCTCGAGGGAAAAAATAGAACTTGAGACCCAATTACAAGTCTTGCAAGGCGAGAAGACTACCTTGGAAGGGGACTTGGTTTCCGAGCACAAAGATAAAATCCTGCTGGTGCACACCTTGTGGGAAGCCATGGATTCCTTGGAAGTGGCCCTCCGAAACTTAGAAGTCGAGGTTCCCAATTGAATCCATGAGGAGGCTAATACTGGTAGCTCGGCCATATGCCTTCTCGATTCAACCTCTTTGGTTTTTGAGGCGACCAAGGCCAATGGGAGCCATTACACCCAAGTGACCACACAATTGTTTCTAGGGCTCCTACATCTCTAAGGTTGCAATCAGTTGGCCTCATTGGCTCACCCTTAGCTGGACCTCCCCCCTCCCACACACACACATAGGATGCATGGGATGAGCCATTCACATCAGTCAAAAGTCTGCTTGGAGCTTTAAGGAGAGATTGTGGAACCGGTTCGGACACATCACCCCATGGGTATCCCGTCGCAAGGCCCTTGATCAAGATACTTACCTGGGTGAGTAATTGGGATATGCCCACGGGGACCAATGGCAAGCCGACATTGGTGACCTTTCCTAGGGGGAAGGCAGGGGTCGAGTGGTTCATTTGCTCCCGCTGCTCTGTTTTTATGTCAACCTTATTGTGTTTCTTCTCTTCGTTACTTCTCTTATTGTAATCGACCCATGAGTCATGAATAGTTGTATCATGACCTTGTGCTTTTGCTTGATTATGAATGCTAGGTGTACATTGGTTATTTTGAGTCTATCTTTGGTGTAGCTTAGCTGTCTTTCATTACAACTTGTTTTCCCTTTGGCAGGATCTGGTGTATGGGTGTGGCGTCGTAGCACGAAGGTGGCCTCCTCATCTCTATGTCCGTTCATCCAAATCCTTAGCTTTTCATGCGGACCGAAAGGAGGAACATATTGAGGCCATGGTTCGGCCTCAATGAATCGATCTTCATGGGGAGATGCTCGGAGCGGCCTAGATCCAAACTCTTCCTGGGGAACTTGAGTGAGTTTAGTACTGAAATTTATCTCCAAAGAGATGCACCTCGCAAGGAGTCCATTCAATTCTAGCAAAACTTCTAGGCACCTAGCAGGTTCTATGAGTGAATTATATTAAGGTCGAAGATTTTTCTAGCGAAGAAATGGGAGGTCCTTGAGGACACTTCGCACTGAAGCAAGCTTAGGTTTTTTTATTTTCTTCTTTCTTCTCTCTTTTTCTTCTTGTTGTATGATAGCATTTTCTGGAATCATGATATAAGTTGTGTAGAACTATGCTACTATTTTTGATGGCCCTCATGATAGTTTAGGCTCCGAAGAGCATGTCAGGGCTCGATGGCCCATGTGATGGTTTAGGCTCTAGAGAGCATGTCATGGCTTGATGGCCTCCGACATGTATTGTTAACAAAAACTCGCCTATGTCACAAAAATGAAAGAAAGGGGTATTACATAAAGTTGACATGCTAGGACATATGTCATGCCTTTTGGCCTTCTCTAGGCGTAGTACTTGTGAAGGCAGTCTCTATTTATGGAATGCTTGAGTGCCCTTCCTTTAGGGGCCACTAGGCAATAGGATTCTAGCCAAAGAGATGCTAAAATGATGTATAGACCTTCCCATTTTGACGAAAGCTTTCTGAGGGTTCCTGTGTACAAGGCCCTTCGTAGAACAAGACCACTAGCCTCGAGGGACCACGGCTTCATGTTATGGCTGTAAGTGATGGAGGTGCTTATGAGGTACAGAGCAAGATTGTCGGTCGCCTTTGTTCACGACCCTGAAGAGCAGTCTAAAGGGGTGAACCTAGTAGGTTGGGTGGCTGTAGTCCATACTGACCACGGTACGTGTTGCAATTCTTCAGGCCATTTGCCTTTTGAAGCTCTGATGAGTTATCTCTTGAGGCCGCCACCCAGTGTTTCATCAACATGCTCCACAGCACCATTAAATTGCGGGTGGGCTACAGATGCGAAGCACATCTTCACCCCTAGGCTATGGCAAAATGGTCAGAGCATGATGGAGTCAAATTATGGGCCATTGTCGAGTGTTATCGCTCAGGGCACCCCAATGAATCATATTATGTTTTTTAGACAAACTTTTTCACTGTAATGGAAGTCACATTCACTAGGGCCTCTACTTCAACCCATTTGAAGTAGTTAACAGCCACTATTGCAAACCAAATGTCTCCTAGGGCTCGAGGGAGAGGGCCTATAATATCCAACCCCCATTGGATGAAAGGCCAACAAGGGGATTAGCTCAAGGTTGGACATCGGCTTGTGAGAGAAGTGTCTAGCCCATTGGTTAGCCTTAGCATCACTGAACAAGGTCTAGCGTGTCAGAAGTTACGGTTAGCCAAAAAAACCCTTGGTGAAAGGCATTTCACGCAAGGGATATCAACACAATGTGCGATCCACACAGACCACTGTGGAACTCTGACAGGAGTTTTTGACCATCCATTCAAGAAAGGCGTCAAAGAAGAGGGGCGTAGACTCCCCTACAACAGACCTTTATGAATAACGTAATTGCAAGCACACTACTAGAGCCTCTTGAGTTCCATTAGGTCATCAGGCTCCTCTTGTTCCTTCAAGAACCTCACAATGGGCTGCCTCCAGTCTTCTTCACGGCTAATGACCAGGATGTCAAAGGCATCCTATTGCGAGGATGTGATGGAAGGTGTTGTGAGGTCCTCGAAGAAGGCTCTTTTAGGCGGGGGCTCATCAAGGCTAGCCGCTTTTATCAGAGCATCCGCTTCTGTGATGTCAAACCTCGAGATGGGCTCGACGGTCACACCTAGAAAATGGTGCTCGAGGGCTTGAACAGTTGTGAGGTATTTGATTAGGTTCGTGTCCCGAGCTTGATAGGATTTGTCCACCTATCCCACCATGAGACATGAATCGCTTCTTGCTAGCACTCGCTGCACTCCTAGGGCCTTTGCCTTACACGAACCGAGGAGGACTTCATATTCGACTGTGTTGTTGGTTGTGGGGAACTGTAGCACCGAGGCATAAGATATTTTTTGGCCTGTGGAGTGAGAATAATTGCCCCAATCTCTACCCCCAAGGCCCTCCATGCACAGTCAAAGTATAGCATCCATGTAAGTTCCAATGGAGACCTAGACATAGCCTTCAGAGCTGTTGTCCACTCGACCATGAAGTCCATAAGTATTTATGACTTGATTGCCATGCAAGCTGTGTACATTATAGAAAATGGTTATAGTTCCATCCCCATTTTTAGATGCGGCAACTGGCTTCCTTGCCTGAAGGGGAAAGACTAGGGCATCGTCACTAGGTGTGCAACAAAGTAGTGTCGGAGCTTGTGGGAGGCCATAACCAAGGCTTAAATGAGCTTTTCAAGTTCTATGTACCAAACTTTAGCTCCTTATTGGACTTCAAAAATGAAGTACACTAGAAGCTAGTTCCTTGCCTCCTCTTGCACTAAGACGATGCTGGCAGTCGTCGAGGTAAACCTGAGCTATAGGAACAAAAGAGAGCCCTGCCTAGGACTCACTAGGGATGGCAATGGGTACCCGAAACCCGATACCCGATGGGTATTTACTCCATTAGGGTGCAAATATGGTCCAATAATCATACCCGTGGGTACGTTAATGGGAGAAAACCCGTACCCATCGGGTATGGCTGAATCTGATGCACGGGTACTTCCACCGTGCCGTTTACCCATTTACCCATTAAGTGGGAGCGGCCTAAGCCCAGGCCCAGTTGACGAGTGACGACTAGACTCCAAAGTCCAAATCTCCAATTCCGCCTCAGAAAACTAGACTCCAAAAGTCCAAAATCCAAATCTCCAATTCAGAGAGAGTGTCTCCAATCACGGGATCATCAATAAAGTGTTCTTGAAGTTTTGAAGCTCTGTGCCCTAAAAATCTGGGTAACTTACATTCTGATTCTACTTCCTTTACTCATCAACGTCAGGTGAAGAGCTATTGGCTAAAATTGTGTTCACTAAATTAACGGGTATGGGTGACCCGACGGGTGAAAAGGACCCGACGGGTATGGGTATGAGGAAGAAGTTCTACCCGTGGTGAATGCACGGGTAAATTAATTGGTGATTTTTCATCGGCGGCACGGTATGGGTGGCGATGCCGACGGTATGTACCCGTTGCCATCCCTAGGACTCACCAGCTTAGGTGGGTGGGCAATGAAGGCCTTGAGCTCTTCAAATATGGATGGCATTGCGGCATCCATTTGAACGAGCCAGAGCCTCACAATGCTTCGAAGAATGGTAGGCCCCTTTTCTCCAGGCGGCATAAGAAATGACTGAGTGCCACAAGATGCTCAGTAAGCCTTTGAACTTCCTTGAAATTCTTCAGAGCTTCCATGTTGATTATGGCTGCAATTTTGTCGATATTGGCTTCGATTCCTCTCATCAATACTAAGAACCCAAGTAACTTCCTGACCCAAACTCCAAAAACGCCTTGTAGGAGTTGAGTTTTATGCTCGCTTTGCTGAAGGTCTCCTATATGTCTTGTAAGTGTGCGGCCTCGAACAAGCTTTTTACCACCACATCATCAACATAGGCTTTGACGTTCCTCCTAATTTGGGCAGCTAGTACTTTGTAGACAAACCCCATGAACATAGCCCCCACAATTTTTAGTCTGAAGGGCATTCTAACGGAGCAAAACGTTTCAATGGTGTGATAAAACTTCTTTTTCCTCATCTTCCTTGGCCATCCAAACCTAATGGTATTCGGAGTAGGCGTCTAGGAAACTCATCATTTTGCATGCTCTGGTTGAATCGACCAACTAGTTTATCTGCGAAAGGGGAAATTATCTTTCAAACAAGCCTTATTTAGATTTTTGAAGTCAATGCAATGTACCACTGCCCATTTGATTTTTTTTCCAGGATCAATGGGTTTGATAGCCATTCCGGATGCATCATCTTTTGAACCACTTCTGCCTCCGGTAATTTGCCGACTTTAACCATAGCAGCTTGCTCCTTTTAGTTGAGATCTTCTATACCCCCGAGGCCCCGACCTCATCTAGGTAAGCTGTGTCTTCATCTTTGGGGCATGGCATCGATTCCTGCCTATTTTTCGTGCTAGCTAAGGCCCCCAACATTGGCTTGACCACCGATCTCTTTCATCTTCTCCCTTGATGCTAGAGCGGCCTTCCTTTTCAGAACCATCAAGGGTGAGCAAACTAAGGGCTTCGAACTAGTCGGTACGCATGAATGGCGTCAACTATCGTGGTTATGTACCAAACAGTATTGAGAGTATAAATGTCTTAAGTGCTATATCTTCATTATGCCAGTGTAAAGGCTATTTATAGCCGGTTGCAGGTGCCCTATGCATTTCTTGTTATACCCTCAATATGTATTACACCTTTAAGGGGTACCAAGGCATTTTCTTGTTTTCTACTCACGTGTCACTTTTTGTGGACCCAATACGGTAAGATGGCTGAGCACGGTTTGCCGTGAACTAGGGGCTTGATGCGCCTAGATGTTGGATCTGTATTGGACGGTGGATCACCGTGGACCAGTCGAAGATCTCAAAAACATGCAGGGTTAACAATACCGATTTAGGGTGGAAAATTGAAGATGCACCTATACCGATTTTCGTTGATAATCAGTCGAAAATCGCCAAAAATCGAATGGCTTACGAAGTCAAATGGATTTGAAATCAGTGATCAAACCATGGCAAAAATCTTGATTATTGTTCAATATGGTCAATTATCGATCGGTATTCAATGATAATCAAATTTTGCAACCGAATTAAAAATGAAAAAGTAATCAAGGAAAAAATAGGAACATTAAAAAAATGGTGGGAATTTAAAAAAAACAAAATAAATCCCAATTAATTTATAAAACACCTCAGAGAAATTTCAACAATTTTTTAATGCATTTAGTACTCCTGGAAATTCAAAAACAGCAATTAATGAAAAGGGACAGAGACACTGTCAAATTTTTATAAAATTTATAAGCTTTTTATTGCTCTTAAATTTTAATGTACCATAAATAGTTCACAAGTATCATATATATTAAAATTTTCAGAAATATTAGACTTCATTTATCGCTCCTACAAAAGCAAAAACAGAAGAGCTTATACAAGGACAATAATACTGTCAAAATTTTAAAAAAATACCCAGATCTGATCGTCATCTGGAAATTTTACAACGTCATTATAATTGCCTTTGGACCTTGCACAAAAACTTTTAGAAATATTATTCTTCATTTTAGTTCCCTTAGAAAATCAAAAACAGAACAGTGTATACAAAGACTGTATCAATTTCAGAATTTTTTAAAAAAATCACATAAAATCACAGATCTGATAATCATTTAAAAATTTTATAGCATCATTATCATTACCTCAGGACCTCACACAAATTTTTTACAAAAATCACACCTTTTGTTAAATTTTTCTAATTTTTTTGAATTTGCATTTGAGTTCCACCCGTTTACAGAGCGGTTTTAGATGCTGAGCCGGCTCGATATACTCGATAATCATGATATTCGAGCGATTATCGATGATATTGTGAACCTACATGCGGGCATCCTCAAATTAAGGAATTCGTAGTATAAAGTATGAGCATGGCTTTATGCACATAAATATCTATCATTTGGTACGGTACACTCGTGGGCCGCAAGGAATTTCCAAAAATATGTCCTCAACACAGGGTTTTTTTTTCCGACAAGATGAATGCACGACAGGCTAGAACACAAATGTCCACTCACGAATTTCATAATGTAGGCTCCATCCGATCGACCGAGCCTAGTTAGCTAGCTAGCACGCGTTCTTGAATGGAGCACCCCGGCCGTGTGGTATTAACAACGACAGCAACATCAAAACAGTACTGCAACTTACATATATGCACGCATGCATGGTGCACAACATATACATGCAACACGTATATAAAACCGGCCGGCTGGTTCCTTCAAAGCTATTACCTTGTTGTTGGCACATCGGACTTCTTCCCCAGCCGCGACGCTCACGCGTTCATGCATGGACGCAACTATATATATAGGGATGGCAACAGGGACCGTTCTAAGGCAATCTTTGGAGAATTCTTCCGTTAGGGGATAGATATGGGGAGATATCTATCCCTATACTTTATACAGGGATGTGAGGGAGAGAGACCGGAATGCCTCTTTTATCTCTTCTCCATGTTATACCCCGGATACACTACTACAGAATGAGATAACGTTATTATTTCACTTGAATCGGTTCCTAACTTGAGAACACAATGATTGCGATGCTACATCACAATCGGTTCACTTGAGAATCGATGTAATATGCTTAGGATAGTCTTTCGGCGGGCTAAAGTGAAATTTAGGTGTCGAGTGGTGTACTGCGCTTTCAAGAACTAAGTCATCAAGCCCTAATTATTTAGGCCATTTTCTTGAAATCTCTATCTCATAGAACGGAAAATGCATTATTCTATCCTGCCAATTGGGGATTAAAATAGTGGAGTACAAAATTATGCATGATTTTCTCTGTTAGTACTGCTAATCATTTAGTGTGTACCAAGATTGAAAATATTGAGCTATATTTATACCCACTCCTAAATTACCATATGTACCTGCTATTAGACAGCAAAATAGATCTAAAGGTACGATGGACACCACATCATAAGCGGTTCTTAGCTCAGAACCGATTGTAATGTGGCGCACATCACAATCGGTTGTGAGCTAAGAACTGATTGTGATGACGCCACATCTCTATTGGGTGAAAATCGATTATGATAGCGTTTTCTCATTACTATCTAATGATTTTGCATCGACACCAAACCGATCTAGATGACAAAAAAAATGATTGTGATGTTGATTTCTGTAGTAGTGATATATACTTATCTCTACTAATAAAAAGTTGCAGTTGGTGGCAGCGGTCCGTTCTTCCTAGCTCCCCCCTGCCATATCTCCAATAATGGCCGGTCATTATAGCTAATTATTCTTTCCTGATTTACAGCCAGTCATATCTCTCTAAATATAGCTGATTATTATAGCAAAATCTCTGATTATTACTGGTAATTAATAGCCGGGCAATCATTCCTTTTGTACTCTATATATGCTGTATAGTTTTCACATAATCAATCAAGGGAATTCATTTAAGATCTCCCATGTCGTGTCGCCGCGGCGATTGAACTCGACGAACCGATCAATAAATGACGGTGGCGACATGACATGATGGCGAGGCGCAGAGGCCGAGTGCCGCGTCGAGTAATCGCGCCGAAGGACAGCGAGCGCGATGCCCACGGGTGTCGTGACCCAGCCACGCCAATTGAGCGTGAACAAAGCGTCGACGTTTGATGTAGTTGCCCGGCGACACCGGTGGGACGTTGTGGGCGGTGAGAGAGTCATTGGCATACCCCTTGGAGATAAACGAGTTGATCCAGCTGAACGTCACGAGAGAGAGGAACGACGAGGCGACGCACGGTGTTGCGGGCGCCTCGGCGTTGGTGTTTTCTGGTTCACCTTTATGGGCTCCGGCGTCATGGCCGGTGAAGCTAGTGATGGCTAGGTACGCCAGAGGCATGGAGATGAGTAGGCCGGCAAAGACAAGAGGGTCATCTGGGAAGAGCAGCGAACCGTCGGCGCAGCGGACTACCGCCGAAGCGGAGAAGAGCGCGGCGCCGAGGGCGGCAGCGATCCAGAAGATCTGGAGGTGCAAAGGCTGGGTGGCAGCGGTAGACCCTTTCTCTAAGGCGACTGATCACGTGGCCATAGCGTGCGCGAGGAAGTAGGCGGCGAGGAAGGCGGACTCTATAGTGCGCCATGGCGTGCTTGGCAGGAGGAAGAATGCGGCCGAGGAGGCAGCGGATGCCATGGCGAAGACGGGCGGACTCCCGAAGCGCTACAGCGAGCGCTGATGGTCCGGAATGGCGGTGGCCTCGGCAGCAACGTCTCGTGCTCGGGGGAAGCCCCCGTGTCGCCCCTGCGAAGGTGGTGAATGACGAGAACGAGCGAGGTAACGAGGAAGACAAAGTCGACGGCATCGAGGAGCGTGCGCTGCGGGCATAGCGAGAGGAAGAGGAACACGAGCTGGTAATATAAATTGCAAAAAGGGATAAAAATGATTGATTGATTTTTGAGATTGGTAATATATATTGCGACGTACAATATATTTGTTTTTAATTCATACCGGAGAAGAAGCCATAAAAACTTTTGTAATCTGGAGAAATAGATATTTGATTTTGTAGTATAATTTTTTTTATTGCTTGACTTTTATGTTTCGTTACCAATTTTATTTTTCAGTAAGTAACGCACGGACATTGATCTAGTATACACATAATTTGATATGGAAATATTCAATGCTAATGGTGAATTCAATTGCTAATTCCGTGCTAATGGTATGTAGAAGTTTTGAAAAATTCTCAAAAATTACCACATGTAGGGAGGTGAACCTCTACATCCCTGCAAAATTTGAAGATGAAACTCAATCGCATTTGAAAGATATGAAAAGACAAACAGCAAAAGAATAGTGCAAAACATTAACAAGTACTATTCATGCTGAGTTTGATATGTTTGAATGCATCATATTAAAACATGTATGTTTATTTTGTATCTAAAACATGTATTTTGTCTTTGGCCTGGTATATTTTGGTATATGTAGTATAAAGCTCATTTAGTATTATATAATATATATATATATATATATATATATATATATATCATAGGGATTAGGTGTATGTATTCAGTGCTATAATCTCTTTAGAAGTTTTGAAAAATTCTCAAAAATATATGTAGGGAGGTGAACCTCTACAACCCTGCAAAATTATATATATATACTCAGCATATAGTATTTGTTACTGTTTTATATATTCTATATATATATTAGCAATATATATATATATATATATATATATATATATATATATATATATATGTATATATATATATATATATATATATAAATTTACGCATTTCTATATAACCATATGATAAATTCATGAAATTAACTCGATACCATTCAAATTTAGTTTCTCATGAGGTCCGGTTCTCCGCTAATTCTCTGGTGAGAATGAGAACGAAAGAAAAGTTTTCCCTGACTGCTAAATAGGGAGCAGGAACGGGAGGGGACATTCGGGGTGGCCTCCTTGCCATCCAAGATGCAACGCAACTCAACGCCGCTCGCGGCCGCGAGGACGGCGTGGCGCAACGGCCGGCGAGCAAGCTCCTCCCAGACGGAAGCAGCTGACTACCACTTGCATGTACAGCTAGCAGCCATAACAACCAGCTTAGCCCATACATATCAACACGACGCACACACGCACAGTGGTGACGCAACAGAGAGGCCGGCACAGGCAGGCAGGCCATGCATGTGAAGCAGCTAGCCATCCCATGCTATGCTAGCTCACGAAATTTGGTTGCATTGGCCGTTTGGGATCTCTCTCTCTCTCTCTCTCTCTCTCTCCCGGGATCAGGGAAGCAGCTACGCACAGAAGAGGCCAATGCAAGATGTTTGCAAACTTGACTCTACTTGCTCCCTGGCCGGCTGCATGAGCTCACAAGAGATTCGCATGATATGTGCGTGGCCCCGGACGCCAGGCAATAGCGAAGCTTTGGGTTGTTTTGCCCTCAACCTAAATTTTTTTTTTGCAACGTTAGCTTTATTTAGACGAAATTGTAGATCTGATCTCCCCTCGATCACGACAGGCAGCTACCATTCTCTTGTTCTGTGGCAGGTCCATCTACTGCGCTCTCATACTAAGATAGGTGACCTGCTGTGGTATAGGAGCGCAGCAGGTGACAAATGTCACCTCCTCATCCTTTCACAATCAAGAAGTGACTACTTTATAATTTTGTTTGGATATAAGCTAAACTTATAAAAAAAATTATCAATAAGCTAAAAGGCCAAAAACTCAGGCAAAATAGCATGCATGCCATCTTGCCAAGCTAGCTCTCCGTGGTGGTACCCTAGCTACACGTACGTGCTACCCGGGGGGATTTGCTAGGTGCACAAATAAGTATGATGCATGTGAGTTTCCACGAATGGATAGATTGATACATGTATCTGTCAATAACTAATATTTTGTATGGGATGTTTCCACGAATGGATACTGATACATGTATCTGTCAATAACTAATATTTTGTATGGGTTGTCACTTCTACACAAAAGTATATTAGAATCGGTTCTTTTTTATTATTACAGTCGATTCTAGTGGCGATATAAAATCTTTAGATAGTGATAAGAAGGTGCTACCACAGTTGGTTTTGGTCCGATTGTAATAAAGACTCATCACAATCGGTTTTTACTGAGAATGTCATCACAATCGGTTCTTATGAGAAACGAGGAACCGCTTCTGATGAGTCCTCATCACAATCGGTTCCTTCAATGAACTAATTCTGATGAGCCCTCATCACTACAAGGACCAATTCTGATGATCCTTTATCACAATCAGTTCTTTATAAGAATCGATTCTGATGAGGTGTGTGCTATTTTTTAATAATCTCAAAAATAACTCATATTAACAGTATGCATATATATATATATGTATCATATTCGCAGTACAGAACACAGAATGCATATATCACATTCACAGACCACAAACACTTTATTACAACATATATATCACATTCGTTCACAAACACAAACATGCTTAACAATCAGTGCACATGCATTTACATCACATTGACATATACAATTAATATTGTTTACATATAGAATAGTAGGACGCTTCGGGATTTCTAAACCTACCGTCCTTCAATATAAACTTCTAACTAGTACCACTTGCATAAGTGGTCTCGTAAATTATTGAGTGCTTTGTTGTCTAAACTCTTCTGAGGGATATTGATCTTCTACAAAACAGAAATGAATGCACCAATTTAAATTTCAAAATTTGTATGTAAAAAGCTAAGTATATTATTATACATCTACATATATCTTAGAAAAAAGGTGTGAACTGCCGACCACAACCAGCATGTACTGCATGACATAGAAGCCGCACAAGTCATCGTTGCCCTGTTGATGACACTGTGAAAAGAGAAAAAGAAATTAACACACGAAGATTAGATGTCAGAAAAAAATTAATCGTATATATGCTAGGCACTTGTACCTTGAATCGCTTATACTCTAGCATCTTGCCTTTTTTGTCATTGTGTGACCCTCCTTCATCGATGTAGTCTAAGAAACCCCTACATACATTAGAGAGATACCATTGAGTTAAAAAAATAAATGTAGTTAAATTCAGAAAGTGTTAGGTTACAGTAGTGTACAAAAGAGGCTTAATCGCATAGACCATCGGTCTCTTCTCGATCGAGTTAAAAGTATAGACTATGTTTTCACTTGTTCAAATATTGAAACATCATTTCAATTACTATTACATTTGCAAAATAGAGAACGGGTTTCAAGATATATAAATGTACTCCCGAGTCCCGATCGATACCTAGCTTCTTTCCTAGTTAAGACCATCCAATTTCCCTAGTTATGAGACATACATTGCAAATATCAATAATAATATCGAATAAACTAATTATATTGTGCAGTAGCTTGTAAATCTTTTTGACTTCAATAAAACAAAATAAGGGTACTAACGATGACTTCTAATCTCTAAATAGGTTAGGTCCTAATCTCATTCGAGGATATGTGGTTCGAGTAAGTTCCCAAGCCATTGTACAACTCCAGAGAAAATTTCGGTAGCATCTCCCCGTTGTTCTCCAGATACAAGTCTCGACAACAAGTCAAGAGGAGTGTGTATCAGGAGAACACCATAGGGAGATGCTACCGAAATCTACTCTGAAGTTGTACAACAACTCAGGAACTTGTCCAAACCACATATCCTCGAACTGTCCAAAGAACGTGGATAATTCGAGACCGATTGCTTATAAATATGCCATTTTGATCGGCATACTTATAAACAAGCACCCTCGAACAGGAGACATAGCTTCCGTAGCTTAAACTCTAACATTCATCATGTGATAACAACAATATAATTCCATATTAACATGAGAGCACTACAAATTAAGATAATTAAATACATGTATGCTTGTCAAACAAAGGATGTGAAATCTGATAGGAACCAATGCAACCTATACTTCCTTCGCAACATATCGAACACTACAAGAAACAGTGAAAAATTCGTGGGCCAAAAACCCACGAATTTAGTTAAAACCACAATTTAAGTTAAATTAAGTGGGCAAACCGTCAATTTAGTTCACGAATTTAACTCGACGAAATTAATCAACTAAATTCATGGGTTCTTGAAAAAACCCACGAATTTAGCTGATAAATTCGTAATTTGAAAAACCCACATCAATTTAGCTAAATTGTAATGAGAAAAACCCACAATTTAATCATAAATGTGGTGAAAAAACCCACAATTTAAGCATAAATTGTAATGAGGAAAACCCACGAATTTAACGGCTAAATTCGTGGGTTTAGATGGCTCACGAATTTATCAGGCATATGTACAAAAATATATATATATATATATATATATCCAATGGTCGTATACCACTCCAGGCAGAAAGAACATCTGAACGCCTTTTTCTCCTTTTCTTGGTTAACAATGACTATTCCCTTAAGGGCACTACAACACATGAAAAAGTATGGAAGTAAAAATTACAGTAAATAGAATACAAGACACTTATAGAGATTATATAAAGGCTTCGTACAAAAAAAATCAAAATTACATAACGGGACCATGAGTACTACAACACAAAAGAACAACAAGAATGCATAACCATACTGGGAGAAGTGCATAGAAGGGTGGCAGCAGTCCATCTCGTGCCATGGCCATCAATGTTCTTGGTCGTGAGAAAAATGTTGAACCGTAACTTCAAACATTTATCTCAGATTAAATTAAAGTAGTATCTGAATATGTTGGTCGAAAACAAATGCAGACTGTAACCATAAATCTCTATTCAGATCATATCTGGACATTCTTCGAAGGGGTGCAAATTAGGACAGAGTAATGCAGAGACAAAAGTATTTAGGAGGATGGATTTTATCCAACTTTACTTGATTCTGAGTGTAGCAATTAGCAAACATTGTGGGGTTATTGAGCATTGTTTCAACTTAGACCGCCCGAAGAGACTAAAGCTCCATCAGTTCCATATGGTAAAATGTGTATGTAGTGTTAATCATGTGAAGAATATGCTATATCCACTTGGCTCGGTTTCTATGCAATTGGAGTTAAAGAAGCTTGAGTCATATATTGCTTAAGATATCTGTATACACATGGCGAAGTGATCCCATTAAGGTTGAGCAGAGAGCAAGAACAAGACCAGTTGTTACAAGGTACCTAAAACAAAGATAACACAAGACCAAATTTCATGGGAAGCACACACTAGGCCGTAAGGTGGAGTTGGAAGGGTGTCAAAAGGAGTCCTTACATTGCCCAAAGGCAAAGTATGGTACTGGACCAACGATAACAACTGAAACTAACATGTACAAGGAACACAAATTGACAATGATGTCCCTATTCCCAACGGCAGATCTCGTTATGGATTCTGACTGTAGAAGTTCAGATAAAAGAATTCTCATTTGTCATTAATGCCATCGATCCAACAAACATAGAAGGCGCCAAATCATTAAGGAAATAGGGCCTTTCCTTACCTCCTCAAGAAGTGCTAGCAATCGAATCAAAGCCTATGTAGGCAAAGAAAGCGATTCTTGACCCAAAGAAGCATTCCATTCACTCCATACAGGAAAAATCGAAAAGAAAAATGTGTAAGTGCACCACTCGTCAACTTGGAGAAAACCGAAGCACCAAGCATTATTGTATTACCCTCCAGTAGACTTATAGCCGACCCATCCTGTTTGGAAGCCAATGTAGCTTCCGCTATAATAACAAATAGCATCACAAAGCAATTCAGATGTCACAACACCTTGTACAAACGAACTCTGTGAAAAAAAAGAAAAAAGAAAGTAAAGATCACACACCATACTACACCCCATTGTTGGGACATTATTGTTAGCCATCTTCCTCACAAAGTCAGAATGGTCTCGCAAGAATAACTACCTTCGCAAATGTGTCAAATTCCTTGCCCGATATACATTAGCAAACATTAACCGAGAATGTAAGGATGACTTATTCCTAACTATATAAGCAATAGTATTTTAAACATTATTGCAGAAAATATTGCTAACTAAGAACACAAGATCGACGGTACAAAATCAACAAAGACACGTAATGTTTTTGCTCTGTTTGTGCTAATCGGCTATTCGGTTATACCATATACCAACTATGATTTTCGGTAGATCACATTCAACCAATAGGTTATGCAAGATAATTAGCCTGCGAGAAAAAAAGGAAAAGTAGATCATTCAAAACTTGAAACTGTTCCAACTTCCAATCATTTGTTTAGTTTTAGTCGCATTTATCAAGCTTACCTGTGTAACACTTAGTCACATTTGAAACTAGAAACAGTATATTAATGAAAATATAAAGAAGATTATGCATAAAGATAGACACACTCTAAAGTGATTATTTCATATAACGGAAAGAAAAAAAGACATACTTTATTCTACCTGATAGCGTGTCACGGATGCATGCACCGATGATCCTCTCTCCAGATTCATCCTTAATAAGGGAGACCACTTCAGCATAATTGAGAACAGCTGCACCAACAACTGCAGTCGTGCATGCCTTCTTCCTTAGCTATGTTCATATTTTCCTCACTCAATTTGACCATAAATTCCACACTTGCGTCATCTCAGCGGATTGGCAACTCAATTTGACCATACTCATAATAAGTCACCGAAATGTACAAAATTTCGGCATAACCTCTCTAGTAAATAGGACATCCACTCAGCAGACAAAAAAAACATTTGCAGTTATAATATATATATCAATCTCTCAAACCAGAAGGAGATATTCTAGCAGATCCTTAGATATTCAATCACACATCATTACAACCGCAATAGATACAATCCACATTTCATTAATTACAATAAGTCCATGACAATAAGTCGATCACAAGCTATCCATCACAATCAAAATCTGACGACCAAGTCATAAAGTCCAACAGTAATACACCAATTGAGCTCACAATGGAATTCATGCCTCGGGGTTGTTGGAGTTGTGGGCGCTACCACCACCGCCATTGTTGAAGATGTCTTCTATGATGTCGTCGTTAGTACGTGCTGGAGGGCGTGACCCATAAACCTGCAAGTTCAAGACTAATCTTTTAAGCATTCAATAGAAGCAGTGGCAACAATCTATATGAAGGAAAGTGATGCACTAGTATTCAATGGTAGGTTCTATAATCTGATAGCAATTAAGGACACAAGCTATCTAAATTAACAAACCAATCTAATTTTGTGTAAGAACAAGGTCATAAGTATCACATCTGGAAATCAGTTTAACAATCAAGAGCACATAAACACCTTTCTGAATTTGGAGCCTCTTGTGTAAAATGTAAATATTATCATGCCATGAGCTCATTCACAGAAGGCAATGCGTATATCTATATATATAAGCAATTTTAACCACTGGCTATATTGATATATGCTTGAAGCAATTCTATATACCAACAATGATTCATCCTGATTGCTGTTATTAGTATTGTTGTAATCATATTATGAATTTCATAGTCAAATATACAACCCTATGCAGCATGCTATTAACAACTTATCTAGTTATACAAGTTAACTATAGTAACTTCACAAAACAGAAGCACATGTGCGAAAAAAATAATTTCCAAGTGATTCACATCAGCTTTGTGAGTTCAGTTACAAGTTTAGAGTAAAGGAATTACAAGGTTAATATTTAAGTTAGGGACCACTACTAGCTAGTAAAGGCATTATAAGGTTAATATTTAAGTTAGGGACCACTACTGCAATTCTCTTTAATACACCTACAACATCAAGGGATCCAACCTGATCATATACATCAGTGTGCTGTTCAAGAAGAATGAATGGCAAAACTGATGGGCAGATTTGGCTCCATTCTGCAAGCCAAAATTATCTTATCAGAAATCCTTGAGTCAGAACTTTTTAGTGACCGATATGTACAGACAAACCATGCCCATAGAACATTCTACGATAAAGTAACACATGATGCTAAGCACACATAAAAATCCATCAAATGATGAAAACTGCATCCAATACAAAAGGAAGCTGGTTATGACCTCTTTTAGTATCCGGACCACTTGTTGTATGCAATAACCATTAACAGTGGTCCGATTGTTTATTATCATTGTCAAAGTAGACCCATCGAGGTTTTCATTCAACAATGCAGCTTTTGCTTTCTACATTTTGCTTCAGATATAAATGAAATAAAGTTATGAAAAGTCGTGGCATATCCAGATTGCATAAATTATTGATTACGATAATCACATAATACCTCGTCTTTTGGGGAGATGAAAGGATTTATAACTCGAAAAGCGAAAGAACGGAACTAATTGGTGAGAAGCAACCAAAGATAGCAAGTAGAGCATCATCTATGACCTCAGCAGCAGAATTTAATAGAACATCAACATGGCGAAAAAAAAGGTCAATACAAAACTATAAATGCACTACAAATTGTACAGAGTGAAAATACCAATGATTATTTTTAAGAGCATCTATTGATTTTTATGAACCCTGAATTTGTGGTATATTGCCCTTGGAGGTGCTCAAAGGGCCACCAGATATGAAAAAAATGTGGCAAAACTCCTCTAATTGCAGAAATATGAAAGTAGCAATGTAGCATTACGCCATTACCTATATAAATCAATGTGAATTCTTCTACACTAGACATTAGTACAGCCAAGGGTGATATACTGGAAGTCTGAAGCATTCCAAAGATACATGAAGAACATAATAGGGTCAGTTCAATAAAGTTTTCGTTTCATATTTTTCCTTGAATACACATTCAGGGTGGACCTGAAGGATTTTGTGAATAGGGCAGTGTAGTCAAGACTAAAGAGTGTTATTAAGGAAGGGGAAGTGAAAAAGTTTTCCAAATTTATATGGCAAACATTGTCTGTACAAAAGGATAAAGATTAAGTATAAGAGGGTTATATGATTATATCCTTTTCTTTTTTGCATGCAGGAGGAACAAAAGATAGTCAATGTTACAACCACATCTGCTGTTCAATGTAACTTGCTGAATTGTCTGCACAATTGTGCACCTAGACACTACAATGTGTGTATCTATATTTGAAAGTACAGTTCTATTTGTTATAAAACTTTAATACCAATGATGGAAAATTCAGTTGTATTTGTTATACAATTGTAACCATTGTAAAATCCACACTTTTATAATCTTAACCCCCACCAAAATAAGTGGTTTAAATCCTTCTCTTTTTCTCTTGATTATGAGAAAATTTTCTAGATTCCTTCCTCTTTTTATGGATTAACGTGTAATTTCTAGCCCTCGAGCTAATGAGGTGCTTGGAGCCTTGAGTCCCACTAGTTGTTTATAATTATAAAGTTTGAAGGATTCATGGTGAAATTTTATGCTAATTAGCCACATGACATACCGTTGATCAATATTTCCTCACACAAAAGTAAGAAGAGATACATAATAGAATTACTGTTCTTTGCGCCATGGTTCCATGTACAAGTGGCGAAGAAATGTAAGGTTTAGTAGGCAAGTCTGAAAATCAAAGCAGTAGTAAGGTTTGCTAAATTGTGTCAAGATATATCATACGAAAGGACTATCAACAGAATAGCAGATATTCAAATACCTTTTACTTTGCATGTTATTCCATCGCCATCACACTTGACGCTACTAGCATGACTTTGCTAGCCATAAGAATTAATCATGTTAGCATCTTTGTGCCAACATGCCATATGGTACTACAAGGCGGTGAACCCGAGGTTACACCAAGTAGAATCATATTCATTCAACTCAAGAAAAATCTCATTTATAGACACAAATAATCGAGGCACACCTGAATGCTCCCTCCACTCTTGTCCCTTTCCTCAAGCTTCAATAGAGCAGCTCCTTCCACCAAATCCAATTCCGCCGCCCCTAAGCAGAGATGGAGAGAGTGCAGTGAGGGAGCGAAGAGACCAGAGAGGGAGAGCACGATGCAAGTTGAGCTGCCTATTTGTGTAGCGCCGATCTGCAGCAGCCTTGGCCGGGCCGCCACCACACTCGATGAGCTAAGCGTGCTGCCTGCTCACACGCCGAGCCCAGCCGCCGCCGATGTAGCCTCAAGGCACCGGATGAGGTAGGGAGTGAGGCGGGTAGGCGGCGTGGGGTGGGAGGCGAGGCAGACGAGCTAGGGTTTGGCGCGCGTGGAGAGGGCCAGGTCGAGTGGCGCCTGGTGGGCGGGCGGGCATGGGCAGGTGAGAGGGCAAGGCCACATGGAGAGGGTCAGACCAGTCGACGGGCCATGGAGGTAGGGGGCACGAGAGGGGTATGGCAAGCAAGGCGGGTGGTGGTGTGGGCGGCGCGAAGGGGTGGTGAGAGGAGAGAAGAGATCGAGACAGAGAGTGAGAGAAAGAGAGAAGGATCGGGCGGTGTGGTGAGAGGGGGCGCAGGGATTAGGGTTAATTTTTATATTCGTGGGCAATAGGGCCCATTTAATTTAATTAAATTGTGGGTATGTACGAGACCGAGCCAATTTACATTATAAATTGTGGGTTTTGTTTTGGCCCACTAATTTAATTAAATACGTGAGTTTTTTGTTAACCGAATTTAAGTTCAGAATTGTGGGTTTTTTTACTCACGAATTTAAAAAAACCCACGAATTTTCTCCTATTTCTTGTAGTGGAAATTACATAGTGCAAAATTGAAAGGAATGCTCACATTTTGAAGAAAACCAAAAATCTGCAAAATAAGGGGAAATCTCCTCTAGTTAGGCTTCAAATTTACCATTTTAACACCCACCTTGAGGATTTTAATTTTTCTCACCCAAATATTGCTTCCAACTACAGAATATGAGTTGTTTTCTCGAGTAACGGTGGAGAAATCTCCTCTGAAAAACAGAGAAGAGTTCAGCCTAAGTGGTATAAATAACCTAACAAGACACATCACAATCGGTTCTTACTTAATAAGTGATAGTGATGTTCATGCTCAGAACCGATAGTGATTATTTTTACCACCCTTCTAAGATATCTATCACAATCGTTTTTTCGTAAAAATTTAAGAATCGACCCAGATGAAACGATAGTAATATATCATTATGTAATAGTGTGTAGTGACGACCGTTTCGATTTTTTTCATTTTAATTTGTAGTGTTTTCTACTGTACCACACTATCAAAGATAAATCCATGGATGCTTAGATTGAGTATCCTATCCCCTATCCGGAGTAAATGTACCAGTCAAAACCACTGTCAAGAAGACATTAGAGCGATATCCCCAATGTCGGAGGGAGAAGAAAGCGAAGATATTTATTTATTAATTAATATCCAGTGACCACAGGAAACTACCTTGCTTCTCTGATCTGGATCCCAACATACATGCACGCTAGACAATACCGGTTCCCTTTCACGACGGATGGCCGTTATGAAATCCATTCCTGCCGCTTCCCTTTTGGTCTCATACATGCCTTCCATGTCCATCATCCACCAGCAACCATCTTCCGTTGGTTAGAGGTTTGCAGCTTGGTTCGTGTGTGTGGCCCTACAAAGATACAAACCCCTCCTTTGCTCCCCCAGACACACACACTCTCTCAAGGCATGTACAAACAACACACGGTTGGCAGTCAGCCGGATTGGGACGATTTTTTTTTTTTTTTGAGACTAGGTCGCTCGCTTTCTGTTAGCTTTCCATCGCATGCATGACCAAACAAACTAGAGAAAATCTTTTTATCCAAAAAAGGCTTCCTTTATACGTATCTTCCGTATGCTTGTATTGTGCTGTATGTACGGCTATGTACGCGGGCAGGTAACAACAAAGGGTTTCTCCTTGCAAGGCTGCTGCAAGAAAAGCTTGTCCTGCCAGCGCCCTTGAAAATGGGCTTTCGGTTTCGTGTGGCGCTTTCAGTTTCATGCTCAATGTGCCGATGGGGCCCACCGCGACGCGTCATGCAAGAACGGCATGGGATATCGATACGGGCACTGCAGGGGAAAGACATGTTAATTGTACTCTATATGACTTTAAAAATACCTCAACGATGCGTCTACGTACAGTACCGCTATGGATGAAAAGGATAATTATTAAAATATCTTTACATTATATGTAAGGTATTTTTAAAGGTATTATATTGTATATGAAATATCAACCATTACATTCCGCCTGGGATTGCCGAGTGAAGGGAGCGTCCACGTGTCAACCTTACCGTTCTTGCAAAAAACCCCTTACGTTTCTCCGAATTACGGATAGGTCCCTCGAAATTATGAATAGGTCCTTCGCGATTTTTTGTGAGGGGAAGATTTTTATTTTTTTCCGCGTTCGGGTCCCTCGCGTGGTACTTTACGGAAAAAGCCCCCGTTAAATTCAAATCGCGAACATGCCCTTTTCTAATTTTTCAGGATAGCGGATAGGTCCAAAAACGTAACAAATAGGTCCTCGCTCTTTACGTCTAAGTCCTTTCTCCGTTTTTCACGGAAAAAATGTTTTCGTCACCAGAAATATATATGCGTCTCTAAGAAGGTTGTCATCATGTCTAGGTCCTTTCTCCGTTTTGCCCGGAAAAAATATTTTCGTCATCAGAAATATGTGTGCAGCTCAAAAAAAGTTGTCGTCACTAATAATTTTTCGCCCTTTTCCCTCTAGACTATTTTCCCACCTCATTTTTCCACCTCGGTCTCCGATATTTCCCAAATAATTCGTCGGAAGAGATATTTCTACAACTGTTTGCATCTCTAAGAAGGTTGTCATCACGTCTAGATCATTTCTCCGTTTTGCCCGGAAAAAATATTTTCGTCACTAGAAATATGTGTGCAACTCAAAAAAGGTTGTCGTCGCTAATAATTTTTCGCCCTTTTCCCTCTAGACTGTTTTCCCACCTCGTTTTTCCACCTCGATCTCGATATTTCCCAAATAATTCGTCAAAGGAGATATTTCTACAACTCTAACTCTTTATTTTTTCCCCGTAACTCGGTTTCTACTGTTTTCCGGTGTGAGAAATATGTTGGAAATCGCGTTTGCGTCGTTTCGTCGATTTTTTCCCACGCCCACACACCACGGCGTGCAGTCACACGCTACCATGCCTAGTGTTTTACATACACCCTGGAGTATGAAATTATTTCTAGTGCTTAAAAGCGAACGTGTTGGCTTCCTTCTCTTTTGTTTTGATAATATAACTAGCAGAATTTTCCACACATTTGCGCAACTAGATATTACAATTAAATGCCCTACTCATATAACTCTATTGGCTTTAGAAAATACAATAGTACATGATTTTTTAATAAACACAATTATATGTGTTATACAATTATAATAGATATAATATCTAAACATGACTAATCTACACTGCTATAATATGAGTATATGACCTCACGAAAATAAGTGGTGTAGATTTTTTTTCTCTTGATTAATAAGAGAATTTCTAGAATTGTAGCTCTTTTTTCTGATTTAAGGATTATTGTTGGACTTTTTTGACCTTCAAAGCAAAGTAATTACATTGAATATCATCAGTTGTTTGCAGATAGACAGATAGAAGATCAAAGGTTTGATTTGCACATATCAATTCAGGCCTGAAAATACCCTCACAAGAAAGAAACTTAGGGTGTGTTTGGTTTCTTGTACCAAGTGGTATATGTATGAGATGGTACAAGAAAAAATCATCCATATATTTGGTTGCTTGAATGGAACCATCCTACTCTAGATTGTGTGATACAAATTTGAGGAATATTCTCTATAGATATTAAATCATTCTATTCATCCAAAACAATGGAATCAAATGATACAGAATCATTCCATCCCATTTAATCTCGTCTCACCGACCAAACACACTGTTAAATATTCGGCTCAATAGCTACATGCAAACTGGCCGGTACGTACGGTAGAGGGCTCCACTTCAGGTGGAGTTCAATGATAATCAGCCTGGAAAACTTATAATTGGTACTCCCGCTATTCATTTTTTATTTGACGCTGTAGAATTCATGCCTCTGAATATATAGATTAGCTACAGAAAAACTATATAATTAGATTTATCGATAAAAGTAAGGGTAAAACTGTAAAAGATCAAAAACGTCGCTTACAGAATAAAAGAAAGAGTACGTCGCTAGAGATAAGCGCGAATCAAAAGGTTAGCAGATTCTTGCAACACTGTTGCAGCGTGTACGTACGTGGTTCGCAAATAATGTGCACCACCCGATCGAGAGCCAAAAATTACTCGCCCGTGCGTGTGGCATCGCTGCAGCAGCAATGCAACGCTGCCGCGGCGCACAGTACAAGAGGCAGCCGGCACTTCCAATTTTTACAGCAGTAGTACTTGGAGAGGGTCTGGCCGGTTCCTTAATTTGCTCGTTGTCAGTGTCAGCAATGCAAGTTCAGCGTGCACGCAGGCATGCAACTATCCCTCTTTCCCGTCCTTTGAGATTTCATCTCTGCCACACAATTGGCCATTCTCTCTCTCTCTCCTGCGGCCAATTAACAGCCTTGCAAGTACTGGTAAGTGAAGTGAACTGAACTGGACCGTGGAGGCAGAGCTTAGCTATAGCTACCACTGTGTAGTGACTGCATAAACAGTGTTGTTCTCACTCCCAAAGGGTGTTGCAACTTGCAAGTTTGCGACCAATGGAGAAGCCAAGCTAGCCAGAGGAGCAGGCAGGCAGGTTGCTAGCTAGGCAGGGTGGTGCATGCAAGTTGCAATGGCTTGTTTGAGCCACATCCATTCCTTTTTTTTTTTGTTTTCTCCCTCTGTGACTGTGATGCCAAATGTGGCCAGGACCGGTCAGTTGGTGGAGGAGAATCATGATAGTGCTAACCTTTAGCTCTTTGAACACCCTTTTCTCCCTATGAGGGGGCAGCCCTGCCCAACCCGCTTTGGCAAGGTTTGATTAGCTTTCTTGGTTAAAATCTAGTTACTACAGATCGGGTTGGAGTAGTACTGATTGTCACGGGCAGAAATCGGAACAATTTCCCTCGTTCCAAACGAGACGTAAGATCGACAAGACACCCAATATTCCCGGCGGATAATCAAAGGGTTTGAATACCACCGATCAAAGGCGTGATAATGGTTTCTTCAGAAAAACAAGGGCACCCGCTGATGCCAGAAATACTTCTTCATGTTTTCCAAAAATGCGCTACTATGCCATGACAAGACATGTAGAGAATCCGATGCAAAGGGCTAAGCATAGATGCATATGTCACTCGCTCGTTGTTGCTGGGATTTGTTTAGCTCCCGCTGTGGAGCTGGATGCATCATCCATCAAGGCAGCTGGCCCCTCTTATCTGTCAGAAATAGGTGCAATATTTTTATTTCAGATTTTATTTTGAGACAAAGATAACAAATGACTAGATATGCATAAAACAGCAGGCAACACATTGTACTTCAGAATATCTCAAGTATTGTATTTTAATGGAGTCGATTAAACACACGAACGACTTACTATCGTGGCTTGTGCGAGTAACGAAGCAGTAGCAGAGATACTGGCCGAGGAAGTAGTCGATGTCGCGGTCGTGGAAGTAGTTGATGTCGCGGAAGAAGCAAAGCGGTCGCGCTGATGCGCTGCCCAGAAATCTTATTGCCGCCCCGTGCAGGTGAACTTTGTGGCAATAGCTCAGAGATACCGCTCACCCTCCTTCATGGTGCACGCCGAGGAGGAAGGCCGGCGAGGTTCAACAGCTCAACTCAACAGTACAACAATTCAGAGAGGAGGAAGAATAGAGGAGAATTCAGTGTCCTCATCCTGGACGTCTCCAGGAGTTTATATAGACACGCACTAGTAACTGACCATATTATATCAGTTAAATATGACAGTTACTAGTAACTGACAATTTGAATGCGGCAGTTACTAGTAACTGACTGCATAATGATACTGAATTAAAACAGATATTTAAATGAGATTTAAACATCTTGAATGGAGAGATAATTGTAAGATTCAGCAAAACAAAAGGTGAATTCAAAGTGCCAGGAGACACATTACGACGCGGCGCGATCGCTAGTCACAAGTCACGCGAAAATACGCGAATGCGCGCACGCACGTGCGTGTGTTTAATCACTATCCACCCTATGCCATACTCATGCCAAGTGTCATTATTCAAGAGGTGGAAAGAACTTCACCTTTTAAGTTGTCTAATCTCCACTTGACCTAAAAGGAAACGGTTCCCCCCTCCCTTTTGCTTGCTATGAGGAGAAATTGCCATCCTTGTATGACATGATCACAATCACAAGGATGTATCCATGGATGGATGCACGCCCCAATCGCTAGCCGCGATGCGTGTGTGTGGATTTAATCCCCAACCGTAAATCTGTTTTGCTTAAGAGTGCTCTGAAGGGTACTGCAGTGTAGCACAAAGAAGTTTTAAACGGAGTTCTAGAGCATATAATGTGTACATCCCTCGAGGCCTCAACCTCTAAAATAGGTGCTAAGACGAACACATCGCCTGTCTCCCTGTAATATCATCGTTAGATACTTTTACTTTAAACCCTAGCACCACAGGTAAGTGCTAAATGTTTTTAACCTTTTTGTTTTTTGACCTACACTAGCTTCCAAGGTTTGTTTGGTACTACTCTTTCCGGTCATAAATAGTTATCGTTTTAGATATCGGTATGGTCTCTAAAACACAACTTTGACTACTAATTTGTATTATAATATATATATAACCTAATAAATTTATAGTATTATGAAAGTATTTTTTGAGACAAATCTACACATACAATCTTCATGTATCCAATTTAAATATTAAAAAATATTAACACTCAAAGTTTTAAAATTTTAACTGCAAATATATCTAAAACATAATTATTTCTGACCGGAGGTGCAAATAAACCGGCTTATTGGCATCGGTACTCAGAAATTTCTATCCCCTGTGCAATTGTCGTAGCATCTAGGGATGCACACGCTTCAGAAAATATTATACAGGGGGACCACTTCAAGAGTCAATGTTACGTCATTTTAAGATGAGATAATCTTCGTTATTCGCGACCCATAGGTACTTCACCCAAACTTGTGTATCATCTACGAATGTGAACATGTTAATCTGGGTACTGTTTTGAATTATTTTGTTCTTAAAAAATATTTTTTTGCAGACATTTCTTTTCGACAATAGGAACAATTAGATGGTTGGTACGCGGCGAATCAATTTGAATAAAACCAGTAAACTAAGACTCGATCAAACACCGCGGATAATCAATCGTTCAATTCAATTCCAGAGTTCGTTGGAGATAGCAGATCACAAAAATAAAATAACTAATCTGATATCCATCTGGAAACAATACATAGCATATATATTGTTCTTTGTTCGTTAATTCAATACTTGAGCCCTTCATTGGTACAGTGTTACCAACTACTAACTAACTCGTTGCGTATGTGGGGATTAGACCGTGTTGTACGGGCGGAACTAGAGGGGTGTCGGGCCCTAAAAATTTGAGAAATATCAAAATTTCACTCTTTTAATAGGCCAAATTTTTTGGTTGAATTGGTTTTGATTTTAGTGGTTTGAGATTTTTAATATCTTAGAACTATTTGTATTATACTTTTAGCAAATTTCAAATATATATGTTAGATTCATGATGGTACGAAATCATTGTAGTATATTATAGAGTTATACGTGTGAAGTGTGCACCCTCATCAAAAATTTTCATAGTTCCGCCACTGCCGTGTCGTATGCTAAGGCCCTATTTGGAAGCAATGTATTTTCATAGTTTCTAGGCAATACCATGGTTTCTAAGAATACCATGGTATTTTATACCATGAGGTGTTTGGTTACCATGCCAAAAGCTATGTATTAAAAACCATGGTTTGGTAGATACCATGGTATTTTTAGAGTATTTGAAACTCCACTCCAACCCAAAGTTTTCATAGTTTTGACTAGCTTCTTGTCTATTTCCACTCAAATACCATGGTTTGTGATGTTGCATCCAAACAGTTGGTAGTTCAAGAAATACTATGGTTTTAAAGGAGTTTGATAAAATCATAGTATTCATAACAAAACAATTACAAACCATAGTATACCAAAACCATAGTTTTAAAATACATTACTCCTAAATAAGACCTAAAACGGAATGATGCCTCAATTCCTCCTCGATCAGTTTTCGACGGCCGCAATGCTTCAGCTTTATTTTTTTTAAAATAGCCAGAAGCTCTCATATTCATTAAAAAAGAAAAAAAATAGCCGGGCTACATACATACAGATACACTCGGCTCCTACATGAGCCCCTATCGAGCAGCCTCAAACGTGGATGGGCGCATACGCACGCCTTGTGCCGCGCCAATCGAGCAACGCACGGTTGTCAAGTGCTTCAGCTTTGTACACGCACATTAATTCGACCATTCCAACAAGGCAACAACTATTCTCTCCGTTTTTTTTATAAGGCGTATTTTGATTTTGCATAAGGATTAAAGTTACATTAAAATTGAGAAAGATACGAGAAAAAATGACTTAGATGTCCCACTTAATTGTCTTGGAAAATGAAAGATATACTTTGTGTGGGTGGTAATAAATAAATACATATAGATGAGAGAAAATAAATAAAGGTATAGAAGGAAAGGTTTCATTAAATCTGTATGCAAACTTTACATTTGTAAACAAGACCATTAAAAAATACGGAGGGAGTACTATGGAACAGACTGATTATTTCGAAAAAGGCTACTATAATGGGCTAAATCATAGAAACCTTGAGCTTTGGATTACATACTACATTTCCTATTTTTTGAAAGGTTACCGCCTCCGTCGATTGAGCTGGCGATTGGATTGGATCGGCTCGGCTCAAATTCCTTTTTCCAAATTTGGTCCTTCCAAAAATTCGTAATTACGTATAGGTCCTTTTTGCGGTTTTTAACGTAGAGGACCTTCTGGTTTAGAAAAAATATGGATCTTTTGTGAGAGGACCCTAAATACATATCGCAAAACAAACGTAGTGCCGTTTTGATCATTCCGGCTATTTTTCCCAAAGAGACCCTTTCGATTTAGCGCAATCGCAAATACGTTCGTATCCTTTCAAATGTTTCGCGTGTTTCCTAAAAAAAACACCGACGGAAAAAAATGTTTCCACGAAAAAAACACGTCATACCGCTCGGCTAAAAAAATTTGCGTTTAGATCCTCCAAAATCCGTAATTACGTATAGGTACTTTCGCGGTTTTTACGAATAGCATCTTCCGTTCGGAAAAAACATAGATTTTTCGTGAGAAGACCTTAAATAGATGCCGAAAAAAGGAGTGTTGTTTGGTTCATTCTGTCTATTTTTAACGAAAAGGACCTTTCGATTTACCGTAATCGCAAATGCGCTTGTGTCCTTTCAACCGGTTTTTGCGTTTCCTCCACGGTTTAAAAAAACGTCGGAAAAATGGAATTATTTCCGTGAAAAAAAACACAGCCGGCCAACTCGGCTCATTTTTCCCTTTTCACGTGTAGGTTCTTCCCACGGTTTTTAACAAAGAAAACCTTCTGGTTTAGAAAAAGCGCGAATCTTTCGTGAGAGGGCCCTAGATAAATACTGAAAAAACGTAGTGACGTTTGAATTATTACGTCGATTTTCTATGAAAAGGGCCTTTCAATTTAGCGCAATCGCAGAAACGTTTGTATTCTTTCAACCGTTTCGCTCATTTCCTCGATGATTTTTTTATAATAACTGCCAATGGATAAAAAACCAAAATTGTTTTCGCGAGAAAAACGACTTGCGCGGCGTGGCACGCCGCGAAAACTATCCTAGTTTTTTTTATCTCTACTTAATTTGGAGAGCAAACGTCTCTACTTTGAACGGAATAATACCCCTCCTAAAGATCCAAAACTTCCGGGCCTGGCAGCGATTTGAGCCGAGCCGGCAGCTCGGCTCCGGCTCGGCTCGAGCCGGTGGCTCGGCTCAAAATTTTTTCGCGATTTGGTCCTTTTGAAAATTACGAACAGGTCCTTCGCGATTTGTTGTGAGAGGAAGATTTTTTTTCCTAAATTCGCGTTTGGGTCCCTCGTGCGCCATTTTATGAAAAGAACCTACCGTTAAATTCAAATCGCGAACAAGCCCTTTTCTAATTTTTAAGGATAGTGGACAGATCCAAAAACGTAACATTCAGGTCCTTGCTCTTTATGTCTAGGTCCTTTCTCCGTTTTCTTCGGGAAAAAATGTTTTTGTCACTAGAAATATGTGTGCAGCTCTATCTCTAGACTTTTTTCCCGCCTCGATTTCCCATCTCGATCTGTAATATTTTTTAAAGCATGTATTATTACTCCACGAACGCGTCGGTCTCTGATATTTTTTAAAACATGTATTATTACTCCGTGAACGCGTAGAGTGTTAAGCTCGACAAAAGAAGGTTGTCATCTCTAATAATTTTTCGCCCTTTTCCCTCTAGACTTTTTCTCCACCTCGGATTTCTAGCTTAGTCTCTAATATTTTCCAAATAATTCGTCAAAAGAGATATTTTTACAGCTCTATCTCTCTACTTTTTCCCCGTTTCGCTCATTATTTCGACGATTTAAAAAATAAAACGCCGCCGAAAAAAAAATCCCTACGAAAAAATGACGCGTGCGGCGTGTTACGCCGCGAGTCTCTAATATTTTTTAAAACATGTCATTTTTCCGTTTTCCCGGAAAAAAAAAACATTTTCGTCGCCAAAAATATTTGTGTAGCTCTATCTCTAGACTTTTTCCACAACTCAATTTCCCATCTTGATCTCTGATATTTTTTAAAACATGTATTATTACTCCGCGAACGCGTCAATCTCTAATATTTTTTAAAACATGTATTATTACTCCGCGAACGCGTGGAGTGTTAAGCTCGACAAAAGAAGGTTGTCATCTCTAATAATTTTTCATCCTTTTCCCTCTAGACTTTTTCCCCGCCGCGTTTTTCCAGCTCGACCTCCAATATTTTCCAAATACTTCGTCGAAAGAGATATTTCTACAACTCTATCTTTCTATTTTTTCCCCGCTTCGACGATTTAAAAAATAAAACGCCGCCGAGAAAAAAATAATTTTTTTTACGGAAAAACGACACGCGCGGCGTGTTATGCCGCGAGTTTTTAATATTTTTAAAAACATGTATTATTACTCAGCGAACGCGTAGAGTATTAAACTCGACAAAAAGAAGGTTGACATCTCTAATAATTTTTCGCCCTTTTCCCTCTAGACTTTTTCCCCGCCGCGGTTTTCCAGCTCGGTCTCCAATATTTTCCAAATAATTCGTCGAAAGAGATATTTCTACAACTCTATCTCTCTATTTTTCCCCGTTTCGCTCATTATTTCGATGATTTAAAAAATTAAACGCCATCGAAAAAAACTTTTTTCTTCGAAAAAACGACACGCGCGGCGTGTTACGCCGCGGAAAATTTCCTAGTATATTATTGCAGATGATCCAATGGATCGGTTAGCTGCCGTATACCAACAAGTGCGCTTGCTACATGCCTTCCATGTGACAATTCCCAACTGCCTCGATGAAATGTAAATTGCAAGATTCTTCTGTCAGCTTTGAAACGGTTAAGAGTTGAGCCAGTCGCCAAATGAGGTAATCACTTTCCTGGAAACCCCTAAACCCCTAGTTATTTAGACAAAAATCGCCATAGTAGCTATCACTTTAGTGTTTTTTTTAATTATCGCGGCTATTCATCAACACGGTGTTCAACTACTATTCATCAATGCAAAAAGTGACAAGTTTGTCCAACACAATTTGGACATGTGTGGGTCCAAATCGGCCATGCATGGCTTCTTCATCCATGATCTCCCAACCCAAGGGTTTGATTGGCTCAACTATTGCATCATAAGGCTACTTGACCTAGCTAATTATTGATTTGGACATATTATAGAAGGCCTTAGGTGCTATTGTTGTGCATTATGTGGATTATTGTTACATAGAGCATATACCCTACAAACATGCATGGTACCAATCTACCAGAGCAAATCAAGGTCATGGCAGCCAAACGGTACCAATTTGTTTGCAACATACAGTAGAGATCAAATTAAGAAGCTTATCTGAAAACTCCGAACCTAATTGTTCATACATAGCTCCCCTTTTTTTTTTTTTGGCGACGAACATAGATAGAATTTTATTGCTCCAAATTGTCCTGACAATGACGTTGCATTTTTTAATTTTTTAACCTCCTTTTTCTTGTATCAAGAAACAAGGTATAACCGCGTGTGGAGGCATCTCTGTTGTTCGGTAGCTGAAGCTGAAGCTTGTGGGAGAAATAATGAAAACAACGGTTTTGACCTCTTGAATTGCACATGTGACTTGAATCTACAGTGTCAAAATTGTGGTTGAAGCTTGATTATTAGCTAGTAAATTATAGTGGTACTCACTGTCAATGTGATTGAAAATTGACTGGTAATAGTTTTCCAGTAGCCGCCGTAGCCCAATTTGAAAGACACTTGGTTGCACAAATGAAGACCACTGTTCTGATTTCGGAACTGAGGTTGTATTACAGCATATTTTGAAACAAAAGTCCAGATATGTGTTACAGGTGTGCTGGCCTTCATAGTATTTCATCGCACGAACTATTTAATCTGTAGGTTTTTTGTTGTTACTTAAGATAGAGTAATTAATCAATAACTGTCCTTGTTGGAGAAAGAAAAACTTCCCAGTACCATGAACTCGCCAAAACAAAATGAAATTTAAAGGATGGGTCCGCCATAATCATGGACACCAGAATGATGCCTACTCTATTTAACCAAAGGGCGCTATGTTTAATGCCATACCGTTCAAAAAAATTATATATTTAATGTCGTACCTATATATCCAAATGGTCACACAAGTGTCCTGATGAAACAAATTGCAACTAGTTCTGTAAGCATTTTTTTTTCCTCTTCAGTTCAACACTTCGAAGGTTAAACCAAGTGTTCAAATACAATTACGTGAAAATCTAGCTTGAACTATATATATGTACCATATATTAGATGTGGGTGATGGTGTATGTACATTTAGGTTGATAGAGTCTAGCTTCCACATGGTTGTTTTACACGACCAATTTGTCAATTCAACCGAGCAAGCGACTTCACAGTTATATCAATTCAGATACAAAGATACCCAAACCAGTCCTCAGACAAGACTTCACCAGAACAAGATTGAGTTTTTTCCATGTTGTGTTGTTGAGGGCGATAAGTTTAGGTATTGATTCACACATCAGTGTGTCAGCTCAAACATAAACCGGGCGGCCTGTTACCTTGGACCCTGACCCAGTCCTCGCTCAGTGGTTGAAGAACATGACTGCTTCCTTCATTCATGCCTTCATCCATTCATCAGAGGAGCAGACTGCTTATCAGGCTCAATTGATTTGCATATATACATTCATATGTATGTGTCCATGCTCAACAACTCCAGTCAAACTTTAGCAGAGCCACTGATAAATAATATTATTTATTAAAACAGTTAAAACCTGCACGGTTGCGTTGGATTGATCAATGCAAACTTTGCGTAATGGATTAGTACATATTTACATACACTCTTGTATTAACTGTACAGCAGCATGAGCATTGACCAGTTAGTTGTGGATTTTTGCAGTAATGGTCGGTGAGTAAGGCCGTAGCAACATCATCAGCACTTGCACAGAGTAACTAACTGAGAGAGGAAACAACAAGCTAAGTTGCAACAGCAGTTTCGTTCGCTTGCAGGATGAGCTCCAACCTTCCGTCTAGCCAGGCCTTGCGCACAACAATCTAACGTAATCCCTATATCCGCGCCTAGAGAGAGAGAGAGAGAGAATGGACAAAAGGGCGGGGCAGGGAACTTCCAGGAGAGGAGAGACGAAAATGACCTATCTTGTCTTTGCGACTAACCATTCGTCCATCCTGTATCTAAGCTAGAGATGAGAATGTTGGGGTCAAAATGTTCTTGTTGATCAATGCAACAAGAAAAAGCTAGCTCGACGCCATCACACTCGTTGCAGTCACTGCTCAGCGCTCACTCGTGCGCAACGATCAGACCGGGGCTCCTAGTAAACTGAGTGAGCCTTTGTTTTTGTTCGCCAGATGGACAGAGACATGCAACGCAATGCAATGCAGGGATCAATCGATCACACAAGCTGGAGGAGGGCATGTTCACTCATGCTGTGTTGCATTGCAAATTCGCAACCGGTTCTTGTTGCAAGAGGAATTAGTTCTTTTCTTCTTCATTACAAAGGGGAGTAGAGGAGAGAGAGAAAGAAACCAAGGAGCAGAAACAGAACAGAACATGGAAAGGAGAGAGAGATGCAGAGGCATCTAGTAATCTAGCAGTAGTTGAGCATTCTGATCTGCCTTGCCTTGCGGTTTGTGTTGCACGAGTTCACTTCCTTTCCATCCATTCATCCGAATAATCTGAATAATCTGCTGCTCTGCTAGTTTTCTGCAACTCCCAAGCAGCAGAATCAGCAGCAAAACTGAGGCGTGGAGCCAAAAAGGTCACATCCCCACACCCACACAAATCTTCATTAATTTTACCTTCTCGTCTTCTCTACTCCTAGTCTTGTTGTTCTTAGCAACTCTAAGCTTAGCTTGGGCTTTGATCTTGGCCTCCTCCTGTACACCACCGCCGCTCATTTGTCGGCCTTGCGCTGGTCATGTCGCGCCGACGCCGAGGAAGTCGAAGAAGGGAAGGGTGAGCTTGTCGCCGCCCTGGCCAGCGGCCGCCTTCCGGTGCTGCCGCGCCGACGACGGGGCGGAGAAGGCGGAGCGCGCGCTCGGCGCGAACGCCGCCAACGGCGCGGTGGTGTGAGGGACCATGTCGTAGCCTACAGCGGACAAAGACCACCGTGTCAGTCGATCGAAAGACCATGTGACAAGGAAAAAAACGGCAGGTTGGGACTTGAGCCGTGACGGCAAGCATGCAGCTAGAGCGAGCAGGGGCACGTACTCTGGTGGTAGAAGCAGGGGACGGCGGCGCTGCCGGAGCTGAGAGAGAGATCGGTGGTGCAGGTGGACGCGGACTCGTCGGACTCACCGCCGCTGTACGCGCGGGTGGCCGCGGCGGCGTTGTACTGCTGCCCCTGTGCGTGCGCGGCCGCCGCGGTGCTGTACTGGTGGAGCGGCAGGGGAGGGGAGCCGTGAAGGTGGGCGGGGTGGTGGTGGCTGTGGTGGAGGGCGACAACGGGCGGGAAGTGCGGCGGCGGCGGGGCGGGGGACGACGGCGAGGAGGACGAGGAGCTGGAGGGCTTGCGGCGGCGGAAGGCGCCGGACTGCTCGCGCTGCTTGCGGGCCATGAGGACGTGCCAGTGGTTCTTAACGGCGTTGTCGGTGCGGCCGGGGAAGAGGCGCGCGATGAGCGCCCACTTGTTGCCGTAGGCGCGGTGCGCGGCCAGCAGCCGGTCCTCCTCCTCCTCCGAGAACGCCCGCCTGTTGATCCGCGGGTCCAGCTGGTTGAACCACCGCAGCCGGCAGCTCTTCCCTGCTCGCCGTCGCCGCCAAAAGAAAAAACGGAACACAAGCTCACGAGTCAGAATCAACGATCGCCATTAACCACACAACGGACAACACAACACAAATCTTTTTCCAAGAAAGAAACCACGCGCAAAACGAAAGAAGACGCAGCAAAAGCTCCAATCTTTCTTTCTCTTTCTGCGCATTGAATCCAAAATGCAACAGCTCTTCTCGGCATTCATTCAGGGGAGCAAGCATCTTAAGCTTTGCTAGTTCTCTTTTACCTGATCTGCCGTCGAGCTTCTCGGCGATGAGGTTCCAGTTCTGGGGGCCATACTGCGCGACGAGCTCCTTGAGCTTGGCATCCTCGGCGGGCCTCCAGTGGCCCCTCGCGCAGAGCTTCCCCTGTGCCCCGCCGCCGCCGTGGCCGCCCTCCTCCGCCTCGTCCACGTGGCCGTCGTACCCGTCCTCCTCCATGACCAGCTGTTCCTGGAACGGCGCCGGTGGCGGAGGCGGAGGATGGGCGAAGAAACCACCACTCATCTCGTGAGCCATTCTCGAGTTCTCAAGCCTTGACGGATTGGAGAGGAGCAAGCACTTGCCTTAAAAGAGGAGAGGAGAGGAGGGAGGCGAGGAGTAACGGAAGAAGAGAGGAGAGGGAAAGGGACAGCTTGCTGCTACTACGAAGGGAGGCTCTCTAATATAGGAGGAGCCTCTCTTCCTCCTCTTGCTCTTTTGTTCGCTTCAACACCTCCAACAAAAAAACAAAATAAGGAAAATTAAATGCTTGCTCCTTTCTCCGAGTCTCTCTCTCTCTCTCTCTCTCTCTCAACTTGTTTTTGGGTAACCTCCTCCTTTTGTTTGGCTTGGTAATTGGAAGGAACTCTTTACTTTGGTTGCAGGATACTCATACTCTGCTTGGATTGGCTTTAGAGAGAGAGAGATAGTAGAGAATACGCAGGCCTCCGATGTGCAGGCCTTTTCTCCGTTTACTGGGGGTGGGGGGTTTCGGAAATGAGAAGGGCGAAGCCGGTGAGTTTTCCCTGCACGAATCTCAAATCTGAATCGATGGCACAGATTGTGGCAGCATTTTCGGAGACCCACTGGTACTACAGCGTTGGGTTGGGTTGGGTTTGGGTTTCCCTTACCTTGAGACTGATGATAAAAGGGGTCGGAAAAGAAAGGAGTGGAGTGGTGTTGTTCCTGTCTTGAGATTTTTCCTCTCTCTCTCTCTCTCTCTGGGTTTTATGATTCTTTTTTGGGTTTCAGAGGCCACTCGTGTGGGTTTGGGGACTCCAACCCCAACCACTATCAGGGGTAGAACTCTGTCCCTCCCCACCTTGACAAACCCACCAGAACTCCCTTATCCCTATGCACACCCCACACCACACCCACCAGTTTTTCCCGCACGTTCAATCCTCTCCTCATCCTACTTGCTAGTTGCAAGCACAATAGTAGAAATTTTACGAATAAATGTTAATCTTGTTTTTTTACTTCCACCGAGACATATCTATAAGAATCTATATCACAGTTCTTCGTTATATCTTTAGATAATATACCTTACTCTAATCTATCATAGTAAATAGTATTGAAAAAGCTAAAAGGAATGGGTTTAGAAGTAAAAAATGGTACAAATATACCTTAAAATTTCTAGAGTGACGTGTATGTAGGAACAAAATTTAAAATCTAGTTGATCCCTTATTTTACTACTACTAGTAGTATTTATTCTTAAGCTCTTTTATAATACACTAAATTTCATATTGGTCGTTCATTATTTTCGATCCAATAAATCAAATTAGCTAGTATTTATTTATACAACCAAATCCTTTGGTAGTATAGTAGTAGAAACACTATTAATAAATAAACGACTAGATTTAATTTCTATTAATTATATACTACAAGTATAATATACCATAAAATTTCTCTTCTTATACCATGACAAATTGAAGGGCAGGCATGAATCTTGTGTGAAAATCGTTGGAGTTTGGCTTGTAGTAATTACTAGCGCGAGAAGATTGCAAAGTTTGTTTGAAAAGGAGCTGTTAGTACAGCGGTCTAAGGTTTGAAATCTCATTTTTAGATGATATCTCGGAGGTGGCCGAAATCCAAAATCTCATCAAGATCTCGGAATTTCGGATAAATCTCGGACAAAATACAAAAACAAAAATTCAAATCCAGTTTTTTTTTACACTAAGAAAACCGAAATGCCGAACAAATTCCCGAAATCTCAGCGAGATTTGCCGAGATTTCAGTGAATTTGCATCGAGCGAAAAATGGGTCAAACAACATCAAAACATTTTAAAAATTTTTGTGGAGGTTTCTGACACATCAATGATGTTCCCATAAAAATTTCAAATGATTTTCAAGTATGAAGAATTTTTAAAAATTTGAACATTGCTACCATCCTCATAAAACATTGATTATCGAGTTTGAACCGAATGAAAAATTGAACAAACCACATTATAAATTTTAAAATTTCTTTTTGTATAGTTATGATGCATCATTAATATTCCCATAAAATTTTTAGAAGATGATAAAGTTTCATATATTTTTCAAAATTCAGACAGTGCTACTATCATGATAAAAACCTTAATGGCAAAATTCAACCAAATAAAAAATAGTTCAAACCTTGTTAGAAAATTTTGAAAATTTTTGTGGATGGTACTAATATATCATTAATGTTTCTATAAAAGCCAAATCTGGTCAAAATTTTTGTGGATGGTACTAATATATCATTAATGTTTTTCTTTTTAAATCTGGATGCACATTTACACGGGGATTTCGGTTAGAGAAGAACTAGAAAAATGGTATATCATCACACTTCTCTCTCGCTCCCTCATTCACTCTCCTATGCAAGGATCCAAATCTCGCCGAAATTTTGCGAGATCTCGCTGTTCGGATGTGGACGAATTTTGAAATACCGGTTAGAGTAAAAAAATTAATTGCTACGGTAATCTCAAAAATCTCAGTGTCAGGATTTTTTATCAGAATTTGACTTTTTTTACCAGATTTGGTCCAATAACCCCTAAGAAAGTCATCTTCTTCGAAAATTTGTTGAAAAAACGAATTTTTGAGATATTTTTTAAAAACTACAGAAAAACTTTCAAATTTTTATAAAATTATACATGCTTTTTCATGGTGTAAAAAATTTATAGTACCATACTAATGAATGTAGAATCATATATAAAAATTTTCAAAATAATTGAACTTCATTTGTTATCTTTAAAAAATCAAAAACAGAATGAATATAATTAGGTACAAGAACCATTTCAGAATTTTATAAATTTTCTTTAGTGTGATCATGATTCAAAATTTTTATGAGAGCTTAATAATTGACTCAGTACCATTATATAAAATTTGAAAAAAATTTAACATCTTTTGTTTGCTCAATCAAATCTATGTATGCATTGAACTTCATTTATTATATTTCAAAAATCAAAAACAGAAAGAACATAATGGTACACTGCACTTGTTAGAATTGTATAAATTTATTGGAGTGTGGTCATGATTCAAAATTTGTATAAGATCTTAAGCATTTCTTTATAACCCTTATGCAAAATTTTCAAAAAATTTAAATATTTTTTATTTGCTAAAGCAATCTATGTATTGATCATTAGGCTTTTAGGAGGACGTAGCACTGTCAGAATTTTTAGAACTTCTTGAAACTCGATCATTAGATGAAAATTTTATAGAAACATTGATGATAAATCAGAACCATCCACACAAAAATTCATGAAGCTTAATCATCATCTGAAAATTTTATTAGAACATTAGTGATGCATCAAAACCATGCATAAAAACTTTCAGAATTTTATAACATGGTTTGTTTCATTTTTCATTCGGTTCAAACATATTGGTCAGCGTTTTATAAGGACAGTAGTAATGCTTGAATTTTTAAAAATTACACAGGATTCATAATTTTCTAAAATTTTTGTGGAAACATCAAAAAATGTATCTGGAATCTCCAGAAAAAATTTCAAAAGTTTTTAACTTTGTTTCGACTGGATTTCGTGATGTTCAATTTTGCCGAGACCTCATCAAAAACCGGTAAAAATTCATTTTCAAAATCCGGAATTCAATTCTGATTTTGCAATTCAGCTGAAATTTGTTTCAAATGGCGAGATATCGTTAAGATTTCATTCTCCGGTTGCTGACAAAATTTAGAGCGAAAACAAGATTTGAATCCTTGCTCCGTTGACGTTGAGATAGTGCTGTCGTCAATAGGCTCACCGTGCCCCCCGGCCGTAGAGCGAGGCCAGGGCAGTGAGCGGCGGGGGGCGGTGCGTGACGGTGGAAGGCGGGATGGCTCGGCGAGGGCCGAGAAAACATTAGGTAAGCAGTGACCGGCATGACGACAACAGAGGTAAAAAAGAGCGAGTAGAAGATTAGAAAGGGAGGACAGTCGGAGTTGTAGCGTCGAAATATACAGTGTCCGCTAGTCGCTCCCGTACTGTTAACATTAATACTCGTTGCTAAAAGGTGCAGCGCCGCGTACGAAACAATAGATTGTTCACAAAGTTAAGGGTCAGATAGCGAAGGATTCAATGACAAACTGCCAAAGAAAGACACACCCCATAATACGCCCCTGTGGTTGGTTCGAGATAAGTGAGCACTTTAGCATGCAAATAACACGTGCAGCTCTACAAAATATAAAAAAGAATTCCAAAGGCTACATTGGCAACGCCTTAGGATCACGGTTGATTTCTTTAACTCCCAAGAAAAACATTATTGGCTTCCCAATATATTTTCTCTTAGCTATGTAAAACTACCATTATCCATGTCCTAGTACAATCTTGTGTCTCACCACCAAGGTTCAAATCCCGGCGAAATTTCACGAAATCTCGGCAAGATGTTAGATTTAGGCCGGAGATGAGATTCAAAATTCCAGTCAGATAAAAAAATAAAATTGCTACAGTAATTTCAGAAATTTCGACGAGATCTCACCAAATTTTGTCAAAATCTCTATTTTTTACCAAATTTGAATTTTTTTACCATATTTGGTCCAATAACCCTTTAGAAAGTCATATTCCATAAAAATCTGTTGAAAAACCGAATATTTTAGAGGTTTTATAATTTTAGAAGAAACACTATACAATTTTTATAAAGTTGTACAAGTTTGATCATACTCCAAAAAATTTATAGTACTATTTAGTAGTGTAGGATTATACAAAAAATTCAAAATAATTTAACATCATTTGTTATCTTTAAAAAGTAGAAAAAAGAATGAATATAACTGAGACATTAACCATGTCAGAATTTTATGAATTTGCTTTAGTGCGATCATGATCCAAAATTTTATGAGAGCTTTGTCATTTTCTCATAACCATTTTCTAAAAATTTCAAAAATTTTAAACTTTTTTGTTTGCTCAATCAAATCGACGAATGCATTGAACTTCATTTCTTATCTTTCAAAAATATAAAACATAAGGAACACAAATAGTACAATGCTATGGTAAAAATTTTATAAATTCACTAGAATGTTATTATGATCAAAAAGTTTTATGAGAACTTAAGTATTGTCGCAACACCTTTCTCTAAAATTTTCTAAAATTCTAACCCTTTTTTGGTTTCTCAATCAAATATATCTATTGATCATCATGCTTTTTATCAGGACAATAACATTTGTCATAATTTTTTAAAATTTCTCAATCTGGAAAATCATACGAAAATTTTATGATAATATTAATGATGCTTCAAGACCATCCAAAAGAAATTTCAAAAATTTATAATGTGGTCTAGACCATTTTTTATTTGATTGAAATTTATTGATCAGCCTTCAGTAGCATTTTCCTAATTTTTTAAAATTCCTCAAGCTTGATAATCATCTGAAAATTTTATGAAAACATTATTGATGCATCAAAACCATTTTAAAATATTCTAACATGGTTCGCACCATTTCTCATTCTATTGAAATTTTGTCAGTTAGCCTTTTATCAATATAGTAGCACCGTTAGAATTTTTAAAATTTCTCATGCTTGATAATTATCTGAAATTTTTATGAAAATATTAGCAATGTGTCAGAACCATCCACAAAAAAATTCAAAAATTTTGATATCATTTCAACCATTTTTCGCTCAATTGAATTTTGCCGAGATTTCAGCATTTCTTAGCAAAGTTTCAGTAATTTCGATCGAATTTCGGTTCTAGATTTTTGGATTTAATTTTTTTGGAATTTTGACTAGATTTCAACCAAAGTTTCAAAACTTCACCAAAATTTTAGATTTTACTCATTTTCGAGATACGAACTGAAAACAAAATTTGAAACCTTTCTCAACAAACAACAAAACACATCAGAACCTGATTGTGCCCCGTGACTGAGTGGACCCCACGAGGTACTGTAAAAAAAAGAGAAAACAAACAAACAAAACGGTTCATGAAAAACACTTTTCACGGCGTTATAAACCGTTTTGGCCTTGAACGCGAGACAGCAAGGAAAAGAAAACGAAAAAAAGGTGAAATTGGATGAGCATATTTTGCTGTGACATGACGTTGGAGGGGCAAGAAATTGCAAGGAGGCTGCACAACTTTTTTTTAGTTTTCCGTTTTACCCCTTCACTCCGATGGTAAATCCGCATACATGTAGGGACCTATCCGAGCAGGTCGTGCAGATAGATACTTCTATATGCATATCACTACCATGCTTGCCTTTTGCTGTGATCTAGCATCTAGTTTCAGTGCCTTTGCATATATAGAGTAAATCTCACAAAATTATAGATTTATTATACAAACTATTAAAAAACTATATGTTTTCATTTCTCTTTTATAAAACTACAAATTTTATGAGAATTTATGTCACAAAACTACATATTTTATAATTGATCGTATCTTATAACGGATCTCACAGTGTAAGCACACATGGCAGTCTCATGTGCCCCTATTTCTCATTTTACTTATGCGTAAGGCTGTCACATAGGCTTAGACTATCAGGCTCGTTATAAGAAACAGTTAATTTTAAAACCTATAGTTTTGTGATATACGTTCTCTTAAAATCGGTGGTTTTATCAAATAAAAACTTAAGTCTATAATTTTTTTGATAGTTTGCACAAAAAAACACATAGTTTTATGAAATATACTCTTGATATAAAGCAGCATACCACTGGTATTTAGAAGGCAAAGAAATACTGTAGTAACTAGCCACTTGTACTTTCTTTTCTTTCTTTTTTTACTTTGAATAAATGGCAACGTAGCAACGGCCATCAGCCATCACCATTAAAGGGAGAAAAAAAAAGACAAGGAGTCCAGGACGACAGACATGTTGTTGGAACGGTCACTAAAGTTGTCATATTTTACTATATTTTTTTACTAAACCTATTAAGATTAGGTTATCAAAATTAAAGCCACACTTTGGTTACGAAAATGAATTTTGTTATACTTTTTTGAATCAATGATATGTGGGACCTGAATAGCATAAAGGAATCTTGCCACAGGTGTAGCTATGAACTAAATGGATGCCTAACTTGGTTAAACTTGTCTAACTTGATACATGAATAAGATGTGGCAAAATTTGACCATAAACCAAACAGACTCAATTACTTTAATGCACGGAGAGAAAAGAAAAAAAAGGCAAAGCAGAGGGTTGTTTCTAAAAGCGGTATCATTATTTTTTTTTTCTCCAGTCAACATTTCGGTTACTTTAAGCTCAGTAACTCCCCCGGCTTTATTCCAAAAACTTTGTCTTATCAGCCAAATAGAGTGGCCGCTCTACCCCCTGCATGCTGTGCCTGCTGTCCTTTTTTTTATTCTTTTCACTAGGCAAGATCATGATCACATAGCCCGTGTTTTCCCAACTCTATGTAAAATCAAATCTAAACGGAGGTGAGCTAGCCTAACCTAACGGACATATATGACTCCCATCCTATATTTGTTTATTATACATGGAAAGATAGAACAAAGGACATAGTTTCATTGGGAAAACGTGGTTACATGGGGTTACGAAATATATAAATGCTAGAAAACGGTATAGCATTGTATTATCTTTCAACGGGATAGGCTGAAGCCTTTAGATAGAAACCACTTTATCACAACTTATCCACTGTTCTTAATTTACGCGAGCCCTATCTCAATGTCCACTCAGGGTCGGTCCTGGTATTTTGGAGACCCGAGACAAAAACTTATATGGAGGTCCCTTCCACCTCTTCATTCATATATTCCTATATAGGAAACCTTTTCTGTACTCCTAGGAGTACATACTCCCACATTTAATATACCACTTAAACAAATATGTTATACTCATTTATCACTTTCGGTATACTTCAATAATAATTCTAAGATACTCCAATGCGACATAGTTGAAAAAAATCATCGGAGCCCTTCATTTTTGCTATATAACCGTTTTAAGTATTAAAAGGAATATATACACAAATTATGCTATAAAGAGGATTTTGATGAATTTTTGTGAACTCCTTTAAATATCTTATAATTAATATTAGAGTATACTCAAAAGGATAAAGAGGTATAACAACATCATTTAAGCGGTATACTAGAGGTAGATACGTACTCGAGTATAGAACCATTATATATATATGCGAAATATTTGGTGAAAACCACTCATTCCATGAAAACTACCTGTAGAAGTTTTGAAAAATTCTCAAAAAATTACCACATGTAGGGGAGGTGAACTTTTACAATTCTACAAAATTTGAAGATGAAACTCAATCGCATTTAAAAGATATAAAAAAGACAAACAGCAAAATAAATAGTGCTAAACAGTGAAAAATTACTATTTATGCTGAATTTGTCTTTTCATATCTTTCAAATGCGATTGAGTTTCATCTTCAAATTTTGCAGGATTCAGAAATTCAGTCCCTCATGTGGTAATTTTTGATAATATATATATATATATATATATCATATTTATAGAATAGGTGGTTTCCATATAAAGATTATATATATATATATATATATATATATATATATATATAGTCCGATAAGCACACATCATTGAAGAAATTAATATTCGATGCACAAAAATACTTCTATAGAACAATTTAAAATTTATGAAATGACAAATGTAAATTGTAATCATCAACACTTACTTGGCACTTGGCGTCATCTTAAAAAATTTCTTCTAACATTTTATGATACAACATCATCGATTATACTATTGATATCAATATCGTCCAATAATTTCTTCTCGATGCATAAAGTCGCCAAATCATTTAACCTTTCTTGAGTCATTGTTGATCTCAAATAGTTCTTCAACAATTTTAATTTTGAAAAGCTTCTTTCAACCGATGCAATAGTCATAGGCACAGTAAATAAGATTCGATAAGAAATGGAGACATTAGGATAACAATCCACATCTCTGACATGTTCGAAAATCTCCATAGCAGACAATGCACCATCTGGCAAAGTGAATTTCATAATCTTTATTCAGAAATAAGATCATGTACCTCAACATCAGATGAATCATCATGAGAGAAAGTGTCTGCAAATTTAATGCAACACTCTTCAAGTTCACTATCATTTAATGACTTCAGGGTGTTTGAGCTCAATAAAAATCCGAATATATCTTTAAACACCATGAGTTCTTCGAATCTGGTGTAGTTGCTCGCGTTTGCTCGCGACTGGCCCAAAAGCCCATAGTGTAGTTGCATATCTAGGGGGTCCCATGACTTTATGGCCCAGGGCGGCTGCCCACCCTGCCTCCCTCAGGGCCGGCCCTGTGTCCACCACTTGTTCATCTTCTTCACATCTTGCCACATCACATCTCTCACTCTCTCTCACATGCATGCTGCCTCCCTCTTCGCTGCAAGCTTGAAACCACCACTAGGGACTAGATCCAGCATTCTCCTCCTCTCCTGACCACACCTCCTTGAACATGCTGGTGCTGAGGCACAAAGAGTGGATATGGGAGTACGAGAAGTTCGGGTCATTGTCACGGGTAGGGCTCACAAAACCGTTTTTGAAAAAATCGCTTGAAAATCGAAATTTGAAAATAAAAAAAATCGTGTCGAAAATGTCAAAAACCGAAGGGTTAAGAAATAAAAATGGAAATAAATTCAGAAAAACCAAAAACCAATCGGTTTTCATTAACCAATTGAATGTTCCTTAGAGCCAAATTTTTAGCTATTTTAGCTCAATTTCATCGAAAATCGAGTAATTTTCTCCAATTTTCAAACGGTTTATGTTGTATAAAATTTTCTAAATTTTTTTGAATTAGACCAGTTTATCGGCGGGTTTTGAATCTTGAACCAGCTCGGTAAGGTTTTCAGGCTTTCGACGGTTCTGGGAACCCTGGTCATGGGCACATGGCAATGTGAAGAGCTGGCACGATTGCAGGTGGCAGGGGCGGATCCAGGAAAATAAGTTGCCGGGGTCATCGCCAACATGTGGCTTGCTTTCGGATGACTGGTCAGACTGGATGAGCACTAGAGCCAGGGTCTAGACTAATCTGCCGCTGGGGTCATCAACTGTATTTAGCGGGGGGTATAAGAGACTAACACGGAGGCTTAGGGGTCACGGACACCGACCTATCAACATCGAGTCGCGCCTGGCAAAGTGACAAAGGTGTTCCACATGTGGAGCGATAGAGGCCAAGTGTTGGCGTAGCTACAGTTGTGGTCACAAGCCAGTGGCAGTCCTGAGATTTCAAGGGCCCGGAACAAGATTTAAAATGAGGGCCCTTCTAATTAATAATAATAATAATAATAACTGTTACCAATAAACACTCAAGGTGCATCCAAAAAAATTATTCATATCAAGCTTCGTTTCTCAGGTACTACTAACTATACGTATTATACTGTTATATATACAATATACTAATACTAGTACATGTACAGGGGTGGGGCCCTATGGTTTGGGGGCAGGGCATTACTGCCTGCTTCGCCCCCTCGTGGTCGGCAGCCATCACAAGCAAAGGTTTGGCATTCGCATGCCTGCGGACACTACTACAAAAAGGCTTATATAGATGTCTCATCACATACGGATTTGAAAAGTCATCATGTATTATATATAATTATAGAGTTTTTGTAAAACCGTCTATAAAAATTAAATATCACAAACAATTTTTTTTAAAAAATATCATCATTAATGTGAATGGGAGTCATCGCTGATGATTTTTAAATAGAACCATCTGTGATACTAGATTATCACAGTGGTTTTTAATAGAACCATATGTGATAATACTCCCTAAGTGTATATGTCGTTCTAGGTTTTGTACTCTCCGCACTGCTCAGCCAAACGAAATTGAAAATCATACGCCTCTTTCTCTCCTGTTCTGTAACATCCCAAATTTTTTTTTTTCTAGAGTTACTGTGCTTTATCCTTTTATTTGAATTTTCTGGGAATTTATTTAATTCTTTTTGTATTTATTAAAAATAGGCTATTTGCTATCTTTTATTTGTTCAGTGAAAAGTGTTGATGATCTTCTATTGAAAATATTTTATTTGGGTTCTAAATGTCTTAAAGTATTTTCTAGATTTTTTTTGGATTTTTCTTAGTATTTCTACCATTTATTTGGGCTTTGTTTATTTATTTGAATTATTTTAATTCATAAATACTTAAAACCTAGAAAATAGTGTTTGGGCCGAAACCCATCCGGTCAGGCCCATTTTCCCCCCACTCGGCCTAGCCCATCCACTCGCCGGCCCGCACAGCCCAGCTGCCAAACCCTAGATCTCGCGCTGTTGATTTCTGAACAAACGGCTGAGATTGAGTTGCATCCCCTCGCACCGTGTGTCGTCGAATCGTTTCCGCGCGAACGCTCCAAACACTGCCATGTCGACCTAACCGAATCCCCGCCGGATTCCGCCGCTGCCACCGAATCCATCGCGGTCTCCTCACCCGTCACGCCTCTTGAGCCCTCTATTTAAAGCGCCGCCGCCACCCTCGTGTTCCTCACCTCGCGCCGCATCTTCTGGTCCAATTGCGCATGCTGAGACTCCCTCGTCCTCCCATGCGAGCTTGCCGTAGTTCTCGCACCACTCCACCGTCGTTTTTGCTTCGCCCTACCGCCGTCACCATTGGTGCCCTCGAGTTTGTCGTGCCGAGCCGTGTCGAACACGCCACTTCGTGCCGCTAAAGACCCCCGGGAGTGCCGCACCACACATCGCCTTCTTCCTCTCCGGCAAGGACTTCACCGCCACGCCATTGCCACCATTGCAAGCTTTGTCAACCGTCAGATCCACAACCAACAACTAGGATCAAGCCGCATCGCCTCACCAACAATAAACAACTCCTTCTACCTCAGCCGTTAGATCTTGATCATGTGGTTCAGATCGCGTCGTGTAGAATCACATTAGTGTAGATCTTAGCCGTCGGATCTAGGGTCAAGGATTGAGATGTTGTCGCGTAGGTGCGCCGTTGCTTCACCTACCGCCGCCATCGGATCTAAGCCGATCGGTTCAGATTGTGCCGCATGTGTGCGCCGCCGCTTCGTCTGCATTGCCATCGGATCTGAATCCAACGGTCAAGGTGCCGCCGTGTGTCACCCCCACAGTAGATCATGGTCACATTGTATCGGGCGTTCGATTTGAATTGGACGGATGAGATTGCACCGAAGTTTTTGTCAGTAGCGTAGCACCGTGTGTCACATCATGATTGGGCCACGTGCCGCCGCTAACACCATGGCTTGGGTCAGCCGGTGCACGGGCACACTGCCGCTAATCCACGGTTGACCGAGGCGGGGCCATGGACCAAGTCCATAGATCGTGACACATGCCGCTCTCTGATTGGACCATGTGTCAAGTGACGTCAGTGATGACATCATAATCCATTTTTTTAGAAAAATAATTTAGTAGAAAAATCAATTCGGTGTGACATCAGCAATGACGTCATAAATCTTATTTTTACGTATAAAAATAATTCAGTTAATTCGGATTTTCTGATTTTTGTTTTTTTCTTTTATTTCAAAATTTCAATAGCTATATCTTTTGCATCTGAGCTCCGATTGAGGTGATTCTAGTTTCTAAAAATTTGTAAAATCAAGCTCTATTTAATGATGAATTTTTTTGAAATTTTTGAAGTTAATTTTACTATCTATTTTGGGTATTTATTACTTTCTCTCACGTTACACGTAGACGTCGAGTTGCCTAGTGAGTTTGTCGTTGAGGAGTCAGCGCTTGATCAAGGTCTAGAATAGGAATCGGATCTTTTCGAAGGTGTGTCGTGCTTTGATCATGTTGAACCTATGCTTTAAATATTATTTTGTTTCAATGTATTGCAGGTTATTCAATTATCAATTATTTTCCATATGTTAGGAATAGCTAATCGTCCACTTGAGTTACACCCACCTTGCCATGTTGTATGTCATATCATATTTGTCACCCTAGAATGGTTTAATGTTAATTGGTAGCTATAATTGCCAATGTGGGTAGCTAGAACGTAAGTAGTATGCTTAACCATGCAACGAGTCATCATTTTATGTGCAAATGATTAATCTTGCTTAATGATTATGAAACATGATTATTAACTTATGTGTCGGGTGTTGTCACACAATGTTAGTATTGTTGATGGCACGTGGTGCATGGTAAATCAACCGGGGTGGTAAAATAATTTAGACCGAGGCAAGTGGTATGTATTTGTGGTGGGCCAATATGGCATGTGGACGGTCGCATTGCTTTTTATGATAATTGTTGGTTTATATTTATGATAATTTTTGTTAGTTTTGCCTTAGTCAATTAAGAATTTAACCTTGCAAGTAGTCAATTAAGGACTTAACCTTGCAAGAATTTGAACTGAGCCATTCATACAACCACAAGTCTAGTATGGGATAGACCAAGCTGATTAATTTGTTGAGTCTAAATTTTAGTCATATTAGTGGTGGTGTGAGGCTCGGGTAGTGGTAACCAGTCCTCGTACAGGTTGGCTCACATGGCGAAAGAGGGGACCCTCAATGTGGTAACCAATCCCACCAGTGTTGAAACCTTAGCGAATAGTACTGAGTAAAGTGTATAACCTCTGCAGAGTATAATCAATTGCCTTTGTGATGTATGATTGTATTTTGTGGGTAAAGTGTATAGCCTCTGCAGAGTATAAAACATATTCGAATAGTCGTGCTCGCGGTATTGAACATTGTTCGGTGATAACAATCATAAAGTTATCAAAACAAATATGGGAATGGATGTTAAGTTGAGAAATAAGGTTGTGAATTGGTTACTGAAAACAATTGTAAAGTTACTATTGTTATTATTTGTTTGGTACCATCTTTTAATCTATATATGCTATTCTTTTACAAAAGTTGTTTATGCAAAATAACCTTATAGCCTATCCTTTATACTAAGCCTTGCATATAGAATATTAAACTTGCATTCTGTGCACAGCTTATTGAATGCTTTATGTACTCACCCTTTGCAACATATCATCATTAGTTGAAGAAGAAGCAACGCGTACTATTGAGGAGGAATTCCAAGAGGAGGCGAACAACTAGGGTGCGAATCTTGTTAGTTTTCTATGGCGTTGAAGGGTTTTCTACACTTATGATTATTTCCGCTGCTATTTACTTGTTTCTTTCAGTGTTAGCCCTACGTGGTGTACTCATGTAAGGTGGACCATGAAGTCGTTTAACAATTATACTTAACTTGATGAAGTCTTTATTATATTATCGCTTAGTATGATTGTGATATTCATCTATGTTGAGTCTGTATGCACTAGTGTGATCCTGCACTAGTGCGGAATACACAGAGGGTCTGGATTTGCATATTTGGGTCCTAACATGTTCGGTCGCACCCCTTGGTGTTCTCCCCCACAGCAACCACTCCGTCAGCGTCCTCCTCCTTGGCATCCTCCCCCACAATGATATCTACCCCAGCCGCCTCTTGGCCTCCTAGCGATTCATCGAGTTAAAGTATAACTCTAGGTTGTTTTGGCTATTTGGGTCCCTGTGTTAGGGTTGTGATCGAATCGTTTCTTGTGTCATGGCTATGATCGAGTCATTACCTGAGATGGTGTTATGATTTAGATTGGTTGGAATAAACTGTGATTGCAGGTAGTCTCTAGACTCAAGCAGTTGCTGATTGCATTTTAGGGCATCGTTTCATGGCACTTTTGGTCAGTTTTAGAGGGGTTACATGTTGTGAAAATTTTAGATTATTGTCTTAAGTTTCATTAGAGATCAAGAACACAAAATTTGGTTAAGCGGTTTAAAAGTTATGGCTATTTGAAGTCCTGCTGTCCAGAATCTTTTTCTGTTGGATGCAGTCACGGTAAATTGCATATTATGGCTATTTAGATGACGAATTAAATTATTTCATTAACTAGAGAAAACTATAAAATTTTCTAGAGATATCAAAAATATCATTGTTTGCTTAATTTGGAATTATATAAAAATAGTTATGAAATTGTGAATTCTACTGTCCTGAGTGACGATAGATCTGTTTTCTAAGCTTAATTCGAGGGATTAGATGTAGTAATTAAAAATATGGATAACTAGAAAATTGTAGGTATTCTTATGTAGTTTTTATAAAGTATATGAGTTCCTATGTTTGGGCTTTTGAGCTAAAAATTATGGTATTCGAACTATAGGACAACGAGAGGTTAGTTGGTTGTCAAGAAGGATAGTGTAACTCAGGATTTGGTACGTAGTTGCAATATAGTTTTATTTTCCGTATGTACTACTAACTTCTCCTTTTTTCATATAACCCATAGATATGCCACTTAAGAGGTCCAACTCTTTTGAATTACCTATCATTACTTAAGTACATATTGTGTGAAGTAATCCCAAAAGCAAGGAAAGCTTAGATCATAAACCATGTCTTGTTGATACGATAGCTTCTTGTTATATAACGCATATCCCTTTGTTGTCAGTTACATTTAGAAACATATGCATGATAGATGAACTGCTCCCCTCTTGTAGCTAGTATATGTTTGTTGCAGTTGGGTACTCTCTTTAATTCTATATGTTTCTAATCTAACTTAATTAAAATCTGATTTGGTAAAATAAACGAACTGAAAATGTCATTAGATGCAAAACAAAAACTTAAGATGGAGATAGAACAATGAAGGGAAAGTCTGACTTAACTAAAAAAATTTATGAGATGAAAGAAAAATTGAAAGGCGTAGATGATAAATTACAAGGTATTCAATCTCTTAATACGGTACTCATCATTAAGAATCGCAGAGCGAATGCAGAGCTAGATAAAGCCAAAGCTAAACTTATAGAGGTAATATAAAGATTTCTAGTATTTAATTATGCATGACTATTGACAATATAGTAAAACACCCTCTTCACAACAACATAATTGTTTTTGTAGGGATTAAGAGATATGAGTGAAAGTCAATTGGTTATTGTGTCAAACAAATGGGCACTGTGCTGGAATTGTGGATCTTTAGGTAGAATCGAAAAGTCTCTGTTGTGGAAGTTATGGCACATATGGTAGCAAATATGGAAAAGTCCTATGGTTTTTTTGTATTGATATATCAAATAATGTTAATTCTTAATGTATGCTTGTTAATATTTATGGTATTATAGATTGTTAATGTGTTGTCACTTGACATTATAATTAATACATAAATGGCTAATTTGCTATGATTATGATTGTTGGATACCCATACACTAGAAAAACACTTAGATATTATTCATAATCTGATTTTGATGGTGCATAATTTAGGAAGGTAAAAGTTCAATGCTTTATTTTCTTAATTAATTAATTAGTTAAATTTTAATTACATGACCTGTTGTAGTGAAGGTATGTGATATGTTTTTTCCTACCTCTGTTGATGTAACTTCCATGATGAGCATCTGTTGTTCGAAATTTTCTTCTCTTTAGATATTTCTACAATAACATTTATAAGGCATAACCAGTTATACATTTTGTAATTAAATATTAAAACATCTTAGATGCACTGGAGTAACAGTTTGTCTGATGAGAATTGTCTTAAAATATAAGCATTTGTAGCACTTTCATCATGTTTTTTATTCTAATGTTGATGGATTCCAAGGCAAAATCCAATTTCATTTATAGTTCATTCTGAAAGTTAACATGTTCTGATTTATCGCTTTTGTTTCATCCTTATCCTCTAATGAGAATACTATAAGCAACCTATATTCGCTCTGATCTTGTATAGCGATCTATTTTTACTCTCTGGTCTTGCATAGAAATTAGAAACTACTCATATGCACGCTGGTGAGATTGCGCGTGGAAGATTCTAGTGGTGGCAACGATAAGCACACGAAAGCGTGCAAGGAGGAGGCTGGTGATGAGGCTTCACTCGTGCCCTTGGATTTACATGGCACGTAGAGGATGGTGCTGGCAACGACTAGCACACAGGAGTAAAAGACTACGATGCGCCGTACGGTTGATAAGATCCAATGGCTGTAACCTATATCGTGCATTGCCCTCACGTCGGTATAGCGTGGTCTAGTTATACTCTATGAGTCCAAATCAAATATATAACCGAAGCATAAATATAACCTTTGATCTCTTGTACCTATAATCGTGAGAAAGAAATTACTCCTACAGACAGAGCCGTCGCAATTCGACTCCTGGGAATGTTGGTATTGTCGAACCCCAATAACAAATTTTCGTGTGTCCTACATGCTTTTATAGTTGCTGTGATCTCCGACACTGGAAAACCGCGACAGATAACATGGGCCCTTGGATTTACACAACACACGGATACAGAAGTGACGTCGTAGGCCTTGTTTGTTTAGGTTTTTTCACCGGTTTAAAAGTTAAAAAGCTAAAATCTAAACAAATGAGTAACTTTTATCTAGGTTTTTCAAAAGCAATAAATCTCTATATAACTAAAAGACAAAAACCAGTGGAGAAAGGCTTTTTTGACTTATTAATGGTTAATTTTAGACTAATAACATTAAAATTAGATTAAATTATCCTCCTCTATCACGTACAAAAACCATTAGCTTTTAAACTGTTTAAGTTAAAAAAATAACCGTAAAACAGCATCGTGCCAAAGCAGCAGGAATGAACGCTTGGTTGCCGGATAATGCAGTGCAACCCACGAAGTATACGCCCAAACCGCCGCCTGTTGGGTGTGCACCGCAGGTCTGCAGCCGACAAGACGTAGAAATCCTCCTAAGCTCGTGTCATACCGGCCGGAAAACCAATTTGGCTTTGAGGCGTGCGAGATTAGAGAAGATGCGAGCCGCGTAGCTAGCTAGCTAGGCGCTCGGTTGGTGGGGTAGGTTTTGTGTGGAGCAGCGGCTCTCTGCTGTAGCGTAGCGTAGTGTAGGGCTGGGCTGGGCATGGCATGGCATGGCAAACAACAGATGTGTTGCTTCCTTCCTTCCTTTCTCTCCCTCTCTTCTTCCCTGACAAGACGATGCGTGATCAGAGTTTCAGAAAAACTACTGGAATGGCTTTGCCTTACCCCTCGGACCAAACATCATTTAAAGTTTGCTTTAGTTTTCGGGGCTACGTGCTAGGCCACCAGGCTATCCAGAGTCCACACTGCTGTATCTGCGTGCTTAGCCATCCTTCACCGTTTGGTTGTTGGTTTCCATTCATCGGCTCGAGGCCAATTTTTTTTTTTAAGTCTAGAGCTTAGCACAACCGTCTTCTTGGCCAACCTAATTAGGATCTATTTGGCTCATAGCCAAATTTTATCATATTTTTTCACATTTTAAGTTAGATAAGTTTGATCGAGTTAAACTTCCGTTTAATTTATAGCTATACTTCTTTTTGCCATCTAGGTTGTATATGTCACTGACTTAAAAAAGTGTGACAAAATTCATTTTTTTTAACCAAAGTATGGCTTTAATTTTGATAACATAACGTTAGACAAATTTAGCAAAAAAAAAATCAATATCTAGACATGACAAACATTAATATATGAACCAAGCAGCCTCTTAATCCACACACAAGGAAGGGAAGAGAGAGAGAAACACACACATGCCAAACTTCAATAGGAGTTTCTTATGAAAGGAACCATCCACTCTGATTTGCTACCGGTTATCCACGAACTACCCATAAAAGCTCTGCGGAAAGCCTAGCGAGATGGTCCTCCTCAAGAAAATTGTCTGCACTACGTTGGGAAGTATGAACATCCATAATTTTCATAAGAAAGTAACAATCACTCTTCTCTCCTCGTGCGTTTTGGCAAAACGTCCTGTTTGGCTTCCCCACCTCACTTGCCTCAACTAATCACTGACGAAAGCAGGGGGAGAAAAAACCTGCAGCATTTGACTAGATGTGCAGTACAGGGAAGACCGGAAATAAAGAGAGAAGAGCTGCACACGATGCAGTACGGACTTCTACGCTTTTTAATCCTGACATAATTTTTTTTAAAAAATATATCCTCCTTATCAATAATTTTACAAAACCAATGTCGTCGCGACGACAAAAATAGCAACAAAGCGACACACGCTACGCTTGTTGTACTCTCATACTGCGACAAGTCGTGAGCGCCATAACATCACCATCCAACATGGCATATAGGGTGAGTGTACCATAGCAGGACCGTCACGCATCAAAGAGGTGGAATCGAGCCAAGCTGAGCCGAGCTTGGCTCGGCCGACCGAGCTTCGTCGGTTATGAGCGAGCGAGCCGAGCTCGGCTCATTGTCTTTGTCGAGTTGAAAACCGGGCTCGGCTCGGGCTCGGCCGAGCCTCGCCGAGCCGCCGTGAGCCGCCGGCATGTGGGCCCGCCTCATTGCGCCAACTCTCAAGTATGTTCATTGTATGTTCCTTGTTCAATATGACAGTATGAATGCCAAGCCGATTAAATGTCTGTGGGATGTTGCTAATTTTGTATTAAAATTAAGCCTCATGTAATTTGGATAATTAATTAATGATTAGTGATTAGTGAAAGTGATTCTGAATATCTGAATTTTACCGAACCTAACGAGTAACGAGCAGCCATGAGCCGACTCGGCTCGGCTCATGTAGCACCGAGGCAGACGCAGAGCTCGGGCTCGCTCGTTGATGCGAGCCGAGCCGAGCCGCACCGAACCGAGCCGAGCCCGAGCCGAGCCGCAAGCTTCGAGCTATTTTTCCACCCCTACGTACCAGAGCTCGACACCACAGATGCCACAGATCAAAAGCTCAGCATGTCCCTACCCAAACACCACTACCTGGCCAGGTTGCAAGATAATTTTGAGAGTGGATTAATTAAGTGAATAAATGTCATACTAATTAAAAGATTGATTAATTAAGTGAGATATTAAGTGATTGATTAACTAAGAGAGGTAATTAATCGATTAATTAGCTGTGAGTGATCGACAGAGAGACCTCCTACGGCCCCATGGTGCGATACGCCAGTGGGCCCGTCCTATCATAATATCGACGACTTGCCCTGTTACATAAGTATATGTTGCTTGTCGCTACTTTCGTGATCTAAAAGACAACTAGAAGTTTTCCAAATTCATAGCAAGAGACCTGATTTGAGAAAAAAATATGTCAAATGGAAAAAAAAAGAAAGAAAAACTGCGAACTCTGCAGTACGCACGCCACGCTCTGAAGATAGCCTAGCCTCACCTGCGCCCTGCCGCGTATCTCTGCCCCCCCACACCCGTTCCGTTTCACTGGCCAGCTTTTATGTCTACGTACCATACCACTCGACCCCCGTGCGACTCTACAGAGATGTTCAATTCTTCTTCTTTATCTCCTTGTTTGTTTGTTTCCAATCTCTCCCCTGTACAACTGCTGGCTGCTCCAGTAGGTAAAGCGTGCCGAGCCGTGCTGCTTGCTCCAGCAATTTGTTTTCTGCTCATAACGGCAGTCAACTAATGACATCAAGTCCTCTTTTTTTCCTTCCTTTCTTTCTTTCTTCCTTTCTCTCTCTTTAATTCCTTCGTCCTGCAGGTTAGTTACACGGATCGGCCAAACTTCGTAGTTTTGATGCGTGCATGTCGCTGTGAGGAAACTGCTGGATTTCTTTTGCTTATACCATCTACAGACAGCTTTGAAAATAGCTCACACAATTAATCATCTATTAGTCGTCTGTAATGACCTCACATGCAATTCATCGACTGTTTACACTATGAGACTGTTTGTTAAATAATAAAAAATATTTTTCTCTCTTCTCCTCCTCTCTATTCCACATCATCTAAAATCATACGTGACATTAGCTTATAGACAGCTGATGTGTATTATTATACATACTATAACTAATACTACCAAGTAGAAAATGTAGTTTTGACTGCTTATTGATGTTTATCTCTTGATACTCCATCCATTCGAGTTTACAAATTGTATTTTTTTAATATATAGACGAAGAATGTATTGAAAATAGCTAGACTACCATAATTATTATCTATAAGCACTATACCTAATGCATGTAGGTAGAGAATATAAAGTAAAGACGTATATTCATTAGAGGTATAGGGGGACATCACACTAATTTTATATTAAAATATAAAATACATACTATATTTATAAATAAGATCATTAAAAAAATACACCCACTTAGACAGAGGGAGTACTTACTAAGAGAGATTTGGCAGGAAAACTCACAAGCATTGGTTTCAATTGCATGCTGCAGGGCATCATTTCTGCTTCGATAAATTCGAATGCGCAAATTTTAAAAAATCGCATCGTCCCTTGAAACTAGCGCAGGTAGCATACACACCGATTATAAAGTCCAGTCTTTTTTTTTTTTGGGGTTTCTTTCAATTTAATGTTGGAGATTTGAACATGTGCGACGCAGATGCGCGCGAAGATCCCTTGGCGCAGTAATGATCGTTGCTGCTATAGTTTATTTTCACTTACACCCACTTTCCACGGTGTAAAACCTACGTATAATAAAAATCCCACTAACCTTTTCGGCATCTTTTGCCTTTTCGGGTCAAAAATGTCTGCCAAAATCGCCTTGCCCCCCGTTCGTCTCACGCGCGCCGCCCTACGCATCTCCCTTTTCACCATTGTTAATCCAATATATATAGACAAGATGTTCATTCGTAGGGTAGTATTTAAGGATACGTTTGATTCGGTAAGGTGAAGTTGAATAAAATAGAATAATTATATACCATTTAGTTCCATTGTTTCGGATGAATAAAATAGTTCAACATCAATAGTAAATATTTCTCAAATTTATATTTCACTATTTAGGATGAGACAATTTCATTCAAACAATCACATATATAGATAACTTTTTTTCTTAAATCATCTTATAAATATACCATATGGTATAATCAACCAAATACCCTTAGCATCAGTGATTGGTTATGCTTGTTCCCCTAAATTGTAGGGACTAAAAGTTCCCGTGGATTTTGATGATATATTTCTGAAAAAATTTGCTTCGCTTCCTGTAAAATTCAAACTCCCATGTTTTGAACAGCCCATGGAACAAAGGGTCCCCGATGGATTTCTAGAAAAAAATATTTGTGCCGCTTTCGTGAAAAGTTCAAATCCCCATGTTTCAGACAGCCACAACGACGGACAAAATTCTGGCCTATTGTCTATCAAATCAGGATGTCCAGAAAAAGAAAATTCGGTACTAGTGTGAGTGTTTTGCTTAGCCGGTGATTCAAAATCGATATGTGGGACAGCTAACGCGTTGAGAAGAAGAGGTCTAGTCCATCCAAGCCTCTGTGTCATTTGTAGGGTTGAAAAAAAAATCATTGGCAAGCTTCGTTGGCTCAGATCAAAATTACTCTAATTGTACTTATTCTTGGTTAAACATGAAAATAAGATAATTTTAAATAAAATTAGATTTATTTTAGGTTAGCTCGGCTTGTTAGCTCGATTCTAAAATACTTTTAAACTATAAATACAATAATATTAAATCAATATGTGATTCCTCATTTTTTCATGCTTTTTTCAATCAATCTGTGATTCCTCATTTTTTTCATGCTTTTTTCAATTTCATGTTTTTTTTCAAATTTGAAAAAAACATGAAAAAATGAGGACCTGCTCAATTTCCACCCCTAGTCATATGTGCTCCAGAAGATGAAACGATACTACAGTCGTTACTGAACTCCGTGTAGTTTCGTAACGACTGTGATGTGTTTTCTAAAACCTGGCACGTTGCTTAGCTAAGCTTCCGCGTTGTATGGGACTTCTTCTTTGACGAAGTGACGGATAAAGATTTTGCGCGTTCTTAAAAGAAAAACTATGGTAGAAGTTTGCGCTTCACGCAACGACACAATCTCTTCCTTCCAGGGGCGGACCCAGCACTGGGGCAACTTGGGCTGCTGCCCCACCTCAAACTCTTGTTTTAGGCAGTAGCAATGGTGGAGCTAGTAAGCACATGCAGACTCTGGTACGTAGATGCTGAGCAACTGTGAATATCAGCCTAAGTTGCAGTTTAATTATGTGCGCGTATTTTTCTTTCTTTTCTTTCAGCTTGTTCGATCGGTGAAAGTGCCAAGTGTGAATATGTGATGCGTGGCCGTCGTCCTTAACTCTGATGAAAGCATTTGTTGGATGTGGATTAGCATTTGAAGTTAGAAGTTCGTGCTTTTTGCTTAGAACTGAATCTAACTTAGAACTGAATTGTTTCTTTATGTATGTTTCTTTAATAGTACTATTATTGTTACGTATATTGCATTCTTTTTAGCGTTTTAATACTACTTTAAACCTGCCCCACCTATAATTTCTTCCTGGGTCCGCCACTGCTTCCTTCCTTTTTTTTTTTCCCAGTTCAGATCTTTACAATACAAACAATTGTTTCGTAAATTGAAGGCTTAACTCCGTTGGATTCTTTCCCCCACTCGAGGCCCGTGTGCCTGTTAACGGTAGCGTGGTTGCTGTGCCAGGCTGCCAGTACTAGTAATCTCCATGCATCTCCATAAGAGCAGTCCCAATGCATATAGTTTCTATAACTTCCATATCATCTATATACTACATGTAGAAACTATGCTCCCAATGGATAGTTTCTTCAAAATAAACTCTCATCTAATCTCCTCTTTTCTCTTATTTTCTCACCCAATCCTCTTTTTCCCTTTCTTGATACTTGTGTAGAAATGGTTTCCTGTATGAGAAATGGTTTCCTTCTCTTTCATCATTAACTCTACCTCCACATCACTATTTTGCTTACATGGCAACCTAATTAATGCTATAGAAACTATGCTAGTCATTCCATTGGGACTGCCCTCTACATGTAGAAACTATGCTCTCAATGGATAGTTTCTTCAAAATAAACTCTCATCCAATCTCCTCTTTTCTCTTATTTTCTCACCCAATCCTCTTTTTTCCTTTCTTAGTACTTGTGTAGAAATGGTTTCCTGCATGAGAAATGGTTTCCTTCTCTTTCATCATTAACTCTACCTCCACATCACCATTTTGTTTACATGGCAACCTAATTAATGCTATGGAAACTATCATAGTCATCCCATTGGGATTGCCCTAAGTGATCGTTTTTCTAATCCTTGTTATCTCATATTTTTCCAAATTTAGTATCTTTCTAAGTAAAATTATAAATCTAACCTCCTACTGCGGAACGTGCCGAGATAGCGTGGGAGCGCCCAGAGCACTGGAGATGGCCTTCCTCGGTAGAGGAGCGCGTAGGAGGCACGTTTCGCGGTGAAAAAGGCTTGATTTATAGTTCTACTACTGTAAGTTCAACCTTCATTAGTTATGGTTTTGGTGTTAATGACAAATCTAATCTTGTGTTAATGATAAATCCAATATTGAGTTTATCCCCTAATGCGATATTGTTATTAATGACAATCTTATATTGAGACTAACTTGTTTATTTAGAATATCTTTGATTAGTCTTATCGCATTGAAAAATGGAAAACCCAAGGTATGTTTGCATATTCATCTTAATATTAATTGCATACTTTGGAGTCAAGTTAAAGTATGAATGTCCCCATTACACTAACCACTAAATGTGCATCATGTGTCCCAATCCATATATTACATGGATGCACACACTTAGGGGGAGTTCGTGGTTTAACTTGATGGTTTCATTGTATTGATCTATTCTTTATTAACACATATAAGGATCAAGACAAAGAAACTAAATCCTTGAGTATATATTTGAATTGCCTAGTTATAAGTATACTCATGGTAATATAGGATATACTCCAATACGATCAAAGTGAATATGTGCATTTATATTCAAGTCAATCATGTTTATGCACATATACATGTGGAGTGTCTTCTATAGTTGATGATTTAGAGTAATGATCATTTCCATATAGTTTACACATAATGGATCATTACTTCTCATCAACATGAGTATATGAAAACCTGTGTAGTTAATATATACTCGCATCAATTTAAATGATAATTTAAATTGAGTTCATTTGTCGTGATTAATCATTAAAGAACATTTCATCATGTGTTGATGGTGCTCCGTGATTAATTGAGGACAAATAAATAGTTCTTAAGTATAATAAAGCTTGAGTTGCATTATTGTACTTAAGACACAATTAAATCATTTCAATTGATTTAGGTTGTGCTCAATTGATCTAAAGGCATCCATTATGTGTTAATGGAGTGCAAGAGATAATTGAGACAACCATGCATCTTGGACTAACTATTTTATGAGTTATGTTTGAGTTAGGTCCAAAGATGGATGAGATGAATGAAAACGGGACTTGGACGGCATCATGAGTTGATGGGCGTCAAGAGTGGATCCCGAAGAGGAGTCAAGTGGAGATCCCGGGGGAGAAATCAAGTGTTGATTATAAAGACCCCAAAGGGGATTGCTTGCGGGCGGCGAAGGTATAACTAGATAGGCTAAGGACTTTTGTAGTCTTTGAGTCTAGTTCTTTTATCGCCGTACTATTAAGAGGGGTCGTTCCCTTTGCTTGAGCTTCATCATGTGTTGGTGATCTCATTCCGCGTTCACTCAAGCTCAACCATTTGGATTTGGTTTTTGCATTTGGTTTAATCATTTGGCATGTGTTGCGAATGGGTTAAACTTATGCTTGGTTGCATTTGGTTTTCGCATAATGCTTTGATTTGCATGTGTTGCAAGAAGTGATAAGCTAGTGCGTTGGCTTTTGCGTGAAGTTCACTTTTGCATGTGTTGCATTAGTTGAAGCTTCATGCTTTGTTCGCAAAACAAATCTTTATAAAACAGTGTGGTTGCTTGGAGCTAAGTTTTGCATGTGTTGCAAAAGGAGAGAGTTCAAGCATGATTTTATGTTGTGTATTTGTATGGAGCTAGAGGCTTGCATGTGTTGCGAGTAAAGAGCTCATACGTATGGTTTTGGTTTTAGTCGAAGTTTGATTTGTGGTTGCATGCGACTAGAGAATTGCATGTGTTGCAATTGGAGAGTTCATGCTTCTTGATTTGCGTTGCTTGGAGCTAGACTTTTGCATGTGTTGCAAAGAGTAGTGCTCAAGCATGAAATATGTTTATTGCGTTATTTGCAAGTTCGTTGTGCGAATAAACTGAGGTTTATGAGTCCGGAATTCCGAGAGCATGTGAGTGGGGCTTGCAACGGGTGTTGGCAAGTTGACCGGGTCTTGTGTTGACCTTCACATGGCTAGGGGGATTAATCTCATAAACTCGAGTTTGATTTGCTTAATACGTGTTGCAAATAGATCTTGAGTCGGTTGCGAAATGCGTTTTCGAAATTTGGGTTGAATTCTTTGAGCATGGGTTGAATTGGTGCAAATGTGTTTTGCACGGGTAAATGATCATGTGTTGATCACTAGTTGGCTCAAAGAATGGCTTTTGGTTTTTGGAGAATCGGATTTTGCGAAGAAACTGGAGTTTTCTCCAGTGGTGCGGTTCAACCGGGTCACCTCCGTGTGGCCGTGCGTCTGTGATCGACGCTGCCTCCCCGGTGTGTCTTTTACAGAGAAGAGTATTTTGGGTTTTAGTTGGCGGTGCGGCCGGTGGAGGCGGTCGGACCGGACCTCGGTCGGGACGAGTGGTGCCGCATAATTTCTATAAGCGTGTGCGTCTTGGTGGCGTGAAGCGATCGGCCGGTCCGGTCGGTCGGGCCGAAGCGGTGCAACCGCCTCGCATGCGCGTTATTTCCAGAGGAGTGTGTCTTCGATTTTTCTTTGAGTTTTACGGGCGGTGCGGATCGAGCTCAGTCGGCCGGACTGCCACGCGTGTGACGGCCGTTGAGCGGTTAGACCGCTGCAACGGTCCGAATCCGACCGCTTGCCTGTGAGGAGCGGTCGGACCGGAGAGGTCCGGTCGGACCGCTGCTACCGATTTTCGGAATCTTGCCCCAACGGCTAGTTTTCTTGTGGGAGGCTATAAATACCCCTTGGGGGCTTAGAAGCGATGTTCTTTGTGTTGTTGAGGGTGTGGGAGTTGTGTGCATGTGTTGCTCTTCTCCATTTGCCTCTTGAGCTTAAGAGTGAGACTAATTGCATTTGTTGCAATTAGGAAGTGGTTTGGGTACCTCTTGTGCATGTGTTGCACTTGAGGAGGCCTTGTGCATGTGTTGCACTTGGTGATCACCGAGAGCGCATTTGTTGTGCCCGGTGAGGTTCAAGCGAAGGAGCGGCTTGTTACTCTTGGAGGTTGCCGACTCCTAGACGGCGTAGGCGTCGTGCGCGGGAGCTCTCGAGGTGTGAGAAGCCCCGGCGAAGTTTGTGAAGGTTCGGGTTGAGCCTACGCGCGAGCGTGAAAAACCACAACTAGTGGAAAGAGGCGGGTGCTCGAGCGGGAGCCGGTCCAAGTGTGGGCTAGCCTCAACGTGGACTAGGGGAGACCGGCAAGTCTCCGAACACCACGGAAAAACATCGGTTGTCCTTTGTCTCTTTACTTTCAAGTATTTACCTTGCGCATATTATTGATTGCTTGAATGTATTAGAATTGCTTAGTATTAATTGATTGTTCAATTTAGCAATTCTAGTGTAGAGATTTAATTTAGATAGTGCACTAGTGAGCCTAGTTGATTTAGGCCTTAATTGTCAAAACCGAGTTTATCGCTTCCGCATTATAATTGTGTAGGTTTTGACTTAGGGGTGTATTAGAGCGAATTGATTAGAGAGTGATTAATTTTGTAAAACGCCTATTCACCCCCCCTCTAGGCGCATCCTCGACCCTACGAGTGGTATCAGAGCCACGGTCACTCTCATTTTAGGCTTAACCGTCTAGAGAGTAAAAAGGATGGCGTCTAGCGGATTAGTGCACTCCACCGATTCATATATATTTGATGGCTCTAATTATGCTTTATGGAAATTATTTATGATTTCGCATTTTAAATCCATGAGCCCACAAATATGGTGGATCGAGATGTAAACATTTCTTCTCCACTAAATGATATTGCTCCAACTAAAGGAGAGGAGAAATGTCTACATCTCGACGCTCAAGCTACTAACGTTCTATTTAGCGTTGTGAGCGTAGAAATATTTAATCTCATTTGCAACCTCTCGAGCGCTCATGCGATGTGGATCAAGCTTCAAGAATTATTTGAATCATCCACATCAATTAAGGATTGCAATGAGAATGAAATGTCGGTTGAGGATTCAACTTCAACATCAAGCAATGAATCGACAACTCCATCAACCTCAACTTCCGCCTCAAGCGACGACGAATCTTCACTTATATCAAAAATTCGTTGCTTCATGGCAAAAGGTAAAAATGAGGTAAGTGATGATGAAAATGATGATGAGCCCTCTTATAATGATTTAATGGATATGTTAGAGGAGCTCAATAATTATCTTGGGAAAGAGAAAACAAAATATAAGATTTTAAAGTTAGAACATGAGTCACTTCAAAATGACTATAATGTTCTAAAAGAAAATCATGAGAAAATCCTTTTCAAAGAATTCACTAAAGCTAGTATGGATAGTGCTATTCAATGTGATTTAATTGATGAATTGCCTCACTCAAATGCTATCACAAACAATTCATCAAATAAATGCATATCCACATCTAGCGATGATTTACCTTGTTGCTCTAATGAAATTGCTTCAAGTTCTTCTATGTGTTTAGATACTAATCTTGTAGAAGAAAATAATGAGCTCAAGGCTCAAGTCATTAAGTTGGAAAATGACTTGAAGAGGTGCATTAAGGAAAAGCCCTCCTCGACGAGATCTTGAGCAAGCCAAGGCGCCTCAAGATAAGCGAGGACTCCTGCCACAACTCCAAGAGGGAGAATAGCAAGATGAGGCACAGCGCGCCACTCGAAGACCATCAAGTGCTTCGCTTGCAACAAGAAGGGACACCTCGCCTCCGTGTGCCCAAATCAAGTGGATAACAAGGCCACAACATCAACAATGAGGCAAACCGGCAAGGAGCAAGTCAAATCGGTCAAGAGAGGGCCAAATAGCGTGACGTGCTTCAATTGCCGGGAAAAGGGACATTTCGGTAAGGATTGTCCCAAAGGTACTACCCCTAAGCCTATTCTCATAAATGAAAATTATTTGCTTAGGAAGGACAAGAATGGCAATGTGTTTGCCAAGCTTGTCAAATCCCTATGCCCGCTAAAAATGATATTCATTTGCATAGGAAGAGTATTTCTAGAAATGTATTTGCTCAAAATGCTAGATTTCCTAAGAATAAGAAAAATCATGATGATCATATGCTTAGAAAAATAATAGCAAAACATTTGCTAGAAATACTAGATCCTCTAAGTGATGCATAATTTTAATTATCCTATGCTTAGAAGAGATCAAACTAGAAATGGTTTTGCAAAATATCAATGTCCTCCTATGCCCTTTTATAAAAATACAAATATCTTGCCTAGGAGGAATAATTATCGCAAAACCGTTCCTAGTCATGTTAGTCTTGTTAAAAATGCTAAAATTAGAACCATATGGGTTCCTAAATCTATTGTGACTAACATTGGTGGACCCAACAAGGATTGGGTACCAAAAACCGCCTAAAAGAATTTTAGGCAATAAAGAGATGGATTGGACGCTTGCACATCAAGAGGAGAAGGATTACATTTATCTACAAGTGGTGTCAAGCATGAAGATAATCAAGTCCATCATGAGCCAATGCCATCTCGGGTAACAAGTATTTAAATTGATTATTATTTAAACATATAGCCTTGTGTAGGTTATAATGCAATATTAATGAATATCAATTTAGATTACTTGTTATGGCCACTTGGTCTCGCCTCTTATCTATTCTCTTAATTGCAAATCTTGAGCAAGGTTTAGAAGTGGCACATTTAGGGGGAGTGTTAATTCATATTCATGTGTATCACATCCCTATGTGTGCCCATATTAATATAAGTACATATATATATATTTTTAAAACCAAACCATTTAGCCAAAAGTCAGAAGTTTGTATACTATTACTAATCTTATGAAAAACTAGTTGAAAAATGTATACAAATACTTTCAATTATTTAGCCAAAAGTGCAACCGGCCCCCGCGCGGTGCGTTATTTCCAGAGGAGTGTGTCTTTCGATTTTTGTTGAGTTTTCTTTGGCGGTCGGCGAGCTCAGACGGTCGGACCGGCCACTGCTGTGTGACCGGCCGCTGAGCGGTTGCCAGACCGCCGGCAACAATCCGAAATCCGACCGCTGTTCTGTGAGGAGCGGTCGGACCGGAGAGGTCCGGTCGGACCGCGTTTTGCTGATTTTGGAATCTTGCCCCAACGGCTAGTTTTCTTGTGAGAGGCTATAAATACCCCTTGGGGGCTTGAAGCGATGTTCTTTGGTGTTGTTGAGGGTGTGGGAGTTGTGTGCATGTGTTGCTCTTCTCCATTTGCCTCTTGAGCTTAAGAGTGAGACTAATTGCATTTGTTGCAATTAGGAAGTGGTTTGGGTACCTCTTGTGCATGTGTTGCACTTGAGGAGGCCTTGTGCATGTGTTGCACTTGGTGATCACCGAGAGCGCATTTGTTGTGCCGGTGAGGTTCAAGCGAAGGAGCGACTTGTTACTCTTGGAGGTTGCCGACTCCTAGGCGGGCGAGGCGTCGTCGCTGGAGCTCTCGAGGTGTGAAAGCCCGAAGTTTGTGAAGGTTCGGGTTGAGCCTACGCTACGAGCGTGAAAACCACAACTAGTGGAAAGAGGCGGGTGCTCGGAGGGAGCCGGTCCAAGTGTGGGCTAGCCTCAACGTGGACTAGGGAGACCGGCAAGTCTCCGAACACCACGGAAAAACATCGGTTGTCCTTTGTCTCTTTACTTTCAAGTATTTACCTATGCATATTATTGATTGCTTGAATGTATTAGAATTGCTTATTATTAATTGATTGTTCAATTTAGCAATTCTAGTGTAGAGATTTAATTTAGATAGTGCACTAGTGAGCCTAGTTGATTTAGGCCTTAATTGTCAAAACCGAGTTTATCGCTTTCACATTATAATTGTGTAGGTTTTGACTTAGGGGTGTATTAGAGCGAATTGATTAGAGAGCGATTAATTTTGTAAAACGCCTATTCATCCCCCTCTAGGCGCATCCTCGACCCTACAACTACATGGAAGATTGATTTAGAGAAAAAAATAAACAATAAAAACTAAAAAAAAAGGTGATCATTTGACATATCCATCCATCAGTAGCGTATTATTTCAAGCGACGTCCTTTTTTTTGGGTGTATACGTCCGGGGGCGTAGGCAATCATGCAGAGCAGCTAGGCAGCCCTCCCCCCTCCTGTCAAACTGCAGTAAGGGTCGATAATTTTTTGCACCTGTCATTTCCATCTAGAATGGCAGAAACGCCCCTCGCCTGCGCGGCTGCGGTGCCTTTAAATGAACATTGATTATTGCGTTCCTAGGAGATCATCGTGCAAGAGCGCTATTATTCATTTGCACGAGATCTGTCAAAAGGTAAATCTTATTTCTATCAGTGTATCTTAATAATAGTACATGGAAGGCAGAAAACCGCTTCCAAAGTCTAAGCAGATGCGGGCGAAACAATGCCATGGAATCATGGATGGCACAAGTTGCATTTGGCGTAGGAAAAGGCGTGAAGATCAAGCAGCTCTCAGGGGTCAGGGGCTCAGGGCTGCCGGCTGCCCAACAACAACAATGCTTGTGCTTTCACATATTTGGCAGCAGGTATCTTTCACACAAAAAAAGGTGGTAGCCGGATTATACTTTGCGCTACATCTACATGCATGGCCACCACTCACATGACAACAAAGCCCCGTTGATGCCAACAAGCGGCAGTAGCAAAAGAGAGATGGAAAGAAATGGGAAAGGTAAAAGTAAGGAGTGGTATTGGGGAAAAGGCAGCACAAGGAACAATTCATGTCATGCAGTGTGCATGTGTGACGTTACACTCGGCCAAAGAGTGAGTGTCGCAGTGAACTCACCGGCGGTCGAGTCTAGGTGACGCTTGTACTCACAAATAATAAAAAAAAGATACGTGTACATGTCCAATGAGACAGCATATATCTATCTATTTTCAGATCTAACTGTGCATGCTCTAAACTGTCAATCTAAAATCATATGATGCTATTACAACGTAGAAAACCTGTCCACTAGGTGGTATCCCAGCGCCACACAAATACAGTCGGTGCTGCTATACAAAAGGTTAGAGGTGTGGGTTTAGTTTAGTATATTTTGGCCAAGGATTTCCACAGGGCTAGCATAGCAGTGCTTAGAGCTAGGAGTCTAGGACTGGTCCCCCTGCCTCAGTACCCTGTGGGTAGTGGGTACTACTACTACTGCACTACTATTTTCGCTATCGTCTTCTCTCCCTCTATAATTGCAGGTGTCAGGGAGACAGCAAAGCAGGTTGCTCCCTCCTTTCCCCTCAACTGTTTCCCACTTCCCCTCCGTCCGTTCGCCCGCTTCGCTTCTCCACCTCTTCCCATGCCGGCAGCCTGGGAGCTGAAGCTCACGTCTCTTCTCTCGACTTTTTTTTGGTGGTTTAATATTTGTCTCTCACGTATAACATTATTTAAGATTAATCTTTCACCTGTCAAAATCAGAGTAGTTAACACCCTTTAGCTAGCAAAAGACAGATTTGACCAATGTTGACCTATATGGCTTGCCTTGTCATATATGAGTTGACCAACACATTTGTCAATATTCATGATCTAGGGCCTCTAAGCTGAGTTTATAAATAAAAATAGTTGCGAGTCTCTATAATCAAGGATTGCTTTCTTTATTAACCGATAAGTTTAAAAAGAGTATATAGCCTATGAAACTATCTTAATCTGAATGCTTAATGCTGAACCTAATTCAATTGCCTTCGACAGTACAATAGGCCTCCCCATTTATATAGAACTAAGAGGTGACAGTTGCTCTTCAAAAAGGTGTCTTCTGACCAACAGGTGTCTTCTCGCTAAAAATCGTCTTCTTGCCAAAAGGTATCTTTTTATAGGATAACTTTCGAGCAGTTATTTATACCTATAAAAAACAGTCCGCATGGTATCCATATGTAGAGATAACTACCTACCCAACCAGTTTCATTTGGTCGGAACCAATGTATCACTAGTCGTGGTGGTCCAATATGAGCTAGTAGAGGACACGTCAGCAATTCCTACTGATGACCAGGGCCAGGAGAAGGAGCACAAGGAGGAGGTGCCCTCCGTGCCGCTGCTAGACTTCAGTGGCAACCATGGCTACGGAGCCAGGTTCAACAATAAAGGAGGAAGGAGAAGTAGTGGTAAGGGAGGCCGATATCACAACTCGTAGAGGTGCCAATGGCAGCCTCAGGGAGCGACGTAGCAGAGGGAGCGACGGCTACTTGTGCTTGTGTATCCTCACTGCCTCCCATTGCATGAGATCTTCTTCCTCGATTTTCAGCTGATGCATCACCTTTACGAGCACAATCTGCTAGCCCTGCTTCTTCTTTGACAACTTGTCAATCTACAACAGTGGCATCGACTCCCAACTCTAATTGTAGCTGGATCATTGCATCTCCTCGCGCCATCACTTGGGATTGAATGTTGGCCTCCAATGAGCTTGCTGGTAAGATTGGGTCAACCATAATGGCTGGGTTTACAACCGACGAGCCTGAGTGCAATTGATTGGGTGCTGGTAGAGAGGAGAGAAAATGAGGGAGAAGAAGATAGTAAGAAAAAAAGGTAGACTCAATAAAATCGGTTGGATCTAACATGGCATGCCATGTGGGTTAACATTAGTCAAAACCGTCGTTTCTGGGTTTGAGGTAACAAAAGTAAACTGTATTGAAAGATAGAGGACTTGTTCTAAATGGTATTGCACCTAAGGAATTAGAATTAAATGTCAACAAGAGTTAAAGGACAAAAAAAATACATTTTTTTTGTAATTTTCTTCTCCTCTCGGGCGTCAGGATTTGGCACTGTAAGTGCAGGTTAGGTTAATCCGCCCTGGCCGTACATCTTTCTTTCTCCGAAATGACTTGTACCTCGGACGTCCAAAATTTTCGAACGCACTGCAACATTTTTTTCCTTCACGTGCAACATTTTGTTACAACGCGTGCAACATTTTCCTTCGACAAACAGTAAAATTCGCTACAGTAAACGGATGTTGCAAGCGTTCAAAAAAAGTGTTTCGCGCGTTGACAGAAAATGTTGCAAATGTAGAAAAAAAATATTGCAAGAAGCGTCCGATGGGATGAACAGAAATCGGACGTCCGAGCGCTAGTTTCTCCCTTCTTTCTCATGCACGTATGTGACAAAAAAATGCTAACACTGATAGTCTGGTAGAGGTACAGAAAAGGGCAAACAAATAAACATATGTTGTATCGGAGTATATAGAAAAAGATTAGTACTACCATGCTATCTTATTTCAATGTAAATGAAGGAAAATACTTTCAGATTGAAGAAGAGCCGGCCGCGAGGCCACGCACCCAGCTGTCAGAGCCACTGCCTCCGCCGGACTACCGCCGTTACGGCCCGTGCACGCACCCAACCGCACAAGGCGACAAAGCAGAGCCTCCCGGCCCCACGCCCTGACACCACCATGGCACACGCACACGCACGCACCCCCGTCCCCTCTTCGCCAGCTTTACGACGCGCCGGCACGCCCCAACGAGGCGAGGGGGACCTACCACCGTCCGCGGCGTCACGGGACCGTCACACCGACGTACACACGCCCCTGCTCTTCCAAGTTCCAACACCAGGCGTAACGGCGAGATATGACGGCGCCGTCGGGTGGTTTGTCGCGTTGCCTGGCGAACACATGAAAAGCCGTTCCGGCTTTATTGATGGGGGCCGGGCCCGGGGGACGAGGCCACACGTGTGGGCGGGGCCACGTGGACGGGCCGATTAGACGCGGGTTTGATTTGGACGGCCGTGATGGGGGCGTCTCGAGGTGCGGAATGCGATTGGCGCTGGGCGCGAATAAGATCGGGCTTACAGGATTCGGTCTCTGAAGGGCTGGGGCCCGCATGCAAGCCAATGCCTCGCCTCTGCTTGGCTCGCTCCCCCACTCCTTTCCATCAGTACACTGTATAACATGCCGGTCCGGATCTGCTGATACGCGACCACACGTGGCTCACGTCTACCTATACGTATCTGAGTTTGTTGTTTTGTATCAGTGGTGCATATTAATAGAATAATTAAAGAAAAAAATTTATTTATATGTTTGGTTGTTTAAATAAGATCATCTTATCATCATTGGTGGAATACAAATTTGAAAAATATTCTTTATAAATGCTGAACCATTCTATTTAGATAATAGAACTATATTGTACAAAACCATTACATCCTATTGTAGGATCAAGAATAACCGACTAGAGGGGGGGTGAATAGGAGGTTACTCAAATTTTACCTCTAATCGCAATTTATAAAATCATTAAGCAATGATTGCAAATATGAATTTTACAACTAAATTCTTGCAACCCTTACTACTTGATAAGACAAACAAGCTACGTACAATTCTTATGTTTGAGTCAATATCTATAAGTGCAAATAAGAATTGATCATGTAAATCACAATTGCAATAATTAAAATGATGAGAGACAAGAAATTTACCCCGTAGTCTCGGAGACTTGCCGGTCTCCCCAAATCCACGTTGAGGTGACTTGAACTTCTTCAAGCCAGCTCCACTCGCTTGAGCCTTCCCCAATCACTAGAGGTAGCTCTTCCCCGCTCCGGGTAGGCGAGCTCATTGCCTTTACAATAATTGGGTCTTCTCACAAGTTTCTTTGAGAAGATCACCAATCTCGCTCGCCTCCAAGCCGTCTAGGAGGCGGCAGCCTCCAAGAGTAATAAGCTCGACGCTTGCTTGAGGTTGAATTGAGTGTCTAAGGCTCAACACTTGAATGTACACTCAATTTTGCTTCTAACCTTCTCAAATATGTGAATCTAAAGTTCAAGGTGTTTTGAAGACTTGCTAAAACTCAAATATATTCAATGAGGTCCAGAAGAAAGCTTTATCATGCAGGTAGGGGGTATTTATAACCTCCACCAACCAAAACTAGCCGTTTTAATATTTTACTGATTTTCGGGCTGAGAGGCCGGTCCGACCGGCCCTCATAGAGTAACGGCCGAAATAGTGCATTAATTGCATAATCAGTGACCGTTACTACATGGCAGGTGTGACCGGAGACGGTCTGGTCATACCGCTCATCGGTATGACCGGAGGACTTTCGGTCACACCGCCCTCAATGGTGCAAGAAACAAGCTCTCTGGAAAAAAACGCACGAAAGTGACCGGAGGTTGTCCGGTCGCACCGGATCCAAAAACTTCGATTTGCACTCATTCTGGAAAAATCACACCGGACGACTTCGGTTACACCGACATCCGGTCGCACCGAACTTAAAAGAATCAGAGTGCATTTTATGCATTCTAAAATGTTCTTTTGAATGTTATTTTCATGCATATGTCTAATTAAGGAAAATAACACACGCACGGATAGAAATTTCCATCTAATAGTACTCGAGAATTATTCTTAATGTATATATAGTACAGTCTTAGGTCCGGCTACTGTGATTTCTACATTGCCTGCTTAATAGTACAGTATTATTCTAAGAGCCTCCCTTCTAATAGTGTTTTATTCCACCAGGTCTTGATCTTCTGCTACCACATCATCATAGCCCTCTACAGCAGCATCCGCATCATCATAACAATTTATATCATCGAGATAATCACCATCTATCACATTTGTGTTGGTGGACTCGACAGGCTCTGAAAACCAACAACAAAAGTAAGGCTGAGTACTTCAGTACTCAGCAAGCCACAGAAAACATATGCATGAGCATATAATTATAACTTTTTCGGCCACCGAGCTGCTACTCCAAAGTAGTACTTTATCCAAAGTATCCCTTTACCTATTTGTTAGAAAGTGTCAAGTTTTAACTTTTAAATCTACTGAAGACAAAACAACGTGGGTTTTACATCCTGTGTTAGAGGAAAACCCACACGACACACTTTCAAATCTCGGAAGCTAAGAGTGATATCATATTTAACTCTGATCAGAGATGTACTGCTTTGCTCATAGCATCACTTGGCTTATTGTCAAACAGTGCGCTTCCTTAGGCATACTAATAAGCCAAGGAAATAGAACGTTTGGTTAACTGTACTCTGACCTTTGCCATACCGCCTCGCCTCACCAAAGGCACATGGGTCGAGACTCCTCCCCCGACGTCTCACCCTAGGGTGACTATTGTAATACCGAAGATCTCTTTTGCGAGGATTTTCGACCGGTAAAGATTTCTCCTTCTTAAATCAAGGATTTTCGTTTCACCGTGTTTTTGGAATTTAAATCCTTGGAGTTTGTGGTCTCTAGTTTTTGTGTAGCTTTTACTGTCTCCTCTTCTCCTAGCCTTTTATTTGGTTCACCACTTAATTAAAAGGAGGAAAGAAGAGTTAAAGAGGAACCCTAGTTGTATTTATAAAAGAAATTGAGAAATAGGAGTGGGAGGCCCTGGTCCTGTTCAGCTGCCCCTTTCTTTTCTCCCAGGCGTGCCTCCTCCGATCCTTCCCAGTGACTCCCCTCCGATTCCTCCTCTGGCGCAATCCTGGCCGAGCTCGCCTCCCCTGAGCCAAGCTTCCTGGCGCCTGCGGCTTCGGCATTGGTGGCGGCCTTCTTCTTTGCTCTGTCCATTGTCCCCTGTGCGGTTCCTCCATCGGCCACCACTCCGTGACTCCCCCGTGAGCCTCCCTCCGTGCGTGAAGAAGCCCTCTCCTCGGCCCGCCTTGGCTCCCCACCTCCCTCCTTCCTCCCTATGTTTCCTTGGAGGTAAAACCCTAGGTCTTTAGGGGATGTTAGTGCTTGCATGCAAGGTGTTCGATAAAATGTCTAAGCTGGGTTCTCATGAGAATGAAATGATTTTTCATGCTTGAGTTTAATTTGTTTGATCTTATAAATCATAAGGTCATCTGTTGATTGAGCAACGTCTTGGTTATATTGGGAAAAGGTTGTTTGCCCTAGGCTTACTTTTCATCGGTGCTTGGATACATAGAATTTGTTGGTAATTAAGTCTTCATCATTGGTCTATTTGAAGTTTTGTATGCAGGATTTCTTCAGATCTCGATATGTTCTTGCCACATTATAGGATTGACAAATTATATAATCATGTGAAATTTCCTTGATTTTGGAAGGCATCATAATTGTGTAATGGTAGGCAATTCTTTTGATGAGATATAATTCGGCAAACACCTCAATGTGTTTTCCTGTGTATTTCATGTCTTTTAATCCCTTGTGAATGTTGTATTTACTTTTCGGAGGTATTGTAATGGGAGCATAGTGCGCTTATTATCATTCGGGATTTGAATAGAGGATTTCAACATGTGGTTTTGATTCTTCTTTGGAATCCTTCTTGCAACTCTGCATAATCCACAATGATACACTTTTGGTATTGTTTGTGGTGGCATTTATACCATAGTATAAAGATGAAATCATTTTTTTGCTTTGGTCCTTTCTTTTGGAGAACTGAAAGTCGAGAATAGGTGGTGGAGTAATGAACTAATTTTAGTAAATAGTCTGCCCTCTCTTGACTTTTCTTTCTGATAACCTGTTGAAGTTCTGATCCTACTTGTATAGAGTATGAACACTTCAAACTTACATGTTGCTTTCATGGTTCTTAGTTTCTGCTGTTTTTAGTTTGGTTGTACCGAAAGATTATGTGTTATCCAGTCAAGCATGAGGGGATGGAGGAGTGGGGATGCTATGAATTCGCTACCATATATATATATATAAGTAGCTTACGTGAAATCATCAGTTTTGGTTACTTGGGATATAGCTAGCCTTCCAAAGCGGCATTTCTATGGCAAACTAATACATTGTAGTTTTGTAAACTATAACCCTGATTATTGCATGCCTAATAATGCATGGCATTTGCTTCATGAGGCAAACCTTCAATCCTGACCCTTCGTTTCAGGATTCGCGTAGTATTCTTGCATCCCTTTGTTTCTTCTGATTGTTTTCCAATACGAAGGATGCCAAGCGCATGTTGGTTTTATCGGAAAATGATGTATGGTAGTTTGATTGTTTATTTCGGGGAAGGTTCTGCGGGAGTGGCCTCAACAGTGTGCCGCTCCATCCTCCGTCGGTAAAAGGCAAGTGCATCTCCTAGGCGTTAGTAGTGTGTTGAACGCTCCGCTTGCATAAGAGTATGAAAATTCTAACGACTTGATTATGTTTAATAGCATATCTAGAAGTTGTTCTTGTCATGGTAATGAGGATGTATGCATGTTAGCAATGGGAAGGTAATTTATTCAATTTCTAGTATTGCAATGCCTTATGAATTGTATAAATGAGTATGGTTATGTTGATGCAAAGGATAAAGTAATTAAATGATAATGGGTGTGTTACATTCATGTTTGTGTAGTGCTTATACACATGACTTTTTTCTCTCGAATGAATTACACTGGGGAAATAGCAAGTTAATTGGTACTTCCATATTGGTTATGGCTATGTGTGGTGGAAATGAATGAGGGATGAGATGCATTCACGTCAATTGCATAATTGCATTCATGATGGACGAGGCGTCCCATGTTGATCACGGGCCTCGGTGCTCACCCGTAGTGAGCACAAAAGTCCTACCTGTAGTCCCATGCCTCGAGGTGAATGGGAGCGAGTCGAAGAAGAGTAGGCCCGCCACGGATGGGTGGGATTGAGGGTGCACACCGCGGGTGTGCACTCACTATCTTAGGTATACGCTATGACAATGTGCATTATGAGCATGCATGGTGCATTCATCTTATGATTCATGAGAAAAAAAGGTGAGAGCATAAAGGCATTGCATTGGGGGTGGCAATTGGTAAATGTTAATTGAGGAGAATGGAAATGGCAGGTTGAGTATTGAGTCATAGACTCATCCTGAAATGATTGTTGAGGTATGAGTAAGGTTATTTATGTTTCCGAGTTGAATGTGGTAAGTAGGGTTAGATTCTGCTTCTTTAACTGGATAATTTCAATTAAGTAATGGTTATAGCAAATGGTGAAGTAATCGTGTTCTTACGTTTTGAAGTTATATGAATTCAAATTGCTCCCTTTATTTAAGAATGTTAAGTAAAGGAACTATTACGGTATGTCTTAAAGTCGTTGTATTCTAATCGAATTCATTACTTTTATGTTTGATTGCACTTTGTTGAGTCTTGGACTCACACCTGTTGTTCCTTGTTTTAGGTGCTTGGAGTTGGCTCGTCGGGTTGGGAGTAGAAGCACGTGCACGACTTCGGTCGCCATCTCATTTAATTAATGTATAAAGCCTGATTGTATTTAGTGGGGTTGTAATATGTTATTTATCGTCGCGTAGTTTATCCTTTATTAGCGAATGTGTGATTGATATCTAAGGACCTGCTAGAATGTTGCTTCGTGATTGAATGATTGACTTATACTGTTATTGCTTTCTGCCTGCTGAGTGGATGTCCTCCTCTCTAGGAAGGTCATGCCGAAATTTTGAACTTTTTGCTGACTTAGTTTTCAGCCGGTTTTAGAGTTAGCGGTTGTTTTTAGGCAATTCTGTTGAGTTGACGTTGAGTGTTTAGAGTTTTGGGTAGCATTCGCGGTGCGTTTGGCGCCGGGGTGTTACAGTTGGTATCAGAGCGGGCTTTAGGTCCGTGGTATGTGAATTTAGCCATTTTACTCTAGAGTAAACTAAAATTTTGCTGCGTGAAATTAGAAACATGGCATAGGTTTCTAATCCGTTAAAAATGTGGCCCTATGGCAATAACCTTAAAACTTGAGGTAAAATGGTTAATTAATTTAAAACTGACACACACTGATGCACAATAGGAAAAGGATGGGATATCGTTGCGTTGTGCTATAATGCTTACTTTATTATTGTTGCTATGTTGATACTTGTTGGTAGGTTATATGTAAGTCTTGATAAGGCTATGTTATTATTGATGGTTATGATTTTGAAGTGGTATATTGTTTTGTGGGGTCCGGTGGGACTCCTTGTGCCGAAGGGATTTCGGCTTTGTCATGTAGCCGTGTGGGTCGGTGTGGCAGTTGAGAGCCAGCACCGGAGGATCCATAATCCCGGGTGAGGATAGTTCTAATTCCTTTGCCGTAAATCGAGAGTAATTGATTTCTTGTTGTTTATCTTGTCGTGCGGTAAAGTGAAGAGTTTTGTTTTGCACCTCTTTGGTTGCTTTGCGTAGAAAGTTATGGATTTCCTTCTTGTGTTGGTCATTCACCCAGTTTAAAAGGAGTTGTTGTACTTCTGTTGTAGATGGGAGAATGGATGGAGTAAGTTTTCCGAACTTTGACTTATTTGGTCTTTTTGGGTTCAAGTTAGAGAGGGGTGTGGTGTTGCGCCCCATTGGTTGATGGTGGAGAAAGGCATGGAATTTTCGTGTTGTCGATCTCCAAGTTGAAGTTTTGGAATTTGGGCTTAAAAAAAAGTGTTATTCGATCAATTCGCTTCTCCTTTCCGTGAATTGATTTGTGTAACTCTTTTCCTTTGTGGAATTTTGGAGTTTGATGATTGGTTCGGAGACCTGTTGAATGGCAAAGCTTGAGCCCTGTCATTTTCCAAGTCTTTTGAGGGTTGAGCTTCTTTGGAAGTTTTGTTGGCTTTTCTGGAAAGGGAAATTCGACAGTTAGAGTAAGTTGTGGGTGATGAAGATCATCCCATATGAGATTTGTAAAATGATTGAGTTGTTAGGGTGGTTGTCCCTGTTGTGATAGGTGACAGGAATTTGTATGAAGGTTTTGGTGTTCCACGTTTATAAGTGAAGGAATGGAAATGGTGATTGCGTAAGGCTTGTAGTGATTATGTTGAAGGAGGAATAATAATTTTGGTTGAGGAACTTGTTTAAATAAGTGATGGGATTCAAATTACTTCATGATGTCCACAGTGGTTGGACTGTGTAGGTTAGCGATAAGTTTCTACAAGGTGTGGATTGTATAACCTAGAATGAAGTTGTAATTAAAGTGTGGAGAATCACTGGATTGAATATTTTGGAGCTTGGGTTGCTCTTAGCGACGATTGGACTTAGGGCCATTTCGGCAATTTATGTCTCAAGGAGACATTGTCTATTTAAGGGAGTCTTAAATAGATTCAATCTGTTGTGTTGATCATATTGTTGATGAATAGGGGGTATGGATGGCAGATGTCCATCTTATTGGAGGTTGCTTCAAGAAGGGATGTCTTAAATGTAGTTTGTGAAATGGCCTTTATTGAAAGGTTGATTATGGATAAAGCTATACTACGTTTTCCTTGAGGAGTATCATGAGGGAGAATTGGTCCATGTGTGTGATAACACTTCTGATCGCAGATGTAATTAGTGGAAAAGTTGACTTCCGGAGGAGGTGATCCAAGGAAGAGTGGTTATGTAATTCTTGCTAAGTCTTGTGGGGCTTCCCAAAGACGTTGAGCGTGAACATTGAAACTTTTAATGTTAAAGGTGCAAGTATATTAGAGATAGTGGGAGGTAAGATGAGCTTATGTTTAAATACATATGGAAATTATGTTGTTAGTGTAATCTTGTGGGTGTATGCCTTTTGTTTAAGGCGTTCTGGTTGGGGTGCAATGGAAATTCCCATATTAGTTGCGTTTCGCCAAGAGGCGGAGTTAGTAGATGAACGATTATGAGGAAGAAAGAATGCGTAATTATGAAATGGTGTGATGTTAGTCTTTGGACTACTCCAATTCATTGAACCATGTCATTTTTTTTCTGTGGTGGCTAAATATTTGGCTCATATTATGATCACAGAAATTTACACCCAGAGGTATATGAGTGGATTGTGCTTTTAGCACACAAAAATTGTTGTCTTTGGACTTGCTATTTAAAGGAAATAATTAAAAAGGGGGATGAGCTTTGTGAGTGTTCCAAAGGTGAAGTCTCTTGTGGGTATCCAAAGAGATTCTTGTTGGTGAAATGATTTTCGTCTGGAAATAAAAAAATTCCCTCCCTTTTGGGAGAAGGTGTTGGTTGTGGTGTGAAGTTCCTTTTCTCAGTTGAGTTTTTTTCCCCTTGTGCATTCTATTGCATTGATTTCAATTTGAGGAGAGTGGTTAGTTTTTGTATTCCCTTTGCTTTCTAGTGTGAGGAAAGAAAATGGTTGGATGTGTATTCCTGGTTTGAGTATAATTAAGATTATGCTCTTTGATTTAGTGGCGGATTGCTTAGAATTGATCAGAATTGCGTTATTGTCTTTAGTGTGTTGGAACCCTCGGTTTCTTAGGTTGGAATCAATTTTGGTCAATCTGAAGTGACTGGATCAGTGTAAACCTTTTCTTCGAGTGGTTGTCTCTGTGCGCGAGACAGTTATGAAGGAGGGTAGAATATGATTTGGTATTGTGAGGGAATAGGATTTGTGCCCTGTTGGGCTATTCGTTTCAATAGCAAGGTTAGACATTGACCCTTTTGTTTCAAGGGCATCTGTGTTTTGATTCTTGGAGGTTCCGGTGTAGAACCGTAAATGTTTAAGTGATTGGAAATAGAGAGATGTTCAGAATTGATTTAGAAGCATGTTGGATTGAAGAGTCTTGTGTGACTTTGTGGTTTAAAGCTGAATGACCGTGGTAGAATTATGCCATAGTGGGCTAGTTCTTTCGATAATAAGGCTCGGTAATGGTCCTCTAGTTATAAAGGTTAATTAATGAGGTAAGCTGGAGATCAATGATTTCTTGGTTTTGGGGATTCAAGTTTAAAACCCCAACTGTTCAATCGAATAGAATTCAGTGATTCGGTGAAAAATTGGTTGGATGCTTAATAGAGTGTTGTGGCTTGCGGTAATCGTGTCATCGTGAGTTGATGGTTGGTGGTATTATTTGGGAATTTGGCTGTCTGCCCGGTTCCAATGGCGCCTTCGTGTGGGAGATGTGAATTCCCATGTTGAAAAGAGAAGTGACTTGAGTTTGGAGTCTTGTGCGTGAGAAGTACATAACTTTTTTTTGGATATTTCCGCTTTGTTAGTCTGTTTCCGTTGTTCTTGTTGGTGATCTTGTTGTGTTCAGAATTCGAGGTCGAATTCTGTTAAAGGGGGGAAGAGTGTAATACCGAAGATCTCTTTTGCGAGGATTTTCGACCGGTAAAGATTTCTCCTTCTTAAATCAAGGATTTTCGTTTCACCGTGTTTTTGGAATTTAAATCCTTGGAGTTTGTGGTCTCTAGTTTTTGTGTAGCTTTTACTGTCTCCTCTTCTCCTAGCCTTTTATTTGGTTCACCACTTAATTAAAAGGAGGAAAGAAGAGTTAAAGAGGAACCCTAGTTGTATTTATAAAAGAAATTGAGAAATAGGAGTGGGAGGCCCTGGTCCTGTTCAGCTGCCCCTTTCTTTTCTCCCAGCGTGCCTCCTCGATCCTTCCCACCGACTCCCTCCCGATTCCTCCTCCTGGCGCAATCCCTGGCCGAGCTCGCCTCTCCTGACAAGCTTCTGGCGCTGCGGCTTCCGGCTGGTGGCGGCCTTCTTTCTCTGCTCTGTCCATTGTCCCCAGTGCGGTTCCTCGGTCGGCCGGCCACTCGTGACTCCTCCGTGAGCCTCCTCCGGACGTAAGAACAAGCTCTCCTCCAGCCTGCCTTGGCTCCCCCACCTCCCTCCTTCCTCCCTATGTTTCCTTGGAGGTAAAACCCTAGGTCTTTAGGGGATGTTAGTGCTTGCATGCAAGGTGTTCGATAAAATGTCTAAGCTGGGTTCTCATGAGAATGAAATGATTTTTCATGCTTGAGTTTAATTTGTTTGATCTTATAAATCATAAGGTCATCTGTTGATTGAGCAACGTACTGGTTATATTGGGAAAAGGTTGCTGCCCTAGGCTTACTTTTCATCTGGTGCTTGGATACATAGAATTTGTTGGTAATTAAGTCTTCATCATTGGTCTATTTGAAGTTTTGTATGCAGGATTTCTTCGTATCTGATATGTTCTTGCCACATTATAGGATTGACAAATTATATAATCATGTGAAATTTCCTTGATTTTGGAAGGCATCATAATTGTGTAATGGTAGGCAATTCTTTTGATGCAGATATAATTCTGGCAGCACCTCAATGTGTTTTCCCCTGTGTATTTCATGTCTTTTTAATCCCTTGTGAATGTTGTATTTACTTTTCTGGAGGTATTGTAATGGGAGCATAGTCTGCTTATTATCATTCGGGGATTTCAGAATAGAGGATTTCAACATGTGGTTTTGATTCTTCTTTGGAATCCTTGTCGCAACTCTGCATAATCCACAATGATACACTTTTGGTATTGTTTGTGGTGGCATTTATACCATAGTATAAAGATGAAATCATTTTTTGCTTTGGTCCTTTCTTTTGGAGGCGAAAGTCGAGAATAGGTGGTGGAGTAATGAACTAATTTTAGTAAATAGTCGCCCTCTCTTGACTTTTCTTTTCGATAACTTTGAAGTTCGATCCTACTTGTATAGAGTATGAACACTTCAAACTTACATGTTGCTTTCATGGTTCTTAGTTTCATTGTTTTTAGTTTGGTTGTCTTAGAAAGATTATGTGTTATCCAGTCAAGCATGAGGGGATGGAGGAGTGGGGATGCTATGAATTCGCTACCATATATATATATATAAGTAGCTTACGTGAAATCATCAGTTTTGGTTACTTGGGATATAGCTAGCCTTCCAAAGCGGCATTTCTATGGCAAACTAATACATTGTAGTTTTGTAAACTATAACCCGATTATTGCATGCCTAATAATGCATGACATTTGCTTCATGAGGCAAACCTTCAATCGACCCTTCGTTTGAGATTAGCGTAGTATTCTTGCATCCCTCTTGTTTCTTCTGATTGTTTTCCAATACGAAGGATGCCAAGCGCATGTTGGTTTTATCGGAAAATGATGTATGGTAGTTTGATTGTTTATTTCGAGGAAGGTTACTGTACGGAGTGGCCTCAACAGGTGTGCCGCTCCATCCTCCGTCGGTAAAAGGCAAGTGCATCTCCTAGGCGTTAGTAGTGTGTTGAGCAGCTCGCTTGCGACAAGAGTATGAAAATTCTAACGACTTGATTATGTTTAATAGCATATCTAGAAGTTGTTCTTGTCATGGTAATGAGGATGTATGCATGTTAGCAATGGGAAGGTAATTTATTCAATTTCTAGTATTGCAATGCCTTATGAATTGTATAAATGAGTATGGTTATGTTGATGCAAAGGATAAAGTAATTAAATGATAATGGGTGTGTTACATTCATGTTTGTGTAGTGCTTATACACATGACTTTTTCTCTCGAATGAATTACACGGGGAAATAGCAAGTTAATTGGTACTTCCATATTGGTTATGGCTATGTGTGGTGGAAATGAATGAGGATGAGATGCATTCACGTCAATTGCATAATTGCATTCATGATGGACGAGGCGTCCCATGTTGATCACGGGCCTCGGTGCTCACCCGTAGTGAGCACAAAAGTCCTACTCGTAGTCCCATGCCTCGAGGTGAATGGGAGCGAGTCGAGAAGAGTAGGCCCGCCACGGATGGGTGGGATTGAGGTGCACACCGACGGTGTGCACTCACTATACCGGTATACGCTATGACAATGTGCATTATGAGCATGCATGGTGCATTCATCTTATGATTCATGAGAAAAAAAGGTGAGAGCATAAAGGCATTGCATTGGGGGTGGCAATTGGTAAATGTTAATTGAGGAGAATGGAAATGGCAGGTTGAGTATTGAGTCATAGACTCATCCTGAAATGATTGTTGAGGTATGAGTAAGGTTATTTATGTTTCCGAGTTGAATGTGGTAAGTAGGGTTAGATTCGCTTCTTTAAGCTGGATAATTTCAATTAAGTAATGGTTATAGCAAATGGTGAAGTAATCGTGTTCTTACGTTTTGAAGTTATATGAATTCAAATTGCTCCTTTATTTAAGAATGTTAAGTAAAGGAACTATTACGGTATGTCTTAAAGTCGTTGTATTCTAATCGAATTCATTACTTTTATGTTTGATTGCACTTTGTTGAGTCTTGGACTCACACCTGTTGTTCCTTGTTTTAGGTGCTTGGAGTTGGCTCGTCGGGTTGGGAGTAGAAGCACGTGCACGACTTCGGTCGCCATCTCATTTAATTAATGTATAAAGCCTGATTGTATTTAGTGGGGTTGTAATATGTTATTTATCGTCGCGTAGTTTATCCTTTATTAGCGAATGTGTGATTGATATCTAAGGACCTGCTAGAATGTTGCTTCGTGATTGAATGATTGACTTATCTTTGTTATTGCTTTACTTTCTTGAGTGGATGTCCTCCTCTCTAGGAAGGTCATGCCGAAATTTTGAACTTTTTGCTGACTTAGTTTTCAGCCGGTTTTAGAGTTAGCGGTTGTTTTTAGGCAATTCTGTTGAGTTGACGTTGAGTGTTTAGAGTTTTGGGTAGCATTCGCGGTGCGTTTGGCGCCGGGGTGTTACAACTATCCTCACCTGGCACATTCAGCTTTCTCACCTTGGCAGAGTCAGTTACTTGTTAGTTACTTAGTTTAGCTCGTCCCATACCGAGTCTATGATCAGCACGATTTGCATCGTTTTTGAAGTAAGCACTAGTTTGGTTTGTCCTTAAATGATATCCTATGTGGAAGAGTCCTGACTTTCACAACAACCCAACCGGGGTTGTTCATACCCTAAACTCCTCCACCTACCATTTACTCCATAACCCTACCAGGGTTATGGTTCTAACACAGGATCTAACTGATCCAATTAGTGTGATTTAATTTCTTTTAGAAATTAACTTTTGAGATGAATGCAAGAGTTTCAAACAACCCAAGCCACAAAACCAATTCACAAAACATGGTCGAAGGGCAACTTGCCTGGATGAGTGATCACAGAGCTGTCCATAATCGGAAGTGGCTCTAGCTGCCTTTTGTTGTTATCGAAGAGATTTCCTAATAAGAGCATAAAGATTTTAATATTTATATTTCTCACATTGGGTTTAATTTCTAATGTAAATTTTTCATTAAGAGATTTGCGAAACAATTTGCTAATGTGCTCGAGATTGAGGTGCTTGATGTTTTACTGATTTATCTAAGTATGATTGCTAGGAAAGTTAGATTATAAATTAATTTAGAGAAAAAAGAAATAAATTTTGGATTTGTTTTATAATGTTTTTCTTGGTCTATTTTCTTATTACGAGATATTGGCGAGTAAAATCATATATTAATTCATTTTATATTTTTATTTATTCATCTGTTCATTTATTTATATATATAACTATTCTTATTCTATAAACATATTTTTTATTTAATATTTTATTATTATTGTTATTATTACTTTTATTTATTTATATTATTTATATATTTTTATTTTAGGCCAGACCCGGCCCATCTCTTTTGGCTCAACAAGGCCTGACCGACCATTCCTAACCCTAACCCTCTTTTCCTCTATCTCTCTCTCTTTCCCCAAACCGGCCGTCACACTCGACTCTTCTTCTCACCCTCTTCGCCCTCCCCCAACAGTCGTCGACGACGCCGCCCCTTGGTTTTCCACTGCGTGTCGTCACTGGCTCCTAGCCTCCAGCCTCACCACCATTGCCACTCTTCCTCCTGCCTCGAGCACCGCCTTTCTCCCAAACTCCCTCTCCCTCGCGCTCTCCTCCCGCACTGACCGATCCTCCGAACGCCGCCGCCCACCTGCAACGGGTATCGCCGCCATAAATCGGCCATGCCGTGCACTCGACTCCTCCCTCTGACCCGAGGCTAGCCGGCTGCTCCACGCTATCGCTTGGATCTGGCGGTCCTCGAAGCCATCAAGCCATCCGCCGGCTCCCTCTCTCGGCCCCCATGCCTCAGCCACCCTTGGGTGACACCCTCTTCGCCAACACCACCTCTTCCTCTACCCGTTGCCGCACCGGCAATCTTCGGCTCTCACAATCTCTGGCATTACCATGCCATTTGCTACCTCTCCTACGCCCGAGCACCAACCAGATCCGGCTCCCCTCGACAGATCTGGCACTCTAACGCCAGTGACTTTCCCCGATCATCATGACAAGCTAAGCGATCTTCCCCAACTCCTTTCTCTCTAATCTTCTACCTTTTTGCTTACCCTTTTCTCCCTCTTCCTTTTTGCCCTAGGTTGCCAACGCACAACTGGCCTCCAAAGGTGGAAGCTCACGACTGCGGCCGCACTCACCGTGGTGCGAAGGCCACTCGCACCGGACCACCTCCTTCTTGCCTCTCCCAGGATTCGTATCCAAAAGCTAAGCACCCCATTTTCCCTTTCAATTTTTCTTTAGTAAGAAATTTCCTTTAATGTTTTCTGGCACCATGATATTTTGAGGAATGTCTGTATTGAAATTGTTTGAGATAGGCATGAGATGTTTGTGCTTTATATTCTTTTGAGAGATGAGGATGGTGTTATTGAGTTACTTCCCTTGATTAATTGTCGTTAATTGATCTGTTAAGAATCATTATGTGTATGGATATTTTTTTAGTATGAATGCTCTGAATGAGATTTTACTTTGAGGCTTAGTACGATTGCATTTGGGGAAATCGATTTGTGCTGAGATTTTGGTTGAAAGAACCATGACATTTCAGACTTTTGTGTGCAACTAGAGATATTCATACGTGCATGATTGCATAAGTGATTACAGTTGTGTTGTGATGTGCTATTCTGGGATTGTAAGAGCATGTTGAATCATTTATATGGAATGGTTATCTCAGCTTGATTATTAGACCTAGGGCTTCAGTGCATAAGGTGTTGTTTTGTAAACAGAAGTGTATGTGTAAAATTTTATGTTTGTTAGCATCTTGATTTGTTGGCAAAAATTTTAGTGTAGCTTAGAACTTGAGGTGCTAAACTTTCTAGTATTTGACGGAAGCATATTTGAATGCTTGTGTTTTGAATTTATTTGAGCTTACAAGGCATAAGGCCATAAGTTGCTTGAGCACTGAGATTAAAAGCATATGAACATACGTGCATGAATAGAGGTTCTGAGATCTAAAGACAGAAAGATTTGCATGAATTCTTGTGTTCTGCATTAATATGTGGTTAGGGTTACAAGGTTCAGATGATTGATTTTGATATATTAACATTAGATTGAGGATGTATATGCTAATACTTTTGAAGATTAGATTCAGAAAATAGTGTATGTATTCAATGTATGATTAATAAGGCATAGTAGGGTTCCAGGTTGCTTTCTATATTTTGTTAATTATGAAACACTCCATTGTTATCAATATGTCAATATGCTTTGATCCACCATGCCTTTCAGATTTTCTTGAATCAATTGATGAATGAATATATGTGTGTGTGCGCGCGCGCTTGTGTGTGTGTGTGTGTGAGTGTGTGTGTGCATATAGTCTGATTCACTTGTTCTAGTCACCCCAAATGAAAATGCTAAAATATCTAATTTTGGAGATTGTTGATAATAAGTTTATTGTATATGTTACAGGTATAATCAGATATACAAATTTCGCCAAAATTTTGAATTTCAGGCCACCACGAAATCCAAACTACTGGCCAGAAAAAAAAATTGAAATTGCCACAGTACCACCAAAATTTTGTTTTTTCGGTGAAATTTCACCGAAATTTCATGATTTTGGTTGGTTTTTAAACTTTTAGGGCTGGATTTGATAAGATTTAGTCAAATAACCCTTAATAAAGTCATCTTCCTTGAAAATTTGTTGAAAAACTGAATTTTTGAGACATTTTAAAATTTTGGAAGAAACATGTTAGATTTTTATAAAATTTTATAAGCTTGATAATGATCTAAAATATTTATGGTACTATCTGTAATAGTGTAGAATCAGATAGAAATTTTTTAAAATAATTAAACTTAATTTGTTATCATTAAAAAATCAAAAATAGAATGAACATAATTGGGATAGTAACTTAGTTAGATTTTTATAAATTTTCTCAAGTATGATCATGATCTTAAATTTTATGAGAGATTAAGAATTTAATCAGTACCATTTTCTAAAATTTTAAAAAATTCAACTTATTTTGGTCAATCAAATCTATGCAAGCATTGAACTTCATTTGTTATAAATTATTGAACATGATTCAAAATTTTTATGAGAACTTAAAATTTTCCTTATCACACTTTTTTAAAATTTTTAAAAATTTTAAATATTTTTTGATTGCTAAAGAAAATCTATGTATTGATCATCAGGCTTTTATCAGGATGTAGCACTATCAGAATTTTCAAAAATTCATTAAGCAAGATCATCATCTAAAACTTTTATATGAATATTAATATTACATCAAAACCATTAACAAAAAAATTTCAAAATTTTCTAACGTGTTTTGGACTATTTTTTATTTTGTTCAAGTTTGTTGGTAAGCCTTTTAACAGGGTAGTAGCACTGTTTGAATTTTTAAACATTTATAAAGCTTGATCATGATCTTAAAATTTTATGAGAAAATTAGTGATGCATCTTAACGATGTGCAAAAAATTTCAAAAGTTTCTAACGTAGTTTGAAATTTTTTTAATTCGGTCCAAACATGTGGGTCAACATTTTATCAGAATAGTAGTAATGTTTGAAGTTTTAAAAAAATGTCAAACATGGTAATCATCTGAAATTTTTATGAAAATATCATTAATGTGTCAGGAACCTCCATAAAAAATTTAAAAAGTTTTTTACATCGTTTGAACCATTATTTATTCAGTTGAATTTTGCCAAAATTTCGGCAATTTCGCCCAAAATTCGGTTCAAAAATTCCAAATTTGAATTTTGCATTTTTAATTTTGTCTGAAATAATGAGATTTCACCAAAATTTCAGATTTCGTTGGGGAGCGAGATATAAACGAAAACGAAATTTGGAACGCTGGGTATAATGTTAGAAATGCGTACTCAATTAGTTCTTTTCTTCCAACCAAGTTAGATGTTTAGATAATTAGTAGCCTTGATTAATATAGCATTTGGATGCACTAATTCAATAAGTGTGGCTGCCATTACTCCTACTGCATACTGGTAGAAACAGGTATTGATGGAGATGATTGGCACCTTACTTGCAGGGGCGGTTGGAGGAAGAGGATGGGAAGGAGATGAGAGATGGGTGGCTGCCGGCTGCCTTAACTTCGCCTTGGCCTACTACTTCTTTCCTTTAGCAGGAGGGGTGGACCAGCAAGGAAAATTCTACACTGGTGGTTGAATGTAGGTGAAGCAGTAAAGGCTCATTTGTACTGCTTTTGACTTCTATTTATACTGGTGCATATACTACTAGTGGAAACTAACGTCTGGTTTGATTCTAGGTAGGAGAAATCTGTGGGCCGGTGCTAGGTGGATTGCATGCATGGTTTGGCCTACCATTTAGCACTCGGCATGGGCAAAAAGAGTGTTGGCACCAGCTAGGAGTATGGGCAAAAGTTGGAAGGTGGCAGGCGGTTGGCTCCAAGTCGGTTGTAGCAAGATCAGATTAGTGGTCAATGGTTAATAGTGTAAAGCTTTTGTAATCATTTGGGGTTAGCAGATTGATTTGTTGTAATAGATGAGAGTGCTGGAAATGAGTAGGAAAGTTAATGCTGGTTTTGAGGGTGCCTCTTTAGGAAGCTACTGTATAATGCTCTGATTTCAATTAGAGATCGGGAAGTAGGACCATATTCTGTAATGCTAGCTTGTTCCACTATTTGACTTTAGATAAGTATGCAAAAGGACCTAATTGTGCTAATGGAAGATTTTGTGTTGGCATGAGATCAATGGATAAGAGAAATCCTTACTAATGTGGAAATTCTATTATTCTCCTTTCTAATATTATTTATGCACAATGATCTGGTGTGAATAAACATTTAATTAAATGCTTTAAATTATTGATGTTATGAGAGTTCAAGAATAGAATTGAACTTTCCCTGATGTTTGATTTTAACTTGATGTGGCACTTAAGAAAAGGAATTTAGAATAACTGAGTAGGTTTTAGGAGATAGGATTTTAGGTAGGTTTTCACAACCTTCCCTCCTAAAAGAAAATTTTGTCCTTGAAATTTCTTGCATGATACCTTGAATAGATATGGGTAGTTGATCCTTAGATTATCCTCCTTCTTTGACCTTTAACTGATGATAACTAGATTGGAGGTCTATCTTAGAGAATACGAGTGCCCATTTTAGTTGGTCAAACAGATCATCTATCCTTGGTAGTGGGTATTTATTCTTAATGTTTAATTCATTAAGTTCACGGTAGTCTACACATAACCTCATGCTCCCATCCTTCTTTTTAACAAATAGAACTGGAGTTGCCCAAGGAGACACACTTGATCGAATCAAATGTGAGTGTGCAATACATACAACACCTCACCCAAATACTTAACAAAGCCAACCCCACCCAAATGCCAGACCCTAAGGCTTCTTATATAGCCCCCACAAGAAAAACTAGCTTTTGAGAGGCAAATTGGGCATAAATGCTCTAACATATTCATATTCATAAGTTCATCATAAGAGAGCTCATAAGTTCATTATAAAAGGGCTCATCATCGTCATCGTCACTTACCTCAATTTTAACTTTGGCCATAAAGTAGCGAGTTAATAAAGATAGCGTTGGATGCTTATCGTCGCTTGAGGCGAAGGCGGAGGCAGAGGTTTCTTCATCCCTTGAGGTAGAAGTGGAGGTTTCTTCTACCGATGTCCCATCCTCAATGCAATCATCGTTTGTTGATGTGGATGATTGAAATGATTCTTGAAGCTTGATCCACATTTCATGAGCACTCTTGAGATTGCAAATTAGATTGAACACATCTATGCTCACAAAACTAAATAAAGCATTAGTAGCTTGAGCGTCAAGATATAGGTATTTCTCTTCTTCTTTAATTAGAGCAACTTCGTTCAATCGAAGAGAAAAAAACCCACATCTACGATCCACCATATTTTAGGGCTCATGGATTTAAAATGAGAAATCATAAATAATTTACATGAAACATAATTTGAGCCATCGAATATTTGTGAATTGGTGTAGTGCACCATTCCGCTAGTTGCTATCCTTTACTCTCTAGACGGTTAAGTCTGATGAAGTGAGAGACCAAGCTCTGATACTACTTGAAAGGATGAGGATGCTGACTAGAAAGGGGTGAATAGGCGGCTTTAAAATTTCTTCTACAATTAATTAAAATCTCACCTAAGTACCCTTATGTCAAAACCTAAATAATAAAAGATGCAGAAGCGATAAACTACGGTTTTGACAATTAAAGCCTAAGTCAACCAAGCTCACTAAGCCTAAGTCAAGTAGCACAATTATGTCTCTAACAATAAATTACAATCTTAAAGACAAGCAAGCAATTTAATTTTAGGAATATAAATTGCAGCAATGTAAATACGAAATTGCTAGCATACACAAGGAGACACAATACTTTTTACCGTGGTATTCGGAGACTTACCTGTCTCCCCTAATCCACATTGAGATTAGCCCAAACGAATTGGACCGGCTCCACGAATTGAGCATCCACCTCAAATCCACTAGTGGTTGCTCTTTCCCCCGTCGAGTAAGCGAGCATCGACCTTTACAACTTGCTAGGGCTTCTCACAATCTTCGTCGAGAAGCTTCATAACTTGGAATCAATATGCACATAATCAATCTTATAAAGCATTTGAATTTATCCCATATTAACATGAGTATACTATAACTACTTAAGTTATATATACTCAAAAGATTGTTTCAAAGTCTTGATCTTTTATATTATTTGGCAAGTGGACATAGGTCAATACAATTGAAACAATAAGTTAAATTATGAACTCTCTCTAGATGTGTGTATTTATGTATATATGGATTTTGAAACATAATGCACATATTTGGACTAAAGCAATGGAAGAGTTCATCATTTAACTTAAATCCTAAATATACAACAAGACAATTGAAATGAATGAGTGCATACCTTATATTCTCTATTTTCTATCCAAATTTGAGACTAATAAGAATGAAACTCAATAAACATATTAGTCTCATAATGATTAGATTTGTCATTAAACAATAATTAAATATTAATATTAAACCAATCACTAAAACTAATGGAGCTTGAACTTACAGAGCCCGGTACTACTGGCCCTACATGGGTGGTAGCACCGGATTTGTTAACATATTCTATGATTCTTGTTTCAATAGCTAGTTTTATTGGTGGAGATTATAAATATACCCCCGCCTGCATTCTAGAGTTAACTTTTTACCTCATTGATCATTCTTGAGTTGTAGTTAGTCTCCAATACTCTTGTGTGCATTAATTTAACATTTTAGGAGAGTTGGGAGTATTTTCAAGTGTGCATTTAGAGATTAAGCATTTAGACACTTCATTCGGCCTCAAGCAAGCGTCAAGACGTATTGATTTTGGAGGTTGTTGCTTCCTAGATGGTTTGGAGGCATTTTTATGCAGTGAGCTTCTTGACGGAGATTGTGAGAAGCCCCGTTAAGTTGTGAAGGCCGAAATTCACCTATCCAAAGTGAGGAAGAACTAGCTTAGTGATAGAGGAAGGCTCAAGAGGTTGGAGCCGACTTGAAGCTGTTCAAGTCACCTCAGCATGGATTAGGAGAGAATCTCCGAGACCACGGGATAAAATTCTTTTGTATCATTCTCTTGTGGTTTGATATTTCTACTCTTTGTGGTCAATTTACTTTTCTAGCAATTAATCATATTGGTCTTGGGCATAGAATTATTCATTGCCTATAACATAATTATTGAAGAACTTAATGATCTCTAGCGAATTTGGCCTTAAAATTGTGAAAACTTGAAATTCTTGTTTATTGATTGTATTAATTACAATTAAAACCTAAAAATTTAGAAACCTCCTATTCACCCCCTCTAGTCGGTTATCCTTAATCCTGTAGCGCCTTCTGGCAGCGAGGAAGGATACGGCACTGATGGGGGAGTACGCAAGGAGGGAAGATGCAATGCCGATGTGGGAGACCCAGATGAGGGAGGAGGTGGATCCTTTTGGCTCCATGGGGATGACTGACAAGGGAGGAGGCGCCTTTCGGTGGCGAGGAAGGAGGCATCACCGATAGGAGAGTTCATGAGGAGGGAGGAGGCAGCACCGATGAAGTTCTCGAGGAACACTAGCACCAGGAGGGCGCAATGGATGCTTGTGTGGGTATGCCTCGTGGGAGTCGAGTAGTCTAGTAGGGACAGAGATGAGCACGTGGGTAGGGTTGCAATCGGATCGGATATTTTCCGTCCGACCGACCGGACAGGTTCGGATCGGATTCGGATTTTTTTTTCGGATAATTTTCGGATTCGGATTCGGATTCGGATATTTCATTTCGGATTCGGATTCGGATTCGGGAGAGTACTATCCGTCGGATCGGTATATTCCGAGAAATTTTTCGGATATATCCGAAGTTTATTCCTCGGATATTCGACCGGGTAATCTCATATTATGATATTAATTCTATATGACTATGAGTCATACATTAGTTACTCTCCACTCTCCAGCCCTAGTCCTAGCCGGCCTCCAGGCTCCGCTCCAGGCTCGCCCCCTTAGTCTCTACCGCCGCCGCCGCCCCAGATCTGAGCCCCTGTCACGGTCCGCCCGACCCGCCACCCTATCACGCCGCCGGCTGCCACCCTCTGCCGCCGCCCGAGCCTCCTCGCCCGCCCGAGAGCCCATCTCCTCAGCGCCTCCTCCACCGGAGCCGGGCGAGCCCCTCACTCCTCGGCGCCTGCTGCTGCCGTCCTTCATGTCGCCCGAGGCTCCCATGGCGTGGCCAGATAGCAGAGCCCCTCCTCGGTCCTCCCTCGGCCCGAGCCAGCCGAGCCCTCGGCGCCACTCTGCCGCCCTTCCGCCGTGAGCCCCTCCTCGGTCTTCCCTCAGCGCCTCCTCCGGTCCTCCCTCAGCATCCGAGCCGGCGAGCCCCTCAGCGCCTCCTCCCTGGCTCCCTCAGCGCCACGCCCGAGCCCATGGCCCAAGGTTTTCTTCTTGTTCTTGTACAAATGCTCTGTGAATCTGTGATGCTTGATCTTTCATGCTCTGTGATGGTTGATTTGTGATGGTTGATCGTTCATGCTCTGTGATGGCTCTGTGATGGTTCATGCTCTGTGAATGTGATGGTTGATTTGTTCATGCTCTGTGATGGCTCTGTGATGGTTGATTTGTTCATGCTCTGTGATGGCTCTGTGATGGTTCATGCTCTGTGATGGTTGATTTGTGATGGTTGATCGTTCATGCCAGTAAAGTTCATCAACAAAAAATGTTTGCTATTTAAGAGATCATATGCATGTTTGCTATTCAAGTAAATGTGTCGGTACTATATAGCTGATGTCAAAGAAATGTGTGGGAATAAAAATAACTACATGGCATGCACTATGTGTTTTGTTATTCTGAACTTATGTGTGTGATTGGCAATGGCATACACTCTTTGGCTGTATTGCGTGTAACCCTTAATTAAGATCCTATTGACTTACCATATTTATACATGTATCCGATTGCGCTTTGTAAATTGTGATGGAGTGCAGGAAGTGCTAGTGCAAATGTGTGCGCAACTAGTGGAGCGTCACCGCTGCCACACTTGGTACAAGTCTCTCGCACCGAGTGCTCATGCATTAGTAGTGCGAGAGCCTCTTGCATCTGAAGCCGAAGGTCCTCAAGGTCCTCAAACTGAACCTGAATGTGATATCACCGGAGAAAATGAGCCTCCTAGCAAGAAGCAAAAGAAGTCCATCTCCAAGGTATGGGAGTACTACACTAAAGATATTGTCACAAAAACAGATTCAAATGGTGTGGTTACAAAGGAACATTGGGCGAGATGCAAGAAATGTACTTACAAAGCCCGATGTGAGACAACAAGAGGCACATCATGCTTTCTAAATCATTTAAAAAGCAAGCATTCTATCACTCCAGGACAGCAAATGATCAAACTAGAAAAGGGTGAAGATAGCACTGCCAATGTTCAGACATATAGATTCGATGCTGAAACTAGTCTTAGAAAGTGGCATTTAGCACTTGTTATGCATGAATATCCCTTTAATATGGTTGAACATGAGTACTTTGTTGAATTCATCAAGTCTTTGCGCCCTAGTTTTTCATTTAAGTGTCGCACAACTACAAGAAATGCCATAATGGAAATGTTCAATGAGGAAACAAAGAAACTGTATGAGCATTTCAAATCTCTTTCATGTCGCTTTTCTGCAACCATGGATATGTGGACCTCAAATCAAAATAAAGGTTATATGTGTGTCACCGTGCATTGGATAGATGATAATTGGCAGATTCAGAAAAGAATTGCTAAATTCATGCATGTTCAAGGCAGCCACATAGGCACTAATCTAGCCACAGAGTTCATCAAGAGTGTGATGCATTGGAACCTTGAAAAGAAGCTTTTTGCTCTCACTATGGACAATGCCTCATCTAATGATAAGTGTGCTCACGAACTTGTTGCAAAACTAAACAAGAAAGCTCCCTTAGTCTGTGATGGTGTTTTTTTTCATGTGAGATGCTTATGTCACATTTTAAACCTTGTTGCTCAAGATGGCTTGAAAGCAGTTGCATCTTCAGTTCAGAATATTAGAGCTTCTGTTGTAATTGTAAAGAATTCACCATTACAGTGGGAACATTTTGAAGTGTGCATCGAGTGTGACTTGGATATCAATGTGGGTCTTCCGTTGGATGTTTCAACCGGTGGAACTCCACTTTTCGATGTTGAAGCAAGCTATTTATTATAGGAAGGCTTTTGAAAGGCTATTTGAGTTGAATGAGAGTAAGTACAGAAGTGTGCTCCATCGATGAGGAATGGGATAATGCAATAGCACTATGTAGGTGTTTGAGGAGACTTTATGAGGCTACATTGATTTTCTCTCGGTACTACATATCCCACACAAATCTGTTTTGGTGGAAATTGTGAGATTAAGTTAGCTATTGAAGAGTGGTGTCACAGTTCTGATATAACTATTCACGCCTTAGCTATGGCAATGCTAGCAAAGTATGACAAGTATTGGCAGAAATCCAACATAGCACTTGCTGTGGCGTGCTTTCTTGATCCAAGGTACAAGAAAAAATTAGTAGAGTATTTTATGAAAAAGATATATGGTGAGGAGAGAGCTGTTCTTGAACTTCATACATTCATGACTATTGTGAACCAATTGTTTCAAGCATACATGTCTATCACACCTCAAGTTGCAAAGCCTACAGCTGTAGGATCTAGTGTGGCTTCTCACCCACTTGGCGATGACTTGGGTGTTCTTGAAATTGAAGAGTTCTTGTATGATAGCCCTGTGAGTGTGAAAAGAAACAATGAGAATTCTGAATTGGATATATACATGAAAGAACCAAATTTTCGATGGATTGAAAGTGAAGATGGTCCATTTGACATATTGTCTTGGTGGAGGGCTAAACAAGGGATTTTCCCTACTCTTTCACGACTAGCTCGTGATGTGTTAGCCATTCAAGTGTCAACCGTTGCATCGGAGTCGGCATTGAGTCTTGGTGGATGTGTCGTTGATCCTTTTAAGTAGTCGGTTAGATCCGAGGTGGTGGAAGCCCTAATTTGTACCAAGGATGGACAACATCATCTAGAAGAGGTAAAAATATGTCATCCATTTCATATGTTATACAATTTCTATTTTTTCCTTTACTAATAGCAAGCGTTATTCATTTCATAAAATTTCAGCTTCTAAGGAGAAGATTGCAGCGTTGATTGATGAGTTCGACATGGAGTATAAAGCCAAAGCATGTGATTCACTGTAGACACGACTTGAGAGGTTTGTTCATTCTCCTCCTTTGTTCTATTTTTGCTTTCTTGTTAATCTTGGTTTATAAGATAGTCTTGACATTGTTTTAAGTAAAAGATTTTGTCATATGTTAGTATGAGAAGTACCAACAGAATTTGCAATGGCACTCCTGATTGTGGTAATGATATGGCCAAGATGGCACTCAAGAAATGAATTTCTTGATTTCACTATTTGTCTGAATGTTTGATACTTGCTTGTGTTGCAGAATTGCATGTGCAGCACCAGCCACATATTAGAACATAAAATCTGTTGTTTGTATCTTCCAAGAATTTGAGTTGCAAAACCGAATGTGTCCAGGATATCTACCAGTAGGGATAAGTTGTCGACCGATATGCATTTGTCATCTTGAATGGTAAGCAGGCTATAGACGTGCATCAATCAATAATTTTCTCCTTTGGTTGAAAATAGGTTCCATACCAAAGTTCCAACCGGATAAAGTAAGAGAATAGGATTATGCCAAACCATTTGCATGATATATCCTGCTTTTCATTGTGCCAAATACAATGACCATGGGTCATCTTTGCATCCACATTGACGAGCTCCGGTCTAGGGATATTTCCATTTGCATCGATAGCCAAGGGCTTGCCATTTAACATCATGACTTGGCTCTGTAAGTTGCCATCTTTGGGAGTGAGATGGTACTCCTCTCTCATGGCTCAGCGAGACTCAACAAAACCGAGGATGTGCATGTTCTTTCGCTATTCTTCTCTGCGGTGTCGCATGGGCACCTTCACTTATCCTGAACACTCTTGTTCGATTGTTACGTGTTGCCACCGAGGAATCACCATTTAGAATCATATCGTTCACTTAAAACTCTGAATGTTTCAAAACTTCTACACACAATAATAATGAACTCTTAATGATTCTGATAGACGAGGACCGATATCTTGATGATTTGAGTATAGACTATTGGCTGCATTTCATTATTTATCTTGACACTTTTTAATTGCTATACTTTCCATTTTAACTTTATTGTTGCCTTTTGTTTTGTAGGATGAGACTATGGTGGCGAATGAGAATGATTATTGCTTGAGATGTTGCTAGCTTAATTTAGTACTCCTTATGATGTAATCTAAATATTATTGACTTGTCGTATTGTCTCTTTATGAAACATGGAGTTGTATTGTCACTTTATGAAACATGGAGTTGTGGACCTCGATCATTTTATCGACTTATTGTAATATTATTTACGTATCATTCTATGTTTTGAAACTTATCATCGGCTAGCTAATCAGTGTTATATGTGTGCTTTATGCGGTATCTGTTTTTCGCGTTATCGACAAAATTATTCGATCTGCATCAATTCCGCTCCGTATTCGATTCGAATCCGCTACCGATATTATCCGTGCCATATCCGTATCCGGTGCTATCCGAATCCGATTCCGAATCCGACAAAAAATATGGTTTAGGATATGGAAAGAGTGATATCCGACCGAATCCGATCCGATTGCACCCCTACACGTGGGTGACAGATGGATAGGAGTTGTGTAGGGACAGAGGTGGAGCCTTTGCTTTTGCAGTTTTGCCTTTAAAAATCTTTACTGTTGGATCACTCAAAACCCTATCAGGTCAATCAGGTTTTTCTAGCTCAAATGCAAATGACCAAAATCAAATCGGAGGAAGAGGTAGCCACTCAGTTGCCTAGCTGGCTTTAGCCGGGACATTGTTGACATGACTGCCTTCGGCGCCGTTCGTGTCCTCGCACTTGCCTCAGCTTTGCCGTCCATCCACGAGGCCGTCGCGCCACACTTGCTAGACTCTCCTTCAGGTGCCACCGGTATCGCCATGTCTCCTCAACATGCTTGACTTAATTGAAAGGTTTTCAATCTGGTTTGAATTTTTGCATTATTGTTTCTAAAAGTTTTGGAATTGATTTTTTGCAATCTGATTTGTAAGTTCTCGATTTTTTTTGTTTTTTTTTGCAATCTGAATGAAGGTGTCCTCCATATGGACGTCCTCAAAATAGCAGGTCTCCCACTTTATCCCCAGTTAAGCATACTAGCAAGAATAACGCACTACGCTGCGTCGCGTACGACGGTACAACATGAAAAATTTGAGAAATTTGATCGTATGTTCGGTTTTCGCATTTTTTAAAAAATATGGGTCGGTAGTACCCGTCGGTGAAGCTATTATCAACCTTCAACGAATCTGTGTTTTTTTAAAGAAAACCCCGACTAGGACCCGTCAGCGAATCTACGGGCTACTATAAACCTTCGACGAATCTGTGTTTTTTTTAGAAAACCATGGCTGCTTTTTTTTATGCATTTCGGGAAATTTGGTTATATTTTCGGTTTTCATATTTGTTTAAAAAATAGGTCGTTAGGATCTACTGGTTGCTATAAACCTTCGACGAATCGGTGTTTTTTTTAGAAAACCGCGGTTACGACCCTTTGGCAAATCCATAAGTTGCTATAAACCTTTGACAAATCTGTGTTTTTTTAACTGTAGAGGGACATAAAGTAATTTATTTTTTTTCTAGGGTCCATTTCGCAAAAAACAACCTAGAGGGCCTAAATGCAAATCACGGAGGGACCTAAACATAATTTTTATATTTCTTGGGTCTATTTTATTAAAAAACCGTCGAAAGGACCTAAACGCGATTTCTAATTTTCCGGAGGACCTAATCGTGAGGGAGGATGAGGTGGCATGGCTCAATGGGCTCCAATCTTTAGCTTTATAATATATAGTATACTAGATCAATGCCCGTGCATTGCTACGAAAAATAAAATTGGTAACGAAACATAAAGGTCAAGCAATAAAAGAAAATTGTGCTACAAGATCAAACATCTATTTCTCCTGATTACAAAAGTTTTTATGGTTTCTTCTCCGGTATGAATTGAAACCAAATGTTGTACGTAGCACTGCAACATTTTTTTCCTTCACGTGCAACATTTTGTTACAACACGTGCAACATTTTCCTTCGACAAATAGTAAAATTCGCTATAGTAAACGGATGTTGCAAGCGTTTAAAAAAATGTTTCACGCGTTGACATAAAATATTGCAAACGTAGAAAAAAAATGTTGCAAGAGGCGTCCGATGGAATGAATAGAAATTGGACATCTGAGCGCTAGTTTCTCCCCTTTTATAAAGGCTTCTCTCTCGTTCTAGAATCGTCCTATTGACGCACTTGCCGTAAAATGTAACTTTCGGCGGCTGTAAATCAAATCAAATCTTTGTAATAACGATGAATGATATTGTTTCTAGATAATCCGTGTGCTAATATTTGTTAAGTGTAGATTAGTAAAGGAATTTTTTGGAAAATGATTCGACTATATTTATTCTCTTTGAAATCCTACCCATGCAGATTTCTTTCTTCCTTTTTTCTTCCGGGGAGGAAAGAATATTGCTAGGGATTCGCTCGGACGCGCCTATGGGGAGAGAAAAACGGACCGCTGCCACCAACTGCAAATTAAGAATAGTAGAGATATTGGAGAAAATTCTATTCCTAACAAAGGTAATGAATATTCTAATATCCAATTGAAAGCTTTCCAATTTCATAGCTAACAAGCCAAATCTTTTCAATGCGGTGACGAGCTCGTCGTTGGCGACTGTGGAGCCGCCAGGGGTGAGACCGCCGGTGGGTGAATTGGGGATGGTAAAACTATCTTCAGCGGTATCCCTTTAGCTTCCAAATTCCTTCCTAGACAGATCCCAAGCACTCCAACGAATTCCCTTCACGGTTCTCTTCGAAAGGGATTTAAAGAGAGAATCTCTATACAAAACCTTTCGAGAGGATACTGCTGGAGATGATAGGAATGAAGAGAACGAATATGGGGAAGGGAATAAGAAAAGAGAAGAGAGTAAAGAAAAATTGCTAGAGATAGTCTAAAGCATCATCGGCTGGCGAAGAGAGGCAGAGTGTGACCATTGCATGCGTTTGCAGTTGTACCCGCGTGGATTAGCCGCCCCCATGTCTCGGGTCCCACACGCTTAGGTTTAGCACTAACTACACGTTGTTTATATTTCCAAGGACAACATTGTTCATATTTTTCCAGCGTCTAGCTCGTCCTGTACGGTAGGGTTCGGCTCGCTTCCGCCCCTAGCGCAAACACCGATCTACGGACTTCGGCGCCAAATTCCGACGTTCGAAAACGATAGTGAATGAATCGATGGCGTATCGAATCCTTTCGGCACGTAGACGACAAATCCAAACGCGACGCCCCCATGAAAACAATAGTGCGTGTGTTTCTCTCTCTATATATTTTACTTCTAGAAGTAGTTACTTCCAACTCTAAAATACCATCTAAATAAAATTAAAATATTTCTTTATCATTTTAGATACACTCATACACTAATTATAATATACTCCAATATGAACCACATAAAAAAATTATAAGAGAGTCCATAAATTTTAACGTATTTGCAAATACCTTCATATATGCATATAAAAAGAAGTATGTCAAAAAAAATATGCATATCACCTCTGAAAAAATGTACATACCACCTAGATGATCTTATATACTCGTAATCTACGCGTACATACCATCCGTTGCACAAGATATCCTATACGTTGTGAGATACGATATAGAGAGTAATTACCCCAAAAGTAAAAAAAAAGAGGCTTCCTCTCTCTCTCTATAGGAAAATGATTCTATACTCCTAGGTGTACGTACTCCCACCTCCAATATACCATTTAAATGATGTTGTTATACCTCTTTATCCTTTTGAGTATACTCTAATACTAATTATAAGATACTCCAAAGTGAGTTCCACGAAAAATTTCATTAAAGTCCACCCTTTATAGCAATATTTGTTTATATATTACTTTTATATATGAAAAAGGGTGTGTAGTAAAAAAATAAAGGGTTCTGATTAAATTTTTTTAACCATGTTGCATTGGAGTATCTTAGAATTATTATTAGAGTATACCGAAAGTAATAAAGGAGTATAAAGTGTTCATTTAAGTGGTATATTAGAGGTGAGAGTATGTACTCGAGAATATATATAAAACTTATATATATATATAGGAAGCCTCTTTTCTATATATAGGATATAATTACTATATATAGCTTTTCGTATCTCTAGCGTATATGGGGTATCTCATGCGACGGAGGGTATGTCTGCGTAGTATACAAGTATATAAGATCATCTAGGTGGTATGTACATTTTTTAGAGGTGGTATGTATATTTTTGGACATACTCCTTTTATGTGCGATATGAAGGTATTTGCAAAATACGCTAAAAATTATGGACTCTCTTGCAATTTTTCATGTGGCTCACATTGGAATATCTTATAATTAGTGTATGAGTGTATCTAAAGTGATAAAGAGTATTTCAAGTTCATTTAGGTAATATTTCAGAGGTGGGAGTAACTACACAGGAGTAAAAGAGTATAAAGATATATTATATATATATATATATATATATATATATATATATATATATATATATATATATATATATATATATGGGCACAGTGCAAACCACCCATTCCGTGAAAACCATCCGAAAAAGTTTTGAAAAATTCTCAAAAAATTACCATATGTAGGGGAGGTGAACTTCTACAATCCTACAAAATTTGAAGATGAATCTCAATCGCATTTGAAAGATATGAAAAAGACTTATCTTTTTCATATCTTTCAAATGCAATTGAGTGTCATCTTCAAATTTTGCAGGATTGTAAAAGTTCACTTTCCCTACATATGGTAATTTTTTTTAGAATTTTTCAAAACATTTTCAGGTGGTTTTCACGGAGTTTTCACAGAATGGATGGTTTGCACCACATATTTGCCCTGTATGTATGTATGTACACACTCATACATATATAGGAAGTCTTTTCTGTACTCCTGAGAGTTCATACTCCCACCTCTAATATACCACTTAAATAAACGCTTTATACTTCTTTATCTCTTTTGGTATACTCCAATAATAATTTTAAGATACTCCAATATAACATGATTAAAAAATCATTAGACCTTTTATTTTTTTACTACATACCCTTTTCCATATGTATAACAAATATATAAACAAATTATGTTATAAAGGGTGGATTTTAATGAAATTTTTTATAGAACTCACTTTAGAGTATTTTATAATTAGTATTAGAGTATACTTAAAAGATATGGTGCATGCATCGTTCCGATCGATCAATTACATGATGTCGCCATGTCGGCATCACCATCTCATCACCGCATTTAAACCGCACAATTTGCTCGCGAATAACAGCTAGAATAATTGGAGGCGCTTGCAATTACTTAACCGGTAACCCAATGGCTAAGTGCAGGTAACCTAGTGTGGATTAGTATAATGTTGGAAATATGCACAATATTTTCATTTCAGATTTAATTATCACGCAACTGTTAGAAAAGACTAGTGATACATGTATAAATCAGCAGACTACATATTGTACTTCAAAATATATACTTAAGAATTAAAAAATAATAAAATCGATAGGCCACATGAACAACTTACAATGAACAATGAACTTGACGAAGAACAAAAAGCAGCGCAGGCATATTGAAGAAGAAGCTGACCGCAGATGCGCTGCCCAGAAACTTTATTGCTGCCCCGTGCAGATGATCTTTGCTACAACAGCTTGAAGAAACCACTCACCGGTACACGACAAGGAAAAGTCGACGCGGTTCAATTGCTCAACCTCACGGTACAACTACCCAAAGAAGAGAAAGAAGAATGGACGGGAAATTCGGTGTCTATTGGCATAGCCATTTCTAGATCCTTGTATAGACGCATATCAATTACTCACTAGTAGCTTATGACATTATGTTAATTTACTCGCTGTAACTGACGATATTTTGACAATTAAATCGAATAGAAACAGATGTTTAAATCACATTTAAACATAATGAATAAAGAGATAGGTGGATTCAATATACTAGGAGATACTTTACAATATGGCGTGGTGGCGTGGTGATTACAAGTTACATGAATTTCCACACGATAATATACAAATACGAGTGTGCATGTGTTTAGCTAAAGTTCACCTCATATCATAGTCACACTAAGTGTCACTTATCTTTTCTCGGCTGGATTAATCATTATAGTGTTAAATCATATTCATACCTACGTTAAATTTTAAAAGAAATGGGACTCTCGGGACAATTTGTGGGGTGTAATACGTACGTGCGTGCACACGCACGCATTGCACCGATCGTGCGAGCAGTGTCGCCGTCACTGCCGGTTTGATTGGACGGTGATCGAGAGGCTGTGCTGTGCCGTACTGCAGACGATCGAGCTAGCTAGGCAGGCGTATCGATCAGGCTGTCCTCCCGGAAAATGTCTCCACCTGTGTGATGTGATGGGTGTGGCAGCATTGCATTATTGCTGCGTTCTACGCCGAGACACGCACGCACGAGTGCATGCACCTGAGACTAAACCAGTTTCGATCGTACGTACGTCTTCCCTGTGGAAAAAATAAACTGAGCGTCCGTGGACGAATACTAGGTGCATGTGTGGATCTGTGAAGACGATTAAAATCTTCCTAAAATTTCGCGAGATCCCGTTTGTTGAAGTTGGATGTGTTTTAAAATGTCAACTGAAGTAAAAAAAATAAATTACTACATTAATCTTCAAAAAAATATCAAAGTTTTGGTTTTTCAACAAATTTTTACAGAAAATGACTTTCTTAAAGGTTATTGATCAATTTTCAGTCAAAAAAATCAAAAACTAATAAAATAACCCGAGATCTTGGCGAGATTTCCAAGATTTGTTACAGTAATCTCGAGAATCTCACTGAGATCTTGGGTTTTTTACTAGTTTTTGACTGAAAATTGATCAATAACACTTAAGAAAGTCATCTTCTGTAAAAATTTGTTAAACCAAATTTTTGAGATAATTTTTAAAAACTGTAGAAATACTTTCAAATTTTTATACAATTATGCATACTTTATCATGATATAAAAAAATTTATGGTATCATCCTAATAAGCGTAGGATCATACGTAAAAATGTTCAAAATAATTTAACTTCATTTGTTATCTTTCAAAAATCAAAAACTGAATGAACATAATTGGGATAGTAACTTGTTAGAATTTTATAAATTTTTCGAGTGTGATCATGATCCAAAATTTTTATAAGAGCTCAAGAATTGCCTCAGTAACATTCTATAAAACTTTTAACTTTTTTGTTTGCTCAAACAAATCTATGTATACATTGAACTTCATTTGTTATATTTCAAAAATAAAAAAACAGAAAGAACATAAATAGTACGGTGCACTTGTGAGAATTTTATAAATTCACTGGAGTGTGATAATGATTCAAAATTTTTAAGAGATCTTAAACGTTTCCTTAGAACCCTTCTGCAAATTTTTTTAAAAAATTAAACCTTTTTTATTATTGAAGCAAGTCTATGTATTAATTATCAGGCTTTCATTAGGATGTAACACTGTTAGAATTTTTGGAACCTCATGAAGTTTGATCATTATATAAAAATTTTATAGAAACATTAATGATACATCAGGAATATCCACAAAATTTTTAAAAACTTTTTAATGTGGTTTGTACCATTTTTCATTTGAAAATAAGGAAAAGGGCTCAATGGCTCGTGCTTGTTCTGCGCTAAGCTCTCTCAAGAAATAAATTGCTTACTCCTCGCCAAGAACAAAAAAAAAAGAACTAAGTTGCTTAGTGCTTACTCCTCTCGATGTGAGGAAGGCTTAAAGCAGAGCCTTTATCAGTGAAGCAGAATTGATGATTGTGTCGTAAACCAAATACTTTAGCATCTATTATAATGGCCTGTTTTGTATGTCCCATTAGGAGTTAAGTCCTGACAAATTATGTTAGCGTAATTTAGTCTCGTATCTCTTATATACAAAGTTACTTTCTCCGCTGCTGTATAAAGAGTGGCTGAGGGCTTTCACTATACACAAACCAACATATTAACAAACCAGAGGGAGAGACTATGAGGGGCTATATCTCAGTGTTCTACTTTCTTGCTTGATTGTTGGCAATGCAAAAACAATATTATAATATCGTCTAATCTATTTTGATGTCATACAAGGGTTTCTTTGTATGATGCTAGGTAAGAGGTGGATCCAGGCCACACATGTCACTGCCACAAGACTTTACATTTGTTTTTTTTTCTTTATTAGAAGGATAAATATTGAACCAATATAGAAAGCTAAGGGCCGGAGAAAAATAAAGTAGACTTTACGTTTGATAAGCAAGATATTACTACCTCTGTTCATAAAAGAAAGACATTTTTGATATTGGTATTAGGGGTGGGCATTTTTAAACCGAAACCGAAAAACCGAACCGAACCGAACCGAATTAACCGATTATTTCGGTTTTTTCGGTTTTCGGTTTTCGGTTCGGTTTTTATTTTAGTGTTAATCGGTTTTCGGGTTTCGGTTCGGTTTCTGCCTCTTAAAACCGAAGAACCGAAGAACCGAGATATATCGTTTTGAATCGTCGCTCATCGCCATTCGGCCCATTCTACTCAGCCCGTTCCCCATTCCCCATTCGTTCTCCTTCTCCACGCGGTGCCCCGCTGCCACACATGCTCCTCCTCCACGACGAGTCGACGACCAGCCACCACTCTCTCAGTCTCTCAGAGTCTCAGTCTAGGTCCGCGCCTCCACGCCGCCTCCCACGCGGATTTCGCCCACTCCGGGTCCGCGCGGGTCACGGCCCTTGGCCCATGGCGGCGGCGCATGGGGACCGGATCCAGTTGTCCTCGGGCAGAGGCGCTCGAAGGCGGCCGGATCTGTAGTGGATGCGGCGTGGAGGCGCTTGGCGACCGGATCTGTAGTGGAGGCGGCGTGGAGGCGCTCGAAGGTGGCCGGATCTGTAGTGGAGGCGGCGTGGAGCTGCGACCTAGTACTCGTAAATCCTTGGCGACCAATCAATTGAGCTGGGGGGAAGTGCGTGGTCGACGAAGAGGATGCGTTGGACGCGGAGGTGAGGTCGACCATTTGGCTTTCCTGTATGCATTGTTAAATGTTGCTTGATAAATATTTCAGAGAAAGTGAAGGAGAATTCGAGTATGGCAACTACAGGAAGGAGGCCTTGATTTGTATTCTGTTGTATCATATCTTTATTAGGAAAAGTATGATGTAATAACAATTGTTGGTCACAGCAATTTAGCAAAGGTAGATCAAATTGTTCTTTATCAGGAAGGTGACTTCTTTTGGAATGTCAGATTTGTTTTTCTTGTTCTCTGTTGGTATGAAATTTCTTTGGAACTCCATCTGTTAGTCATAACCTCCATGCCGTAGCAATTCACTTGAACTGGAGCAAAGCAAGAGAACGATACTGATAATCCTGGACCTAACGCCCTTTCTCCGATTGATTGCTGCTGGTGGTTGGAAATTCGGTTTACCGAAAAACCGAAAAAACCGAACCGAATTATTTCGGTTTATTCGGTTCGGTAAATAATTCGGTTCGGTTTTTTCGGTTTTTCGGTTTCGGTTCGGTTTCCGTCTCTCAAAAACCGAATTTTTTAAAAACCGAAAAAACCGAACCGTAAAAACCGAAAAAACCGAATGCCCACCCCTAATTGGTATGGTCTAAAACGCACCTTTAACAACTAGTAATTTCTATTACAATAAATTTATAAAATCTAATAAAATTGTACTTCCATAATAGTTCTCTTTGAGTCGTCTTACGGGTTACGAGTACAATGCGGGGTGGGTAGGATCATTTCATTAACTTACTTGTACTTGTGACCCGATTAATTTAAGGACATCACATCACTAGACAGGACACTGTTGCATAGACATTCGTGTGGCAGGCTGGCAGCCATTGTTGAATGAGCCAAGTTAAGTAGCTAAAGGGATTGAACTGTTCATATACCGGTTCGACTCCTACAGGCGTGCCACGTGATCGATCTGACCAAACCTAGTTGCAGGGTAACTTAACTCCACACGTATATGCATATGTACTTTCACTGTTTAATTAATTGCTTCTACAATTCACCTACTCTCTTTTTAAGTGACATTTTTTTTACAGTATACGAGATGCGATTTTGACAATTACCTTTTATAACTTTATCATATTATATACAATTAAAATTATAATATCTTGAAGGTATTTTTAGCGACAAATCTAGCGACATAATTTTTATATCACTAATCTAGATAGTTTTAAATATATTAGTATTCAAACTTTGAAAAAAAATTAACCGCATAGACTCTAAGCATCTTTGAAAAGATCTGGAGGAGTAACTCGTGCTGGCCGGTCACTTTTCTAGCTCTGGGAAGTTGGAAATGGGCTACATAGCAGTTAAGCTTAGTACCAGTACTGATCACTGACACCGACCTAATTCGATCAGGCATGATAACTGCACATGCCACGGGCATGCATTACAGTAACCCAAAAGGGCAGAAATCGATTGCGACAAGATCAGCACGCGCTCCGTATGAACCATGCTCCCTTCGTCAAAAAATTATAAGGCGTAATTTTTAAGTGGTTTTATTTATAAATATAGAGTATATTTTATGTTTTAATAAAGAATTAATATAGTTTTTTCTTCTGTACCGTAATAAATATCCACATTTAGTTTATATTCTTTACATGTATGATTTGAATATAGTATTTAGGGATAACTAGTTATTTTTAATATCTTCTTGATCTACATGCCAAGATAGAGTGTGCATTGTAAGTTTGGACGAAATGAGTACTTTTTTTAGCACATAGGCCAAGAAGATATTGAAAATAATTTGATTATCTCTAATTATTATCACTAAATACTATATTCAATACATACATAAAATAAATATTTATTAAAGATATAAAGAAAACATTACACTAATTTTATATTAAAATATAAAATACACCTTATATCTATAAATAGGATCATTCAAGTAACACGTACCGTAAACATGGACAGACTATAACTCGAACTGCCTTAGCTAGGACACTATAGACAGGGCAGGTACTTAGTAGGTCCCTTGATTGCCTTTTCAGCTTTTCAAATACCGGAAATTAGGCTTTAATTAACTTTAGGTAGCGTTTCCTATGCTGCTTATTGGAGTTTTGTTAGGTACAGCGTGAAAGTTGTACTTCCGTACTGTATAACTTTTGCAGGTTTGTAATTATATATTCTTTGATACAAATTAGTGGTCTTAAAGTGTTACGCTGGAGATAACACCAATATCCAGAATATATATATAGCTTATATATACATACTTATCAAACTATATATATATATATATATATATGTGTGTGTGTTGATAGTTTGATGGTACGATAAATTGAGCTCTGGGCTCTGGCGCGCGGTTTGTACGTATAACATCGCTCTACTGAACAGAAAAAGGGCAAGCAAAAGAACACATGCATGGTCACTTAGTCAAAGGTTAAAAGGTAGCAGAAGGGAGAAACGACAGCCCAACCCCACCATGTACATGCCAACAAGACCACGGAGCCGCACAATTAGCACATGATCTCTATCTAAGCACCCCATTAGTTAAGTTTACATGAGCTATTTTCTCTTGGCTATGGATTAAGAAATTGAAAATAACTAGAGTACCTCTAATTATTATCTCTAATCACTATATTCAATACATACATATAAAATAAAAACTAAATAAATCTAGATATTTATTAGAGGTGTAAACGCAGCACCACACTAATTTATATTAAAACCGTAAAATATAGTCTATATTTGTAGATAGGATGTTGAAAAAATAAGTCTATAAACTTGGCCACCACTCAGCATGTATCAACCTCGGATTACCCTGTCCTTTCGCGCACATGACGCAAATTGTCACTTGCAGAGTTAATTAATCGATCCTCACCGATCAGTCATACACACGACAAAACCTGACTCTGCTGTCCTGATCACAGATGCCGCATGCACGTAGGATTAATGCTTTTTCTTAATGAGACGCACACAGATCTTAATTACAGAACCGGACAGGGAAGATCTAAACCGGAAGAGCACAAGTTTGTTTTGTCTAGCGCTACCTTGGAAAAGTTTTGTTGCCATACTGAAGTTAAACAAGTTTTACCTGTTTTCACGACTGACGACGTTTTAACTTTCGCACTTTCTTAGCTTCAGATTTTGACCTTTTATGTGCTACACTTCCTTTGGAACGGATATCAGTGCAGTCCCTATCAACCAATACAACTTAAGCAGATATTTGTGGATCGTTTAATTAAAAAACGATGATTCGTATCTTCTGAAAATACTATTAAAAACACCATACTATTATTTTTACATAGTATAGGTACTATAGCAAACACCATTTCTGACTACTGCTGATGATTAGAGTCGTTCGCCTTCTCGATCGAACGGTCCAAACAACTGAGCACTGTGTAAGTTACGGTTCACATATGACCGCACAGGGTCCTTTTTCATTCTTTGGCTCAGACTAATGGCTCTGACTAACTTATAAGACAGGTGAATGCATCTATGCCCTCTTCGCGACAGGGATCGTTTACTTGGCTTCTGCATTAAGCCGAAAGCGAGCACGTCATGTTTCTGTTAAGGAACAGAGTGTGAACACACCTCTTGGCGTATCAGGCTGGGAATTAATCTATCTAATCTCACCGGTCGGTGTAATCAAATGCATATTAACCACACATAGGGCTTGTAAGGCCCTGTTTGAGCCTTTGAGGGCGTAAAACTAGTTTCGGCTTAAAAAACCAGTAAACCCTCTAAATATAGTTAACTTTTAAGTTGTTTTTGGCATAAGTTAAAAACAACATATAACTATCGAAAACTAAAAGTTAAAAGCAGGCTAAGACGTGTTTTTATAGTTTGTTATTGACAGAAATTAGCTGTTCACCAAACATCCTCTTATAAAAAAAACTACCGTTACTTTTCAAAACAGAAAGGAAAAAAAATAACTTCTAAAAAAAAACTACACCTCCCTAACAGGTCTTAAGTACATACCACTCGCCGCTGCCGTGTATTATTGCTAATGCAAGTCACTTCAATGTGGTTTGCAATGTGGAGATCAGAATTGAGGTCGTGTTACCGGCTGCCTTACGGCACAATTAGGTGTGTAACTGGTATGACTCGCTAAAGACGGTCATGTTATTTTTGCTCGACGTTTTTCTTTCCTTCTTCTTCTGAATGTGTTACCCTGCAAATACTTGCAAACAGAGTCGTGTATCATCATTACTACTACACATGCATGGAAATGGAACCTAATAATGCCTAAACCTTCCAGTATAGCGATTTATCCTGCCCGACACTGGTCACCTGACCTGTCCAAGAATTATTCACGTGAGAGCTCCAAATCCTTTTCGTTTCAGTTGATTTGGTAATTTGCATTCCAAGTTAGCTTGTTTAGGGTAGTCTAACCTTGTGTTTTATAAAGCGATATCTAAAGGAAAAAGCGATAAACCAATGTATAATTTCTCAATCCATAATTTCCATGAAGCGGTGTCTGAGGAGAGAGAGAAGCGATAAACCAGGTCATGCACCACAAACACACCTTGATCAAGACGCGAAATGTCCAACCCGATTTTGCTTGTTTCATCGTCTTGATGCCTGCGCCGACCGGTTTCTTGCATGAGACACGGTTTCTTTGTTTTCCTTCTCTCCTTCCTTAATTCTTATGTCACATGATTTTTGCTTAGTTGGTAGCGTAATTAATTCATGGACACCAAATTTGAAGTGGAGGTTGGGACGCCTTAGCCACCGGATCGTAGTATAGGTATATACTCCTCCGTTTCTAAATAGTATATATCATTCTAACTTTTAAATTTTGTTTTTAAATATATATCATACTACAATCAACCATTCATTATTCCTAAAATTATTTATTATTGTAGAATAAAGTAACTCACACTATTCAAAAGTAATAATTAAGCCAATAATAAAAAATAATTAATTATTTCTATATGTATCTCGATTAAAATATAAAATCTTAAAACATAACCTATGCAAGGACGGATAGAGTACTTTTATTTCATGGTAGGAAAGCAAGTGCCGGCGAGCAGTGGTGCTCGGAGATCCGTGCTGACAGAAGGCGAAGGGGGTGGCCAGGCCATGATGCGGAGCCGAGCGCGGCAGCTTTTGCGCGCACGTGGGATTGGAATTGGACTTGTGCGACGTCCGTTGGCTGCTTAGCCCCGCCACGTGGACCAACCGCGTGCCCTGCTGACTCGGACGTCGTGCGCCCGTCAACCGCGACAGATCCGCTCGCTGCGCCCCGGGGGCCACCTCCACCTGGCCTTGCCTGGCCCGATTAATTAACAGAAATGCTTACTAATTGGCAAACTTTTTTTTTGAGGGACAAGAAAATTAGACGGCAGGAGCTCTTCTAGGTAAACTAAATTCAACATTGTCTGTTCATTTTTTTCGATCTAATAAATCGGATTAGTAGTAATTATTTATATTTTCTTACTCTCGCTGATCATCTATATAAGGTGCATTTTTTAAGTGCTGGTGTTCAGATTTATAAGGCGCATATATCTCTAGAAGCAACTTTTCATAATATTTTCCAGTAATACCCCTGGTGCATGGCTGCATATGGCTTGAGTCGATAGTAGTGCTGCGTATTGAATGAAATCATTAAATACAATAGTTAAGAGAGTAACCGCACTTTAGTCCTTTGTAATATTTATTGGTTTATGTACAAAATGAAAAGGCGCCTTATATAGATGAACACAAGAAGTAGTTAGTAGTGTAGTAGAAACATTCTTAACAAGTCAATAGCTAGAATTAATTTCTACAATCCACTATATACTACCAATATAATATGTATGTAAAATTTCTCAAAGGCAAATCTTATGGACCGATCCCCTATTTTCTTTGGGCAAGTACTTAGGAAGAAGGAAAGAATCATGCTATGATTTTGTGGGCCACATAATCTCCTATAGATTGTCCAGCACCATTCCATTATGCTTCTCCCGTTTATGCTCTGTTTGAAACGCGTGATCCTTTCTTCCGTTCCCGCGGGAGTCGAGGTGTTTCCTGCGGAAATTTTACGTCCTAATCGGAGCAGTAGTATTTTGCGGGGGCGGCCTCAGAGCATTCCTCTAGGGTGATGTCTTCATGCTCCCTGAAACACTCAACTTTCAGCGACGACTTTGAAAATTCCCCGCTACATATATGAATCCCGATTTTTGAATATGCACGCGAGTCCCTTTCGCTCATGAGTTACATTAGACGTCTCCTCTTTGTACGACGAGAGCGACAGTGGATCGCAAGGATCGATCTCCCACGCGCATGTACGTACCCCAGTGGCTGCTCAGGCGATACATACATGCATGTGCCGAACGCTTCGACGCGGGTGACACCGACGCCTCTGGTGCTGTAAGCATCACTCGCGTTAGTTCACCCTCTGCCTCGCTTGTCGCATTGCAAATTGCGAGCCTTGGAAGCTTGCGCCGCGGGTGAACTCAACAGACAGGAGTTAGGCGCAAACGAACGCTTTTAACTTGCTCGTTTGTTCGTTTGCAGCGGCCGGCATCTTTTGATCGGGAGCAGTTAGTTTCTTGGCTCGTGAAGCTGCGAGAGATCGAGAAACGTGGCGGTCGGTGCAGGCGAGTAACGATGTAGTACGGTGCACTAGAGCTGATTAATTAAGCAGCAGGTTAACGATAGGGCAATGAGATGGTCACCGACCGGCCACCGTGAGCACGCTACCTTTAGAATCTGTTTGGGGTTCTAATAAGGCCTGTTTGTTTAGGTTTAGTCTTTTTGATTTATAGTTTAAAGTTAGTTTTTTGGTTTAAACAGCTTAAAAGTTAATAGCTTTTATAAGCTAATAGCTTTTATACATGATAGAGGTGTTTAATTTTATCTAATTTTAGCATTATTAGTCTAAAACCAACCATTAATAAGCAAAAAAAAAGCCTCTCTCTAGTGGCTTATGGCTTTTAGTTATATAGAGACTTATGGCTTTTGAAAAATTCAGATAAAAAGCTACTCGTTTGTTTAGGCTTTAGCTTTTTGGCTTTTAAACTAATAAAAAAGTCCAAACAAAAAGGCCTAAGCCAGTTTCAGCTTTCGAAAAACCAGTAAACCCATCTAAATAACTCAGTTTTTAAGCGATTTTTAGTATAATCTAAGAGTCATACAAATAACTAGTAAAAGCTAAAAGCTGATAGCTAAGCAGGATCTATTTTTGCAGCTTTTTGCTAAGAAAAAATAGCTGTCTGTTAATCAGTCTTTTATGAAAAGCTATAGTTGCTTTTTAGTAAAAAAACCTAAAAAATAGTTTTTCAGAAAAGTTATAGCTTTCCTAAACGGACCCTTAGTTTACTAGCTAGTAGCACACATGCACAGGTAGTGTTGGTGCCGAGGAAAGTGACACCTAATCCTGAACCTTTCCTTTTGTGAGGTGTGCCATGCCACGCGCTACCTAGCTAAGTTCCAAGATGTGAGGTCCATGTATGTGTGCCGCCAATCAGGGGTGGAGCCAGTCTAATTCAAAGCCTCAGGTTAGGCCAACTATTTTAGACCAATTTGTGATTTTTGAAGAGATTTTATTATTTTCGGCTGGGCTTTCCATATCAAGCTTGAGGCTATGATCCAGATGATCCGAGACTTAGCTCCGCCACTACAGCTAATGACACGTTGTATATGCGCGCAGATCCTTGGCAAAAGCATACTATCGAGCTGCACCGGAGATTATACTTATCTAGATGCGTCGCTTGGGTTTTCCGATCTGAATCTTAGCAACGCGGACCGAATGGCACGTACGGTTGGGTCAAGTGCCACTTAGTTAATAGTGCTTTTCAGTTGTTAGTACGAAGGGGCTAACAGCTCACCATGTTACATTTTGAATGACGTGGAAGAGAACTTATTTTACTTGCATCAGTGCTTGTATCTAAGATTCTCTCTCCTCTGGTTACAAGCTACTGGGTTGAATAAACTTCAATTTTTAAACTGATTTCTTCTTCCTAGTGTCTGGTTAGTTACCTGTACATAGTACCACCATTATTTTACAAAGTGGATGCAGAGTTATAGATACAGTGGGCTTAACAGTCTCCTAGTGCCAGAGCCACAGTAGTACGTCCAAGATAGATCAGATCACTAGTCAATTAGCTTAACGGAAGAATATGCAAGGCATACCAAACTAAGACCTCGGGGAGAATCTAATCTAACGCGATCGACGTGGTCCCCGGTGTACTAACCGGTCCAAAAGCCATGTAAACGAGAGCCCATCTGTTCTTACATGCACTTGTTTTTTAATCCATCCCCTAATTCCCATAGCTAGTTTATTTATCCTACTATTACTGTACTTGTACCCTTAATTCATGGAGTCCAAGGTTGCCTGTCATGCACAGTAGGCAAAACCCTACCATAGAGTTAGTAAGGGTGTGTTTGGTTGCTTGTACTAAGTGATATATGTATGAGATGATTTAAAAAAATATTATCTATATGTTGGGTTGTTTGAATGGAACCATCCCACCCTAAACGATGTGATATAAATTTGAGGAATATTCTCTATAGATGTTGACCATTCCATTCATCTAAAATAATAGAACCAAATGGTATAGAACTATCCTATCCCATTCAACCTCATCCCACTAAACAAACACACCCTAAAGTACCAAATCTGCCCCCACAAAACACCAATATTTGCATTTCCAAGGACTCCCGAACTTCCATAACTAAAACTTTGTTTAACTACGCACTGAGTGCAACCAAGGCTCTGAGTTCGGTTCTTCCCCGGTCCTAAATACACCGGTACTAGTTACATTTCGGGTGAGTTCATTCAAATTTTATTTAAAGTTTCAATTTTATAAAAAATTCAATTTCCGTAAAAGTCGGGAAAAGCTCTCATATTCCAAATGATAACCACGTTATCCCAAGTCGTCCGATCTGCAGTCGAAATTGCCTTGAACGGGAAATTGGCAGTTTAGCATGCGCGAATTTCTCGTGAGTATACTTCACACTTTGATTGCATTGATGTTTTGAGTGGACGGTCTAAACCAATTTCTAGTCTCGAGATTCATACATGCTGAGTTATACTCTTAACTAGCCATGTCGATAACTGCGATGCTTCCTACTGTCCAAGGTTTCAAATTTTGTTTTCGGATCATATCTCGGGGTAGGTTGAAATCTGAAATTTCAGCTGAATCTAGCCAAAACTCAAAAAATAAATTTGAAATCCAGTAATTTTGGGTCCGGGAAAACCAAATTTTCGACCGATTTCACCGAAATTTCTATCATTTTCAAACTCTTGTCAAATGGTCTCCCAAGGCTAGAAAAAATTAAAAAATAATGAAAAAATCATGCAACTATTTATCTATATTTTATATCTATTTGAATGCAAGATCTTGATTTGCTATCGTATTGCAGTGGATGCCCAAGATCTTGAGCCATCGACAAAACATGAGGGCAAATTCAACAAATTTCTTATTCTTTTCCTTCGAGGAATTGTTATTGTCTTGTAATGGTAAGATTATTTAGGTAAATATAGGATGGATTAAGCCTGTGACAACGCCGGTGGAAGATGAGACTTTCGTGTCACCATGAAGACAAGAATTTCTATGTCCCGTTGATGTTCTTGGTTTTCAATTTCTTCTTTGGTTATTTTCTAACGCACTGAGGTTTTTGGTTCTTAAGTGGAAGAGTATGAGGAGATTCAGGGCAGCCCATCAGCACCTAGCAGAAGCAAATGGGAGAATGCAGGGCAAGCTTAGGGATTTTCTTACTGATCTCTTATGCTAATAAAGACATAAACTTCAAGTTAGTCATTATTCATTATTTATTGCCTTTGAAGTTACAAAGCAGTTAAGATTTTAACAGTAAAAAATAGCTAACCTTCCCTTTCAAATTCCTAAATTGCACAGCACAATCACAAGAGCACAAATTCCTAAGATTTTATCATGTCATGAAAGAACAATTTTTTGAAGAATTTTAATTTGTATATGTATTTTTTTACAAAATTTTCACATGTACCTTATAAAGGGCATTACAATTCTTCACCAAAAATTTGGAGTGAAATCCGGTCCTAAAAATATCAAAACCATTCCAATTTATAGTAATTTCGATAAATAAAAGTTGAAATCTCGTCAAAAATTTATAATATCACTATAGCAATTTAATTTTTTTTATTCCACCGAGATTTAGAATCTTAGCCTTTGTCCGAAATTCAAAATCTCCGCGTGATTTTAAACCTTGCTACTGCCAAAGCTCAGCGAGCCCCCGCCCTCTGCATTGTTCACCGCTGCTATATGCAAACGCAAACGTTGTGTCCGTGCTGACGTGGCCACAGTCGATCGAGGAAAGGGACACGGATCACGAGACCTCTCGTGTGACCGGGGAGTTGAGTAGTTTAGTGCAAGTAGTTGATTAGCATTGTGCTAGTACTAATTACGCATTTTTTGTGTGCCGTAACTTACCTCTCAACCAGTGCACACGCACGGTCTTTGAGTTTTTGAGTTGACAAGCCCCAGCCCAGCCAAATCTCGCAGTTCCCGGCCGGACAGGAGACGAGGGCCACGAGAAACGCAGCATGTATCCTTGTGCCTTCCTTGGAGACGATAGTGAAGATGTACTTCTAAACCTTAGATAACATCGTAGCACTAGTAGAGTAGTAGTCCTCCTAGTACTTACTACTCTAGCGTAAAACCCATGTTTACAGGCTCAAAGAAATCATCTTCTTCTTTCTTCGCAGTCTTTCACCTTTGAAGCGGCCAATATCATGTTCGAGATGCTTGTTAGTAGCACCAGTTGGGTCTGGCCTGATCTGGCTGGCTAGGCCCAACTGTGGCAGGCCGAACAGGCTCATTAACCTGCGTAGCACCCGGGTCCAACAATGGCAACTGCATTAGCATAGGATCCGGGTCCCATGGGATTGTTCTCGCAGCAGGCCCAACCATGCCGAGCATAATTAGCCTGCCAAACACTTATGTCAGGCACCTCAACTCACATCCCATCAACTTGTGGAGACGTCAATTTTCTCAGGCATTAGCTAACTTTATGGACCAGGGTTAGAAATCTCCCCGGTCACGTTCTCCTAGGCTGGATGAAATGTAGGTATTAGGATTTTAAAAAATCGGTTCAAAATTTGCGGTACAAAAATGATAAAAATCGTTCGAAAACTGTCAGAAATAGAAGGGTTAAGAAATCAAAAAATTTTGAAAAAATTCAAAAAAATAAAAAACCGTTCCGTGGTCTTTCACAAAAAAAAACCACCCAAAACCGACCCGACTAATTGAATGTTCTTTAAAAATGGTTTTTGAGCGGTTTTTAACGGTTTTCGAACACATATATATATATTTTTAATTAAACCGGTTTACCGAGTGGTTTTGGATCTCGAACCGGAGCGTTAAGTTCGAAAACCGCAGTTTTCGAGCGGTTTTCACCGATTTTTAAACCCTGGTAGGAATGTCGGCCGAATTGAAAAGTTTAAAAAAATGTATTACTACAGTAATCTCGTTTTTCTCGGCAAGATATCGCTCTTACCGTCCGGTATATCGGCATTTTCACCCGAAATTTCAAGTTTGATGCTCGGATTTAGGTCAATTACCTTAAAAAAAGTGATATTTCATGATAATTTATCGAAAAACCATTTTTTGAGACATTTTAAAATTTTGGCAGAAACACTATCAGATTTTTATAAAATTGTATTAGCTTTTTCATCCTATAAAAAATTTATGGTACCATCCTAACAAGTGTAGGTTCACACAGAGAATTTTCTAAAAAATTTTAAATTTATTTGTTAATTTAAAAAAGTAAAAAACAAAATGAGCATAAATGAGGTAGTAATCGTGTTAAAATTTTATAATTTTCCCAGTTTGATCATGACCTAAAATTTTTATGAGGGCTTAAGAATTTCCTCATAACTCTTGTCTAAAAGTTTCAAAAAATTTAAATCTATTTTTGGTTGTCAATGAAAAATTGTAAACTCTACCAGCACATGCTCTAAAGTCTGAAAAGTGTAAAGTAGCACTGTCATAGTTTTTGGGAATTTGTTAGATTTGATGATGATCTAAAAATTTTATAGGAATATTATAGATGGTTCAGGACTTTCCACAAAAATTTTCAAATTTTTTGTGTCCTTAGAATTATGCCAAAAAATCTTGCCAAAAAAAACGACATGGTTGTGACTCGAACCCAAGACCTCATCTTCAAATGTTTTTGACTTTACCACTAGATTAGAGCTGGTGTTGCTTAACAATCCTGAGAAACTAATTTATTTATCTATGTCATACAAACCTACTTACTTTAGTACAGACTACACTCATTTATTCACTCAACCCTCAAACTTTACCTATTGGCACAAAAAAGCTCAGGCCGAAGCTCAAGGTCGCTCGCACTGTTGCCGGTCTAGTTCACCCAACTTCGGCTAACTCCAGCGCTTTTCCGGCCATCTTTGAAGGTGGAGAGCGAAATCTCGGCTGGAGCAACCGACATCTCAGACTAATTTACCGAGATTTCGCCTAGCGTAGAATATTTTGAGGTGATAAAATCTTTTTCAAACCGAAATATCATGTATTTTGGGTGATATCTCAGTATCTATTGCCGGATTAGTGTACATATTTGTCGGATATGTGTATTTGTAGGCCGGATTAGTGAGCAATTGCATAATACATCATGCAATGCAAGCAGCAACTATTTATCACAAAACTACTTCTTGTTCGTGCTAAGACCAGAATCAACATGGTAGTGGCAACTATTTATCACAAAGCAAGCAAGTTTATTAGAAAGCAAGCAAAAATTATATACCATTTAGCACTTTGTATATATTGTCATTGTAGCCTTGTAGGTGTTCATGTCCAGTTAGCCGAACCTACAGTCCAAATGGTAATTTTTTTGTTGTAGCTGCAAGAATGTACTCCACCAATAAACAAACTTTTTGCTTATCAAGCATTTCATGCATGCATGAGGCAAGCATACATGCAGTATTACTTCATACAATACTACTTATTTTATGTTTCGTTGCAGTTCTTATGATGGCAAATTATGCGGGTACCGTATGAGATCATGGGGAGCGTATCGAACCGGTTAGGTCGAAGTGTAACTACTGCAGGCATGTCATGAATGGTGGAGGGGTGACCTATCTGAAGGAATATCTGGCTGGCTAAACCGGCGATGTGAAGGTCTACCCAAACGTGCCTAAAGTGATTAGGCAGGTCATGCTCGTGAACCTCCATGGAATTCGGAAGAAGAAGAAGGATAAGGAGGCTGTGCGCCTCTGGCGAATACTCATACCATGGGTACCCCCAGCGGACCAGGACGACGTATGGGCTGCCCCAAACCCAGCTCTGGCCGAAGGCCCCACTGGGCCACGAAGGACACTCGCCTCCAACCAAACCGACCAAAGGACGGTCCGACCCCTGCCATGGGTCCGGCGCCCCGCAAGCTCCAACCAAGCCAAGGCATGTTCCGACCCCCGCCATGGGTCGGGCGCCTCACAAGCTCCGACCAAGCTAAGGCAATCTCCACCAAAGGTCGGATGCCAGCCCATCACCAGTCGACTTCGTGGTTGGCCACCTGCCCCACGGACACGACGGCTCAGAATGACCGTACGAGGGCAGGTGGCTCCTTCCCCAGACGGCGGAGAGGTTGCCGAAGTCAATCTCGGTCTCATCGTCGATCATGTCTGATGGGAGGATCGCACCCTCGAGGCAACACGGAGCCCAGCTACTCGGCATCAACACGACAAGCGGCGAGAGGGTAGGTGCGTCGCTTCCCGATGAAACAGAAAACTATGCTGCTCGATGTGTCTACCGACTCGACATGGGGCGAGCAGCGCTGGTCAGTCACCAGGACCGAAGACCAAGACTCCTAGGGGTAGGACACCCCATCCTTTCTTTTCAAAATTCCCATGTAACATGCCCCCTCCGTCTATATAAAGAGAGGCAGGACCCTCAAGGAAGGGGACGGGCTTTGACGGCTCTTTTACGATCAAACTATTCTTATTCCTCCTACTCGCACGAGGCGCGCAAGGCCTGCCCTTCACCCTCGCTTGTAACACCGTGTAACCACCTACACACAGAGCAATACAGAATCACCACCACACGAACTGGAGTAGGGACATTCGGCCCGATCCAGTATACATCTTGGGCTCCCCGAATCAACCATTCAAGGAGTGGGAACGCGCGACCCCTTGACTACAAATTTACTTGCCGGTATACGAAACACCGACAGCCTCAGTAAGGAGGAGGCTTGCGACGATTGGGTCACCTTGACCATAGAGTATCGTATCGAGCAGGAGCAACTCAAAATGGCCACGAGGGTCTCCAAAGAAGAGGTCTACCTTAGGAGCCAAGATTTGACCCCAGGTTTGTGGTCTGGTAGTGGTGCAGCGAGGACTTCGGTCCAATCCACTCTCACCAGAATGTTCGAGAGGTCTAAATCAATACAGAAAGGCACGTCTCCATTGATGTTGATCTTGTTCGGAGTGGTGCCCCGTAGCAACCCCGTATTGACACTGCATTCAAGCAGGAGGCGAGGCAGAAGCTAAGGAGGGCACGATCCAAGTGGTTCCATACTAATGCAATTCCAAGAAGGAAGGCCGAGTGCTCGTATTTCATACGAAACAATTGTATGTTCGTAAGTTAAAACTCTTACGATGATTGTGCAAACCTCTTATGCCCGCGATGGACAAGTGCACTCAATATTATATAGGAACTAGACCCAGGGGTTCGTGCACCATGGGGCCAAGAGATAGACAAGATGTACGTGGACGAGAACGAGTAGGAGATTGTCCAATACCTTCTGAGGTTCAGGGATGACTGGGCCACATTTGATGTTATAGTCATGTGTGACATTTGGACTGGGCCTACTCAGCAAAGCATCGTCAACTTCATGGTGTACTACAATGGGGTCATGTCCTTTTATAAAACCGTCAATGCCACAGGTACAATATTCTGTTTAGTTTTTACTCTTCCATAAGACTGACCGTGAATGACACACGTACTACCTTCTGTCTTATTCATTCACAGGCAAGGTCTAGGACCACAAGTACCTTCTACGCGAGATAACAAATGTGGCTGAGGATATTGGGGCAGGGCACGTAGTGCAGGTGGTTACTGACAACAGGGCTAACTTCAAGAAAGCATGCCAAATGTTACGGGTGTAGTACCTACGGATTATATGGCATCCGTGCTTGGAACACTATGAATCTTATGCTGAAAGACATGTGTGACGTTGCACAAATCAAATAGGTTGTGGGAAAGGCTAAGAGGATTTACAGATTCTTATACAACAACAAGAATTTGCACGCACATATGCGACAACATATGGGTGTGAAAGGACCGAAGATGTCGCATAGAGGGGTGGGGGTGAATAGGCGAAATAAAATTTTCAGTGGAATTAAATTTCCCCGAGGGTATCAGCCCGGACTATTCGAGTTTTAATCCGGATACTCCGGTATATCCAGATTATCCGGGGTGAGTTGAGCGGATACTCCGGGTTAGGCACCTCGAGGTGAAAATTTTAATCTCTTCAACTTTTAATCAAACTACTTGAACACAAAGAATCTAAACACTACCAGGTACCTGGAACAAGTATAGATCTGGAGCCAAACACAGTGGAGAAGTAGATCGGGCTCCAAAATATTTAAGACCGCAAACCCTAGCAAGAGCAAAAAGGGAGAACATGAAGACAATGATTTTTACCTGAAGTTTGGATTCTTGAAGGGAATCCTACGTCTCCGCTGAGGAGGCACAAAGCCTGGGTCCCTCTTGATCACTATCCTTCCGGTGTTGCACAAAGCACTCGCCGGTCTTCACTCCTTGTCTCTTTCCTTTCGGAGGCGAGACTTGCCTTCACAAACTTCCGGGGCTTACTACACCAAGTATTTGGAAGCTCCCAGTGACTCCTTGCCATCTAGGAGCCCTTCAAACTCCAAGAGTAACAAACACGTCGCGAAATCTTCTTGAAGGATGAACTTGTGCTCAAGAATGAGAAATGCACGCTCAAGGCACTCAAATCTACTCCTTTCTCTCCAAATATTTAGATCAATCACTAGATTCAAATGGAGAGGGAGGCTAGAGCTCAAGAAAGTGTAAGAGTGAGAGCTTGAGAGACAAATGGAAGCAATAAAAATGGAGCCTTCTCTGGTAGGTGGGGTGTGATGGCTTAAATAGAGAGCTCCAAAATCCAACCATTGTGAGAGGTTGCGCACAACCCGAAGTATCCGGATAGATACCCCAGATAGTCCGCATTAGCAAAGACAACTTCTCACTGAAGGGGTTAACCCGGAGTGTCCGGACTCAAACCCGGATACTCCGGACTCACCCGGATACTCCGAACACACTGTCAGAGTAACGTATCACCCCGGATACTCCGGATACACTGTCCGGAGTATCCGAGCTGACCTACTCGGCCAGCAAGGAGACTAACAGGGAAAAAGCAGTGATTTAAAAAGCTTTTGCTATGCAATTTTCATCCTATGAGCACAAGCATATCCTAAAAACGATTTCCCGTCGTATTCCTCTTAATAGTACGGCTATCCTTAGAGTCTTGATGCCGCCTTCACAAATTTTAAATATAGTAGGGATCACCAATCGCTTTCTCATAATGATATATTCTCAATCTCTGCATAAATTCTCACTTAAACCATTAGCGTTCTCTAATTGTGTCGTCATTAATCACCAAAATCCTCAAGGGGCCTAGATGCACTTTCAATCTCCCCCCTTTTGGTGTATTGATGACAAAACAATTAAAGACTTAAAAGAAATAACAAGAATTTAAAATTTCATTTTGAATGCTAAACATATAGTGGAGCTCCCCCTGAGTGTGTGCATTAGTGAAATGGAGTGAGATAAAATGCACATATTTAGAGAGAATTTTTGCAAGAGCTCCCCCTATATCCTTGCATTTGAGGGATCAACAATATGATTATATCAAATTGCATCATAAAAATGTAAGATAAATATGTAAGACAAGACATTAAGCAACAAGAATCAACATTAAGCAACATGAAGCAAAAACAACAGTACTAGAACAAGCAACAAAAATGCAAACGGTTCACAAGACAACCAACAAGACAACAAAAGACAATCAACCAACTAAAATGACACAAGAAACTAAACACTCCCTCTTTGGCATCAAGACATCCAAAAAGGGAAGCGCCTAGCACAGCAAATCACTCGTCGTCTCCTGAAGGCTGAAAGTCATCTTCCTCACTATCATCGTCGCTGCCACTGCCACTACCACTAGCCTGAGCTGCTGAAGACTGAAGACCAAAGAGTTGCTGAGTGGCAGAGTCCACGCTAGGCCCATCAGAAGATTCCTCGGACTCACTGGGAGGAATGTCTTCGCCTTGCTGGCGATGATAAGCTCGGAACTCCCTGCGATGCTCTCAAATCTCCTAGCGAGTCTCCTTGACTTGAGTCGAGATATCTTGACACAAACAGAAGAGATACTTCAGCATCCTCTTGATGGTGTCTCTGCTGGAGCTAGGAGAGCTCAGGGCGGCTGGAGCCATAGAATGGAGCTGGAGGAGGAGGCCGAGTCTTGGCACAGGAACTCGGCGCCTAGTCCGCTGACCAACAGGAGCATCCGGAGCTGCGGGGGCAGAAGGGGCTCGAACCTTGTAGGAGAGGTGCTCCACATCCTTGACGAACTCAAGCCCCGAAACATGATCAATCAAAGCCAAAATGTAAGGAGCATACCCGCAGCTGCTGACATTGCTCATGGAGTTATGAAGAATAGCCTCCCACAAGAAATCCACTACATCAAAACTGTGGGTGCGCTCCACCAAGTGATACAGAAGATTTCGCCCATAAGAGTTTATGGACGAAGCATCTCCCTCCTTGGGCCAAAGAGTGGCCCTGAGCATCCTATAGAGGACCGATGGCACATCCTTCAGACCCTTGATAGTGCCAACCTCGAAGCGTTGAGTCTGATCATATTGGGCCTCGATCTGGTCAGGAGATAAGGCCTTCTTGTCATGAAGCTTTGCATCTCCATCATGTGACCGGAGCTGCAGAACTCGAGAAAATGTCCTCTTGGTGGCCACATACCAAATCTCATCCGACATCCACCAAATAGCATCTTGAGTCTTGTCAAAGTAGAGAGTGGAGTAAAACTGCATAATCAACTCATCATTCCAAGGATAATGAAAACTCATGATGTTTTTCACCTGGTGACGCTCACAAATCTGGATGACTTCATCAAAGGCCGGGTTGCGAAGATCCAACATGTACGTCTAGTCAATGGTCTTCATCTTCACGACTGAGTGCTCCAAAGGGAAAAGAACTGACTCATAGAAATCGGAATGAAATTTGTTCCCGAACCGCTTGTCCACATACTCAGCTTGATGGAAGTCAAGCGGATCTTTGTTCCTTTGCTCCACAATAGCTTTGCCCTTGCCTGAACCGGTTCTGTAGTCGATTGCACGAAGGCGACTCATCGACTGGATATCTCGGTGATGCGCTCTTACGGAGAGGACAATCACCTCCCTAGAATCCTGATACTGCTTCTTCTTTTGTTCTCTGAGTCTTGCATGGGTGTCGGTGGGATGCTCATCAGGATTGCCTTGAGGAGACTGCACTTGAGCAGGAGGTGGACCAGAAAGCCTGTTGAGCTAGCTCTTACTGACCTTCCTCACAGTATGCCTTTGTCTCTTTGAAGAAGAGGCCGGCAAGGATGAAGACGCAGGAATATAATCACCAGAGAGGCGCTTGCCGGCGCTCGAACCACCCTGAGATGAAGCCATCTGAATGGGTCCACAAAAAGAAGTAAAGAAAGGTTCACAAGGAGATATAGATCATGATTAGAATTGAAGGGCCGAGGTGGACAACCCAGATACCCTGGGGTATTTGATCCGGAGTGTCCATATAGGTCGGATACTCCGGATAAAACATCCGGATAGTCCGGATTGTTCAGACCTAAACCCTAACGATCCTAAATTGCAATCTATCCAAAGATAAGTTGAACCCATTCAAGCAAATAATCTAGGGGATGAAAGGAACCTATCATAACAATCTATTTCGGGGTTTCTCAAAGGAATGAGAGATTGGGATGAAAGATTGACTCACCGCGAAGAAGAGGAGCAACGAAGAGGTTTGAGAGTGGAGAGACCTTTCCCAATCTCGGAGGGCGATCTGGAGACTCCGAAGGATGAAGAGCACGCCGGAGATGAGGAGGAGGCCGAGGGCGACGGCTGGGATGACGACTTGAGAGAGAGAGCGGTTGAAAAGAAATGAAATGCGAGAGAAAAAGGAAACCCAGACTCCCATAGCAATTTAAAGGACAGCCGCCTTAACCTGGATACTCCAGACTATACGGAAAGTCCAGATACTAACCCCGGAATGTCCGAGTTGGCACCCTCGAAAATCAACAAAGGATTATCAAAGAAAGATCTTGACTCCGGCTTGCAGAAGAGGGTGAGAGGTCCTAGAAAGCCTATATACTTTGTGACTAGCGAACAAACAAGCAAGCAGGCTATAGTCACATAGTAAAGAGGTTAGATCCAAAGATCGAAGATTCAAGTCAACACAACAAGTTCAAAGAAATAAATCAAAAGAAATTTTGAAAAAGCATTTTCCAAACATCACCCAAGATGTGAACACTTTTCAAGCTACATATCGAGAATCTAAGATATTCAGACCACTTCTCAAATGATAGAATTTCTTTTCATCAAGGGGCTTGGTGAATATATCGGCTAATTGATCATTTGTGCTCACATGTTGGATATCTATATCGCCTTTAGATGAATGATCTCTTAGGAAATGGTGGCGAATATCTATATGCTTTGTACGGGAATGTTGGACGGGATTGTTGGCAATTTTTATGGCGCTCTCATTGTCACACAGAAGTGGAACATGGTTGTAGGTTAGGCCATAATCATTTAGGGTTTGTTTCATTCAAAGCAACTGGGCACAACAACTCCCGGCCGCAATATACTCGGCTTCGGCTGTGGATAGGGCTACAGAATTTTGTTTCTTGGAGGACCAAGAGACAAGGGATCTTCCTAAAAATTGGCAAGTTCCTGATGTACTCTTCCTATCCACTTTGCAACTGGCATAATCCACATCGGAGTAGCCAACTAATTCAAAGGATGATCCTTTCGGATACCATAGCCCAAAATGAGGAGTGTGCACTAAATATCTTAAGATTCTTTTCACAGCCACCATGTGGCACTCCTTAGGAGCAGCTTGAAAACGTGTGCACATGCACACACTAAGCATAATATCAGGCCTAGATGCACAAAGGTAAAGAAGAGAGCCGATCATAGAACGATATACCTTTTGAATGATCGGTTTACCTTCTTTATCGTGGTCTAGATGTCCGTTGGCTTGCATGAGCGTCTTGATCGGTTTGGCGTTCTCCATACCGAACTTCTTCAGCATATCCTTGATGTACTTTGTTTGACAAATGAAAGTTTCTTCCTTGAGTTGCTTTACTTGAAAACTGAGGAAAAACTTCAACTCACCCATCATGGACATCTCGAATCTTTTGGTCATTATCATGCTGAACTCCTTGCACAATTGTTCATTAGTAGACCCAAATATAATATCATCGACATATATTTGACAAACAAATAAGTCATTATCAATGTGCTTAGTAAAGAGAGTAGGGTCGGCCTTTTCGACTACAAAACTTTGTTCAAGAAGAAAATCTCGAAGACATTCGAACCATGCTCTTGGTGCTTGCTTGAGTCCATATAGAGCCTTGTGTAGGAAGTACACATGGTCTGGAAATTCAGGATCTTCGAAGCCAGGTGGTTGCTCAACATAGACCAACTCGGAGAGTGGCCCATTGAAGAAAGCACTCTTCACGTCCATTTGATATAGCTTGAAATCATGGTGAGTAGCAAAGGCAAGTAATATTCTAATAGATTCAAGCCTAGCTACGGGAGCATATGTTTCATCAAAGTCTAAACTTTCGATTTGCGTGAAGCCTTGAGCGACCAACCGGGCTTTGTTTCTAGTCACTACTCCATGCTCGTCTTGTTTGTTCCGAAACACCCATTTTGTTCTAATCACATTTTGCTAGGGCCTCTCGACAAGCTTCCAGACTTGATTTCGCTCAAAATTGTTTAGCTCCTCTTACATAGCCATAACCCAATCCAGATCTTGAAGTGCTTCTTCTACTTTAAGAGGTTCAAGAGAGGAAACAAAAGAGTAATATTCACAAAAATTTGCAACTCAAGATCTAGTGGAAACTCCCTTGTTAATATCTCCAAGTATGTTGTCGACTGGATGATCTCGTTGTATGCTTTGATGGACTCTTGGATGAGGGACAGTTGCATTTGTTCTTTGGATGAGGTCCTCATCAACTTGAGAGGTGTTCGAGCCATCTTGAGCTTGCCTAGATGAAGAGGGAATGGCATCCGGAGCATCCAAGGTTGCATCCGGACTCTCTGGATTAGTCCGGATACTCTGGGTATTATCTTGGACATTCCGGGTTGGTGTGCTCGGGATTTCTTCTTGATCTTGTGGTTTCACCTCCCCAATTGCTAATTTCTTGATTGCTTCACAAGGAGGTTCTTCCCTGTTAATCACATCACGATCAACTTGTTCTACTTGAGAACCGTTAGTTTTATCAAATGTCACATCACGCGAGATCTCAACTACACCGGTGGTGCTGTTGAAAACTCGGTATGCGTAAACATTTAACCCATAACCAAGTAAGAAACCTTCATCTACTTTAGGAGCAAATTTAGAAGACTTAGCTTGTTTGTTAAGGATGTAGCATTTGCTTCCAAAGACTCGGAAGTAGGAAACATTTGGTTTCTTCTCGGTGAGCAACTCATACACCGTCTTCAAAATCTTGTGGAGATATAGACGGTTGGTGCTATGACATGCGGTGTTGATGGCCTCCGTCCAAAAGATATCGGAGACCTTGTATTCATCAAGCATTGTGCGCGCCATCTCAATGAGAGTATGATTCTTTCTCTCGGCTACCCCATTTTGTTGTGGAGAGTAGGGGGCTGAGAACTCATGCTTAATACCCTCCTCATCGAGGTATTCCTCCACGCCGGTGTTCTTGAATTCAGTGCCATTATCGCTTCGGATTCTCTTGATCTTGACTTCAAACTCGTTTTGTGCCCTTCTCACGAATTTCTTTAGAGTTCCTTGAGCTTCACTTTTATCATGCAAGAAAAATACCCAAGTGAAATGAGAAAAATCATCAACAATTACAAGACCATACTTATTGCCTCCTATGCTTATGTAAGCAATCGGGCCGAATAAATCCATATGAAGCATCTTCAATAGTCTTGAGGTTGTCATCACATTCTTGGCGGGATGAGGAGCTCCAACTTGTTTTCCGGCTTGACATTCGCTACATACCGTATCTTTCTCAAAAACAACATTAGTTAATCCAAGGATGTGATTGCCTTTAACGAGTTTGTGAAGGTTCCTCATACCAACATGAGCTAGTCGGCGATGCCATAACCATCCCATGCTAGATTTAGCCATTAGGCACGTTTCAAGGTTAATTCTATCCGTAGTAAAGTCCACGTGATAGAGATTTCCCTTCAAACGACCCTTGACGGCTATTGAACCATCAACTCTTTTTATGACATCAACATTCTTATCACTAAATACACAATTGTAGCCCGCTTCACATAATTGAGCAACGGACAATAAATTGTAGCTTAGTGATTCAACGAGCACAATATTATTTAGATGGAAATCATTTGTGATATGAATCTTACTTAAACCTACCACTTCACTTTTCCCATTGTCGCCAAAACAATGCTTTCACTATTAGACCCATTTGCATCCAAGTGTGCAAACATCGCCTTCTCTCCGGTCATTTGATGTGTGCATCCGCTATCCAAAATCCAACTTGATCCACCGGAGATATAAGCCTACAAAAGAAAATTTAGATTTTGCTCTTTGGTACCCAAACTTGTTTAGGTCTTCGCACGTTAGTAACAAGAGATTTCGGGACCCAAATAGATCGCATACAAGAAGCATTGTTGGGCTTACGCCCGATATGATAAGCAACTACACGACCAAGGTTAGTTCTTTTGAGCACATAAGAGGCAAAGAAAGCGGAATGAGTCTTATACTTAGAATTTCCTTCGCCCTTAACAAAGTGTATGGGCTTGTTCAACGGAGCAACCACGATGTGTCTTCCTTTGCCCCTGGGTGGAACATATCCAAGCCCATGCTTCATGAAGTTACCTTGACGCTTACCGAGAAACTCCTCTAATCCTTTACTTGCCTTGTAGGACTTTTGAAGTCCATCTTCAAGCATTCCCTTGAGCTTCTCATTATCATGAGCTAATACTTGCACAGTCTCAAGGTTAGTAGCAACGGCATCAATATTAACATTATAGCATCTTGCACACCCATTCCTAGTTGAGGGTAATGAGGAATTGGAGTTACCCGTTGAGGAGATAGGAGTGCTATACGAGAGATCAACAAGCTTCAATTCAAGAGCCTTGCAAGAATCTTTTGCTTTAGAAAGTTCCTCTATGAGTGAAGCATTGGTGATCTCAAGACTAGCTAATTCGGATTTAGTCAATTTGAAATTTTTGACTAACTCCTCATTTTTCTTCCTTTCAATAGTTAGGCCCTTCTCTAGCTCAAGGTTTCTTTCCTTTTCAAGGATGAGCAAGTCCTCTTGAGCTTCGAGTGTAGCCTCTTTTTGCTCAACGGTTTCCTCCAACTTCTCAATATTCTTTAAGATCAAGTCTAATTTTTGAACATCAAAGTCCTTCATAGACTTGAACACACTATCATCGTCACTAGCATCATCACAATCATCAAGACATGAATTAACAATAGAAGGGTATGTTGCTTTGGTTGATACCTTGCGCCCCTTGGCCATAAGGCACATTGGAGCATCTTCATCGTCATCGCTTAATTAAGTTGTTGAATAGGCTCTTCAACGTTGTTGGTGTAGAAGATAAGGCGATGGCGACGGAGGCAATTCCTCCTTCGTCAGAGTCGGACTCTGAATCGGAGTCGGAATTTGAGTCCCACTCCTCTCCAATGTGAGCATGACCCTTGTGCTTGTATTGCTTGTACTTTTTGTTCTTTTCCTTGTCTTTGCCCTGGTATTTGTCCTTCTTGTAATATTTGTCTTCCTTCTTCTCTCTTTGTGGGCATTTGGCAATGAAGTGGCCGGGTTCCCCACACTCATAGCACTTTCTTGTTGAATGCCTTCCTCTTGATTTGTTCCCATAGCCTTTGAAGTGGCTTCCAGGCTTGTAGCCCTTTTTCTTGAGGAATTTGTTGAATCTTCTCACAAGCAAGGTCATATCCTCATTGGTCAAGGGACCACTTGACTCTTCCTCATCACTTGTGCTTTTCTCCGCTTCATGCACCACCTTGACGGCTTTCAAGGCAATGCCCTTCTTCTTGCTTGACTTGAGCTCTTCTACTACTTCCGCTTCCTTGATCATCATCTCATCCATCATTAACCTTCCAATCACATCATGAGGTGTAAGAGTGTCGAAGTTGGGCCGGTCATGAATGAGTTGAACCAAGTTGTGATTAGTGGGGGTGATCACTCGAAGAAAAATCTTGACCACGGCCTTGTCGGTGAGATCGGGACATCCAAGGCCCTTGGCTTGGTTCACCAACACCATCAAGCGATCAAACATTTTCGTGTAGGTCTCTTCTTCTTCCAGGGTGAATCGACTTAGCTCACCAATGATGGGCTCAATCTTGGATTCACGGACACTTGATATGCCTTCATGTGTAACCATAAGTCGATCCCAAATGGCCTTGGCATCTTCAAGTCCATCAACTCGATTGAACTCGGTATCACTCATTGCATTGAATAAGGCGTTGACTGCCAAGTCGTTGAAGTGTTGAGCTTTCTTCTCTTCGGGAGTGAGCTTGTTTGGATCCGTGGCTTTAAAACCTGTCTCAACAATCTCCCAAATATAAGGGTGAAGTGATCTCAAGTACATCTTCATTTTATGTTTCCATACGGCATAGCGAGTCCATCAAAATGAGGTGCTCTACCGGACGACACGGAGACATAAAGTGAAGAGTTTGAGACTCTGAGAGTGGGATATTCATAAGGAATCTCAACCCCTTTACCGGAGCCCGTGGCCTTAGCTTGGTCACGGCCTTCGGTAATCTTCTCTATTTCCGACATCTCAAATTCTCCAAGCGGTTAAGCAAAAACTACAGAGATTTGGCTCAAATACCAATTGAAAGGACCGGAGATGTCGCCTAGAGGGGGGGTGAATAGGCGAAATAAAATTTTCAGCGGAATTAAATTTCCCTGAGGTTATCAGCCCAGACTATCTGAGTTTTAATCCGGATACTCCGGTATATCCGGATTATCTGGGGTGAGTTGAGCGGATAGTCCGGGTTAGGCACCTCGAGATGAAATTTTTAATCTCTTCAACTTTTAATTAAACTACTTGAACACAAAGAATCTAAACACTACCAGGTACCGGAACAAGTATAGATCTGGAGTCAAACACACTGGAGAAGTAGATCGGGGCTCCCAAATATTTAAGACCACAAACCCTAGCAAGAGAAAAAAGGGAGAACACGAAGACAATGATTTTTACCCGAAGTTTGGATTCTTGAAGGGAATCCTACGTCTCCGCTGAGGAGGCACAAAGTCTGGGTCCCTCTTGACCACTATCCTTCCGGTGTTGCACAAAGCACTTGCCGGTCTTCACTCATTGTCTCTTTTCTTTCGGAGGCGAGACTTGTCTTCGCAAACTTCCGAGGCTTACCACACCAAGTATTTGGAAGCTCCTAGTGACTCCTTGCCGTCTAGGAGCCCTTCAAACTCCAAGAGTAACAAACACATCACGAAATCTTCTTGAAGGATGAACTTATGCTCAAGAAGGAGAAATACACGCTCAAGGCACTCAAATCTACTCCTTTCTCTCCAAATGTTTAGATCAATCACTAGATTCAAATGGAGAGGGAGGCTAAAGCTCAAGAGAGTGTAAGAGTGAGAGCTTGAGAACCAAATGGAAGCAATAAAAATGGAGCCTTCTCTGGTAGGTGGGGTGTAATGGCTTAAATAGAGAGCTCCAAAATCCAACTGTTGTGAGAGGCTGCGCACAACTCGGAGTATCCGGATAGATACCCCGGATAGTCCGGATTAGCAAAGACAACTTCTCACTGAAGGGGTTAACCCGAAGTGTCCAGACTCAAACCCGGATACTCTGGACTCACCCGGATACTCCGAACACACTGTCGGAGTAACGTATCACCCCGGATACTCCGGATACACTGTCTGGAGTATCCGAGCTGACCTACTCGGCCAGCAAGGAGACTAACAAGGAAAAAGCAGATTTAAAAAGCTTTTGCTATGCAATTTTCATCCTATGAGCACAAGCATATCCTAAAAGCAATTTCCCGTCATATTCCTCTTAATAGTACGGCTATCCTTAGACTCAATTAATTAGAAAAATTACAGCTTATGTCTTGATGCCGTCTTGTAACATCCCAGATTTTCAGTTGTTCCAAAAATATTTTTTAAAATTAATTAATTCAAAATTTATATTTTCCTCGATGTTCTTATTAATCTGGCATCCATATCCCTTCAAAATTGGAGTTCAATCATTTACTGTCCGCAAAGTCAAAATTTCAAATTCTGGTCCTTATTCGAAATTTCACCCGAGTCCAAAATGCTCCAAAAATCTCGAAACCCATTGCATTAGGTTCCAAATATTCTATATTATTTTTGGGAATTGTTCCAAAATTTATAGAAATTCTCTGGTATTTTATCTCCCGCGCACTTTCATCAAATCCATTATATTCGTCTCGAAATTATCTAAATTCCAAAATTCATCCAAAATCAACGAAACCAATTTTATTGGGTTCCATTTTATTCTCTAGTATTTTTAGAATCTTTTCTGGCATTTTTAGATCTTGTTATCTATTTTATCTCGCGTACTTTTGTTTCAGCACTATTTATCTTCCCCAAAAATCCTACACATGTTCAAATTTCAACTCTTAGCAAGCAAGAAATTCAATCACTCATATCTTTCTCCATGATTGTCCAAAACGGATGGGATCTAAAGCATTGCGAAGGTATTGATGATAGGATTCATTCCCCTACTGTTACTTGTCCTTAATCCGAGCGGAACGGCCGTAATCAAGCTCTAATGACAATTCATTTCTCGACCATTATCGCAGGCGTTTCTTCACCTCACCGGACGTGCGAGCACTTAAAATTTGCGTATTGATGTCCTCTATCCCGTGCTCACCTTTCCCTATAGATTCAGTGCCATTTCCCTTTCCAAAACTCGGGAAAACCGATGCCCGGCACACTCCAAAGACACCGGCGAGCCATCTTTTGCTCCGGTGAGTTTTCGGGTAAACCAACCGTGTCACTTTGTGCTCCTTGCCTCCGTGATCACAAATATTCAATCGGATTTGATTTTTGTTGCAGATTGATTCGAATTTTGAGTTTGTTTGTCATCGGTCGTCGTTCCGTTCGTCGTCGATTTCTCCCGATTGGGTAAGATTCAATTCAATTCCTTGCACCCATAGACTCCTCTTGATGCTAGCTATCCCGTGCTCCTTTCAATTTCGAGAAATATCACGGTTTCAGGTGTTTTTGGCCATCGTGCCACCGGCTCATTTTGGCGTCGTTGGACTCATCGCGCCGTCGCTTCTCTCGGCCTTCGCGCCCTTTGTCGCCGTCTTGTCAAACCTCCCTTCTGTAGTCTTTGCACCCGCGCCCTCGGCAGTCGTCTCCGCCTGAGCTCACTTGCTGGCGTCGTCTCCCGCCGCCCACGATCGCCGCTTCCTCTTTGCTCTGTGCCGCGCGCCTTAGGTTGCCTTCTGCCGCCCTCTGCCGCCCATCTGCGCCATGAAGCCACCTCCCACCGGCCGGTGCCACCTCCCTTGGCTTCCTATGTTCTTGTCCAATGGAGAAGAAGCATTTAGCCAATGACAAGTGGGATCCGTTTGTGAGTGTGAAAAAACAGAAAATGGAGAAAAAGAAAAGATGCCAAAGGAATATTCCCGTTTTTCTATTTCCCAATCCGAGATAATTCAAATAATTGTTTCTCCTCCGTCGTAACTCCGAATCGAGTGATTCAAATTTTTAAATTCATCTAAATTCATCCTCTATCTGCCAATATTTTTATTATAGTTTTTAGTTTCTTTTTATTTTTTATTCATTTCATGCTTTGTTTTGCGCGTAGTCGAAGAAGCGGTTGTGGTCGCCGACGAAGGAGAAGACCTTCAGAACAGCTCAGCGCACTTCATCGATGAAGGCAAGTCTACTTGATGCACGTTGATCCCATTGTTTATAACTGTTTTTTATAAAATGTTTGCAACATACATGGCTATTTATATAAAATAATGATGTTAAAATGTAGGATGTTTATTATACCCATTTCGAAATGACATCCTTGCTGTTGGATTACCATGCCTTTGTAACCTTAATATTTAATCATGAAATCATGTATCATGTGATTAACCTTGTTTAGTACGTTAGACTGTGCTTAGGATTGATGTTGATTAAAAATTTCTATGGCGGGTTAAATTCTAAGTGTTGTTGAAACATGTTTTATCAAAATTGTAGCAAGGTGATTGTTGCTATGATTACAAAATAAAAATAAAATAAAAATAGTTTAGATTGGGGCGGAATGGTTTGTCGGCAAAAGTGCGGATGGAGCCTCGGTTACAGTTTGTGAAAATTGCCTAATCAATTTGAGGACCGACACTTGTGATTGTCCAAACTAAGCACAACAGTACAACCACATGTCAAAATGGGCACGTCCTAGCTGAATAATTTGTAGAAACCTAACTTAGACTCACCAGATGGTGGAATGTGGGTGCCGGATGGAGGCAAGTCGTATGTTCCCACACGGCGCAGAGGGGGGTTCTGTACTGGGTGGATGGAACCCTAACAGCGGTGAAACCTCAGCAGGTGAGCCGGGTTAGATGTATACATTGTAAAGGCCTTGTCATGATCTCTCTGCCGACACACCAAAGGAAGTGTGTTAATTGCATGGCACCAAGAGTCGATCATGTCTTGTGGGTAAAGTGTACAATCTCTGCAGAGTATTAATAAACTATTCGAATAGCCGTGCCTACGGTCAAAGGCGGCGAAGGATGCTTTCATATTGGTAGTCTTATGTTTTCCTTTTAAAAATGAGTTTTGGGAATCCGAGAGTGGATGGAACTTTCGGGTATGCCTTTGGCGGTTGGAGCCATGGGGTGGATGGAACCCTGATCATTTTAAATTGTGGCGGTTAGAGCCTGTTAGCTAGTGATTGGTGGATAGAACCTTCACTAGAGATATACACAAATTCAAATGTTACAAATAATTGACAAAACTGCTTTACAGAAATTATTACATGTAATGTTTGTTAAAATTTGCTTTGTGCAAAATGAACCATACTAAGCCACCTTTGGTAAGCCTTTCATCATGCATAATTACCAGACTTGCTGAGTACTTTTGTACTCATTTGCTACCAATCAATTCTTCAGAAGTCTTCCAAGATGCTGAGCCTGGTGGTGAGTTCTTCGTAGAGGTCTTCGAGGATGGCAGTCCTGTTAACTAGGCGTGCGTTTCTCTGTCGTCTGCCTGTGGAGCTTGTGGCTCGCTTGTTTCTTTTGCTTCCACTGTTTTGTTTTGTGTGTGTTCCAGGTCTTGTAACCTGCAGTTGTAATAAGTGGCCATAAGGCCAGTAGTTCAGTTGTTATTGTTTAATATATTATTCTAGTTATGATTATCACTGCTTCGCTGTGTGTACTAGCAACTGATCTGGGACTAGCATGGTTATACACAGGAGATTTCGGATGGTAAATCTGGGGTCTCACACGCCTTCACAAATTTTAAATATAGTAGGGATCACCAATCGTCTTCTCCTAATGATATATTCTCAATCTCTGCATAAATTCTCACTTAAACCATTAGTGTTCTCTAATTGTGTCGTCATTAATCACCAAAACCCTCAAGGGTCCTAGATGCACTTTCAGGGTGGAGAGTTGGTGAGACCAAGTGTTACTAAGTTTGGCACAATCTTTATTTTTTTGGATAGCTTCCACAAAAAGAAAAGAAGTTCCAGTAGTGAATGACACATTTTGACTAGACAGGTAGCAGGTGGGCTGCGATGGAGGAGGGCAAGTATTCATATGGCCACCTCCTGAATAGGGAGTTTTAGGAGTGGGTGAAGTGGACCGTCTTGGCCATAGAATCTTTGTACAAGATGTTGTGGTTCACAGATCAAGATAAGTTACCCCTATGGAGTGATCAGGGTGGAAACGGGTACAAACAGAGTTATGATGGATCGAGCATCTCTTGGCCGTTTGACTACACTAATCCATACGCCGATCCATACGCACGACACTCATCTATCAGTGTTAGGTACCTTCACCAGTCAGAGAATTATAGCAACTAGATGGCTCATTACAAATATTGGAAGTCTATCTGGCTACTGCAGGACATGATCTGGGAAGAATACAAGCAACAGTATGAGAGGAGGTATCACGAGGTAATTGTTGATAACACGGAGGTGGAGTTTGCACCATAGGCGTACTACTGCTCGTAGGTACGTGATGTAAACATGTATTGATTTTATTGTGATGCAAATATGTGATAAATTGTGTCAGGGACTGGAAAACCCCTGCCCGGTCAACAGGTCAATCAGCAAACCCCTAGCTCGAGCTCGAGCCGTGAGGCCTCTAACCGCGTCGTTGACCACGTGGCTCCGCGCGACCTCGAGCTAGGGGGTAAGGAATCAACTCCTGCTCGGAGGGGTCGAGCTCGAGGCTCCAGATCGAACATTCACACCGACGGTTACCAAGATCCTTAAATGATGGAGTTAAGCCAGACGTGGGCGACAAGTCCAGAGTGGTTATGATCCGTCTTTGATGCGCATGAAGCCACTCTCCCAGGAATCCCTCTTGGCCGTTTCTGGTAACGGGCGGGAGGGGCATAAAACCCCCTGCGACGAGCACGAAACAGAACTAAAGCCTAGCAGAACACATACACAGTAAAACTATAGCAACTCGAGTTAGAGAGCATTCGTTGTACTCAAACATAGTGAAATTCTTCGCCTTCGGGCAAGACTGGAGTAGAACTATTACCTATCATAGGGGCTCGAACCAGTATAATTCTCGGTGTCTTCCTCTTTTTTCCCTTTCCTCCGACCATCGGAGTAGCGAGTTTGATTCCTCGGTGGCGGCTTTGTTTGATCTGCATTCACATTAACCCATTCATACTGCGATCAAGCGATCTCGATCGTCGACAAGCTGGCATACCGTGGAGAGTGGCCGGGCCCACGGTGGGCACTAGGCTGTCGACAATCGGGATCGCTGACAAAAGTGAATGGAATGAATGAAAAGAAGACAAACTTGCAGCAAAAAATTCGTTAGTCTTGATCAGTGTAATCAAAGTCTCTGCAACCTGAAGTCTGATCGTGCTGGGGAGAGCGTGGTCAGACTTGAGTCGAGAGGCCTCAGCTCGAGCTCGAGCTAGGGGTTGGTTGACCTTTGCTGATTGAGGGTTTTCGATCCCGACAATTAGCATATTGAACAACAGAATTTTCAATTTCATATCTATTTCTATTCTACTCTGAAAGTAGCAAATCATACAAATTATCTATCTTACTTTAGTTATGAACACAATTTAATTCATCCATATTCCTAGCCTACTCAGCCTAATACCACGACTACAATCAACAGTGACCAATTCTAGACTACAGCCTTCTCTGAGCCATAACTATTTAACCATTGAATCAAATTCAGTGTTATTGTACTATATGGAAATTTTAAACAATTATCTCCACTTTTCATAGTTTATCCATGCTATAAAACAGACAGTAGATGCCTCAAAAGTAACACTAAAATCAAATGACATATTTTATCGATCTACGACAACTACAATTCATCTTTTCGGTGGTATCCATCTATTCCATCTAGAGCTAACATGACCTCATGACTACTCTATTATAGTACCAACATGAGGAACATCATCCTATGTTGTATACTTGTGACCAAAAGATTAACCAAAAACGTCGAAGGTGGTAGTCCTCTGCGATCCCCACATGTTCCCTACTCCATCTCACCTCCCAAAACTCATGCACCACACCCCCCAAGATCCTTAGTACTATTACACATGGTGACACCAATAGATCTCAGGAATGGCGCATGGTTTGATGAGGACTGATGACCGGTAGCCATGGATGCGTCCAACGTTGTGTGAGGTCAGCCCTCCAGCTCAGCATGGCACGGCACAGGCACAGCCCCTGCAGCCCAATGCGGTAGTCAACTGCGATGGTGACGAGTTACGTAGGTTGTATCAGCGATGTCTAATGACTGGCATCGTGCAGCTGGGAATGGCAAAATGGTGGCAACGTAGATGGCTTAGGGCGGTGGGGTGACTAGGGTTTGGCCTCTGTCCCTTTCCTCCTTTTGGGGCATGGCGGCTTGAGTCTAGCTTGGATGTGTCCACTGAGGCTGGCTCAGCCAGCTTGGCCCATCTCTTTTTTATGGAATATTACATTCTATCCCCTTAACAGAATTCAACCTCAAATTCTACTGCTACCGAACTCTCTACAACATCACAAAACTAAAACCAGAGATCTGCTTAGTTTGATGTGACTAAAGCACCTTGACATACTTCAATGTCTCAGGCCTCAACACCTGCTCCAACTCCCCCTATATCCTCACTCGTTGGGTCTCGAAGATGAGGTCTCAATGGCCAATGACTTTAATTTTATCTCATACTTTGCCTCCCACAAGAACTTTCTCAATATGGAAACATGGAACATATTGTGCACTCTATACATGGAGTCAAGAAGATTCAAACGATAAGCCAACTTCCCGTCATGACATATCTTGGACAAAGCTTTCCTTTGGTACCAAACTGTGCAGTGCCTTTAGTGGGGGACACACTCAGAAGCACTTGGTCACCCACCTCAAACTCCAACTCCTATCTTCTCTGATCTGCATAGCTCTTCTGCCTACTTTGGCCTACAAGAACACTTTATCTAACCTCGGCCACTTAATCTGCTATCTGTTGGACCAAATTAGAATCCACAACTGTCTTCTCTCCTATTGTATCCTAGCAAAGCGGTGATCTATACTTTTGTCTCGAATGCTAGCATGGTAGCTATTATTGTAGACAAATTCAGCAAGTGCTAGATGGTCCCCCAACTGTATTTTCATGACAAAACACAAGATCTAAGTATGTGTTCTAGAGTCTAAATGGTGCGCTCAAACTTCCCATCAGTTTGAGGGTGGAAGGCTATGCTAAGGCAAAGGTATATGCCCACAGCACCCTACATGCTTTTCCAAAACTCAAAAACAATGGATTTGGGCACTTCATGCAACCTCACTATCTTCCACACATAAATAGAATCCAAATCGCTCGTCGTATTCATCGTGCGGATTGGAAATAATGTGCAAACTTACTGAAACAATCCACCACTACCCAAATAGCATTATTTTCTCGCTGGATACGAGGCAAAGCAACTATGAAATCCATGGTTATATCATCCCATAACCACAACAAAACTTCAAGGGGTTGTAAAAACCCGACAAATGCTTGTGTTGTTTTTACTTGCTGACATATCCCACATGAAGCCACACATTGGATGATATCTACCTTCATTGCTTTCCACTAGAAGCTCTTCTTCAGGTCTCGATATATCTTGGTCTCACTAGGATGAACCGTGTATGGGGTGGGGTACAGTGAGCTTCTTTCAAGATATCATCCTTAACTTAAGCCTTTTGTGGTACACAAAGGTTCCCTTTAAACTGCAATGCTTACTTATCAAGGCTAAAATCTTAGATTTACCCTCATCGAGGCAATTCCGTACTTGTTGAAGCTGTAGAAGTTTTGAATTTACCCTCATTGAGGTGCTTTTTTACTTGTTGAAACAATCGATCATGCAGTTCTACGAAATTACTTGACGAAGTCCTCCCATGTAAATGGGCCTTAGGCGCTGGTTCTAACAAAGAGCACTCCTCCCACTAGATATTGTCCTAACCCTTCACCTGAAAGGCCAAAATCTAACCATCAGCTGTGTGGTCATCTCGAGTGCTCCAAACTATCTCTCCATGTAGTATAGCCAATCCGCTGCCTAAACCGATATTCACACACCATCAAAAGTGTCTAGGTGTAGGGCCATCCACTCACGGAGGTTCATCCTTAGGTCCGGTGCAACCAGGGTGACAATAGGTGAAGTAGCAACAAGAGGAACGCTTGCGCCTACTGATGAATCTCACAAACCTCCCTATGTAGTTCCCGTAGCAAGGCCACTAACGGGGATTGTTCTCTCGCCTCTAATTGACCAGTAGGAGTGACCTACTCCCTTGTCTCCTGTGGCGGTGGTACGTTCTGTGAATCACTCCCCCCAGCAACAGACTCTACAACCTCCAAGGGTGTTTCCACTTGACCATGCCAAAGACCAAGTCACAACCTCGACCTCCACGGTCATGACGACCAAGACATTTATCCCTTAGCATAGCTATTCCACACAAGCATCATTCATTCAATCAGCTTAAAAATAACAATCTCATAACATTAGCAATCAACAACCAAGGAGTCTAACATTGAAAATGTAAATGCAATGATTGACCCAAATTAATCATACTGTGTACCAGTGTGTCAAGTTTTAAGCTAATTAACCAACCTAAGTCGAATTTTTATAATTAATTATCCTAAGTCAATGTTTAGTTTGGTTAACCGATCCTATATGTAAATTATAATGGTTTATCCTAAAATAGGTTACTAATTTTGTTTACCATTGACCTAACGCCCGCGCTGATACCAACTATCACCCCAGTACCCCAAATTCCCACAATGTTACCACAACCAACTTTTTCTGCTAAGATTAACAACTTTTACCAATAATTTCAGCAACACTTCATTAATTACTTCTCACATGTACTAAACAATATTAACAAGAAGAACAACTAATAAGAACAGGATTAATGAACAATGTTAAACTATGAAACACGTACCAAACACCCTAGTCAACATGCTTGGGAATTGTAACACCCCAATTTTTGCTTTTCTTGCATTTAAGTGGTATTTTGAATTTTTGGGGAATTTCTGGAATTTATTTGGATTTAGTTTGAATTAAGCCATTTATCAAATTAATTAAATAATGGAAAAGACAAAATAAAATTTTGCTGGAAATATTTTATTTGAGTCACAAATGTCCTAAAATATTTTTGAGAATTTTTCCAGAATTTTTCTGATATTTTTAATGCCCCAAATAAATTATTTTATTTTCGGGAATTAAATTTATTCGAAAACGAATTAAAAATCTGGATGAATAGTATTGGGCCGAGTATGGTGCGGCCCATCTCGCCGAAACCCTAATCTCGCCCACCGTGTGATCTAGATCCAACGGTTGCCGATCGTCCGCGTGGCGTGCGTGTGTGAGTCGTTGGATCACGACACGTGGACGGCCGGGATTGTTTCGTCCTCACCGAGTCCGGATCGGACTGCGCCGCCGCGCCGCCGCCGAGTTCGTTAGGGCTTCGCGAATATCCTGCACGCCGAGGCATTATTTAATGAGCCGACCTCGCCGCCGTTTCTCTCTTTTCGTGCGCACTCTTTTGCCCTAGTTTTCCGTGCTCGAGCCGCCGCCCATCGTCGCGAGTCCCTCGCCGAAGTTCGTGGAGTCACCGCTGCGGTTTCTCTTCGTCTCCATCGCCGGTGAAGCCACTCCGCCGACTTGAAGGTCTCCCTCGAGTTCCTCAGAGAGCGCGCAAGGGTAACCCATTCGGCCGGAGACCAGCGGGCGCCGCGAGCATCGTCGTCTTCCCGACTCCGTCGAAGCGCGCCGCCTTTCATCGCCGTCGCCCGAGCTCGTCGACCATCCGATCTCAATCGACGACCCGGATTCGCCACGTCGGCCCATAAGCGATAAACCCCATCTTCTAATCTCCACCGTTAGATGCAATCCGAAGCGGTAGTGAAACCACGTTGCCGTTCTTTGTGCGTGTGACGACAAAGCGGACCCACATGTCGATCGCACCACGCCGCCGCGATCTTGCGCATGAGTCGCCGACAACCGCAGACCCGCATGTCGGCCGCCGACGGACCGGTGACGTCGGTGGCGTCACGGTGGGACCCACTTGTCGTGAGATAGCCGAAGTCGTCTTGACGTCACGATGGCGTCATGGCGGCGTCGCCGCGGAGCCGGTCGGTGGCGTCGGCAAGGCCCGTGTCGATTACGTGGTGGCGACACGTGTCACCGATGACGCAATAATTAATTTTCCGAAAAAGAAAATATTTATTTAATTCGGTATATTGATTTTAAATGTAATTTGAAATTTCAAACGCTTATAACTTTTGCGTTTTAACTCCAATTTGAGTGATTCCAATTTCTATAAATTTGTAAGATTGTGATCTTTCTGTTTATGAATTTTAATTGAATTTTTTAGCACTGTTTATCTACTGTTTATTTATTTTATTGTTTTGTGTATACGTTACGCGTAGACGTTGAAGTGCCCGAAGGTTTCGAGGGAGAGATTCTGACCCAGGAGCAAGCTCAGGAGCCAGAATCAGCACTTTTTGAAGGCAAGTTGTGTTTGATCATGTTGAACCTTTCTTAGAAAAATTATTTCGATTTAATTTATTGCATGCTAATTTAGTAAAAATTGGTTTGAATGAATTTTGGGATTAGTTAAATGCCTAGTTGCTGTATGCCACCTTGTTGTATATAATTGTAGGCCATGAATCATTTGTCACCCTAGGTTGTGGATTAATAGTTGGACATTAATTATTGGCCAACATGGGTTGAGTAGACCGTAAGTAGTATGCTTAGCCCCGCCGTGGAAATTTCATGATTTTGGAATACCAAAGTTAATATTGACTTAATGAGATATGGAGCGTGTTTTGTGAATGAGACATGTGTTATTGAGTTGATGATGGCACGTGGTGCAATGGTAAAGAACAGGGTGGGAAAATGATTTAGGCGAGGCATGTGGCAAGATTGTTTACGGTGGGCCAAGAGTGGCGGTGGGCGGTCGTATTTGGTTTTATTGGTTTTGGATAATTGAGATCACACTTGGTTAGTCTTGCCTCGGTCAACTAAGGACTTAACCTTGCGAGCATTTGAAGCGAGTCTTTCATACAACCACAAGCTCCGTAATGGGACGGACTTAGCTAAATAAACCGGGAAATCTAATCTTTAGTCTTGTCGTGGTGGTGTGAGGCCTGAGAAGCGGATGAGAACTCACATGGCGCAAGAGGGGCCACAGGTGTGGTAACCAGTCCCTCCGGTGTTGAAACCTTAGCGAGCGTCTTGGGTTTAGATGGAACTTTGGAAAGGCTTCGTTACGGTTATTTGCCTTGGTGGTATTTGGTGTATCTTGTGGGAAAAGTGTATAACCTCTGCAGAGTGTACAACCTATTGAATAGCCGTGCTCACGGTAATGAGCATCGCTCGGTGATTACGGTCAAGGTTAGATTTTCATGAAAATGACTTGTTTATGGAAAATACTTGGGTTGGTGATGATGAATTTGACCTAGGATGGAAAAATGAATTACAATTGAAATGTTTGTGAAAGCTACTATTCCTACTCTTGTTTCTTGCTTTGCAATCTATTCTTGTTTATTTGAAATCTTTGTCTTGCACATGAACCATAGCCTATCCTTTGTACTAAGCCATGCATATAGTATATTAGCATTGCATTTTGTGCATGACTTGCTGAGTGCTCAAAGTACTCACCCCACAACAACACAACTTCAGTTGAAGAAGAAGCAACCCCTGCTCAGGAGGAGGAGTATCGGGAGGAGAAGCGAACTAGGGAGCGAGCCCGATCAATTGCTGTGGCAAATTGGTTGGCGCCACAAGTTTATTCTATTTCATTGCATTTGGATATTATAATAATTCTTTCGCCTGTGAGTCGTATCTTTGTAACTTGACCATAAGGTCGATCAACTAGTTAGTATTTAATCAAAGTACTTATTATTTCGTTGGTTATGGTGTGATATGTACCAATGTTGAGACTGTGTGCACTAGCGTGATCCTGGACTAGTGCTGAATACACAGAGGGTCCGGATTTGCAAATTCGGGTCCCGACAGGAATGCCTGGAACCATGTGTCTAGAAGCAAACTTATCTTTGTCATGATAGCAAAAGAAACTCATAACCAAGATAAATAACATTTAAACCTTTTGATGTGTCACATGATTATTTTTATAACCTTTTGATGTGTCACATGACTATTTTTATAAGTTTAACGGCTAAACCCAACTATAGAGTCTACGACAACTTGATTAAACTAATATAGCTAGATAAATTTGGTGAATGGTGAAGCTGGTGAAGTGAATGTGCTATTCCCATTCTATGCATGTTGTCTTTATTGGTTACCTAAAATAAGAAATAAGAAAGAGTGAGTTTAAGACTCAGCAAATATATAATAAAATAATAAAATAACAACTTATCACATTTTTCTCACTAACACATATTTCTAGCAATGCCATGCAATCTATAGTATATGCTCCTATGCATATCACATAGCTTATACCGGTATAGCTAAGTACACACCCATCGATAACGCATCCTCTCAATCCATCCATCCTATGAAGGTGCCTACCAAAGTAGGACTTTTATGCCCACATGAAGTATGTCATAGAGGCCCACATATCTCACTTTTTTCCATTGTGAATGCACATAGTGCAGATGCAATGATTTTGTTAACATTTAACATATCTCATAATCATCATTTAATTAATTACCATATAAGCAACCTAACAAGAATAATTATGCAGATCAACAGAAAAAGTAGTACCTCCATCCAAGTTTATAAAACATATTTTTTGAATGGTTTTATCTATAAATATAGTGTGTATTTCATATTCTAATGCAAAATTAGTGTGATGTTCACTCTATACCCCTAATAAATATCTATCTTTTCTTTATATTCTGTGATGACCCGAATTTACCAATTCGGACCCACTGTGTTTACCGCACTAGTCCCAGGATCAATTGCTAGTGCACACAGCTTAACATCGGTAAGCATCACATCATACACAACGATAATAATAATAAGACTTCATTTATTCAATATAACTAGTGTATGATCTTATGATCACTTACATTTATTCAGCCACATGGGCAAGTCTAGGATAAAGTAAGACGAATGCAGCGGAAAACAGTAGAAGACGTAGTGACTCATCAGTACACCACAGGCGACTAACAAGGCTTGGCCTAGTGACTCGCGTCCACGAAAGTCCTCCTCAAGTGCAGGCGATGACTCCTCCACTTGTTGTTGGTTTGTAAGCAAGGGTGAGTACACCAACACGTACTCAACAAGTTGTGCACAAAATGCAACTCTATCATAGCTATATGCGAGGCTTATTCCAAAGGAATGACTAAGGGTCATTTGCGATGGCGACATTTGAGAACACATACTGATACATAGATTGAAAAGACGATAAAACAAATAATAACAAGTAAATAGATTGATGATTCTCAAATAAACCCAAGTTCTCCATCCTAAATCAAGTTTCATTATCCACATGGCATCCCGCCATCCCATCGATTGTTCATTTTAAATTAACTACCCCTTATTTGTAATTCGAGCTTTGCTCAATCACCGTGAGCACGGCTATCCGAATAGTTTGTACACTCTGCGGAGGTAATGCACTTTACCCACACGATATAACCATGCACCACACAAAGTGACGATTATAACAAAGCCTTTATAATGCATCCTCTTAACCCGATGCTACCGCTAAGGTTTCAACAACGAAGGGCTATACCACCACAACAGGGCCCCCTCTTGCGCCATGTGAGTTTCCCGTACAGGACTCACACCACCATGATAGCACTTAAGTTAAGCATTTGCAAATTAATCGACTAAGCGCCCCATATGACGTGTGGTTGCATGATTGACTCAGTCAAAGGCTTGCAAGGTTAAGTCCTTAAGCCATCGAGGCAAGACTAACGAGAGATGATCTCAAATATCCAAAACCAATAAAACCAAATCGACCGCCAGTTGCCACTCTTGGCCCACGAAAACAATCTTGCCACTTGCCTCAGTCTAAATCATTTTCCCACCCTAGTTGGTTACCAAACACCACGTGCTCTTCACAAATCAACATCGTTGCGTGACTCCGCTGTCACAACAACTCAATCTCTTCATGTGACCACACATGGCCCACAAATTATCATCATAGTTCCATATTCCATTAGTCAAGATTAATAAACAATATTCCATGAGCATGTGATGACGTGGCATGGCTAAGCATCTCTAATTCGGTATAACCACCCATGTTGATTTTCTATTAACCAACTATAATTAACCAACCTAGGGTGACAAGTAGATCATGGCATACAACTAGCAAGGTAGGGTATAATTCAAAGTGCGATAGCTAGTCCCAAATTTAGGTTGAAATCATTTATACACATAAAATAACATGTGATAAGGTAAATCAAAATAGCATGCAATCTAATTCATGGGTGCAACATGATCAAAGCACAACTTGCCTTCGTTAAGCTCTGGTCTTGGTCTGAAAATAATTCTTGAGCTGCAAAATCCTTAGAAGCCTCGCACAATTCAACGTCCCACGCTTGAATCGAGAGAGAAAAGCAAATAAAACCAAAACCAAAGAGCAAACAAATTCAAAAATTCAAATAAAAGCAACCATTAGAAAGATCTCAATTTTACAAATTTTAGGAATTTTAATCACTTCAATCGGAGTTCGTATGCAAAAGTTATCGCAATTTGAAGTTTGAAAATCTTGAAAATAAACCCTAATTCATAAATCCGATTTTAGCGAATTATTTTTATAAAGAAAATACGAATTTCCAGCGTCAGCTGACACATGCGCTCACGTGTGCGTACCACGCGGCGCCAACTCGATGCCACCTCGGCGCCACATAGCGGCCAATCACGTGGCGCCACGTGTCAACAGTATCAACCCACCTCGGTGGCGGCGTGGGCGATTCTGGCGCTCCGATGAGAATCCGACGGTTGATGTCTCTCCCGAACGGCAATGGAATGGCGGCGGTGCAACTGGCCGGACTCGGAGAAGATGACCACGGCGGAGGCGTTCCGTTGGTTCCCGGCGACGACAAGACCACGAATCCGACGCGGCGTGACTCGGCGAATTCAAATCCGCAATTCTTCCGGCGGAAGAGGTACCCGGCGACGATGAATCCGCGATGCAATACTCCGGCCTCCCTCTCGGACTCGGTGAGGGCTAGCGCTCTTCAAGGCGTCTTGGCTGGCGGCTCATGAAAGCAAGCGGCGACTCAAGGTGAGTTTCGGGGAGGGGTGCGGCTCCTTTTATACCCGGTCGGCGGCGCTAAACTCGAAAGGTAAGGCGGCGGCGGTAGAATCTATCTCGAATACGGCGGCGAGGAAACCGACTCGGAGACGATACACCTTGGCCGTGCGATCTCCATCCATCGGCTCAAAATGCCCTAGGGTTTCCTATTTCGATTCGGTGATGAAGGCCGTTGGATTTTAATCCAGCGGTCATAATAATCCCTTTAAAACCGATCGGCTGCACACGAATCGGGCGGGCATGTTATTCGTTCATAAGTATTTTCCCGAATTTCCTATTTTAAATAATCCGATTAAATATTTTTGATTTATTTAAAGCATTAAAAATACTCTAAAAATTCCCAAAAAATTCTCAAAAATACTTTGAGACATTCTTGATTTAAATAAAATATTTTCACAAAAACTTTATTTTGGATTTATATATTTATAATTAATATTTAATAGAAAGTAATATTGTTTAATTCCAAATAATTCAAATAAATCCCAGAAAATCCAATTGAATTTAGAAAATTCACAAAAATCATATTTAGCAATAAAATAATATTAATTAATTGAAAAGCTGAAATTTGTGATGTTACAAACCTCCCCCCCTTAGCGGAATCTCGACCCCGAGATTCAGGGCTGACTAGAGAATAGGTTTGGGAATTATGCCTTCAGGTCATCTTCACGCTCCCAGGTTGATTCATTTTCCGAATGATTACTCCATTGAACTCTAGAAAAGTGAATAGACTTGTTTCTGGTCCTACGCTCCATTACATCCAGCATCTTGGTCGGCTGCTTTTTGTAAGTCAGATCCTCCTGTAACTCAATGGCTTCTAATGGCGTCTGCTCTGCTGGTACTCTAAGACATTTCTTAAGTTGAGACACATGAAACACACCATGAATTCCTGCTAAAGACTGGGCAACTCCAACTGGTACGCAACCTCTCCTCGGCGACTCAGGATCTTAAATGGTCCAACATACCTAGGTGCGAGTTTTCCTTTAACGTTAAACCTTTTCACACCTTTCAAGGGAGTAACTTTGAGATACACGAAATCATCAGGTTAAAAACTCAAGTCACAACGACGATTGTCAGCATAACTCTTCTGCCTTGACTGTGCTATCTCCAATCTCTCCCTGATCCTGGCAACTTGCTCCTCGGCCTCTCTAAGAATTTCAGGTCCAAACACTAAACGCTCTCCTGTCTCATTCCAATTCAACGGGGTACGACAGGCTCAACCATACAAGGCTTCATATGGTGACATTTGCAAGCTAGCCTGGTAACTATTATTATAACTGAACTCCGTATACGGCAAACTTTTATCCCAAGATGTGCTATAAGATATTGCACAGGCTCTCAACATATCCCCTAAAGTCTGATTATCCCTTTCTGCCAGATCATCCATCTAAGGATGATATGCGGTGCTGAATTGCAACGAGTTCTCATCGTTTTATGTAACTTGTTCTAAAACCTCAAGATAAATTTGATACCTCTACACAATCTTCTTAAGCACCTATGCAATCGTTTAGCCCCGACATATCTGAGATCGCTAAGCGACATTTTGAATACATAGTCTTGATGGTATAAAATGATCGACTTTGGTCCAACAATCAATAACGATTCCTCGAGTTCATATCCTTTATGGCCAATTCTCACTAGGGATCCATTTAATGATTTGCCTCCCATTTCCACTCAGGAATTCTATATTGATTGCAACGATCCTTTAGGTCCTTGATACATTGCCTATATTCTCTGACTCATATTACCTAGGCATCATATCCAATAACTTCACTCTTTATTTTAGATTATCAATATTTTTCCTTAGACCTTATTACATCTGGGCATTTTCTTGAATGGATCGAATACTTAGAATCTTAGGTTTCCTCCAGTATCATCTGCTTAGGATCTTCCTATCCAACATACTGGTTCGATCTTAAATCCTCAGGGTATCCTAATCACTCGTGGTCCTGCTTCTTGGCTAAGCCTTCTTCTTTCCTTGACTTGATTTTGTATTCCTTCTTCCTTTGAGCTCCCTATGATCTGATCTTTTAACGTTGGTTTTACCTCCGAGGCAGCTATGAGACTTTGTCGAACATCTCCGATTTCGACTTCTCGAATTCTTTGCATAACCCTTGGTTGATTGCCTATGATCAACATATTTGCATTGCAGCCTCATAACTCGAACGTCATCTAACATATTGGTCTTATAATACCTATGGATTCTGACTCTAAAGCCTTTGATTATTTCCAACCATTTTGTTTGTTCTGTATTAAGGTTTAATTAGTGGATGTACAATTTAGACTCTTATGATTCACATCTATCCTCGTTGAGTTAGTGACACCATAAATTCAATGCGCGTATTATGACAGCTAACTCCAAGTTATACGTAGGGTGATTCTCCTCTTAATTACCTCATTGCATAGGCAACAACCTTGACCCCTTTCATGCCAATTCGTATCTCAATTCATATCTACAAGTATCACTTACATATGTCGAAACTACTCTACGACTAGTAACACTAACACGAGCGTTGATATTAATTGTTTCTTCGGTTTTTAAAACTACTTCCACAGTCGCATAAGAGGTTTAACTTATTGTCGAAGACCTTACTATGAACCAGTGATAATGTCTTGCCCTTCCTAGAACCTTCAATCTAAGTAACAAACTTTGTTGATTTCAATGTAACACAACTTCCCTCTTGCTTGATTCAACATCGACTCCTTTAGCAGTCCTTGCGTGGCTAGCAAGATTCCATCTTTTCTTCCAGAAATTCACACTTATTGAACTCTAGCGTGCGACCTCCACTCTCGCAGAACTTATTTCTAGGTTCTACATATTTTTCTCTTATCTTAGAGTATGCTAGGTTGTTATCTATATGGTCGTTATGAATTTATCCCAATAATCCATAAACACTTTACTCCTCATATTCATGAAGTATGCGGAACATTAGTCAATCCAGGAGATATAGCTAAAACTTATATTGTCCATATAGCGTAAGAACGCAATCCTAGAAACATTCTTCACATGACTCCCTAATTGACGATATCCGAGGCAAGGTTTTATCTTAGGGAAATTTCCAACTTTCTTCTCAATCGTCTCAACACTTTTATCGATCGATCATTTGGTACTTGTTTTCGATCTTTTCTTTATTTAGAGCACGATTAGTGCACTCTTCGATCTTCCATTTTATTTTATTTTTTTTTATATATATATATATATATATATATATATATATATATATATATATATATATATATATATATTTAAGACGTTTCCTAGTAACTCTTCGATATGCCTTTCTATTTCCCATTAATTCCTTAGTAGACATTTGACATGACATTTTTACTATTGATGCTAACCAAGCACTAATTTGCTTATGAACTTTGATCTTTCGATATGGCGGCATACTAGGTGAATTCTTAGAAAATATATCAACGTATTTTCTGACAGCTGGCGCATCTTCTAACTGGCATATCCCACACTACTATCCATCAGCTGGCTATTACGAACTATCATCACTTGAAAACTCCTTGTTTTTCATATCTAGGGTTTTAAATCGACATACCCTTCACCTAAATAGCCTTAGGTCTAATCCTCAAAAGTTTGGATATCCAACATAATATGATTTGCTTGGGACTCTATTTTACGAATAAATCTTGAATTCTCAACATCTCGGAATAAATCGGTATAACTAAGCACTTTCGACAATGGCAAATCCTCTCGGTTAACAAGCTCGTTTTGGTTACTACTAAGCGAAACCACCCTCGCACATGTATTGTTTTGGTGAACGAATATTCTTGATGACACATCTAATCATTATTCCAATATTCACGTATACCAATGCATCAACCCTTTCTACTTTATTCCTCTTTGACAAAGAAATCTTTACCTGGAATTAATCTCTTTAATTTGCAAAATAGGGTTACGTTACTTTACTACGTGAACTCATGGCTCCTAACTTTCTTGTTTTAATATTGATGCTAGGGCTTCGTTAGGGACGGAGCTGGGATTGACTTAAACTGACGTGCTTGCTTTCCTTCAAGGGCACTTATTGGTAAAGTGCTCAGGTTTGTGACAATTATAGCATAGGCTAGGGTGAACTTTCTTTCTTTAGCATTCTATGATCGAAAGAGTATTTTTACCTAGACTTCTTTTCTTTAATTGATCCTCTCGGCAAATTTCTCTCGCAATTTCGCTGCTTAATACTTGTGTTATGTATCGGACTAAGGTAACTTCCGGTATACTCATGGCTATAGGAATTGTTTGTTCTATCTGATTAGCATAATGCCCTTTTCGGCGACAGTTGTAGCACTCAATGCTGCTCTCTCTCTTTTCTTTTTCACAACCAATGCACGTATGACCTTCTAAATTGTTTGGTTGACAGTTTTTCATAGAACAATGTTTTAGCTCTAAAACAAACTGTGGGGGTAGTGTTCCTCTTAATAATCTGGGGCCAATCCTCGGCTTTTAAAGATGAAACATTTCATTAGCTTGATTGGTCATATTCTGTATTTGTTTCATCATCAACTAAATTTTAGCGGCCAGAAACTTTTTGAAACTCTGCTTATCTATCAATATTAATGGTTTGAAAAACCGACCCATCCTTAGTGTTTCCACCGAGTTGATTTCTACTTCCACTGGCTCTGTTGCTATTACTAATCTGAACCATACACTTGATTACCTCAAAGGGGGTTAGGGAAGAGGGGAATAGCATAGGTAAGAAGTTAGAATCCTAACACAGGAAGATAGGTTTAACCCAAATTTAAGCAATCAATATTAATAACTTGGTATGGCTGCTTATATAAGCCTAAAAGCTTTGCAACGCATACTGCACACTCAGCAATTAATGAAGAACCAATTCAACCTATCCACACAACAACTATCGTCTACATGGGTGACTCTCCTTTCTTAGGAAACGCGACTCCCACACATGAGTCTCAACTGGCTACTTGAAGCGCTAAGTCTTCTAGATCTTGGAACACTTCATTGATCCGCTCTTCCATGAGCTTGATGATTCTTTCCTTCATAATCTTTATGGTAGCAGCAGACACTTGATGCCATCTCCTAAAGTGTGGTATATCGTTTTCTACTTAAGATAACTCAGGTAAGATTTTAACTTACTTCAGCAGAGGTAAGGGAAAGAAATTTCAGCAGGGTAAAAGAAAGAATTTTTTGGTAAGGATAGAAATAGAAGAATGAGATAAGTCAAGAACACATTATTCTTCTTAGGTTAGGACTTTTAATTTTTAGAAAATAATTTTGAAGGACCTATAGGGACGACCAACTATCTAGGGCCAAGACCTATAGTCAGTATGCTCTGATACCACCTCTGTGATGACCCGAATTTACCAATTCGGACCCACTGTGTTTACCGCACTAGTCCCAGGATCAATTGCTAGTGCACACAGCTTAACATCAGTAAGCATCACATCATACACAACGATAATAATAATAAGACTTCATTTATTCAATATAACTAGTGTATGATCTTATGATCACGTACATTTATTCAGCCACATGGGCAAGTTTAGGATAAAGTAAGACGAATGCAGCGGAAAACAGTAGAAGACGTAGTGACTCATCAGTACACCACAGGCGACTGACAAGGCTTGGCCTAGTGACTCGCGTCCACCTGAAAGTCCTCCTCAAGTACAGGCGATGACTCCTCCACTGTTGTTGGTTTGTAAGAAAGGGCTATACCACCACAACAGGGCCCCCCCTCTTGCGCCATGTGAGTTTCCCCGTACACGGACTCACACCACCATGATAGCACTTAAGTTAAGCATTTGCAAATTAGTCACTAAGGCGCCCCATGAGGCGATGTGGTCGCATGATTGACTCAGGTCAAAGGCTTGCAAGGTTAAGTCCTTAACTGACCGAGGCAAGACTAACCAGAGATGATCTCAAATATCCAAAACCAATAAAAACCAAATACGACCGCCCAGTTGCCACTCTTGGCTCACCAGAAAACAATCTTGCCACTTGCCTCAGTCTAAATCATTTTCCCACCCTAGTTGGTTACCAAACACCACGTGCTCTTCACAAATCAACATCGTTGCGTGACTCCGCTGTCACAACAACTCAATCTCTTCATGTGACCACACATGGCCCACAAATTATCATCATAGTTCCATATTCCATTAGTCAAGATTAATAAACAATATTCCATGAGCATGTGATGACGTGGCATGGCTAAGCATCTCTAATTCGGTCTAACCACCCATGTTGATTTTCTATTAACCAACTATAATTAACCAACCTAGGGTGACAAGTAGATCATGGCATACAACTAGCAAGGTAGGGTATAATTCAAAGGGTACGATAGCTAGTCCCAAATTTAGGTTGAAATCATTTATACACATAAAATAACATGTGATAAGGTAAATCAAAATAGCATGCAATCTAATTCATGGGTGCAACATGATCAAAGCATAACTTGCCTTCGTTAAGCTCCTGGTCTTGGTCTGAAAATAATTCTTGAGCTGCAAAATCCCCTTCCGAAGCCTCGCACAATTCAACGTCCACGCGAATCGAGAGAGAAAAGCAAATAAAAACCAAAACCAAAGAGCAAACAAATTCAAAAATTCAAATAAAAGCAACCATTAGAAAGATCTCAATTTTACAAATTTTTAGGAATTTTAATCACTTCAATCGGAGTTCGTATGCAAAAGTTATCGCAATTTGAAGTTTGAAAATCCTGAAAATAAACCCTAATTCATAAATCCGATTTTAGCGAATTATTTTTATAAAGAAAATACGAATTTCCAGCGTCAGTTGACACATGCGCTCACGTGTACAGCCACGCAGCGCCAACTCGATGCCACCTCAGCGCCACATAAGCAGCCAATCCACGTGGCGCCACGTGTCAACGAAGTATCAACCCACCTCAGCCGGCGACGTGGACGATTCCTGGCGCTCCGATGAGAATCCGACGGTTGATGTCTCTCCCAAACGGCAATGGAATGGCGGCGGTGCAACTGGCTGGACTCGGAGAAGATGACCACGGCGGAGACGTTCCGTTGGTTCCCGGCGACGACAAGACCACGAATCCGATGCGGCGTGACTCGGCGAATTCAAATCCGCAATTCTTCCGGCGGAAGAGGTACCCGGCGACGATGAATCCGCGATGCAATACTCCGGCCTCCCTCTCGGACTCCGGTGAGGGCTAGCGCGCTCTTCAAGGCGTCTTGGCTGGCGGCTCATGAGGGAAACGAAGCGGCGACTCAAGGTGAGTTTCGGGGAGGGGTGCGGCTCCTTTTATACCCGGTCGGCGGCGCTAAACTCGAAAGGTAAGGCGGCGGCGGTAGAATCTATCTCGAATACGGCGGCGAGGAAACCGACTCGGAGACGATACACCTTGGCCGTGCGATCTCCATCCATCGGCTCAAAATGCCCTAGGGTTTCCTATTTCGATTCGGCTGATGAAGGCCGTTGGATTTTAATCCAACGGTCCGCAACAATCCCCTTTAAAACCGATCGGCCTGCACAGTAACTGGGCCGGGCCTGTTACTGTTCATAAGTATTTTCCCGAATTTCCTATTTTAAATAATCCGATTAAATATTTTTGATTTATTTAAAGCATTAAAAATACTCTAAAAATTCCCAAAAAATTCTCAAAAATACTTTGAGACATTCTTGATTTAAATAAAATATTTTCACAAAAACTTGGATTTATATATTATCGTGCACTCTTGTTTTCGATCTAGAGCCATTTATTTTATTTTTATTTTTATTATATATATATATATATATTTAAAGCGTTTCTAGTAACTCTTGATATGCCTTTCTATTTCCCATTAATTCCTTAGTAGACATTTGACATGACATTTTTACTATTGATGCTAACCAAGCACTAATTTGCTTATGAACTTTGATCTTCGATATGGCGGCATACTAGGTGAATTCTTAGAAAATATATCAACGTATTTTGACGAAATTTGGCGCATCTTCTAACCGCATATCCCACACTACTATCCATCGGTGGCTATTACGAACTATCATCACTTGAAAACTCCTTGTTTTTCATATCTAGGGTTTTAAATCGACATACCCTTCACCTAAATAGCCTTAGGTCTAATCCTCAAAAGTTTGGATATCCAACATAATATGATTTGCTTGGGACTCTATTTTCTGAATAAATACTGAATTCTCAACATCTCGGAATAAATCTGGTATAACTAAGCACTTTCTGACAATGGCAAATCCTCTGGTTAACAAGCTCTGGCTGGTTACTACTAAGCCGACCACCCTCGCACATGTATTGTTTTCGGTGAACCAGAATATTCTTGATGACACATCTAATCATTATTCCAATATTCCTGTATACCAATGCATCAACCCTTTCTACTTTATTCCTCTTTGACAAAGAAATCTTTACCTGGAATTAATCTCTTTAATTTGCAAAATAGGGTTACGTTACTTTACTACGTGAACTCATGGCTCCTAACTTTCTTGTTTTAATATTGACACTTGATGCCATCTCCTAAAGTGTGGTATATCGAACTTTCTTTCTTTTTCTACTTAAGATAACTCGGGTAAGATTTTAACTTACTTCTATAGGAATTGTTTGTTCAGAGGTAAGGGAAAGAAATTTCAGCAGGTAAAAGAAAGAATTTTTTGGTAAGGATAGAAATAGAAGAATGAGATAAGTCAAGAACACATTATTCTTCTTAGGTTAGGACTTTTAATTTTTAGAAAATAATTTTGAAGGACCTATAGGGACGACCAACTATCTAGGGCCAAGACCTATCTCCTAAAACAAGATATGCTCGATACCACCTTCTGTGATGACCCGAATTTACCAATTCGACCCACCAATTGTGTTTACCGTGACTAGTCCTGTGATCAATTGCTAGTGCACACAGCTTAACATCAAGAAGCATCACATCATACACAACGATAATAATAATAAGACTTCATTTATTCAATATAACTAGTGTATGATCTTATGATCACTTACATTTATTCAGCCACATGGGCAAGTTTAGGATAAAGTAAGACGAATGCAATGAAAACAAGAGAAGACGTAGTGACTCATCAAGACACCACAAAGCGCATCGACAAGGCTTGGCCTAGTGACTCGCGTCCACCTGAAAGTCCTCCTCAAGTACAGGCGATGACTCCTCCACTGTTGTTGGTTTGTAAGAAAGGGCTATACCACCACAACAGGGCCCCCCCTCTTGCGCCATGTGAGTTTCCCCCGTACACCCGGACTCACACCACCATGATAGCACTTAAGTTAAGCATTTGCAAATTAGTCACTAGGTGCCCCATAACATGACGATGTGGTGCATGATTGACTCAGTCAAAGGCTTGCAAGGTTAAGTCCTTAACTCGATCGAGGCAAGACTAACCAGAGATGATCTCAAATATCCAAAACCAATAAAACCAAATACGACCGCCAGCTTGCCACTCTTGGCTCACCAGAAAACAATCTTGCCACTTGCCTCGGTCTAAATCATTTTCCCACCCTAGTTGGTTACTAAACACCACGTGCTTCTTCACAAATCAACATCGCTATGCGTGACTCATTGTCACAACAACTCAATCTCTTCATGTGACCACACATGGCCCACAAATTATCATCATAGTTCCATATTCCATTAGTCAAGATTAATAAACAATATTCCATGAGCATGTGATGACGTGGCATGGCTAAGCATCTCTAATTCGGTCTAACCACCCATGTTGATTTTCTATTAACCAACTATAATTAACCAACCTAGGGTGACAAGTAGATCATGGCATACAACTAGCAAGGTAGGGTATAATTCAAAGGGTACGATAGCTAGTCCCAAATTTAGGTTGAAATCATTTATACACATAAAATAACATGTGATAAGGTAAATCAAAATAGCATGCAATCTAATTCATGGGTGCAACATGATCAAAGCACAACTTGCCTTCGTTAAGCTCCCTGGTCTTGGTCTGAAAATAATTCTTGAGCTGCAAAATCCCTTCCAAGCCTCGCACAATTCAACGTCTACGCGAATCGAGAGAGAAAAGCAAATAAAAACCAAAACCAAAGAGCAAACAAATTCAAAAATTCAAATAAAAGCCACCATTAGAAATATCTTAATTTTACAAATTTTTAGGAATTTTAATCACCTCAATCGGAGTTCGTATGCAAAAGTTATCGCAATTTGAAGTTTGAAAATCCTGAAAATAAACCCTAATTCATAAATCCGATTTTAGCGAATTATTTTTATAAAGAAAATACGAATTTCCAGCGTCAGCTGACACATGCGCTCACGTGTACAGCCACGCAGGGCCAACTCGATGCCACCTCAGTGCCACATAAGCAGCCAATCCACGTGGCGCCACGTGTCAACGAAGTATCAACCCACCTCAGCCGGCGATGTGGACGATTCCTGGCGCTCCGATGAGAATCCGACGGTTGATGTCTCTCCCAAACGGCAATGGAACGGCGGCGGTGCAACTGGCCGGACTCGGAGAAGATGACCGCGGTGGAGACGTTCCGTTGGTTCCCGGCGACGACAAGACCACGAATCCGACGCGGCGTGACTCGGCGAATTCAAATCCGCAATTCTTCCGGCGGAAGAGGTACCCGGCGACAATGAATCCGCGATGCAATACTCTGGCCTCCCTCTCGGACTCCGGTGAGGGCTAGCGCGCTCTTCAAGGCGTCTTGGCTGGCGGCTCGTGAGGGAAACGAAGCGGCGACTCAAGGTGAGTTTCGGGGAGGGGTGCGGCTCCTTTTATACCCGGTCGGCGCTAAACTTGGAAGGTAAGGGGGCGGCGGCTAGGGGTGGAAAAATAGCTCGAGGCTCGCGGCTCGGCTCGGGCTCGGTGCATCAACGAGCCGAGCCTGAGCCTACCGTCTGGCTCGGTGCTACAATGAGCCGAGCCCGAGCCGGCCATGAGCTCGCCTGGCTCGTTAGGCTCGGTAAAATTCAGATATTCGTAATCACTTTCACTAATCACTAATCATTAATTGATTATCCAAATTACATGAGGTTTAATTTTAATACAAAATTAGCCACATCCCTGTACATTCAATCGCTTGGCATTCATACACCATATTGAACAAGGAACATACAATGAACATACTTGAGAGTTGATTTAATGAGGCGGGCCCACATGCCAGGCGGCTCACGAGCCGGCTCGGCCGAGGCTCGATAGAGCTCGAGCCGAGCCTTGCCACTCGATTAAAGACAATGAGCCGAGCTCGGCTCGGCTCGCTTGATTCCACTCTAGCGGCGCAGATCCGCTCGAATAATGCATGGCGAGAAACCGACTCGGAGACGATACACCTTGGCCAGGCGATCTCCATCCATCTACCAAAATGCCCTAGGGTTTTTTATTTCGATTCGGTGATGAAGGCCGTTGGATTTTAATCCAACGGTCCGCAATAATCCCTTTAAAACCGATCGGCCTGCATAGTAATCGGGCCGAGCTCATTATCGTTCATAAGTATTTTCCCGAATTTCCTATTTTAAATAATCCGATTAAATATTTTTGATTTATTTAAAGCATTAAAATACTCTAAAATTCTTTAAAATTCTCAAAAATACTTTGAGACATTCTTGATTTAAATAAAATATTTTCACAAAAACTTTATTTTGGATTTATATATTTATAATTAATCTTTAATAGAAAGTAATATTGTTTAATTCCAAATAATTCAAATAAATCCAGAAAATCCAATTGAATTCAGAAAATTCACAAAAATCATATTTAGCAATAAAATAATATTAATTAATTGAAAAGCTGAAATTTTGGGATGTTACATATTCTCTACATGCATGTATTGATTATAGTGTTTAGTGATAATAATTATGGATAATCTAGTCATTTTTAATATCCTCTTGGTATATGTAACAAGAAGAAATATGTCTTATAAGCTTGGACCGAAGGAGTAATTTAGAAACATAAAACAACAAAGGCAAACAATCTGTTTACCGTTCTACTATACACTTGCCTTTTAACCACATGAGAGAATTGACATGTGGTTGATGTTAAACCCGAAGTTATACCTCCTATAGTAGATAACATAAGTAAACAGTGTGCCACAATAATATGTAGCATCAAACATAATAATATTATTCCTAAGCACAATCCCAAACCTAACCTTACTTCCACCGAACAGCTCCCCTTTGTTTATTGACTATGGAATATGACCGTGACTCTTAGTTCATGATTCTAGACATAGCAAATCATATAAGTTGAAAAAACTAAACAAAATCCTACAACTTTCTAGTTAGCCACGTTTTATCATGTCCCCAGCCTAGTGCTGCATGAGCACGGCCCACCGACGTGGCATGGCGGTAACCTATAGAAGTGACCGCTAGCAATGCATGGCTAGGAGCGGCAAAACGGCGGCGGCCCAGATGGCATAGGGCCTCCGTTTATGCTGGACGGCTCAAGCCAGGCTTGGACACGGCTGCGAGAAGAACTCAGTGGCCAAGCCCATCTCTTTTTTTTTGGGGAATAGTACATACTAGGATAGTTTGCGTACGCCGTGTGCATTTTTTTTTCGCGAGAAAATTTTTGTATTTTTCCCGTCGGCGTTTTTTTAAAAAATCATCGAGGAAACGCGCAAAACGGTTGAAAAAACAGAAGTGCATCTGCGTTTGCGATAAATTGAAAGGTCATTTTCGTGTAAAACAGTTGGAATGATCCAAACGTCAATACGTTTTTTTTCGGTATCTATCTAGGATCCTCTCACGAAAGATCTAAACGTCAATACTTTTTTTAACACGCCGCGCGTGTCGCTTTTTCATAGAAAAAATTTCTTTTTTTTCGACGGCGTTTTTATTTTTTAAATCATCGAAATAATGAGCGAAACGGTTGGAAGAACACAATTTTTTTTCGCGGCGTAACACGCCGCGCGTGTCGTTTTTTGTAGAAAAAGTTTCTTTTTTTTCGATGGCGTTTTATTTTTTTAAATCGCTGAAATAACGAGCGAAACGGCTGAAAGAACAAAAAAAATTTCACGGCGTAACACGCCACGCATGCCGTTTTTTCGTAGAAAAAATTGCTTTTTTCTGGCGTTTTATTTTTTAAATCGTCGAAATAATGAGTGGAACGGGAAAAAAATAGAGAGGTAGAGTTGTAGAAACATCTCTTTCGACGAATTATTTGGAAAATATTGGAGACCGAGCTGGAAAACCGTGGTGGGGAAAAAGTCTAGAGGGAAAAGGGCAAAAAATTATTAAAGATGACAACCTTCTTTTGTCGAGTCTAACACCCTACGCGTTTGCCGAGTAATAATATATGATGTAAAAAATATCAGAGACCAAGATGGGAAATCGAGGTGGAAAAAAAGTCTAAGATAGAGCTGCACAAATATTCCTGGCAACGAAAACAATTTTTCCCGGGGAAAACGGAGAAAGGACCTAGACGTAAGGAGCGAGGATATGTTTGTTACGTTTTGGACACATCGACTATCACTTGTTAGCGATTTGAATTTAACATGACTATCCTAAAAATTAAAAAAGGACTTGTTCGCGATTTGAATTTAACATGAGTTTTTTTTCCGTAAAACGGCGCACGAAGGACCCAAACGCGATTTTAGGGGAAAAATCTTCCCCTCACAAGAAATCACGAAGGACCTATTCGTAATTTTTAAAAGGATCAAAACGCGAAAAAGTTTTTTGAGCCGAGCTTCCATAGGAGTCGCGGCTCGGCTCAAACGGCGGAGCACGCCGTTAGGAAAGCTAAATCCACTAATAGGAGGTTCCTCACAAGAAATCACGAAGGACCTATTCGTAATTTTTAAAAGGACCAAAACGCGAAAAAGTTTTTTGAGCCGAGCCGTCGGCTCGGCTCAAACGCGTGAGCACGCCGGAAAGCTCCCACTAATAGGAGAGGTATGATTCCACCCCACCGTCAGCTCTGGGTGCTTTTAAGGCCCCATTCGGTAGGGATTTAGCTCCTGCTTCTCTGTGATTCTACTCTAACTCATCTGAATCCGGGTTTTCGGAAGAATCAGGAGCTTGAAAGGAAAGTGTTCAGTTAGCAGAGGGGCTCCATATTCGGCCATACCTCGACGGCGTGAGGTCGAGGTGGCCAGCGGCGCTCCAGACTGGGACGGCGATGCTCCAAGTGGTATGGGGTCAAGGCGATGCTCCAAGCAGGGTCAGGGAGACCAGTGGCGCGGGGTCGAGGCAACATGCGACCGAGCGACGACAGCGTGGGGTCAAGGCGGCGGGGACAGGGAGCTGTGTCGAGGTGGCGGTGCCAAGGACCAGGAGTGGGGTCAAGGCAGTGGTGGCGACGATCGAGCGGGGTTGAGGCGGCTGGGATGAGGATCGAGCAGGGTTGAGGCTGCAGAGATGAGGACCGAGTGGGGTCAAGGACTAAGCAGCAGGGACGAGGACCAAGCGGATTCTTGCGGGGAGCGGAGTTGAGGCAGCTTCTCATATCCAGTACAAAAACGAGATTGGCTCCACTTCAATTCAACTCCCAGTCGTTAGAATCAAAGGTCGTTGGGTAGAGCTCCGACTCCTCTGAACAAGAGTCTGGGAGCCGAAATTATACCGAAGGGGGTCTAAATCCCCAATGGCATCCAGCTCCATTTTGACTTCCTTCCGGGTGAAAGGTGTTAAGAGCCCCTCGTTCATCATCGTCCAGACCTTAGTCTCGGCATTCTGCAGCAGCTCGGTGAAATCAGTACGTGCATTTGAGAGGAAAAGCTCTGAAAAATAGTTAGTCACGAGATTCTTTTCATCTCTCCGTTTGATTCCACCCAGCTTCCATTCATTCCGCTTCTTCAGTTCTTTAATACGACTCAATCTCCTCTCCGAGCATGCCGCATGGGAAAAGCTGGTATGTATGTCGCCATGAGGAATTTTTGTTTGAAATAATATATATTTAATGGAAAATTACAGAAATAATACGCCGAAAATAAAAATGACAGTTCTACACACCTGTCGCAATTTGAAATTGTGACAGAGAGCCTGTGGCTAATCGTTGGGGTGAGATACAATGCGTTTCCAAATTACGAGAGCTTGTCGCAATTTGGAATTGCGATAGGTGTGCAGAATTGTCATTTTTATTTTTAGCATATTATTTCTATAATTTTTTATTAAATATATATTATTTTAAACAAAAATTCTCGCCATGAGCGAGCCATCTGGTATGCGAACGATGCTTCCAGTAAATATCCTTCCAAATTAAACCGCAAGAACTCCTCTGCGGCAGCACCATCTCTACCAATCGTGCCCCGACGACACCTCTCGATCCCAAACTCCACCTTTACTTTCTTCATAAGTTTCTCCGGGTCATCAGGAAATTGAGGTTTCGGTGCTGTGTTCTACCCGAAGCGTATGAACAATGCTCCGTGCACCTGCATTCTCTGCCGACTGTCACGCTTCCCTCCACCCAGGAGCGGAGCTAGGATTTCGGATTAGAAGGCCATTGGATCAACGAAAAATTATCATAGCATATAATTACTCTTTAAGTATATAAAACTTGAAAATTCAAATATACACATAATTACTAATTACTAACTAATAAATTCAAGTCACACGACCGACTAAAACTTGGTTAAGGGGGCCACGGGGGCGTCTCTCCGTCCCTGGCTCCACCACTCTACCTCAAATCTTCCTCAGACAACCATTTTGCTTCCAACTCTACTACCTGGGAGCCTAATATATATAGAGAGAGATTAGCCTGCAGAAACACTGCTCGTTGAGAAAGTCAAACGAATACCAAAGATATGCCGCGATGAACCAAGAACATTCAGAAACTCTAACTAGAAAGAGCACCGCAACCTGCAGCAATGGATGCCGGGCGTATGCCTACAGCAGACAGCTCTACAAACCTGTAGAGAAGATGCCTCTGTTCCTGCCTGGTAAAGCTTAGCTCACTACTGAAACGCAGCATCCGACTGACAATTTCGGCAGGCAGTTGAGCACATTACCGACAGCTGAATTGGAGATCTGAGCATCTCCCAAACAAATCTGCAAATCCAATTCTACTACCTACCAAGTAGCAAGCTCTTCAGAATTCAGACTGGCGTCCAGAAACACTTCCTCTTTGAGACCTCAAGAATGGAGACCACTTTATTATAACATTACAGCTGATACTAATGGACGCCTCCACCAGATCTACTCTAGAAAAATAAACATTGCACCAGGTAAAGATTACCATGGTACTCAAACGCACCATCCTACCAGACAGTTTCTAAATGCAGCAGAAGGTATAATCTTCTAAAAAACAGATCAGAAATAAGGAGCAGACATAGCAAGCATGCAAGTTTTGAGGAAAACTGGAAAAGTAACCATTTAGGAAGTAATGGTTCAACAGCATCCTAACAGAATTCCCCGTCATGAGGCACCAAGTGTGGCAACCAGTTCAGGAACACCCCAGTTGTTACTGACGACTACATCCAACCAAAAGTTGAGCACAGCCCATACAGAAGCGGCTGCTAAGCTCAGCAGAAGAACATCGAGCTCCTGACTTTGGCGCTGCCTACCGAGGTGTGGCCTCCGTGGCTTGAGGACGTCTCTGACATCTCATCAAACTTTATGAACTGGCCAACCTGAGCAGCAGCAAGATGCGCATAGCAAATCGGAGCAACTGCAAAGTAGACAACAAAGGTAAGTAAGTGCGGACATGCAGGCTGGAAGCAACGACTTGACACGTCCAAAAATAAACACAAGTAGCATACCGACTGATATGGCTGTTGTGCTCCTTTGATAGCTGAAAAGTCCCAAAATTGCAAGTCAGGAAAGTTTTCCTCGGAAGTTCAAACAAAAATCGTAGCTTCCCTATCTTTCGGGAGCAGACCTCGTAGAATTGGGCGGCCGCAGCGGCGTTTCCTGTTCATTATCCGACAAATGCTACAAAATTTGGTTGGATTTTCTGAACTTCTCTGCTTGGAGTGCTAGGGCTGTCTGATCTTCAGTACTATTTGGTCTGATGTGCTCAAGTTTTTCAAATAAAGTTTGCTGTTCATCATCCGAAAACGATTGTTTTCGTTTTCTTCCTTTTTTGCAGAGTTTCGTCAGTTGGTTTGGTGCATTCTGCTTTTCACTTCTTTAAGAAATTATTTGATGTCTTCTCCCTGCTATGTCTGACCGTAATTTCTTTAGGTTCAGATCAGGGTCTTTTGCAGGGTCATTATCGGGGGTTTCTTCGGCGCTGGGAAAGGGCAATGGGGAGCAGGGTGGTGCTCGGAGATGCTTTGATAGATCTCGGGTCGCTCCTGCAATGCGTGGGGGTTGCTGGCCGTGGAATAGAAAGGATTCTTGGAAGGGTCCTCTGCCGAAATCTCATTTCACGCCATTGCCGAAGCTGGGTGATTTTCTTGATCCTAAACTTGCTAAAGTTCAGAGCAGTTCTGCTGTTTCTTCTTTGCGGAATCAACAGCAGTCTGGTTTGCAGCAAGATCCTGAATTGCCGTTGGTTCAAATTTCAAATTTCAATTTTGGAAGGCGTTCTCAGGCTGGGCCGCAGAACTGTTTGGGCTTGTCGTCTACATGGGAAAGATGTAACCCGGGTCGGAGTTGTTTGGGCTTGTCGTCTACATGGGCAAGACGTAACCCGGGTCTTGCTTCCCTTCACAGCAAATTATCGACTAAACCTAATTCATCTCAAGGTCGGCGTTCTTACGCGGCTGTGGTCATAGAGGGAGGTGCGTCTGGGTCTTCCGGTGCTGGGGGTGCTGATGGAGGGGAACGGCGTTTTGGCCGCAACTACGGAGGTCAGTTCCCATTCAGATCTTTTCGTGGTGGTAGTGCCAGATTTCCTCGGGCTTTTGGGAGGGCGCGTGGCTGGGAGCGCCGTGAAGAAGTTGGTGGCCGTGGTTGGGTGCACCCTCCTGTTGGTGGTCGTAGAGGTGGCCGGATAGGCGATGTTGGTACTTCTGGTCTACGCTTTGGTGAAGGCTCAGGTGCTGTTGTGACCGCAGGTGGTCAGAGCAATGGATCTCGTGAGTGCATTAGTAATGTTCATTCATCTTCATCTGTAAGTGCTGACAGACAGGGGATATTTGCTGCTGATAAGGGGGATGCTTCTGGTTCTCATTCTTTGAGGCAGAAGGGACTGCAGCCGGTAGGTGAACCAATTGCCAAGAAGAAGAAGCAGTTTGTAATTTGGTGTGAAATTTGTGAGGAGGAGCATTTCACTCCTCAGTGTCCTTTGTTGCATGGACCAAAGTCTCCTGCTGTGTTTTGTGGTTTGGCTGGAGATGGTTTGGGGTTTTTTCACATACCCTATTCGGCAGCAGCTAAGGTCCCTCGAAAAGCATCAGTAACTGCTTTAATCAAGATCATCGAGGGTGTTGTTACGGTTGAGCTTGTCAAAAAGGAGTTGGCTCGTTTGATTCCGATTAAATGGGACTGGGTGGTGAAGGAGCATGGACCCAATGCTTATATTGTACCTTTTCCGTGTCAGGTGGAGTTGCAAAGGATGATATCGATGAAGCGGCATCGGACTGATGATAATGAAAGGGTTATGTCATTTGAAGAATGGAATCAGGAGATTAAACCGAAGTCCAGATTGCAAAAAGTTTGGGTTCATGTTTATGGGGTGCCATATGAGATTAGATCATTCTTGCCTTTGTGGGCTGTGGGGTCTATTCTTGGTGCTACTCAACGTGTTGATATGAGATCAATGCGTAAGACAGGGGTGGTTCGGCTGCTGGTGGCTGTTCTTGATGTGAATCGTATTCCGGCTGATGCAGATATAGTGGTTGATGATTGTATGTATGAGATTTTTTTCGAAGTGGATAGAGTTGTTTCGGATAATTCTCTAGGATCTGAGGTTGAGGATGGAGATATTGAGGTGGATGACCCGTAGGGTGACCAGGATGCTGAGATGGCTGATGCTCAGGTGTTGGAAAAGTCGACTTCTGATGGAGGGGCTCGACTTGATTTTCCTTTGGCTGATAATTGTGGCGGTCAGGCGCATGACCAGGTGAAGCAATCAGGCTTGTTTTCGGTTCTTCCTGTTGAAGATTTCGGTCTGCATGTTCCAATTGGTAGTGAGGGGCTTTTTCAGCATGATCAGGATCAGCAACGGGAGGTCCAGTTGGTTGATGCTATGTCTTTGGTGCAACAGAGCATTGATTTGGCGGTTGATCGTTTGTTGGATGAAATTTCGACTAAGGTGATGGCTGAGAATGTTTCTGGTGCTAGTCCAGGTGAGGATACAAGGGGATTTTCATTTGTTCAGGAGAAGATTTCTGTGCTTTCGGGGGAAGAGGTTGGGGATGCTGTTGTGTCTTGAAATTGGCTCCGGTTGATCAGCAGATTACTGCTTTGGTCGCGGTTAAGCAGAAGGTGATGGCTGAAGATGCTTTGGGTGATAGTCCAGGAGAAGATGCAATGGGAATTTCATTTTTTCAGGAGAAGAGTTCTGTGCTTTCGGTGGAAGAGGTGGGGACTGCTGCTGTGTCACCGAAATTGGCTCCGGTTGATCAGAAGAGTTCTGCCTTGGTCGCGGTTATACAGAAGGTGATGGCTGACGATGTTTCTGGTGATAGTCCAGGTGAGGATACAAGGGGATTTTCATTTGTTCAGGAGAAGAATTATGTGCTTTCGGTGGATGAGGTTGGTGATGCTGCTGTGCCTCTGAATTTGGCTCCGGTTGATCCGAAGATTACTGCCTTGGTCGAGGTTAAGCAGAAGGTGATGGCTGAAGATGTTGCTGATAGTCCAGGTGAGGATTCTGTGCTTTCGGTGGAAGAGGTTGGGGATGTTGCTGTGTCTCCGAAGTTGGCTCTGGTTTATCAGAAGATTATTGCCTCGGGCGCGGTTAAGCAGAGTGATGGTCCATTATTGTCTCTGTGTCATGGTTTTCCGCGTCAGACATTGCAAGCATTGGCTAAGCAAAATGGCATTCGTGCCAATATGTCTAATGAGGCAATGGCATGTGCTCTGGAGGCTTTGAATGGGGTGTCTGCTGTTGATCAGGTTCCGACTATGTTGTCTGGGAGGTTTTCTGGGGAAAGGAGATCCAGTAAGCGAATTGCAGCTCTTGGAGATGGAGAGTTGATGGAAAAAGCGCAGTTTCTTGCAGCTAAGAAGAATCTGGATTTGCCATATAAATCAGGTAATTTATCATTCACATCTATGTCAGATGCTGTTATTAAATCTAGAATTTCCAACTTAGGGGTTTCTTTGGGTAGAAATGATAGTGAAATTAGTTCTTCTATTACTTGCATTAAAAATATTGAAATTGATAGGCTTCGAGTTTCTTGTAAGGATTCCAAAATTAAGTTTCAATCTTCCTCACCAAAAATTAACCTGGTGGAGGCAGAAGAGGATGGCTTAGATGATAGGCTCAATCATGTTAATGAAGATTGTGATGACTTGGGACATGATGAGGGATATGATCACATTTGTTGTGAGCTTAATGTGATTCCTCGTCGAAAGAAATATAGTTCGTGAAAAATGCATAAGGTGGGTCGTATTAATAAAAAAACCCATAACGCCATCCAAATTGAGTTTTAAATGAAAGGGGTCTTTTGGAATAGCAGAGGTCTTGGAGACTTGGCTAAACATGGTTATTTAGAGGATTTGGTAAAAGCGGAGCAAATTAATTTTATTGCTCTCATGGAAATTGGTCGGGCTTAGTTCCCAGATGTGACCTTGAGGAAATTGTGTGGCGGTAGGGATTTTATTTGGTATTGTATGGCTCCTCATGGTCGATCGGGTGGCATTCTTTTAGGAGCTAATATGTCTATATTTGATATTGGAGGTATAGATGAGGGGGAATTTTATGTCAAGTTTACTCTCAGGAATAAAAATGATGATTTTAAGTGAGCGTTATATGCTGTGTATGGTCTTGCCCAACCACATCATAGAAAGTCTTTTCTAGTGGAAATGGCTCAGGTATGTAGCAAAGAATTATTACCATATATTATTGGTGGTGATTTCAATATTATGTGTAGGCCTGAGGACAAAAATAAATCTAATTTTGAGACTAAGTGGCCGGATTTATTTAATATGGTTATTCAATCGCTTGATCTCAAAGAAATTGAATTGTCTGGTCGACATTATACTTGGGGTAGTAGTGGAAATAATCCCACTTTTGAAAAACTTGATAGGGTATTAGTAAGTACGGAGTGGGAATATAAATTTCCTGTTTCCACGGTGGAGGCTAGAGATAGAAGCCAATCGGATCATACTCCGTTACTTTTGAATACTGGGGCGTCCTCTCATTGTGTTCATCACTCGCTTTTCAAATTTGAACGGGGTTGGCTTCTTAGAGAGGGTTTTTACGATTTGGTTGTGAAAGTTTGGCATTCGGAATCCCGAGGTCAAACGGCTATGAAAAGATGGCAATATAAAATTAGATCTCTGAGGCAATATTTGAGAGGATGGGCTAAACATGTTGCTGGTCATAATAGGAAAGAGAAAAAGGAACTTATTGATATGATTGATTCAATTGATAAGAAGGCAGAAATCAATATGCTTTCGGATCAAGATATTTTTCTAAAACATTCTCTCAAGGATAGGTTGGTTCATTTGTTGAGAGAAGAGGAGATAAAATGGTACGAAAGGGCTAAAGTTAAGTTTTTGTTGGAAGGGGATGATAACACTTAATTTTTTCACCTAGTTGCTAATGGTAAATATAGAAAACATAGGATTTTCAAGTTAGAACAAGATGAGGGAGTCATAGTTGGGGATGTTAAATTGAAAGATTATATTACTAGCTATTATAGAGGGCTTTTTGGTCCGCCTCAAGATAATAATTTTAGTATGGTTGAGGAGCACATTGTTGATATTCCACAAGTGACGGAGGAGGAGAATAGATTTCTTACTTCTCCTTTCACTGAAAAAGAAGTAAGGGAGGCAGTCTTCCAAATGGATCATAATAAGTCTCCTGGCCCTGATGGATTTCCAGCTGAGTTTTTTCAAGTTTTTTGGGATTTAATTCGAGGAGATGTGATGGCTCTTTTCCATGATTTCTTTGAACATAGCTTACCATTATTCAATCTGAATTTTGGTGTCATTACAATTTTGCCAAAAATTAAGGATGCTATAAAGATTCAATAGTATAGGCCTATTTGTCTTCTTAATGTCATCTTCAAAATTTTTACTAAGGTGGCCACTAATAGGCTTTGTGGCATTGCTGGGAATGTTGTTCATCCATCTCGCATGACTTTTATGCTTGGGTCGAAACATTATGGAGGGAGTTGTGATTTTACATGAGACAATTCATGAATTACATACTAAGAAACTTAATGGGGTCATTTTAAAGATTGATTTTGAAAAGGTTTATGATAAAGTTATTTGGCCGTTTCTTCAACAAACTTTACGAATGAAAGGTTTCTGTCCGAAGTGGTGCAAATGGATTGAAAGTTTTGTTTCTGGAGGTAGTGTGGGCATCAAAATTAATGATGACATTGGGCACTACTTTCAGACGAAGAAGGGTCTTCGACAAGGAGATTCCATGTCGCCTATTCTTTTCAATTTTGTTGCGGATATGTTAGCTATTTTGATTAAGCGGTCAAAGGAAGATGGCCAGATAAAAGGTGTTATCCCTCACCTGCTGGAGGATGGTTTGTCTATTTTACAATATGCTGATGATACTATTTTGTTCATGGACCATGATTTGGAACAAGCAAAGAATATGAAGTTATTACTTTGTGTATTTGAACAATTATCTAGTCTAAAGATAAACTTCCATAAAAGTGAATTATTTTGTTTTGGTGAGGCAAAACAATATGAGGTTGAATATACTCAGCTTTTTGGTTGCGTAATTGGTACATTTCCGTTTCGATATTTAGGCATACCAATGCATTATCGTAAGCTTCGTAATGCTGATTGGAGTGCAGTTGAAGATCGATTTGCAAAGAAACTAAGTACTTGGAAGGCTAAACATTTGTCTTATGGTGGTCCTTTAGTATTAATAAATTCAGTACTTAGTAATTTGCCGATGTATATGTTGTCATTTTTTGAGCTCCCGAAGGACATTTTAAAGAAATTGGATTCTTATCGATCGAGGTTTTTTTGACAAGGTAGTGGTAAAAAGCAGAAATATCATCTTGCAAAATGGGACATTCTTTGTCGTCCTAAAGATCAAGGAGGGTTAGGTATAACTAATCTATTGATAAAGAATCGATGTCTTTTGAGCAAATGGTTGTTCAAATTATTAAATGAAGAGGGGACTTGGTAGTCGTTGATTAGGAATAAGTATTTGTATTCGAGGTCTTTGTCTCAGGTTCAGATTAAACCTACTGATTCTCATTTTTGGAAGGGTCTCTTGAAGGTTAAAGATTATTTTCTAAGTTGTGGGTCGTTCCTAATTAACGATGGGTCCCAAACTAGATTCTGGGAAGATGTTTGGGTGGGTATTTGTCCTCTAAAGGCGCAATTTCCTGATCTATATAATATTGCTATTAATCCCCATATTACGGTGGCAAAGGTTTTTGATCAGGTGCCATTTCATATTTCTTTCCGTCGTGCATTAGTGGGGGACAGATTAAACAGTTGGCTTTGCCTAGTTGCTAAAATTGCTCATATTCAGTTATCTCGTGAAAAGGATATTTTTCTATGGCAGTTATGTAAAAATGGTCAATTTTCGGTTCGATCTATGTATCTTTTTAAGATGAATCAGGGTACTCCTTTTGTCCATTATTTTATTTGGAAACTGAAGATTCCTCTAAAAATTAAGATTTTCCTTTGGTACCTTCAGTGTGGAGTTATATTGACAAAGGATAATTTGTCTAGGCGCAACTGGGTGGGCAACCAAAAGTGTTGTTTTTGTGATTGTAACGAAACAATAAATCATCTTTTTTTCGATTGCCATCATGCTAGATTGATTTGGTGAATAATTCATGTTGCTACTGGGCTAAGACCTCCTATTTCATTGTCTCATATGATGAGGGCATGGCTTAATGGTATTGGGAATCATCATAAATATAAGATCTTTGTTGGTGTGGCGGCTATTTGTTGGGCAATTTGGTGTTGTCGTAATGATATTGTGTTTCAGAACAAAAGTTACACTTCTTTTTTGCAGGCCATTTTCAGGGCAACATATTGGTTGAGGTTTTGGGCGCTTCTGCAGCGTGAAGAGGCTCGAGTGGATTTTCGCTTTATGTGTTTGCGTCTCGAAGTTGTTGCAATGCAGCTTCTGGCTAATAATGGATGGCGGCATAATTATAGACTTTGCTATATTTAAGCTTTGATGCATTTTTGTAATGCTTGTTTCGCAATTGTGCTGATGAGCGGTTGACAAATTTTGTAATAAGACCGGGCTGTGTGCTTTGGCAGAGGCCGGAGACAACTCCTTTTTCTAAAAAAAATCTACTTACACATAGGACAGCGAGTGAACCAGCTCCTACAGATCATCAGGGGAGAAGCCTATCTCATCATGCAGGATATGGTAATGTGTTGGTCTTGTAGTCCCCTACAGACAAGGTATTTTTTTAATAATACATTTTTTATTCGAAATTTCAAAAATATACCACCGAAAAAAAAATCTCAGAAATATACCCTTGTCGCCAGTTGGTTGGGCGACAGGGGCCTAAATAGAAAAACACACGGGCGACAGGAGGCCACGTCACCCTCGCAGCCTCCTGTCGCCTGATCAACTAGCGACTGATGCCTGTCGCCCGATGAAATGGCGACATGATCCCGTCGCCCAATGAAATGGCGACAGGAAATAAATCGATGAATGGCTGGGCGACACGCACCCCTGTCGCCCAACCATATGGCGATAGAATCTTTTCCCTCTATTTAAGCACCTGTTAAACCTTTGTGTTCAATCGAATTCTTGATCATCCATCGGCCAAAGAAAGCGAAGGAGAAAGGAAGGAAGAAAAGAAGAGAAAAAATGCCGAGGCGTCGCAGTGGAAAAGGAAAGGGAAGGCGAAAAGAAGTGGGAGGTGCTTGAGTTGCCGCGCAACGCGTGTCGAGACCTCCTCGTACCTTGCGGAGTTGTCCCACCGATGTGCTGTCGGAGATCATTGCGAGCTTGTCTATTCTTGGGAAATTCGACTTGGAAGAGGAGGTATTGGATGTGCCGCAACTCGCCTTCGATCCACGGAGTAGGTAATCAAGAAGCGCCAACTGGTAACAATTACATTTACTGTCGTAATATTTGTGAATGAAACATTGCTAATTTATGTTTCATGCGATCGCCTCCTCATCATGTGTGAATTTGAGAAGTGGTATGACGAGGAGATCAACCCCGAGCACCAAAGGCTACTTGATGAAGCCAACCGCAAGCGGACCTCGAGGAGCGACTTCAATAATTGACGTGTGCACGCCGAGCGAGGAGGCACGTCGAAAAAACCGAGGAGAAGGAGGCCGAGAGAGAGAGAAAGCGAGAGAGGGCACGTCGTGCTAGAGAAGCCCCAGGAGGCATGGGAGAAGGGAAGTGGCCTCGATGCACTCGATGAGCGTTAAGTTGTAACCATTATTTTCGCATCCTAGTTTTATGTCTCAATGAAGAGTGTTAAGTTGTAACCCGATCGAGAAATCGTGGCCCTTAGGGGTTTTCCTTACCTAGCGGGGCCCACCGGATCTGACCCAAAATTACGAAAAAATTCATGAGCGATCTCGTAACGTGAGCAACACTTATCAAAGGCGACTGCCGGACATTGCCCGACACGAAGTTGCGAAAATCGGAAAAGGCACTTTCATGACCTTAAACCGCGAAAATCGTGGCCACTTTGGGGTTTTCGTAGCCTCACGGGGCCCACCGGATCTTGCCCAAAAATCACAAAAAAATCACAAGTGATCTCATAGCGTGGGCTACCACTTATTCTGAGGCGACACAGGTGGGCATTGCAACGCGAAGTTGCAAAAATCGGAAAAAGCATTAGCGACCACGAAACCACGAAAATCGTGGCCACTTAGGGTTTTAAGTAGTCTCATGGGCCCACCGGATATTGCGAAAATCACAAAAAATCACAAGTGATCTACATAGCGTGGGCTACCACTTATTTATGGGCGACACAGGCGGGCATTTGCTGACGCGAGTTTCTAAAATCGGAAAAAGGCATTAGCGCGCCACGAAACCGCGAAAATCGTGGGCCACTTAGGGGTTTCGTAGCCTCATTGGGCCCACCGGATCTTGCCCAAAATTACGAAGAAAATCATGAGTCTTTACGCAACATGGGCTACCACTTATCTATGGGCAACTTTGGTGGGCATGCCCGACGAAGTTCAAAAATCGGAAAAGGCACTCGCGACCACGAAACCGCGTGTTGTCATTATAGTCGAAAAGTGGGATCTGCGTGTTGTCGGATCTGGCGCGTGTTGTCGTTTGATCTGGCGGGTGCGGCGTGTTGTCATCTCGGCCGAGAAGCGTGGTGCGAGTGTTGTCGTTTGATCGATAAAGCTACTAGGTGTGTGACAAAGTTACTAGCTGATGAAAGGATTAACTAAGTACATAAGATTTAAATTACAAAAAATGCGAATGAAATTGTTCGTGCAACATATTTCAAACGATTAACTAAATACATAATATACTACCAAGAATAAAAATCAAAAGAAACTACTGTCGACCTCGCTTCTGGGGAGGCCTCCTCCTCCGAACCTGGCCCTGCGTACGTGGTCCTCGGTGAGGTGGTCGAACGCAGCGATGAAATGCGGGTAGGCTACCCGCACAGCCGTGTGCGCCCAGGAAGGCTGTAGTCAAGATAGAACGTAACCGTTAGTACTCAGAAAAGTTAAACAAAAAGTACCAAAATCACGGTTGCAATATCTTACCCGTCGCTAGCACCAGATGGTGCCCATGGTCGGACCGTCGACATAAATCACCGCTTTGCATCTTTGTCTGTTGCGCAGTCGATCTGGAACGCCGATTTGGAACCTCTCGTATGCCCACGGTTTGTCGAGCGGTGGACATCCTCGAAGGTCGCTGACCAGCGATCCGTGTACACGGCGCAGAGTGCACGGTAGGTGGCGCAACATGGCCGATCCCGAGAATCTTGTAACGCGGCGTCAAAGTGCGCCCGCGATCTCCCTCATGGCGCACGGTACCTATCCACGCTATCCCCATGGGGCGTCGTGAACATGCATCGTAGAAGAGCCACAGCAGTACGCCTCGGTGGCGGCCGAGGCTCGGTCGTCGGCCCGGCTCGACGATCTGCTCCTGTTGTAAAATAAAGCTCACTTGTTATTTTAAGCGATACATACACAATTTAGTTTTAAATGCTATCGGCGTACCACAAATTGTCCAAGCCAGCTCAAGGTCGATGCGTGCGTGTGCTCGAAGGTCTCAGACACGTGAGGTGGTAGCACACCCGCGAACTGTCAAGCATTGCAGCGCCGATCCTTAGGGGCGTCCCTGGGCACCACAACCGCACCGGCGATCGGGAGGCCGAGGAGGTAGGAGGCGTCTGCAAAGTGATCGTCATCTCCCAAGCGAGGAGATGGAAGGTGTCGTCTCCGGCCTCCACCGATCCACAGAGCGGTGATCGGCGACCGTCAGACGGGAACTGCGTCCCTGGTGCTCCACCATCCGCCGAGGGCGGCAACCACAAGCCGAAGCCTAAGAAACAAAGACATGTCATTAATATCGGTCTTTGCACTAGTCATCTTTGCTTGAACAAACATGTTTACAAATTTAAATCTTGATATGTTACTGTGGACCCACGCGGATCGATCGTCCGGGGCTCTTTGTCTTTGGCCTAGGTCGAAGGACGCCAGTACCTGAGGTCCCTCCCTCCTTTGGGACAGTAGTGGCGAAGCGGGCACGGTGACCATCGCTGCAATTTACAAAAAAAGAAGTTAGAACCAAAACACATATGTAAACAAAAGAGTCCGTAAAAGCGCACAAGCATCACAACAATATGTTGAAACAAATCGCACATAAAAAGCGGAGAAGCTCATTACAAAATATCACAAGCAGTTACAACAATTTATCGAGACACAACACTCATAGCAGCTAGGTACAAAACAGAGTTCATACAACACACGTTACATCGATGAAATATAAATTTGATATATGACATATGATATTGCAAAGCCGCTTGTCATCCGGTGCGATGGCGTCGTCGCGTGATCGGTGGCCATCTCCTCCTTCGTCTTCTTCGTTTTGTACTTGGCAGTTCTTGAACGTATGTCCTCGTTGGTTGCACAATGAGCATTTCTTCACGCGTTTGCTAGCTACTGACTCATCCATGTCATTTCTTATACGCCTTGTTTTTGACGCCTGCTTTCCCTCTTCTCGCATCAAGATCGGGGACCCGAACCTTTCATCAACACTAGGAGTTGTGGTGAAAGAATCCACAACCCATAGCCATAAAGCTCTTGGCGCCAAGTTGCCATCACCCTTTCCTTCATAAAATATTCAGATAGGTATGTACTAGGTTGCATTCGAATAAAGCACATCTTGGCTATGACATGAGAACATGGCACATGCAAAAGGTATGGCTTGTTGCACGAGCATTTGCACTCGACTGTAAGATGCACTCTGGGTGACAACCCTCTGGTTGGTTCCACGCCTTCCTTTATCCTGTAGATCACCTCGAGCGCAAATGTCCGTGCACCAACTTTGATAGCTCGTGTTTGGCATATACAGAGTCTTCTCATCCATGTATTTAGTGATCATTGAAGAGTACAAGAACTTCTCATCTCTCATTACTATGTCGTGTTTGCATGCTGTCCACAAAGTACTTGGTTGTACCCTCAAAGACTCTCTCGACAATTCCTACCAAGGGAAGACATCTCATACCTCGCATTACCCAATTGTAAACTTCTGCAAAGTTAGTGGTCATCACACAGTATCGGCACCATGTGTGTCATATAACGATGACCACTTCTCTTCGGTTCGTGCTTGATCGGTCAGAAACATTTGATTGGCTTTTGCCTCCGACGACGGTTAGTCGCCTCATCCTCTGTTGGCAGGGGGAAAAGAGGCTCCGCCTGCTCTTGTGTTCCACTGCCACTAATGTTGTTCATCTGCTCCTTGTGTTTCCTTGTCAAGTCATCAAGATTTTTCCATAGAGTTCGGAACTTGCTCTCCTGGTTGTAGTTACATAGTCTTTTGAACATTTTCATTAGTTGCTTGTTCCTGAATTGCTTATAGAAGTTTGCACCCAAATGCCTCATGTACCATCGACTCTGCAAGTCAGGCCATCGGAATGGCTCCTCTTCCCCTATTTGCAGCTGGTTGATAGCACTAAGCAAGCTAGCATGCCTGTCATGCAGCACGCACACATCTGGACGAGTTTTGACCACCCCGATCTTCAAATTTCGTAGGAACCACAGCCAACTCTCGTAGTTCTCGCTTTCTACGAAGGCAAAGGCAATATGCAGAATCTGGTTATTCCCATCGACGCCCACAGCTGTCAGTATTTGCCCTCTGTATTTCCCGATCAAGAATGTGCCGTCCACGCACAACAATAGACGACAGTGATAGAACGCCTTAATGCAAGCTCCGAATGCGAAGAACACTCTCCTCAGATGCATTTTAGTTGGCCACTTGATTGACGGACAATCTTGATAATCATAGTAGGTCACAGGATTTCTTTGAAAGGACCGATATGTCGCCTAGAGGGGGGTGAATAGGCGTTATTTCAAATTTAAATCATAGCGAAATTTACTATTCGGATAGTCGAAAATACCTTGATTGTCGAGTGGTTCGGATAGTCCGAATGTCTTTTGGATACTCAGCTGCTGCAAGAAAACCCTAAAAAGTAGATCTGAGTTATTTGAGGGGCTAGATTACTACCAAATAAAGTTTCTAAGCTAGGACAACTTCAGATTATGAGATCCACCCAATATCTATTGCATGAAGCTACCAAACCCTTGAATCCCCAAAAGATTAGGCTAAGCACAAAGGGACAAGTTCAAAACTTACAAACAAGAGAGATGCACCGATTTTTCTCCAAGTTCGGATCCTTGAGGGGATCCTACGTCTCCGTTGAGGCGGCACAAAGCCGGAGTCTCTTTCAACCCTAATCCTCTAGGTGTTGCACTAAGCACTCACCTACTTTTCTTTGAATCCTTCCCTTGCGGAGGTGGATTCAACCCTCACAAACTTCCGGCGGCGTCCCACACGAGCTTGGGGGCTCACCGGCAACTCCTAGCCGTCTAGGAGTCCTCAACCTCTAAGAGTAAAAGATCCGGCAAGAGATTAAGCGAAGATGAACCAAGTGCTCAAGATGAATCACAACCTCTAGAGCCTTCAAACTCTCAACTAGATTTCCCCCAAAAGATTTGCTAATCAAGAGATCAAGAGGGAAGAACACTAGAGCTCAAGAGTGAGAGAGAGCACAACTCAAAATGAATTGAATGCACTTGTTAGTTGGTAGGTGGGAGTGGGGAGGTATTTAAGGCCTCCCAAAACTAGCCATTTTTCACTTGACCCGACCTTTGTTAGGATAGTCCGAACCCATGTTGGATAGTCCGAACCAATAGAACTAAGGCAATGGAACACTCGGTTGGACGGTCGAACGTCCTTGGATAGTCCGAACCTAATTAGAACTAGGGCAACAGAACACCTTTGTTGGACGGTCGAACCATACTTTGGATAGTCCAGAACCAATAAGACTTAGCCCTAGCAGAGAGGGTCGTTCGGATACTCGAACCGGTGTTGGACATTCAACCAAATAGAAATGGACCAGCGAGAGGGTCGGCTCGGATACTCGAGGCGAGGTTGGACATTCGAAGCGGATTTTGCCAGAACAGCAGGGGTCGGATCGGACATTCGAACAAATGTTAGGATACTCGAACTAATTTGAACACTTTGCCCTAGGACTTCACACATTTACCCATACTTACACTAGGATTCATCTTTGAGCACATTCGATCATTCCAAAGCTATTTCTTGCCCTATCCTCTTTATAATGCGGTTGTCCTTAAACTCAAATAAAATTAAAAGTACATACTGTGATCGTTGAGTTTAGTCGACGCCTTTTCTTCTTCAAATTGAGGATCTCTTTTCTTAAGTGACTTTTCCATGGCGTATCTATCATTCACCATACTCAAAACACTCATTAGTCACTTAATCTTGTTGTCATTAATCACCAAAATCATTAAGGGCCTAGATGCACTTTCAATCTCCCCTTTTGGTGAATTGATGACAACACGATTAGATTTATGATTAAAATTGGAAAGAGAGTATTTGGAAAACCAAATACACGGAGAAGCTCCTCCTAAATGTGTACATTGAAATAATTTTGGTGGTGGAATGTCAAATGCACATATTTACGGAAAGATTTTGCGAGAGCTCCCCCTAAATTTCTGCTTTCGAGAGAGTATATAACAAGACATATAGCAGATAAATTGCATAAATGGATATGACATGATATCACACAAATGCATTGCTAAAGAGAAATGTAATTGAGCTATTAAATTCAAACATCCAACAATTAAATCCAAACAACCAACAAGTATACGCAGCAAAGGTTTAACTAAACAACCAACCAAGCAAAAGCGAAAGATAAAACTAATCTCCTCACTCCCCCTTTGGCATCAAGGCACCAAAAGGGTCACTCCTCACTGCCATCATAAATAAATCATTTCTTTGTCGTCCTCTGAGCCAAGACGCGTCTTGAGAATCGCCTCATCGTCACCAGTAGGCGCCGAAGTGGCGGGAAGGTCGAAGAGCTGCCGGGTCGCCGAATCAACAGTCGCAGAATCTGACTCTGACTCGGACTCCTCAGAACACGACAAGTTTAGCTTTCCCTTGATCACATTGAGCTGACGGCGAGTGTCGGTGATCTTCTCATTCATCTGACGGATCTTCCTGTGGTTCTTGATCCCAAGGCAGAAAATTGCACGAAGCATGTTCTTTATGGAGCCGCTTGGGGAGGAAGGATCACTGGTGGCCTCACAAGTGGCTTTTGACACAGTCGAGGGCGAAGGAGGCTGGCTGAAGCTGGAGGAGGTGGAGCCTTGATCACCACGAACACAGTGCGGCACATGCTCCACATCCTTAGCAAACCACAAGCCCGAGATACTCTCAACCATACACATCACATATGGGCGAATCCACAAGCGCTCACTGAAGTTTGAGTGAGTTGAGACGTATCTCTTGCCAGATAAAGTCAAATACATCAAAAGGCCTAGAACCCTCACCAATCCTCAAAAGCAGGTTCCTAGAGTAGGAACTGATGTTGGTGGCGTCTCCCTCCTTGGGCCACAGGGTCTTCCTCAGCAACTTGTATAGGATAGCATAGAATGGCTTCAAACCTTTTGTGGTGCCCAACTTGAAGTTCTGAGATTCATCATACAAAGGAGTCAAATCATTGATGCTGGAAGAGTCAAAAACATGAAGCTTGTCCAAGTTCTTCCAGCCCTCGGTGTTGAATCCAATGCGATCGACAAAACCGAGCCTTGGTCACGAGAATAGTCTGACCCATCAACCATGAACCACATGGTGCACTCGGCATCGGTAATCGACATCTGTGGTCGCATAGAAGCGTGCCACAACTTCATTGTTCCATTTGCACGAAGGACATGATCTCTCTCAGTTGTGGCGCTCTGGCAGCAATCACCTCATTGAATCTCGTGTCCTCTCTTTGTGCCATATAGTCCCAATCGATGTATTGCATTAAAGCTACTGGGTTCTTCTTCTCGGCGATAACAGAATCATAAAAGTCCTGCTGAAAATGATTCCAAAATCTCTTGTCCACATAGTCTTCTTGCAAATCAAAGCGGATCGACTCTGTCTTGACGGACCTCTTTGCCTCTTCCTTGCCCAACACAGTAGTCGACCTTCTTCTTTGGAGTCACACCCATTGGAGTAGCACGACGGGCAGGGTGAATCTCCAATGGTCCAATCAGCGCACCTTCCCGGCGCTGAGCTGCACACTTGGCTGCCCTCAACCTAGGCATAGCAGCCCTAGGATCCTCAGCACCACTGCCTCCCTGACCCTCATCTCCTTGATCACCACCGCCCTGACTTGGAGCACCCTTATGAGATGACTTCTTCCTCTTGCGAATGACTTGGCGCTTCTGCCTCCCGGCTGACTGAGCGAGAGGAGACTCCGGAGGGGAATCCTGAGGAGGATCAGCGGGGGCCGCCGAGGAGCCACCGGCGGGAAGATCATGCCTAGCCTTCTTGAGCGAGCCGCATCGATGTCCGACATGCCGAATGGGGATTGCCACCTTGAGAGGATCCATCTAAAGGTATACAAGGGTTGAAGCAAGATTAGACACTAATTATAACCTAGATGAACAATAAAGAGTTGAAATGAAGTCACATTCTTGGATAGTCCGAAGTTATCTTGGATAGTCGAGGGTTTCTTCGGATAGTCGAAGTTTTCATTCGGATAGTCAGAACCTCTTGAGACATTAGAATGGAAACTCGGACATTCCGAGGTGACGATTCACAAACCCTAAATTTTCAATCTAGGTGATAATTCAACAAATTTAAGATCTAATCATAGGATGACTATCCTAGCAAGGTCTAGGATGGTCTAGAGTCAAGGGTTCTCAAGATAAATATGAAAATAACCGACATTAGGAGAGGTTTGAACCAACCTTTTGAAGAATAGAAACCGGGAATCCAAGGCAAATCCAGAGCACAAGGATGATGGAGGTGAACCCCTTGCCCTTGGAAAAGGTCTTGAAGCCCTCAAATCGCAAAATCTCCGGCCAAAACCCTAGATCCAAGTGCTAGGGCGGAGTAGAGGAGAGAGAAACCGAAAATATGAAGTGAGGGGAAGAAAGGAGGAAGAGAGAGGGTCGGGCGGCTTAAAAAGCCCGAGGCCCCACTTCGGACAGTCCGAACTTAAGTTCGGATAGTCCGAACCAGTTCGGATAGTCCGAATGGAATTTGGACGATCCAACTATTTTCTCGAGATGGCATGAAAATAAAGGCAGGAATGACTCCGGAGCGAGAAATAGATGAGAGGACCTAAAGAGTCAAGTCATCAAGTGATCAGCAAGCCATGCAACAATTCAAACCATGATCACAGGATGATTGACAGGATCCGAAGATCAAAAACCAACCAACACAATAAGATAAGAGAAATGAAGAGAATAAGGTTTTCCAAAAGACTTTTTGCAATCACCAATCAACGTGAGCATGTTTCAAGCCAAATTGCGAGAGTCTAGAATATTTAGTCCACTCCTCAAATCACAAAACCTCTTCTCATCAAGTGGCTTGGTAAATATATCGGCTAATTGGTCAATTGTGCTCACATGTTGGATATCGATATCGCCTTTAGTGGAATGATCCCTTAGGAAATGGTGACGAATATCGATATGCTTTGTACGGGAATGTTGGACGGGGTTGTTGGCAATTTTTATGGCGCTCTCATTATCACACAAGAGTGGAACATGGTTATAGGTTAGGCCATAGTCATTTAGAGTTTGTCTCATCCAAAGCAATTGCGCACAACAACTCCCGGCGGCTATATATTAAACCGGTGTGGATAGAGACTACGGAATTTTGCTTTTTAGAGGACCAAGAGACAAGTGATCTACCCAAGAATTGACAAGTTCCCGAGGTACTCTTCCTATCCACCTTACATCCGGCATAATCCGCATCGGAATACCCAACTAATTCAAAAGATGAGCCTTTAGGATACCAAAGCCCAAAATGAGGAGTGTGCACTAAATATCTCAAGATTCTCTTGACGGCCACCATGTGACACTCTTTAGGAGCGGCTTGAAACCGTGCACACATGCACACACTAAGCATAATATCGGGCCTAGATGCACAAAGATAAAGTAGGGAACCGATCATTGAGCGATATACCTTTTGGACGACCGGTTTACCTTCTTTGTCGAGGTCTAGATGCCCGTTGGCTTGCATTGGCGTCTTGATTGGCTTGGCGTTCTCCATGCCGAACTTCTTGAGCATGTCCTTGATGTACTTTGTTTGGCATATGAAGGTTCCTTCCTTAAGTTGCTTGACTTGAAAACCGAGAAAGAACTTCAACTCGCCCATCATGGACATCTCAAATCTCTTAGTCATGATCCTGCTAAATTCCTTGCACAAGTGTTCATTAGTAGATCCGAAGATGATGTCATCAACATATATTTGACATACAAACAAATCATTATCAATATGTTTAGTAAAGAGAGTGGGGTCGGCCTTTCCGACTACAAAACCTTGACCGAGAAGGAAGTCGCGAAGACACTCGAACCACGCTCTCGGTGCTTGCTTAAGTCCGTAGAGAGCCTTATGTAGGAAGTAGACGTGGTCCGGATGGTTCGGGTCTTCGAAGCCGGGTGGTTGCTCAACGTAGACCATTTCGGAAAGTGGTCCATTTAAGAAGGCGCTTTTCACGGTTGATACAACTTAAAATCATGGTGAGTAGCAAAGGCAAGTAATATTCTAATAGATTCAAGCCTGGCTACGGGAGCATATGTTTCATCGAAATCCAAACCTTCGATTTGCGTGAAGCCTTGAGCAACTAACCGGGCTTTATTTCTCGTCACTATTCCGTTCTCATCTTGCTTGTTAGAAAAACCCACTTGGTTCCAATCACATTTTGCTTGGGCCTTTCGACAAGCTTCGGACTTGGTTCCGTTCGAAGTTATTCAACTCCTCTTGCATGGCCATCACCCAATCCGGATCTTGGGCGCTTCATCTACTTTAAGCGGTTCAAGAGAAGACACAAAGGAGTAAAATTCACAAAAGTTAGCGACCACGAGATCTAGTAGATACTCCTTGTTAATGTCTCCAAGTATGTTGTCGTAGGGTGATCTCGTTGTACACTCGATGGACTCTTGGATGAGAATGCGGTTGCGTTGGTTCTTTGGATGGGACCCTCATCGTCTTGAGTGGCATTTGAGCCGTCTTGAACTTGCATTGAAGACGAGGGAGTATCATCCGGAGCGTCCATCGTCGCATCATGAACTTCTTGAGTTGAAGAGCTTAGAATTACATCTTGCTCAAGCGGTCTTACTTCTCCAATTGCCAGTTTCTTGATTGCTTCGCACGGGGGTTCTTCCCTGTCAATCACAGCCACGATCAACTTGTTCTACTTGAGAACCGTTAGTTTCATCAAATGTCACATCACGCGAAATTTCAACCACACGGTGGTGTTGTTGAAAACTTCGGTATGCATAGGCATTTGATCCATAATAAACAAGAAACCTTCATCTACTTTAGGAGCAAATTTAGAAGACTTAGCTTTCTTGTTGAGAATGTAGCATTTGCTCCCAAGACTTCGGAAGTAGGACACATTTGGCTTCTTGCCGGTGAGGAGCTCGTACGCCATCTTCTTCAAAATCTTGTGGAGATACAGACGATTGGTACTATGGCACGCAGTGTTGATGGCCTCCGCCCAAAAAATGTCGGAAACCTTGTACTCGTCAAGCATCGTGCGCGCCATCTCGATGAGGGTTCGATTCTTCCTCTCGGCTATCCCATTTTGTTGAGGGGAATAGGGAGCCGAGAACTCATGTTTGATGCCCTCTTCATCGAGGAACTCCTCAACCCCGGTATTCTTAAATTCTGTGCCGTTGTCGCTCCGAATTCTCTTGATCTTCACCTCAAACTCGTTTTGAGCCCTTCTCATGAATTTCTTCAAGCTTCCTTGGGCTTCGCTTTTTATCATGCAAGAAAAATAGCCAAGTAAAGCGCGAAAAATCGTCAACAATAACTAACCCATACTTGTTTCCTCCGATGCTTATGTATGCAATTGGTAGAATAGATCCATGTGAAGCATCTCCAGAGGCCTCGAGGTGGTCATCACGTTCTTTCTTGGGATGAGTAGCTCCAACTTGCTTCCCGGCTTGACATGCGCTACACACCCTATCTTTCTCAAATACAATATTCGTTAGTCCAAGGATGTGATTGCCCTTGATGAGTTTATGAAGGTTCCTCATACCAACATGGGCAAGCCGGCGATGCCAAAGCCAACCCATGCTAGATTTAGCCATTAAGCACGTTTCAAGGTTCACTCTATCCGTATTGAAGTCTATGAGATAGAGGTTTCCCTTTAAACGACCCTTAACGGCTATTGAACCATCATCCCTCTTAATGACATCCACACCCTTATCACTAAACACACAATTGTAGCCCGCTTCACATAATTGAGCAACGGACAATAAATTGTAGCTTAGTGATTCGACAAGTAATACATTGTTTATATGAAAGTCATTAGTAATAAGAATCTTACCTAAACCTACCACTTCACCTTTTCCGTTGTCGCTGAAAATTATACTTTCACTATTTGATCCATTGGCTTCTAATTGTGCGAACATTGCCCTTTCTCCGGTCATATGATGTGTACATCCGCTATCCAAGATCCAACTTGATCCACCGGAGATGTAGGCCTACAAAATGAACTTTAGTTTTTGCTCTTTGGTACCCAAACTTGCTTAGGTCCTCGCACGTTAGTAACAAGTGATTTAGGGACCCAAATAGATCGCACACAAGAGTTATCTTTGGGCTTACCCCCAATATGACAAGCAACTACCCGACCTAAGTTAGTTTTCTTGAGTACATAAGATGCAAAGAATGTAGAGTGAGTTTTGTACTTAGCGTTTTCCTTGCTCTTAACAAATTGGATGGGCTTGTTTAAAGGAGCAACCACAATATTGCCCTTTTTCCCTTTTGGCGGAGTGTATCCAAGCCCATGCTTCATAAGCGTTACCTTGTAAACACCTAGGAACTCCTCTAGTCCCTTACTTGCCTTGTAGGACTTTTGAAGTCCATCTTGAGCATCCTTGAGCTTCTCATTTTCAAATGCTAACACTTGCAATGTCTCAAGGTTAATGGCATAAGTATCAAGATTAATGTTGTAGCATCTAGCGCATCCATTGCTCGTAGAAGGTAACAAAGAATTGGAGTTAATAGTCGAGGTAATCGGAGGGCTATTCTTGAGATCAACAAGCTTCAACTCAAGAGCCTTGCAAGCGTCCTTCGCCTTAGCAAGTTCCTCTTCAAGTGAAGCGTTGGTGATCTCGAGACTAGTCACCTCGGATTTTGTCAACTTGGAATTCTTAACCAAATCCTCGTTTTTCTCTTTTTCAAAAGATAAGCTCTTCTCTAGCTCACGATTTTTCTCTTTTTCGAGGATGAGCAAATCCTCTTGAGCCTCGAGAATAGCTTCCTTTTGTTCTACAACTTCCTCCAATTTTTCAATATCTTTTAAGAGCAAATTTAACTTATGAATATCAATGTTTTCACAGATTTAAGCACGGTGTTAATGTCATCATCATCACTATCGCTATTGTGCTCATCTAGACATTCATTAGCAATGGAGGAGTGCAATCTTTTGATGATACCTTATGCCCCTTTGCCATAAGGCACATTGGAGCGTTATCGTCGTCATCGCTCAAGTTGTCGAAGAGGCTCTTCGACGTTGTTGAGGTGGTAAACGCGGCGATGGCGGCGGAGGCAATTCCTCCTTCCTCGTCGAATTGGACTCGGAGTCGGAGTTGGAGTTGAGTCGGTGTCGGAGTTCCTCCTTTCCAATGTAAACACGACCCTTGCCTTTGTACTTCTTGCTCTTCTCCTTCTCCTTGTCCTTGCCCGATACTTGTCTTTCTTGTGCGGCTTCTCATCTTTGCCTTCCTTATCGGACACTCGGCAATGAAATGACCGGTTTCGCCGCATTCATAACATCTTCTTGTGGAATGTCTCCCCTTTGATTTTCTTCCATAGTTCTTTGAATGACCTCCTTGTTTGACATTCTTCTTCTTGAAGAACTTGTTGAACCTTCGCACAAATAGGGCCATATCCTCATTTGTCAATGGACCACTAGACTCTTCATCCTCACTTGTGCTTTCTTGACTTGCGACAACTTTGACGGCCTTGAGGGCAATACCTTTCTTCTTGCCCGACTTGAGTTCTTCAACAACTTCAGCTTCCTTCACCATCATCTCGTCCATCATGTAGGCCAATGACATCGTGAGGTGTCAAAGTATCGAAGTTGGGCGGTCTCGTATCAAGCCCGAACAAGGTTGCGGTTGGTAGGAGTGATCACGCAATATAATCTTCACCACGGCCTTGTCGAAAGATCGGTGCACCCAAGACCCTTTGCTTGATTCTGAGCACCATCGAGACGGTCAAACATTTTAGTGTATGATTCACCATCTTCGGGGTGAACCGACTTAGCTCACCAATAATGAGCTCTATCTTGATTCTCGGACGCTTGACACTCCTTCATAAGCGACTAGGAGTCTATCCCAAATAGCCTTTGCTTCCTCCATCCATCGACTCGGTTGAATTCGGAATCACTCAAGGCGTTGAATAAGGCATTGATTGCCAAATCATTGAAGTGTTGATCTTTATCTTCTTGGGAGTAAGATTCTCGGGATCATTAGGCTTGAAACCTGTTTGCACAATCTTCCAAATAGAAGGGTGAAGCGATCTCAAGTGCATCTTCATCTTATGTTTCCATGCCGCATAGTGAGTGCCATCGAAATGAGGCGCTCAATCGAAGAACGCGGAGACATATGAGGAAGAGCTTGAGACACCGAGGAACGATAATCAAATGGAATTGCAACCCCTAATACGGCGCCCGTGCCCTTATCTTGGTCATGGGCTTCGGTATTCTTATCTCCTGTTTGCGACATAATGATTCTCTAAGCGGTTAAGCCAAACTAAGGAGATTTGGCTCTGATACCAATTGAAATGACCGATATGTCATCTAGAGGGGGGGTGAATAGGCGTTATTTCAAATTTAAATCATAGCGAAATTTACTATTAGGATAGTCGAAAATACCTTGATTTGTCTCGAGTGGTTCGATAGTCCGAATGTCTTTTGGATACTCCGAACTGCTTTTCGCAAGAAAACCCTAAAAAGTAGATCTGAGTTATTTGAGGGGCTAGATTACTACCAAATAAAGTTTCTAAGCTAGAACAACTTTCAGATTATGAGATCCACCCAATATCTATTGCATGAAGCTACCAAACCCTTGAATCCCCAAAAGATTAGGCTAAGCACAAAAGGGGACAAGTTCAAAACTTACAAACAAGAGAGATGCACCGATTTTTCTCCGAAGTTCGGATCCTTGGGGGGATCCTACGTCTCCGTTGAGGCGGCACAAAGCCGGGGTCTCTTTCAACCCTAATCCTCTAGGTGTTGCACTAAGCACTCACCTACTTTTCTTTGAATCCTTCCCTTGCGGAGGTGGATTCAACCCTCACAAACTTCCGGCGGCGTCCCACACGAGCTTGGGGCTCACCGGCAACTCCTAGCCGTCTAGGAGTCCTCAACCTCAAGAGTAAAAGATCCGGCAAGAGATTAAGCGAAGATGAACCAAGTGCTCAAGATGAATCACAACCTCTAGAGCCTTCAAACTCTCAACTAGATTTCCCCAAAAGATTTGCTAATCAAGAGATCAAGAGGAAGAACACTAGAGCTCAAGAGTGAGAGAGAGCACAACTCAAAATGAATTGAATGCACTTGTTGGTTGGTAGGTGGGAGTGGGGAGGTATTTAAGGCCTCCCAAAACTAGCCGTTTTCACTTGACCCGACCTTTGTTAGGATAGTCCGAACCCATGTTAGGATAGTCGAACCAATAGAACTAAGGCAATGGAACACTCGGTTCGGACGGTCAGACGTCCTTCTGATAGTCCGAACCTAATTAGAACTAGGACAGCAGAACACCTTTGTTGGACGGTCAGAACCATACTTGGATAGTCGAACCAATAAGACTTAGCCCTAGCAGAGAGGGGTCGTTCGGATACTCGAACCGGTGTTGAACATTCCAACCAAATAGAATGGACCAGCAGAGAGGGTCTCGGATACTCGAAGCGAGGTTCGGACATTCGGCTGGATTTTGCAGAGCAGCAGGGGTCCGGCTCGGACATTCGAACAAATGTTGGATACTCGAACTAATTTGAACACTTTGCCCTAGGACTTCACACATTTTCCCATACTTAGACTAGGATTCATCTTTGAGCACATTCGATCATTCCAAAGCTATTTCTTGCCCTATCCTCTTTATAATGCGGTAGTGCTTAAACTCAAATAAAATTAAAAGTACATACGTAGTCGTTGAGTTTAGTCGACGCCTTTTCTTCTTCAAATTGAGGATCTCTTTTCTTAGCGACTTTTCCATGGCGTATCTATCATTCACCATACTCAAAACACTCATTAGTCACTTAATCTTGTTGTCATTAATCACCAAAATCATTAAGGGCCTAGATGCACTTTCATTCTTCCACTGAATGCAATCGAGCGATCTTGAGCGGAGTTATAATCTGAGTCTTCAAACTTCCCAAACCTCATTTCTAATGCCTTCTATTTCGCCCTCCACGCCTTTCCATAGCTAATTGTGTACTGATATCTATTCTCGATCGCTCGGATAATAGCACGGGGCTCAAAACTCAGGTTCTCCACTATCTCTGCATACATGATGTTCGCGACATACCGGATGTGAGTTCTGTGAGCCATCACTTTGTTTCTCGATCATACATGTGTCTTTGCTCAACATTCGAACATAGCCAATGGGTGCCCCACTTGGGCTTGTACGCGTGCACTCTCCACGGACACCCATGGATCTCACACACCACGTCGTAGCAGGTTGGGGTGGATTTCTTAACCCTGAAAGTCCTTCTTAATGATAAAGCCTAATCTTTCACGGCATCCTACACAGCCTCTTTTGTCGGGTATATACTGTTAGGCCTAATCTTATTGTCACTATATTGCCAAGGTATATCGTTGCTTTCATTGACAACCAGCTTATCAAATTGCTCCGTGCTCCACTCAGCTGACACAAGCGGCTCCGTACCTCCATCTTTCTCATCCGAATCATCGTCGTCCTCCTCTTCTGCTCTGCTGTACTCACGGTCTTTCTCTTCCATCCTAGCTGTTATTTCATCAATTTGCTCACCTTTGTCTACCAGTCCCCGCGCTTCTTAACCAACATTTTCATCTTCCTCCCGAAACTCAACCTGTTCACCACTTTGGCAAATGATGTCATCGTTGTATTGCTGAACATACTGCTCATGGCTAGATCCCCCAATTTCGGTGTCACCGAAAATGAGCTCATTTTGAGGCTGACTACACTCACCAACAAGCTAACTGTTTGGGGGCAACATCCCTCTCATATGCTTGCACTAAAAGCACTCAATTCCATCCCGTTGTCTCGCCTCACATATGATCTCACGATGCGGTTCCCTTCAGCTCAACTAGCTCCTAGTAAATAGGGTCGTTTCGCATACTACATAGGCAAAATACCTTCAACTCGCACTTCTCTTGTTCCATCCAAAAAGTATAATACAACCATTTCAACACGGAAGCAAATGTGCGCTCCTCAACCCTACTCAAACTTCTGTCCACATACTGCATATTACTTAGATCTGCAACCTCCAAACCATGCATTACAACCCCCTCTCTATAATAGATTCTAAATGGAACTCGTTCTGCCATATCTGCGAATCCATTTATTCACCCACGAATTAACAACTTTCCATAAAAAATACTGTGAGACCTAACATAAGTATACGTACATGCTACAAAAATATATATCTAACCGTAAAAAACATCTACATTCCTAATAATTCATATTGATGTACTTATATCTGTAAAAAAATATACATTCCTAACTATATTTTCATCAATATATACCGATATACTCCTATCCGTAAAAATATCTAAATTCACTAGAACTATCTGTAACCTATCAATTTACCTAGATCTCTTACTTTTCCTCTCCTCTCCTCTCCTACCTCTTCCTTCCTCTTCCTCTCTCTCTGTTTCAACTCGATTTCGGTTTGGATGAAATGGGAGCAGTCTTAGGGCGACGACCTTTATAAACGTCCCTCGCGCCTTTGGTGGTGACAGAGCCCGCCCATCGCCTGAGCCATCATCGATTTACACCCTGTCGCCAATTCATCGGGCGATAGTGGTCGTTTCGGCTCCTGTCACCATTTCATCCGGCGACAGGAGGCTGGGGGGTGACGTGGCCTCCTATCGCCCGTTTATTTTGCTATTTAGGCCCTTGTCACCCATCCAACGGGCGACAGGGGTATATTTCTGTAATTTTTTTGGTGGTATATTTTTGAAATTTTGAATAAAAAATGTATTATTTAAAAAAATTCGATCCTGACAGCTAGGTGACCTCTGCGAGGGCTTTCCTCTTTCCAATCTCTCCCCTCCCTTTGCTCCCACCCCACCACCTCCCCCTTTCTAAGGGCATATGCACAATAAGACTATCTCAGCTGACTCTTAATCTGTACATATCAGTTTTGGTTTATGTGGAAGAGTAAGAAAAGATAAGAGAGAAAAGAGCTGTCTCTTATTTAGTAGCCAGCTTTACACGGGAGTATAGATAGATTATTTATGTACAAGAAAGAAAATATAGTTATTGCACAACATTTAAAGACAACCTTTATAGATAATTATTGTACAAACTGATTTTTAATTTACTATTTATTAGTCAATAGTAGACTTTACTATTTTACACGCCGGAACCCTCTTAAGCGACGGAGACGAAGGGTAAAAAACCCACTCGTCCGTGGGGGAGTTGCCATCTATACGGTGCCCGCATCGCGGCCGTCCCTTAGTTTGAGGGTCAATCTGGTCGGTCCATTTGGTGGGACATCCGGTGGAGGAGTGGATGGACGGACGAGATGGCGCGTCAGCAGGATGGGCCCAGGCGCGCCCCGTGCTCCGCGCTTCCTCTGGTTAATAGGCCAAAGCGACAACATTTGCATCCTCTCCTTCACTGACTAGTCGGACCCACAAGTGATGGACCCTAGAAATCACTGTAACAGTGGGCTTCTCGTAGCTGGCGTTTTCTCCCACGAAGTTGAACCACTTCCTGATGTGGGCACAGAGCGACACGCCGAAACTGACTCACTTTGTATGTGTCACTGACTATTGGCCCGAAAACCATGCTGGTTCCACAAGTCAGTGGGATCGGTGACCTCGCCCAGGTGGGTGGGTTCGGCTCCTGGAGGAATGACACTCCACAGAGCCCATCCGTTTGTACGACGTTAGTGCGACGCGGCGACGAATCGGAAGCTTCGAATGATCCGACGGCTGCGAGACCGGGATACGGTACACGTGGCAGGATATCAGCCGTCAATACGTACCATCGTCTCGAGCCGTTATGATCCTCCTCAGATATCACGCCCACGACTTCGGCCGAAAAAAAAACTTGTCAAGGGTCGAATTGGTTATAAGATAAGACTCTAAACCGTATTCGGTTTAAGATTCTATTTCTTTACGGTATGAGTGAATTTAAAATCCTCTTTTATATTGCTATATATATATATATCGGGTGCTTCTCGTTATAATCAATCAATCAATAAAGCGAGAGACATTTCCATCCTATATTTTGCGTGTTCTTGACTCTTGTCTCGCACGTTCTTGTTTGCTTACCGGTGATTCCATCGGGTGGGTGATTTCGTTTCATAACAGTTATCAGTACGAATCTCTACCACAAGAAGAAGGATCGTCAATTATAACGAACGACTACTACCGGCAATTGATCGTCCGATCCGATCTGTAATCAACTCGCCATCACGTTAGCACCCACTCGGATTGCCGAAAAAGTCTTACGCGACTATATCCTACGCGATAGTTTACAAAATTCCCCCCAGATCGAATCAAGGTATCAAATTAGCATGAACTATTGAATCACAATTGAAATTGTATAGTAGATCAGAAATTCTACATATGAATTTTAGCAGATCGAAAATTTGGATTTTTTTTTACGATCAATCCAGTGGATCTTCTCGCTCTGAGCGGACCTCGCCGTTGGTCCCATCGAAAACCGTTGCACGGCCCAAAGCCGCGCCCCCACCGGCTTTGTGCCCGAAGACGCTGCGGTCGCTCGAGCTCGAAGCTCGTCCGCCAGCTGCTTCATGCCTCGGTGGCTCCGTGAGGTTCTGATTTCCTCGCTCTCGCGTCCCGAAGAACGTGCTTGCCATCGCGGCTGTTCGACTGAATGACGGCCATCATGAACGCCCGAGGTCGCGCCCACCGTGCGTTTTGTTGCCGGTCGTCGCGCCCGAAGCGCGCTCACCGTCCCTGGGCCGCGGCGTTTGACAAATCAGCATCTTGCATTTTGAAACGCATCTGCTTGCCTAATCCAAAAGTATTAATTCCTCCTCGCTCTCAAAAACACAATTTGCTCTGTTACACTTGAGAAGAACAGTGAGCGGATAAAAGCTCAAGCCAGTGGTAATAAAAAAAATATTGATGCTAAAATCTATTAGATTTCTATTTAGATGGGCTTCCGTAAAAGTTGAAAAATTTATATTAGCATTGGAAGTTCTATACTCTGGATTTATTTTCTAGTTTTATTCCATATTTATTATGTGCTGAAATTTAATTTCTGTTATTTAAGTAATTCTAAAAATTACTTAGTAGGTGACAGAAATTGCTAGAAAATTATGAAAATAATCGAGCTATCAAAACGGGTTTTGAGCTTGAAGGCATAAGTGGTTGGGATTTTGATTTCTGTTTTGAAGGAACGGATACATGACAATTGATATCTAAGGAAAACACACATGAGGCTAGGTTTCTTAATTGACGCCCGAAATCGGGAAGTGCTCCTTCCCTCAGGTGAGCCCTCGAGGCGGGTTGACCTGGCCAAGAGTCATGTTGATGGAGATATTCATTATATGTTTTTATACCCAGCCAACAAGAGTTACATAAGATGTAATTAGCATTATGTCAGGTTTATTTCACGTTGAAGTTTATTCTTCTGTTAATTAGTAATTCTGGAAATTGCTTAATAATTAGTAGAAAAATTATAAAAAAATGCTAGGAAAATCCTAGAAAATCTGTGATAATTATCTACTGAATAGATATAGACCATACTTTACCGATTCAATAGCAATCAGGCAAAATAATATTTTACCTGAAGTAAAATCCCTGTTTTGTTTGCATATAGGATATGTCTGACATCACAAAGAAAGAATTTGCTGAGCTTGCCTTGAATGGCAGCAACTACCTCACTTGGGCAATGGATGCCAAGATCAACTTGACAGCCCGATCTCTTGGAGCCGCAATTTCCCAGCCTGAAGCTGGTGCTCCGGCTCTCCCTGAAACTGCTAAGTGTGCAGCTTTGCACTTCCTGAGGCACCATCTCCATGCGGACCTGAAGGCCGAATATTTGATGGAGGAGGACCTGCTGGCCCTATGGAATTCCCTGAAGGAACGATATAACCAACAAAAATCCGTTCTGTTGCCAGAGGCACAACGTGAATGGACCCTCCCACGCTTCCAAGATTTTAAGTCAGTGGCAGCGTACAACTCTGCCATGCATAAGGTTGTTGCAAAACTAACATTTTGTGACCAAAAGATCACAGAAGTTGAAAAGATTGACAAGACTTTGTGCACATTCCACCCTAACATGAGGATACTGCAGCAACAGTATTGTCATGCAAAGTACCAATAGTACTCTGAGCTAATATGTGTTCTGCTAGAAACAGAAAAGCATGATGAACTTCTAATGAAGAATCATCAAGTCCTACCTAGTGGGAGTCATGCATTGCCTAAAACACATGCAAGCGCTCAGCAGGCTAGTAGTAGTCGAGGCTGCAGAAAGGGCCAAAAACAGAAAGGAGATAAATGGAAGAATGACAAAAATCATAAAGGAAGAGGTAAATCCCAGTAGAAAACAAAAGAAAATGGATCAGGTCGCTTCTAGAAGAAAGGACCAACAAATAATGTTGCTGATCCTAAACAACCATGCTATAGGTATGGATGTATTGGTCCTTGGTCACGTACATGTCGCACCCCAAAGCATTTGGTGGAGTTGTACATGAAATCCACTGGGAGATTTCAAAAGAATCATAGGAATAAGGCGGAGGCGCACTTCACCTCTCAACCTATTATTGACAATAAAATGGAGTTGGATGATGATCAAGCCTCCGACCCCACAAAAGAATTCAAGAAGGGCCTCCTTGGTTATGGTGATACTCCCATAGAGGATGATCTCATTGGGGATGAGCTAAAAGAATTTCAGAAGAATAAAGATATGTGCCAGGAGGACGATATAAATGATTTATATGGAGATATGGAGTAGTTTCCCAGTTTTTCCTTTAGAGTCGATGTCATATTATTCTTTAGAGTCTCCTTAAGAGCCTCATTTATCAGCTTAGTCTATGTGTTTCTAAATGAACAATGGTCTACGCTCCTATTGAGCGATTATCAGTCAAATTTCAATAAAGTGTGATTTTCTCAGGATATTTATTTAATTATGCTATGTTTGTTCTATATTATTTGTTCCCGATGCAATAAATGTTTGATTAATTTTACTTGTTTAATATAGAACTACATGAATAATCCAATGGTGGAGGAGGAAATCTGTCTTGTAAACAGTTGCACTACAAATACGATTCTTAGGGAAACTAAATATTTTCAGACATTGATTAAGAAAACTGAAAATATTATGACCATCGCTGGAAGCGATGCTCTTATTGTTGGCACCGAAAGAGCCATCATAGTTCTCCCTATGGGCACTTGTATAATTATAGAGAATGCCCTATTATACCCTAAGTCCAGTCGCACACTTCTGAGTTTCAAAGACATCCGTCTAAATGTTTTCCATATAGAGACAGAAAATGAGAATGGTACCGAATACCTACTCATGACCAAGTTTGACGGGTGTAATAAACGTGTGGTCGAAAAACTTCCTTTCTTCTCCTCTGGGCTATATTACACATATATAAAACAAGAAGTTTATGTTGCGATGAAAACCATAGTTAAAACCCCAGAAATATTTAAGATCTAGCATGATCATCTGGATCATCCTAGGTTGAATATGATGAGAAGAATAATAAATAATTCTGCTGGCTATAATATAAAAACTACAGCCTTTCCTAAACCTGAAGCTTTTATGTGTCCTGCATGTGCTAAAGGAAAGCTGATAGTACGTCCTTCTCATCTTAAAATTAGGGAAGAATCACTAAATTTCCTGGAGAGAATTCAAGGTGATATCTGTGGACCAATTCAGCCCTTATCGGGCCCATTCAGATATTTTGTGATGCTAATAGATGCTTCTACTAGATGGTCCCATGTATATCTCTTATCTACTAGGAACCATACCTTTGCTAAATTAATCGCCCAAATCATTAAATTAAGAGCCTCCTTTCCAAAAAAAGGATTAAGTCCATTCGAATGGACAATCTTTCATGAAGTTTACCTCAAAAGCATTCAATGATTATTATCTGACTCTAGGCATTAATGTAGAGCATTACTGCACCCCATGTCCACACCCAAAATAGCCTTCTGAGTCATTAATTAAGATAGTAAAGCTTATTGCTAGGCCACACTTACAGAATTGTAGGCTACCCACCAGTTGTTGGGGCCATGTAGTGTTACCTGTTGCATCATTAATTCAACTCAGACTAACTGCATACCATGAAATTTCCCTTTGCGACTAGTCGCGGGAAATAACCAAGTATTTCTCATCTGCGAAAATTTGGTCAGGCCGTCGTGCCAATCTCTCCACCTAGCGTACCACCATGGGACCTCACGGAAGTTGGGGATCTATGTAGGTTATGAATCTCTGTCAATAATTAAATACCTAGAGCCTATGACGGGGATCATACACTGCTCGGTATGTTGATTCTATTTTGATGAGGATAATTTCCGGCATTAGGGAGATAAGTACTACATTGAAGAATTAGGAAATAGATTGGAATGCCACTAGCATTCAGTCTTTAGACCCACGCACTAAAAGCCGAACTTGAAGTTCGAAGAATAATAAGTCTGCAACAAATAGCCGATAACCTGCCAGATGCCTTCACTGATCATAAGGGAGTGACAAAATCTCATATACCTGCAGTAAATGCACCTGAAAGAGTGGAAATACCCTAGAAGGTTATTGAACCCACTCTTGCCCCTCATGGTAAAAAGAGAGGGAGGCCTCCAGGTGCACGGGACTCAGTTCTGTGGAGATGTCCGTAGAAACGGAGAATCGAGCAAAAGAGATCACTATCTGAGACAATTGAAGAAGCTCAACCTGTTGTTGAGAAAATCCCTGAAGTGAGCCATCCTAAAGATGGTAATCTCCCTGAAGTGAGCTATCCTGAAGATGGAAATCCCAGTGAAGATTTGCGCGCATAATCTAACTCTGGGAAGTTGGAACACCCAGACTCTATCGTTGTGGGAAATCACGAAGAGTTGGAAGAAATGAATGAAAAAATATCCACCAATTATGTGGATTCAGGAGAATTATATAAAAGAAAGACTATAATTGTCGGCATTTATTTCGCCTCCAAGATTGCTAAAACTCTTGAACTAGATCCAGAACCAAATTCCACGGGAGAGTGCCAGAAGCGTTCAGATTGGGTCAAATGGAAAGAAGCAATTGAAGCGGAATTGCACTCGCTTAATAAAAGGAGAGTATTCGGTCCCGTAGACCGAACACCTTCTAAAATGTCCCCTGTAGGATCAAAATGGGTTTTCATTTGGAAAAGAAATGAAAATAACGAGGTGGTGAGATATAAAGCGAGGCTTGTAGCACAAGGGTTCACGCGGAGACCCGACATCGATTATGATGAAACATATTCTCCTGTGATGAGTGGAATAACGTTCCGATATCTAATATCAATGGCAGCAGGCTTAAATTTAGAAATGCAATTGATGGATGTGGTGACTGCATATTTATATGGGTCACTGGATTCGGACATTTATACGAGAGTCCCTGAAGGAGTAAAAGTCCCGGATCCTAATAATCGCAACATGTATAGCGTCAAAATGTAGAGATCGCTATCTGAGTTAAAACGATCGGGAAAAATGTGGTATAACCGCTTAGTGAGTTCCTCTGAAGAAGGATACTCCAATAATGATGATTGTCCTGTGTGTTCATAAAGAAATCGAGAATGGATTACGTATCATCTCGGTGTATGTCGATGATCTGAATATCATCGGAACCACAGAGGAGATAAAGAAAGCAAATGCTTACCTCACGACAGAGTTTGAGATGAAAGATTTGGGTAAAACCAAATTTTGCTTAGGCCTGCAGCTAGAGCATTTCCCAGAAGGAATTGTTGTTCACCAGTCTTCCTATACCCGAAAGGTATTGGAGAGGTTTAATATGGATAAATCACATCCCTTGAAACCCCCCATGGTCGTAAGATCCCTCGAAATGGATAAAGACACATTTAGATCGAGGATGGAAAATGAGGAAGTCTTAGGACCTGAAGTCCCATATTTAAGTGCTATTGGAGCACTCATGTACCTTGCGAACTGCACAAGGCCTGACATCGCATTCACAGTGAATTTGCTAGCAAGACATAGTTCAGCTCTAACCATAAGACATTGGGCTAGTGTAAAGACTTTACTCAGATATCTCCAAGGTACTCAAGATCTTGGGTTATTTTTCCAGAAGAACCAAGACTCAACCATGGTGGGATATACGGATGCTAGCTATCTGTTTAATCCCCATAGTGCCAAATCTCAGACTAGTTTTGTATTTCTCTGTGGTGGTACAGCCGTTTTTGGTCGGTCTTGTAAACAGACTTTGGTAGCAACTTCTACCAACAACTCAGAGATTATAGCCATGTATGAAGCTGTAGTGACCCGAATTGACCAATTCGGATCCACCGTGTATGCCGCACTATTCCCAGGATCAACGCTAGTGCACACGGCTTAACATCGGTAAGCATCACATCATACACAACGATAATAACAATAAGACTTCATTTATTTAAATATAGCTAGTGTATGATCTTATGATCACTTACATTTATTCGGCCTCATAGGGCAAGACTAAGATTAAATAAGACAAATCAGCGGAAAATTGTAGAAGGCGTAGTGACTCATCAAGTACACCACAAAGCGATCGACAAGGCTTGGCCTAGTGACTCGCGTCCACGAAAGTCTGCTCAAGCACAAAGCGATGACTCCTCCACTGTTGTTGGTTTGTAAGCAAAGGTGAGTACACCAACACGTACTCAACAAGTTGTGCACAGAATGCAATTCTATCATAGCTATATGCAGGCTTATTCCAAAGGAATGGCTAAGTGGTTCATAAGCAGTAAGCAGCATTTTCCAACATAAACAATATATAGATTGAAAAGACAGTAAAACAAATAATAACAAGTAAATAAATTTAGTGATTCTCAAATAAACCAAGTTCTCCATCCTAAATCAAATTCCATTATCCACATGGCATCCTGCCATCCCATAACAGTTGTTCATTTTAATTAACTACCCTTGGTTGTAATTCCTAGCATTGCTCATCTAGTGAACACGGCTATCGAATAGTTTGTACACTCTGCAGAGGTTATGCACTTTACCCACACGATATAACCATGCACCACCACAGGCGAACAATTATAACAAAGCTTTTACAATGCATCCTCTTAACCCGATGCTACCGCTAAGGTTTCAACAACGAAGGGCTACACCACCAACAGGGCCCCCTCTTGCGCCATGTGAGTTTCCCCGTACAGGACTCACCACCAAGATAGCACTTAAGTTAAGTATTTGCAAATTAATCGGCTAAGGTGCCCATATGAACATGTGGTACGCATGATTGACTCGAGTTAAAGGCTTGCAAGGTTAAGTCATAAGCTTGGCCAGAGGCAAGACTAACGAGAGATGAACTCAAATATCCAAAACCAATAAAAACCATCGACCGCCCGTTGCCACTCTTGGCCAACCATAAACAATCTTGCCACTTGCCCGGTCTAAATCATTTTCCCCAGTTGATTACCAAACACCACGTGCTCTTCACAAATCAACATCGTTGCGTGACTCATTGTCACAACAACTCAATCTCTTTGTGCGACCACACGGCCCACAAATTATCATCATAGTTCCATATTCCATTAGTCAAGATTAATAAGCAATATTTCATGAGCATGTGATGACGTGGCATGGCTAAGCATCTCTAATTCGGTTTAACCACCCATGTTGATTTTCTATTAACCAACTATAATTAACCAACCTAGGGTAACAAGTGGATTATGGCATACAACTAGCAAGGTAGGGTATAATTCAAAGGGTACGATAGCTAGTCCCAAATTTAGGTTGAAATCATTTTTACACGTAAAATAACATGTGATAAGGTAAATCAAAATAGCATGCAATCTAGTTTATGGGTGCAACATGATCAAAGCACAACTTTCCTTCGTTAAGCTCCTGATCTTGGTCTGAAAATAATTCTTGAGCTGTAAAATCTCCTTCCGAAGCCTCGCACAATTCAACGTCTACGCGAATCGAGAGAGAAAAGCAAATAAAAACCAAAACCAAAGAGCAAACAAATTCAAAAATTCAAATAAAATCCACCATTAGAAATATCTAAATTGTACAAATTTTTAGGAATTTGAATCACCTCAATCGGAGTTCGTATGCAAAAGTTATCGCAATTTGAAGTTTGAAAATCCTGAAAATAAACCCTAATTCATAAATCCGATTTTAGTGAATTATTTTTATAAAGGAAATTCCGATTTTTCATTGGCTGACACGTGTCTCGGTGGGGCTCTGTCTCGGCGGCTGGGCCGCGTTGTCGAGTGTGTGCACTGCGTGTGCGGCCGACTTCGGCGCCAACACGGCCTTGACTCGGCGCCACCTCAGCCGATCCATACGTGGCGCCACGTGTCGGCAATTATCAACTTACTCACCGGCGGCGTGGGCGAATCTCGGCGCTCCGTTGAGGATCGATGGCTCGAAACTCCCTATCCGGCGATGGCTGCGGCGGCTCGGTCTTCACCGGAGAGCGAAGCGAAGGTGATCCGGCAGCGATTTGGTGCTTCCGATGGCGATGGGTGGTGCTACGGGTTGGCGCGGTTTGGCGAATTTGAATCCGCAATCCTTCGCGGAAGAGGTACTCGGCGGCAGCGTAACCTCGGCGCAAGTCCTCGTGAAGCTTCGCTACTCCGTGACTCAAACTCCCTTGCGGCTAACTCTCGACGCGGCGCTTTGGGGAAAAAACGCGGTGGCTCAAGGTGAGAATCGGGGAGGCTCGGGGTCCTTTTATACCGGTGGTAGCATAAATCAAAGGAAAGTCCGGCGTGGGCGTGTAAAGTCGAAGGCGGCGGCGGTGGGCGTGTCCGGTCGAGCAATGGCGGCGGTTTTGGAAACCTAATCGGGAGCGGCGGTATCGTCCGTCGGATCAAGATCAAATGACGAGAGTCATCGGGGTTTCAAAAATACAAAAGCCACACGATGGCGGGGCGGCCGTTCTTTGTTCACATGTGATTTTCGAGTTTCCTATTTTAAATAATCCGATTAAATGTTTTGATTTATTTAAGGCATTAAAAATACTCTAAAAATTCCTGAAAAATTCTCAAAAATACTTTGAGACATTTTGGTCTTAAATAAAATATTTTCACAAAAACTTTATTTTGAAAATGTCTTTTTATAATTATTCCTTGACAATAGATAATGTATTTTAATTCAAAAGAATTCAAATAAATCTCAGAAAATCCAATAAAATCCAGAAAATCCACAAAATTCATATTTAGCAATACAATAATATTAATTAATTGAAAAGCTGAATTTTTGGGATGTTACAGAAGCCTCACGTGAATGTGTTTGGTTGCGACGTGTGATTAGCCATATCTAGAAGTCATGTGGCCTTAACACCGTTAATACCCCCACAATTATCTATGAAGATAATTCTGCTTGTGTTGCACAAATGCAATTAGGTTATATAAAGAGCAACATCACGAAGCATATTGCTCCTAAGTTATTCTATCCTCACGAACTCCGAAGAAGCGGTGGGATAAAAATCTTACAAACTAAGTCATGTGAAAATCTCATGATTTATTCACTAAGTCCTTACCTAAATCCACATTTCAAATATATGTTAAAGGCATTGGAATGAGAAAACTTAGAGATCACGAGTTAGGGGAAAACCCTTGAACCATAACCCTTATTGCGATCACGAAGATCCTAATAAAACCCTGAAGGTTATAAGTTGTACTCTTTTCCCTTTGTGAGTTTTCCTGAAGTTTTTTCACATGAAGGTTTTTAATGAGGCAACTAGTGCAACATAAAATACGAGTGCGATGTACTCTTTTCTCGATCTCCTTTTTCCCACTGGGTTTTTGAGTGGAGTTTTTAACAAGACATATGCATTACGCGGTATTGCCCAAGGGGGAGTGTTATGAGATAAGGACTCTAAACCATATTCGGTTTAGGATTCTATCTCTTTATTGTGTGGGTGAATCCAAACTCCTCTCTCATATTGCTATATATATCGGGTGCTCCCCATTATAATCAATCAATCAATAAAGCGAGAGAGATTTTCACCCTATATTCTGCGTGTTCTTGACTCTTGTCTTTCGCATTCTTGCTTGCTTGCCAGTGATTCGATCGGGTGGGCGACTTCGTTTCATAACAGAATTAAAACTTCTCTCCATGCTTTGCTTTTTAACAGTTGCACAAATATTAAAATATAAATAAATGATAGATGATGATTACTTATCCTACTTCAAGATTTATGCAACTTGTATTGAGAGGGAAAGCGTTGAAGTACTGCTCAAACTTATTTAATTGTAACAGTTAATTGATTTAAAATTAAAATGAGCCAATTTTAAGTAAAAAAGAGTTAATGAGACTCGACTTAACAGTGACTTGTTAGCTCGAATTTAAAATAATCACTTATATGGTACACAAAATAATTTTGCATCAACTATATTAATTTTGAAAGAAGCTCAATAATAACTCGTTAAACTCGATAGTCAGCCGTACTCATGACCTCCCTTTGGCGTAAAGGGCCGTGCCACGCAAGGGACCAACCTGTGACCTAGACTAGGTCTATAGACCCTACCACACCGATTAGTGGGACCAACGAGGTGCAGGACAAGCGTCGCAACCCAGGTGTTGTTCCGCTGGTTTGGGGCCTGGCATCTTCCGTTTTCTTACGAAGCCTTCTCAACGGTATTCGGAAAGGATGGTTAATTGGTGCATTTCCTTTTCAGTATAGGGTGGGCATTTTTAAACTGAAACCGAATTACCGAACTGAACCAAACCGAATTAACCGATTATTTCAATTTTTTTATTTTCGGTTCGGTTTTTGTTTTGGTATAATTCGGTTTTCGATGTTCAGTTCAGTTTTTTGCTTCCAAAAACCGAAATAACCGAATAGCCAATGTATAATACCACTTTTATAATATTCTTTCTAAAGTCACTAAGTACTTCTCATGTTCTAATATTTATGCATATGTTTAGTATATTCATATGTTCTATTATGCTTATATTGTAATAACCTATGAATATTGTATAGGTTTATCCACACTCTATGTTGCGATATGAGGACTAAAATTAATCTACCTAGTATCGACGATCGGGATCGTCAACATGAAAAAGGTAGGTAAGTCGAGAGAGTTTATGGGACCCGAGCTGCGTTTTCTCGAGCGAAGGAAAAACCGTCGCGGTGATGGTGAACAAAGGCGACAACGAGCACGAGACAAGAGTTTTATCTTGGTTCGAGCCTGTGAAGGTAATAGCTCTACTCGATCGCCTTCGGCGGTGATTCTTGTTATCTGGCGTCTGAGCGGTGTTTACAACTCAAGACGATAATGGAGGTTCCTAGCTCGAGCTGCGTGTCCCTGTTGTCTTCGTCTCCTTGGTCTTTATACCCTACGCATAGCGGCGGGAAGCGATTCTTGGGAAGGGCCTTCGTGCCCCTTGAGGGTGGCGACAAGCGCCCCGAACTTCAGCGCACTCTTAGTCATCCCCACGACCGCTCTCTGAAGCGCGGTCAAATGCTGAATCCGAAATCCTAGGGCGGACCGAGGCTCGAGCGAGATCCCACTTGGAGCTCGAGGTCGGCGGGGTCAAGCTTCAGGTCCTGGCGCTCTAGGTCGAGCACCTCGGTATGCACCAGTGTCGTGGTCGGGGCCTCCAGAGCTCGGGGATCCGTTGGCCGTCTGTGAGGCGGTCAAGGAGTACCAGACCCTCGTCGGCTAGCCCCCGAGGCTCTAGATCGGGTGGGACCCCAGGGGCGACCTCGAGCCTTATTCTCGAGGCGAAAAAAAGAACCGTGAGGTCTTGACTCCTTGGTCGAGGTCGGGCGGAGACCACAAGGCAAGCCTTTTGGCCTCGACACTGGCGACCTTCGGACTTCCATTGTTGAATGCGGATGTGAGCGGTTGGTGGGCACTGGCGGCGTCTCGACTCCTGGCCCAAGCCTTACTCGCACTCTGTCATATCGCGTTTTGGTACGCCTTTTGAGGCCGTGGACTGGATTTCACCGTGTTGCGTTCATAAGCCCAGCGCCACATCTTCATCAAAAAGCTCTCGCCCTTGAGCCCTTCGTTTTCCAAGTCCTCTCGCCGAAACAAGGTCCTCCTCTCCCCCCTCAGACCAAGCAGGACAACCGCCATGACCAAGTTAGGAAGGAGCACTCTGCCGGACTCGAGGATGAGAAAGCTCGAGTCCACAGGGCTCTTTGGACCCGTTGTATGGCGCCGCAGACGAGCTTGAACAAAGCCGCGCCCAAGGGCAGCGAGATAAATCTGCACCAAAACACCATGTCCTCTTTGGCTTGCAGACCGGAGAGTGAGTTCGTCATGAAGGTCCTCTCCAGTGCGACATCGAGCTCATCAATCTGGCGCCAAACTCCGTTCTTCTCCTCACCATCTTTTCCCATCTATCGAGGGGTTCCCGGGATTCTCCGACCCCTCGCTCTTCTTTGATGCCAGTCTCTTAGCTCAGGAAGGACCACGTGGTCATTGCCTCTACTTGGCGTGAGTGGGACTCAAGTGGGCCTTCCTAAGTTCCAACCAGGATTCCCTCGGCAGTGGAGCAATGGTTCTACTGAAGAGGCGAGGGAGACGCTTTGGTGTCTGAAGGACCCCCATCACCAACCGCAAGAAGGAGACTCGGGTCGGACGACCTCGAGGTCGACGAGGAGGCCATCGCCCTCATCCATGCTCTGCGCCACGCTTGTCTTATGGCGAGCGATCGCCAACCATTTCCTGCGGAACCGCGTGTCCCCTCTCAGGCGGAGGGAGCACCCCTTCTTCGAGATCCAGGGGTCCGATGATGCTACCTGCGAGAGCACGTCTAGTAAGTCTTCTTGTCTCAAGGTCTGGCTTGCGCACACCCTCCGATCCTCTCTTGGCGGTAGCTTGTCTTGCGGTCGAAAGAATCACGGGTCTCCGCCGGGATGGTGAGATGTTCGGAAAAGTGGCGCGACGAAATCGTCATCGGCAACCCGTCCCAAAGAATGTACTCCGTCGAAAGGACGAGGTAAGTCACCCGACCAAGCGCTCGAGTCTTATACCCACGAGCCCCTTCCTGAGCCTCGCTTGCACGTAGGCCCATCAGGAGTTACTAGACACGGCCAGGAGGATGCTCCCCTTTGCTGGCAAGCGAGGGCAAGAAAGGGAAGAAGCGACCTCCACCGGTCGGACCAAGCGACGGAGGCGAAGAAACGCCATGTCGAGTGGGAGGACCGTGCCATGGTAGGGCCCTTCTGGTCGAGCCCCGAGCTTGTGTTTTCTCGCGCCTTGCCGTTTTGGCGAGTTTCCTTCGTAGCAAGAGAGAGCGCGGCCGCCGCCAGTCTTCGAGTACACCCCGAGCCTCGAGCTCGAGCCCTCCTTCTGGCGGGTAATGCGGAGCGGCTCGGACCCCGAGACCTCGGTCGCGAGGGCCAGCATAAGCGTGGCGCCCCTCAACATCAGGCGGCAAGACCTTCGGCGACCTTCGGCGAGGAGGTAGTGACCGGAGTAAGCCCTGGCATCGGTCTGCGCCGCCCCTTCGTATCTTTACGGCTTAGTGTATGCTTTTGATCGCGGACCTCGAGCACCCAAGCTCGAAACTTGCCCGTTTGACGATGGTTTGTTGTCGAGGCGAGTCCGAGTCAGGAGAGAAGCACGCCTTGGTGGTACCCACGCGCGGCCGTCGTGGGACACGCACTTCTCGGGCTAGCCCTTGGTGGTGAGTTCTACCAAGGGCTCGGCGACTCGTCCGAAGAAAACGAGCCCGCGGTCGTATCGGACTCGACAGGCGAGGCCACGGCACGAATCTTTGTCGGCGGGCTTCGGAAGCCCGTGAGGAGGATACTCGGGGCCTTGAGGCCACGATTGAAGTGGCCTCAAGACCCTGACCACGATCGCCCCGGCGCTGAGGCCATGACTCCGCCGGTCACCGGGGCGTCAGACGCGCAGCTCCTGAGACCTCCTCACCGCGTCTGCCGAAGGCCGAGGCGGCACCAGGCCACGGAGGTCGGGAATCTGAGGCGGATCCATTGCCATCCCTTGGCGCCGGAGGCAGCGGGACCCGTCTGCGGAGATCGGGCTGGCTGCCGCTATGTCCTCCCGTCGGCCTTAACCCCCGGAGGCGGCAATGGATAAGCCACCCGGGCGGGACTCGAGTCGGCCCATGTCGCCATCGGTGGCGTGGTCGATCCGGCAGACCGGCATGGCGGTTGACGAGAGGAGATTCCTCGCGATCGTATTGATGGCCGTGAGGACTTCACACGCCTGCGCTGGAGGCGACTTCGGCGAGTGAGGTCTTCCGCCGACTCCATAGCTCGCGGTTTGACCTCCTTGTCCCTCTCATTTTGGGCCACCCTTTTAAATCGTGAAGGTGATCGACCATGCCTCTCGAGGGCTACAAGGCCTCGAGTATCTTTGTCGTCTTGAGGTCTCCTCGGCCTTGATGGAAGCGCGGGAGGTTGAGCCTTGACCGGCTCGTCCGAGACCATTGAGGTCGGCGGGGAGCTTCGGCGAAGGCCCAAAGCTCGATGATCTGGCCGGGACGATGAGGGCGCGAGAGATAGTCCACGGAAGAACTCGGCGGACGGGGTCTCTGAGCGTGACTTGTTTTAAGGCCGTGGAAGCGAGGAGCGCCACGTTCAGCCCTGGCGCTCGAGGTGGCGGGCCAAGATCAGCTCGAGAAGGCTTCGCGGGCGTCGACTCGAGCTCAAGGCCAAGATACTCCGGCTCGAGGAGGAACTTGGGAGCGTCAACAAGACACTTGAAACCGAGCGGGCCAAGGTCAGGACACAGAGAGGGCATTGCGGGCGAGCACATTCTAGGGCGAGGCGTCCCAGGCTCGAGGCCAAAATCCTCGAGCTTGGGGAAGCTCGAGCGATGCCACCAAGGCGCTCGAGGTCGAGCAGCGCTAAAGTTGAGGGCTGGAGAAGGCTCCGTGAGGTCGCCCCTTGGGCAGGACTAAGGTCCCGGGCTCGAAAAGCTCAGCGTCGGTAAAGCGGCGAAAAGTGCCTGCCCGGCTTCAAGCGAACGACAGCCGAGCCGTGGATGCTTCAAACAAGCCCTCCGGCTCGAGGTGAGATCGCAAACACGAAGGCAAGAGTGGCCCGGCTCGGCGAGGAAAAAGCTTACCATGAGATGGCCGACACAGAAAAAACATCAAAAGAGCAAGGAATGTACTAACAAAAGTGGTTTGTTTTGGTGTACAAAGAAACCTCGTCCTTGTTGTAAATCCGTAGCTTAGGGATACTTGAAGTCTTCCTTGCTTTGCTTATTAGTCGTTCCCATGCTTTCTAGGTGCGATGCGCCGATAGGGTAGCCTTACCCGGCCCAGTTGGTCGAGGTCGGCGGCGTGCCTCGGGCACAAGACTTAAACATGGACGAGGCCACGACACGCAAAGTGGAGGAACAATTACGCAAAGGTAGAAGCACGCAAGCGGACATCGTTAGTGCTCGAGCGGTCCTTGCGACCATGCATATCGCTCGACGGCTAAAGCGGCAAGGTTCTCAGCTCGAGCCCGAGCACAGGGAAGAGCTAGATTGCGAAGAGGTTCGGCTTATGTTTAGCTCGTTCGTTGGCGGTGAACATCAAACCTGCATCGCTTAGACCAGGAGCGAATGTGTTTGCGCACGAAGGTCGTGTTCGAAAAAAAACAAACGAGGAACCGTCGAAAAAGAAATAGCAGTAACATCAGTGGAAGCAGACATAAAAAGTGAAAGACCAGCTTTATTGAAATGTGAGGCATAGGGTTTACACATAAAACTTCCGAAGCTGATCTATATTCCACGAGCTAGAGAGCTCTCTACCGTCGGGCATCGCTAGCCGGTAAGCCCCCGTGCGATCTGTTGAAACAACTCTATAGGGGCCCTCCCAGTGGGGATAACTTGTTGGTCTTTGGATGAGCTCTGAATCCGCCTCGGGGCTAAGTCTCCAACAAGGAGCTTCCTAGGTCGTCTTAAGCCAAGGCGCATGTCTGCGAAGAGTTTGCGGTAGTCGTTGATCGTGCGATCTGCGGCATCTTACTTCTTCTGCGAGGTGAGGTCGAGAGACCGTTCGCGCTCAAGTCGACTTGGTCGACCAAAGTGACCTGGCGAGCCAGCGTGACCTCGGGAGGCGGGGCGGCTTGATGCGAACACGTTTGGAAGGGTGTGGACCACGTGGCTCGGCTTGTTGTGTCTGAATAGACCATAGGGCGGTGGGAAGTTCATCCACCGAGCCTTGCCGTGTCGGTCGAGCTCATCTGCGACTCGTTTCTTGGCATACTGGGCGATTTGCGGTTGGCGCGTTCATTGCTCCGTTGCTCTGGGGTGAGCCACAAAGCGAAGCGATTTTAATGCCGAGTTCTCGCAAAACTCTGGAACAACTTCATTTGGTATGGCGAAAGTACCGTTGTCGGTGATAATCTTGCATGGAACCCGTGCACGGTGACCACGAACAAGCGGAAGAAATGAGCGCCGCCCGGCGATTATGGTCGAGACGGTTGACCTCTATCCACTTAGTGAAGGTGTCGGCAATGACGAACAAAAACTTCTTCCCATTTGCTTGAGAAAAGGACCGAGGATGTCCGGCCCCAGTCGAGAAGGCCCTGTGGCGAGGATGGTGCGGAGCGCGTGGCGGGTTGATGCGACTTCGGGCGTGGAATTGGCGAGCTCGGCGGTGCAGACGATATCACGAGCATCTGAGCGCTTAGGGCCAATAGTACCCCATGCGGAAGGCCTTCCGACCATTGTCTGTCTGAAGAGTGCACCCACGAGGCTGAGTGAATGTCATGCGATGAGTACTTACCCTCCTCCGTGGAGATGCAGCGTCGGGATCTGGAAACATTGCGTCTGTAAAGCTCTCCCTCGACAAGCGTGTACAGACTCGCCCGACGCTTGATCCGGCTCCTCTCGGCAGGGTCGGGTGGCGAGTCACCGGGAAAGAAATTGTGGATGGCCTCGGCCGGGAGAGTACCAACCGACCATGGCGGCGCGACTTCTTGGTCGGAGATTGTCGGGCCGCCCGGCGTCTCGAGGATGGCGTCGGGTGGGATTTCATCGTCGGAGCGAGCTTGGAGAGGTAGTCCTTGATGGAGTTGTCCTTCTGGGGATGTGCTTGAGCTCGAGTTACGGAACCACTTCTCCATCTTGCGTGCCTCGGCGAGGTACTTTGCCATCGAGTCTCTGAGCTTTGGTAGTCCTTGTTGAGCGGTTGACGATGGTGGGAGTCGCCCTTCACGACCGAGACGGCGACGCCCAAGGCCTTACAAGCTCGTAAGCCGGCCAAGAGGGCCGTACTCCGCCACATTGTTGGTTCTTTGAGAAGCCAAAGCAATTCGATACCTCAATTTGTGCGCCGTGCGAGGTGAGGATAAGGATCCGGCCCGGCGCTTGAAGGACCTCGAGCCATCGAAGAACATGACCAGGGCTTCTCCTCTTGACTGAAGCTCGGGAGCGAGGTTGCGGCGTCTGCTTTCGACCACGAAGTCGGCGAGCACTTGCGACTTGATGGTCGTCGCGCGCCACGACACGGGCGTCGAAACGCCGCCAGTTCCATAGCCCACTTGGCGATTCGTCGCCACCCTCCGGGTTCCTCGGGATGTCCCCGGCGGGAAGCTGCCGGGGCGACCATGAGTCGCGCTGAAAATAGTGCGGAGCTTGCGAAGCCATGAGGAGGCGTATAACGGCCGTACTGCGGGTGGCGCTCCTTTGGGCGTGCAAGACCTCGTGACATAATAAATGGGGTCTTCTTTGAGACCCCGTTCCACCACCAGGCGGCACTAACGGCATGGGGGTGGCGCGAGATATATGATAACTTCTCACGGGTTATGGCGTTGTAAGGAGGGTGGGGGCAGCAGGTATGCCTTGGTCGTCGAAGGATCGTTGGGCCTCTGGAGTCCACTCGAAGCCCGTGCTTGCGCAAGGTTTGGAAGAATGGGAGTCCGCTCTCCGAGCCTCGAGATGAACTCGCTTGAGGCGGCCATGCGGCGGTGAGGCTTTGCACCGCTTGATCGAGGTCGGGGTGCCATCTTCTCGATCGCCTCGATCTTTTAGGGTTTGGACCAACCCGAGCCCCGATCATATAGCGAGCACCTTCGGGACCGCCCAAGAACGCACTTCTCGGGGTTGAGCTTGATCTTGTGCTTGTTCAGGTTGGCGAAGGTCTCCTCGAGATCCGAACATGGTCATCCTCGGCGGGGCTTTTAGCGATGATGTCATCCCGTAGACCTCAAGGTTCCACCGATCTGGGGCTCGAAAGTCTTGGTCATCGGCCATTGAAAGGTGGCCCTGCATTCTTGTGAGACCAAATGACATGGTCGTATAGCAATAAGTGCGAGCGGCGTGATGAAGAAGTCTTGCTCTCGTATGTCGATCGCCGACTTGATCTGGTGGTATCGAGTAAGCATCCAGAAGCTAAGCATCTTGGCATTAGCGGTGGAGTCCACGATCCGGTCGATCTTGTGAGCGGAAGTTGTCCTTGGACAAGCCGAGTTCAACCCGTATGGTCGGCGCACATTCTCCACTTTCTTCCCTTCTTACGCACGATGGCCGGGTTGGCCAACCACTCGAGTAGTTAATCTCACGAATGAAGCGGCCTTCAAGAGCTTGTCAGGTTCTCCTTGATGGCTGCGACCTTCTCAGGAGAAGCGTCGCGACTTCTAGCGTCTGGTCGAGCGGATCCCACTGCAATTTGTGCTCGATCACCTCCCTCGGGGCGCGCGGGCATGTCGCGGGCTCCCAAGCAAATATGCCTTTGTTGGCGCGAAGGAAAGTGACGAGCTCGAGTTCCTATTTGGAACTCGGCTCGGTAGAGGCGATGGGCCTTTTTGGTCGGGTCACTCTCATCGGCGGCACGACCCGTTTCCCACTAATTTGGATTGCCGCCTTCGTGGCGTTCTTCGTCGTCGCCTCCGGACCGCCTTTGGGGTAGCATCTTGCGAGCCAAGGCCTTGGTCTCATGACCATCGCGCTTTAGGTCGCCTCGCCGCGGTGATGACACCGTTGGGACGAGCGACTTCATGCAGATGGCCATAATGGTTGACCACCATGAACTTGACCAAAATTTGGCCGTCCAGGGATGGCGTTATGCGGAGGTCACCCTCGACCACCTCGAAGGTGATCGGCTCGGTGCGAAGTTGTCGAGCCGCCGAAGGTGACGGGCAAGACAACTGCCCCAAGGGGTGGTCGAGCTCCGGGGACTATCGAAGAATGGTATGGTGATGCTCTTGACCTTCGACCGGGAATCGCATCGGTCGGCGCTCTGCTGCGGCAAGTTAAGAAGCTGCCGCCATCGACCATGACGCGACCGACAGCGGTATTAGCGATGGTCGGGGGTCACGACCAAAGCGGTCTTTAGGTCTCGAGCCATACAGGAGAGCATCCTCTGGAGAGAAAGGCGATGGTGGCTAACCCACTTGCGGGGTTGTTCGACGGGCTTCGGCGACTGGTAGATGGTCCGTCTGGCGGCCTTGACCTCGCGCTGGTGATGGGCGACGAGCCACGAAGATGACATCAATCTGGCGCTCGCCTTCTTTGGAACTCCAAGTCGAGGTCGTCGTGCTCGCGTCTTGCGTATTAACTTTCGGTCGGTGGTCGTCATCGCCGAGAACGCGGCATCTCTCCGCCCATCATAAGCGTCCGGCTTATTCTACGAGCCTGCGGTCGCGGTCGTGGCCGCCGCCCTATGGAATAAGCGAACTTTGATTCGTCATATCCGCGCGTCCCTCGGCCCCGGCGGCCGAGCATCGGCCGTCGGTCGTGCACGTTAGCCCCTCTGGGCTGGTTCTTACGCTGGTGTGGTAAAGTCGACCTTGGCGAGGCCGAGTCCTCCCGAGCTTGGCCTCGGACCTCGAGGACCTCGCTGGCCATCCGCCGAGAGCGATCACCGCGGTAGCCCTCGCCACCTCTGCGATCGCGCTTCGCTTCTTGGTGGTGGTGCCTTGGTGGTGCCCCAGAGTTGGGCGGGCGGCCTCTGTTTGGATTCAGACCAAGCTTACCTTGGTCGTAGTCGCATTTCGGTGACGGCATCGTCCGCGTCCATCTTCGCTCCGCCATGCGGAAAAAGTTTGTTGATGGCGAGCCTCGAGGTGATCTCGGTCTTGGTGAGATGTCGATCGCAGACCCGAACTTGAAGGCCTTGATGGCGGCCGTCGAAATGCTCGGGATCGGGTTCCTTATGCGGATGAATCGCCGCGAAGTCGCGCGATGGTTCGTTCTTCCTGGATGACGATCGAGTCCTTCTCCTGCCCGCGCTCGTAGCAACTCTGGAAGTTGGGCGTGGGGCGCTCTGAATCTGGCGCCACGACACGAAGGGCACGGCCGATTAAAAAGCGGTCCTAGCGGCCCCGTCCAGAACGGTCGGGAGGTAGTTCGCCATCACGAGCTCGTCCCCTCCGGCCGCCAGGATAGCGATCGAATAGATGAATAGGAACTCGTCAGGATTCTTGGTCCCGTCGAAGCGCTCGATCAGTGCGGGCTTGAACCGAGCAGCGCCACCGCCGCGACGAAGGCCGTCGAGTCGCCATCGGCCGTAGGCGGACAGTGCGCCGGTCATGGTCATCACCGACAAGATCCTCTGCTGCTTGGGACTTGGAGTCGAGGCTGCCCGGCCCGACCTCGGCGGAACGACCATGGTGCGAAACAGGAATCACTGGTTGGTAACCTGGCGGTCTGGACCCTCTGGCGCTGGGCGAATGTCGGAGAGGTCCATGAACCTCTTGCCGGTCGACTCGGGCGGCTTAGCTCGGGCTTAGTCTGGTTGGCGCGGTGCCGTGGGGCGTCGGCGCGTCTGCGTCAAAGCCTCGTCCGAACCCGTTGTTGAGGGCTAACCCTGCGAGGAGGTGTCAAGCCAGCGTCGGCGGTATGACGTGTTGTCATTACTTCTCTGGGGGCGGGTCCCCAGTCTTGACCGATCTTGCGGAGGTGCGACCTCGGTCGCGGCCGGTCGAGTTCTTCGGCGAGGCTCGGCCAAAACTCGACCTCACCCTATCGGGGTTGGCCATGACCGGCGATAAGCGGGCGCTCCCGGTAGGAGGGAACTGGGCGGCTCGAAGGCGTCTTGGCCTTCTCTGGGCCTCCCGCGGAGGCTGTTATGGCTTGGTTGATGGCAACTGCACCATCCGACAGCGTCTTCGGGTCTCACGGATCACGGTCATCCACATCTCCCTCGGCGCCTTGGCCGTCGCCACGAGCGTCTTTGCTCGGCGGCGGCGGTGGGTGTGAAACGAGGACACGGAATCGGTCCGTGCAGGAAAATCCGTCGATGAAGTCGCCATGCTCACAGAGTCTTGGTGTCGTTCTGCGAAAAACAAAACAAGCGGGCCCCCGATGGGCGCGGTTGTCGGCGATCGGGATCGTCAGCAAGAAAAGAGGTAGAAGTCGAGAGTTTATGGGACGAGTGCGTTTTGCTCGAATGAAGGAAGAAACCGTCGCGGTGATGGTGAACAAAGGCGACAACGAGCGCGAGACAAGAGTTTTATCTTGGTTCGAGCCTGTGAAGGTAATAGCTCTACTCGATCGCCTTGCGGCGGTGATTCTTGTTATCTGGCGTCTGAGCGGTGTTTACAACTCAAAGCGGATAATGGAGGTTCCTAGCTCAGCTGCGTGTGCCTGTTGTCTTCGTCTCCTTGGTCTTTATACCCATACGCATAGCGGCGGGGCGATCCTTGGGAAGGGCCCGTGCCCCTTGAAATTTGGCGACAAGCGCCCCGAACTTGCAGCGCACTCTTAGTCATCCCGACACGCTCTCTGAAGCTACGGTCAAATGCTAGATCCGAAATCGAGGCGGACCGAGGCTCGAGCGAGATCCCTTGAGCTTCGAGGTCGGCGAGGTCAAGCTTCAGGTCCACAGCGCTCTAGGTCGGCGCCTCGGTATGCACCAGTCGTGGTGGGGCCTCCGAGCTCGGGGATCAGATTGGCCGTCTGTGAGCGGTCAAGGAGTACCCAGTCCTCGTCACTAGCATTTATTCATATTTCGATTAACCAAAAAACCGAATTAACTGAACCAAAATATTTCGGTTAATTCGGTTTGGTTTTTTATTTTGGTCCGAGAAATTCGGTTGCTAGTTTCCAAAAAATGAATTATTTTAAAACTGAAAAAACCGAATCGACCAAACCGAATGCCCACTCCTACTCCAGTACTGCCAGCACAGCAGGTGTGGTACCTACTGGTAGGGATCAAAACGGAACAGAAATAGTCGGTAAATTATCGTTTCCTTCTATTTCTATATTTTTTACTGGTAATAAAAATGAAATCAAAAACCCCAGAAACGAATACGAAAATGAATAATGGAAACGGATAAGAACATAGTACATGATCACAATATACATGACCGCAAAAACAATATAACTCATTCCATCTCCAAGGTGGACACAAAAACAATGTTATATTCACGAATATCACTAGGAAAGTTTTTCTCAAGTTTATTAGCTAAAGGCTCGCTATTTGTCTGCCAGATCAAATCAACATGTCCTCCTCCAAATTAGTATCATTGACATATTCTTGCTCCTTCAACTATAAAGGTGTAATGCCCTAAAATTTACATATTATTGCTCAATGTTCATTTATGATTTTTTAAGATTTATCTTGGATTTTCTAGAGTTTATAAAAACCATTTTGCTAATTTTAGATTTATAAAATTAATTTATTTGTAAAAATAAAACCAAAATTATGCTATAAATAACTTTCCTAGGTTCAAAATATTTCAAAGTATTTTTGAGAATTTGTTTGGAATTTTTGAACTCTATTTGATATTTTCTATAAAGCTATTTGTATTTCTAAAATTATTTTAATTCAAAAATAAATGTAAATTCTCCATTCTCCTTTTTGCGCCAAGTGGGTCAAGTTTTTGACGGAATTTCTGGTTTCATTTATATGAAATTTCCGTTTCTGTTTCTGTTAGAAATGGCTCTCTCGTTTCCGTTTTTGACAAAAAAAAAATTCTATTTCCATTTCCGTATCGATATTTTTTATTTTCATTTTTCTCCAAAAAATCGAAAAATCCATTTTCACCCCTACCTACTAGCTACAACTGCACACTCTTCCCGAGCTATCTTTCCCACTTTGGAATCCAGGGTCCAGCTTGTGCAGGGTTTGCAATCTCGTTTTTAATTGACAACTTGGGGTGGACGAAATATGAAATTTCACTGAGATCTTAGAATTTCAGATATATCCCATATGAAATACAAAATAAAAATTCAAATCTTTTTTTTTAATTGATATTTTTTAGATTTCGCTGAGAAATACTAAAACCTCGCCAAGATTACCTGAGATTTTAGTAAAATTGAACTGAGCAAAAAATAGTGCAAACATATTGAAAATTTTTGTGGGTGGTCCTAACACATCATAATGTTCCCATAAAATTTTAGATGATGATCAAGTTTGAGAATTTTTTAAAAATTCTAACAATGGTACTCTCCAGATAAAAGGCTCACCGACAAATTTGAAATGAATGAAAAATAGAACAAACCATGTTATAAAATATTGAAATTTTTTGGATAGCTTTGATGCATCAATAATTTTGCAATAAAATTTTTAAATGATGATCAATCTTCAGGAATTTTAAAACATTTTTGAAAGTGCTACTATTTTGGTAAAACCCTTACCGGCAAATTTTAGTCAGACAAAAAATGGTACAAACCATGTTATAAAATTTTGAAAAAAATTGGGTGGTATTTATAATTAATAAATATTTTCATAAAATTTTTAGATAATGATCAAGTTTCAGTGATTTTATAAAATTCTGATAGTGCTTTATCCCGAGAAAAGCCTGATAATCAAAATATAGATTTGCTTGAGCAATCAACAAAGGTTTAGAAATTTTGAAACTTTTATAGCAGGATGTTAAGGCAATTCTTAAGCCCTCATAAAAATTTTAGTTCATGATCACACTCCAATCAATTTATAAAATTATTACAAAGGTACTATACCATTTTTGTTCTTTGTGTTTTTTATTTTTGAAATATAACAAATGAAGTTCAATGCTCTCATAAATTTGATTGAGCAAACAAAAAAGTTTAATTTTTTAAAAATTTTGAGAATGGTTATAAGGAAATGCTTAAGATCTCATAAAAATTTTGGATTATGATCACACTCGAGCAAATTTATAAAACTCTAACAAGGTTACTGTCTCAGTTTTGTTCATTCTATTTTTTATTTTCCTAAAGATAAAAAATGAAGTTCAATTATTTTAAAAATTTTATGTATGGTCCTACATTGCTAAATATAGTATCATAAACTTTTTAGAGCATTATTAAGCTTGTACAATTTTATAAAAATTTGATAGTGTTTATGCCAAAAGTAAAAAACGTCTCAAAATTTTATTTTTTCAACATATTTTCATGGAAGTAACTTTCTTAAGAGTTATTGAGCCAAATCCAATCAAATACAGTCAAAAAAGTCAAACTTTGGTAAGAAATACCCTGAGATTTGCCGAGATGTCACCAAAATTTTCTAAAATTAATTTAGTATTTATATTTTTAAAAAATTTTATCTTGCCGGTATTTTGAAGCTCGTCCTCAGCCGAAATCCAAGATCTCGCTGAGATTTGAGCCTGTGGTGCTAGTTACTAGCTAGGACTTGGTTTCCGTATTTGTGTTTGGGATGCTTTGGGCAAATTTTTACTTTACAAGCCGTATGCACTGTTTTTTTTACAGAAATGCTAGAAAATGGTATACCGTTGGGAATCAATTCCAACGGTATACCATCAATTCGTGGGATTGTGGTGAGTTTCATTACCAGGTTTCACGGGTAAGTTTCATGATATCTCACGGATAAGTTTCATGGGTTTCGTGAGGTTTCAAGTTTCATAAGGTTAAGTGTTTCATTAAAAAAGTTTAGTATGTCTTTGTCGATGAAACCTTTGGTTGAAACTTAGCTATGAGACTTTGTTTTAATGAAATACGAATCTTATGAAACTTGAAACCTCATGAAACCCATGAAACCTATCCGTGAAACATCATGAAACTTACCCGTGAAACCTAGTAGCGAAACTTACCTGTGAACCTAATGAACCATGCTATATAGCGTGTGGTAGTTGCTCTCTTTTTTTTTTAAATGGCCACCGTTCGATATTATTTGCAAAAATGGCCCCAGACAAGCGTGGAATTAAGCGCACGTGAAATGTGTCGCAATCAGCGGTCGGGCTCCGTGGAAATCCCGATTTCCGCAGAGGTGGTGAGCGGGATTATTTCTACTCCCCCGGTCCACAGGAAAGAAGTTTTGCCACCAGCATTTTCCGCGCAGAGGAGACGCTAACTTTGGTTGGCCGACCGAGGGAATGTTATATGTACAAGGTCCCTGTGCTCTACATTCTCAGTGAAAGCTTTTCCAGAAAGCTACTACGTATATTGCTGTCCTGTCTCCCTTTTTCTGAAGAACTCAAGTAATAATACCAGTGGTTTATCATCACCAATGGTTGTTCAGGCTAATCCCTCTTTGGGCCTGCCTTACTTTGTATGTGTATCCGTACGTGGGCTTCTAGCCTTCTGCGATCTACGTCACTAACATGTGACCCCACCCTAGCTTTTTCCTTACTCACATCACGTACTACATACATACGCACTAGTCTAAAGGATCGCTCTCTTTAGTTAATTCTTTACTCTGCATGCGCTCGTCCTACCTCCTACATGTGAGCACAAAATTCCCTCGGTCGGCCAAACGAATTCAGCGCCTCCCCTGTGCGGAAAATGCCGAATTCACCACCCTAGCCAAATTCAGCGACATGGATGCGCGGAAAAGTTCTTGGAAAAATTCTTTCCTACGGATTGGGGTGTAGAAATAATTGAACGCATTACGTGCAAAGGAATAGGGATTTCTATGGATCCTAACCGCTGATGGCAACATCTGTCGTATGCGTGTGATTCGGTGATCATCTAGGGGCCACTTTGCAAATAACGGTGAGCGGTGGCCATTTTCAGAAAAAAAAAAAGCAGTGCATACGATTAGTACAGTAAAATTTTCTACTTTTGGAATGAGCATTTGGGAATGTTTGAAGGGACGGATGGCACAATTCCTCCCAAGAATTGGAGAGATTTGTGAATTAATTATTTGAAGATTTTTCCTTTAAAAAATAATTACCTGACGATTTGGTGCAAGATGGTTAGGAACTTGTGAGAGTGGTTAGGATGGTCCTTAGATTTCCAAAGCAATGTAATGAAAAAGAAGTGCTTCGAATTATTACTATTTGACTCGAACATGTTCTAAAAAACTTAGGTATTTTGAATTATTTGTTGACAGCACAACATGTATTAACGTGAGATTATATTGGATTAACATTATTCCCGGTTTTTGTGCCATGACATTTGAGTGCTTTTGGATAGGAATATTGAAAACAACATTTAATCATGGGAAGATTTGGTGCAAGGGTGGCTAGTAGGCTTCTGTTCCTAGATTTGTATTTGTGGCTCTCTATGAAAAAGCTTGAAGAGATATGGGAACTAATTTTGTAAATATTTAGTGCAAGATAAAATGGAATTTGAGAGAGTGATTAGGATGTAAGTACACCATTCATTAACCTGAGTTCTTTTTGGAAAATTTTACTAGGTTATCTGTTGTCGGCGTATTCCGCCGGACAGGACCCCATCAACGAACAGGGTTGACTACTCCCAGGATAGAGGGTATGGTTCGGTAGAGGGCGTCTTCGTGGCCGAAAACCCTAATGACTCTCACACGATGGATCCTGGGGATCAACAGATCAATGGACACGGTGATGTACCCAGATTCAGGCCTCCAGCGCGGGTAATAGCTCTACGTCCTGCTAGATCTTTGTTGAGGGAATGTGAAGGCGATTATAATGGTTCTTCTTTTTCCTGTCTCTCCTTTCTTCCAGCCCCTTCTCCATGCACCAGAGCACCCTTATATAGACGGGACTAGCTCGGGCAGGTGAGAAGGTGACGCTATACTGATCCACCACTCATTAATTACACCCATCATTCGAGCCTTACATCGACCCACGACTCATTTATTACACCTGTCACTGTAGTCTTGTCCTTCAAACCTCATTTAATGCCACTGAGTGACTTCGTCCGGTCCGTCTGGGATATAACGCTCTTGCGACGGGTTTGGTGAGAAGCGTCAGAGGGATAAGCCGTTGTCGTGTCGATAGCAGAATGCTTCGCAATCAATGACCACGACACGGTGCGGGGAGGAGACTTCGGTGAAGCCTTTCCTCATTCCTTTGGTTGCCTTCGTGGCCTGATGAGTGGGGCCCGATCACCCGCCCACTCGCCAGGCCGCCATGTGAGCTTACCGCCCGGCGAGCAGGGCATGATCGCCCACCTGCTCGCCTTTAAGATCGAGGAAGCCGACTAGAGGGGGGGTGAATAGACGGCTTTTAAAAATTATTTACTTTTCTACAATTAATTAAAATCTTGCATAAAAACCCTTATGTCAAAACATATATGATAATAAATGCGGAAGTGATAAACTAAGGTTTTGACAATTAAGACTAAGTCAACTAGGCTCACTAAGTGCACTAGCTAATTATGTCTCTAACAAGAATAAAGATAAGTAATCAATCAATTTAATTCTACTAATGTAAATTGCTTGAATATAAATAACGAATACAATGCAAGCACAAAAGACACAATACTTTTTACCGTGGTGTTCGGAGACTTGCCGGTCTCCCCTAGTCCACGTTGAGGCTAGCCCAAACCCTTGGACCGACTCCGCAATGAGCACCCGCCTCTATTCCACTAGATGTGGTTTTTCACGCTTTCGCGTAGGCTCAACCCGAACCTTCACAAACTTCGCCGAGACGTCTCACAACCTTGAGGCCTCCCGCGCACGACGCCCTACGCAGTCTAGGAGTCGGTAACCTCCAAGAGTAACAAGCCGAGTCTTCGCTCGAGCTTCACCTATCACAGCAAATGCGCTTCCGGTGATCACCTAGTGCAACACATGCACCTAGGCTCCTCCTCAAGTGCAACACATGCACAAGAGATCTCAACCCATTCCTAATTGCAACACATGCAATTAGTCTCACCCTTAGCTCAAAATCAACTTGCGGGAATGCAACACATGCAAACCACCTCCCAAATACTCACACAAGAGCCAATACACAAATGAGAGCTTCAACACATGAACCACCTCACCCAAAATGCTCAATCAACCAGCAAATGCCTCCCCATGACCTCCTTTTATAGCCTCACAAAGAAAACTAGCCGTTGGAGGGCAAAACGGACATTAAAAGTGCTGAAAATAGCTGTTGCTACAGTACTAGCGGTACTACCGGCCCCTACGGGCGGTACTACATGATACAAAAATCTTGATACTACCGCACTGCTGTTTCAACCTGAGGCGACACTTTCGAGAAAACGGTCATAACTTTTGACTCCGAACTCCGATTTAGGTGATCTTAGACTCTATGCGAAGCTTATTACGAGGGCTACAATCTCCACCTATTTTCAATATTTAAGCAACCATAGATATTTTCTAAAGTCACAAAAACAAAGACTCTAATGTAGTCATTCAAGTCCAATTTTGATTTTCTCGAAATCCCTCACATAGACTTGATCAAAAACAAGACTACAAGCTAGCAAGGGTCAACAAGATTAAAACTTGAACCATGTGATGATCAACTCATGACCAAAATAATTTGCAAAACATATTTGCAAATTCTATTCACATGCTTCGAAGAGCCATACGTAAATTCCAAATCCAACTTGTTTGAGCATCCTCGTTTTGCAACACATGCAAAACCTAGCTCCAAGCAAAACCAAACAAACTCAAATGCATGAGCTCACTATTTGCAACACATGCAAATCTTAACTCCATGCAACCACATTAAGATCAAATCAAATGTATGTAACATCCCAAAATTTCATTTCAAAAATAGGATAAAAAAAGAATATCTTAATTTATTATTTTTATCGGTTGTCTCAAGTTTATTTGTCTCCTCTTTATTTTCTGGATTTCTCTAGAGTTCAAAGAAAAAGACTTTTGCCTATTTTTAGAAAAACTTAAAAATATTTCCTTAAAAAAAAATAAAAACCCTATTTAGGTTGGAATTAATTTTTTTAAAAAATATATCACAATGAACTTCGGTGAATTTTCCATTATTTGTTAAATCCTGATTTCAAAACCTTTCCAAAAGTCTCATCAATTAAAAATATAGTTTGGAGACAAAATAAATGATTTGGTTTTGCTAAAACTATCTTATTTAATATAAATAAACCTAATGGAATTTCTACGAAATTTCCTACATTTGTCAAATTATATATTTTCTAAAGCTTTTAAAAGCTTTAACAAAATAAAAATATATGTTGATATAAAAATAAAATATTTGGTGGTACTAAAATATTTTATTTGATCTCAAAATGTCCTAATTAAACTCCCTTAATTTTCTTAGAATTTTGGGGGTTGTTTTAGTATTTTCCAAATTAAAAGATATTAAAAACAATATAAAAGTATTTACTGTACATGAATAAAATTATTATTTTATGTAAAAATATTTTATTTGTGTTACTAAGGCTATGGGTCATGTTTCAAATTTTTCCCGAATTTTTTTACGGTCATTTGATATTTATTTCAATTTTATTAGTGATATTTAGTAATTCGGATTAAATAAACAGTAGCGGCTACAGTAACTCAGGCCGTTTCAGGAGCAGTTTTTGGTCATAACTCTGGCGAGTGTTTTCTGATGATCTGCTGGTCCGATCGCCATGTAAATTGAAACACAGATTCCTACATGTGTTTCCTTTACAACCCAATTAGAATTTTCCCCATCCATATTCTGGATCTCCCTGCGTAAGCCATTCTTTTCAACTCTGGTGAAAACTTCGACGAGCTCTCCCGGTCACTCCTGATCTTCTTTTGATCTAAAATTTTTATTAGAGCTTCCTCTTACTGTCCTCTACCTTTAGTAAAATCAGATTTTGCAAATTCCTACCGGAGCACCTTCGGCCACCGATTTCTTTTCCAAATCCGGTGAGCTTTTCCCATTGATCCATTGCTCCTTTGTAGCTGAAAATTGAACCCTAGACGCCTCTCCCCATTCCCCACATCATACTCAAAGGTCAACATCAGAATCACAATGGATCTCCCTCGGCAAACTTTCTTCACCAACTCCGCTGAGAACTTCGGCGAGCTCTACCGGGCGCTCCCGAACTCCGTTCATCCTCAAATTTCTTGTGGAGCACCCCCATGATGGTTGCAACACCCCTGTGAAATAGTCTTGGGAAATTCCAAACAGAGCATCGCCGGCGCAGCCGCGCCGCCGCATCGCCCCGACCGCCGCCCAACGTCGGCCTGTTTTGGCGTCGCGTTCCTTATCGGCTCGTCATGGTTTTTGGAGATCCACCTACGTCACGGCGGGATCTATGGTACCCTCTGCCTCACTTTCAAATTTCATGCATTTTGGTTTATGGAATCAAAAGTTATGGCCGTTCTAATCTCAAATCTTGTTTCTGCTCGTTCTCCTTTGTGTGAATTTGATCATGAATCTTTTTCTGTAGACTTATCTTGATGTCCCCTACATGGTTCTCACCCTAACCCATGGTTTTGACCTCGTGATTTTGCGCAGAAAATTCTTTTCTCCGACCAGACTGCGTTGCAGACTGTAGAAAACTTCGTCGCGCGTTCCCCGTTGATCCAGAAGGTAAAACTCAGATCCGTTTATGTCATATTGTGCCAAATGATCCCAGATAGCTCTCTGTAAAATTTGGTTAGGTTTCATCTATTATTTTAATAGTTATGATCGTTTGATCTATTGGCTCTAGCTTGTTGTTAAATCGTGATTGTGATCTGTCCGTTGGGTTGCTGCCAAATCCAGCAATATCATTGAGTTCGTGTCGCCGCGTTCTACGTGGTGCTCACTTTCCCTTTGCTGTTGCATCTACCAAAATTTTTAATATTCGTTACCGTCGTCTTTTTGCCACCGTCGCGCGTCGTCTTGTGCCGCCAACCATTTTGGTTTATCGTGGCCATGCCATTGTGTCTAGTAGATCATTATTCCCTATTTTACCCATTGGTGAAGTTCATTTGATTCCCGGTTGCCGTCAAAACCATATTCTAGTATCTACCCGTCGTCTTTTGTCGTTGCGTCACGATATGTGTACCCCACAGATCGCAAATCAAATTTGAGCCATGTCATGACCTCGCTGCCCTATGTTTCAACTGATGGTTGCTACCTTGTAATCTCATATGTGTTCTGTTAACACTTCACCTTCATCGTTAACGTTTCGCTGTTAACGTTCTGCCGTTAACTTTTCGTCGTTAATGTTCTATCGTTAACGTTCCGCTATTAACGTTCCGTCGTTAAAGACCCGCCGTTAACGCTTTGCTCCTATCACATGTGTACATGCAAGGCCCTAGTGCGATGTCATCATCTTTTCTATCGCCTTGATGTGATCTAGCTCTATCACATTGAGTTTAGCCCATTTTCTTATCATCGTCGTCTTGTCATCATCGAGCCTTTTCATCAATGTATGACTGAACCCCTTATTGAATCGTAGTTGATGTCGACCCCACTTGTCCTTGTCTTATCTTTGAAAATCTAATCTGCTATTGATTGGGAAATCATTCACGGACTTGGTTGATACACCATTGGCCATATGTCATATCCTTGTACCCATATCTAATCTATCAGCATATATTTCTTTTGTTTGATTGTGTATCTACTTAGCCAACACTGTGCCTGAGTCTAGTTCATCGTGAACTAACATATCATTATGGACCCGATCTATAGATCGAGAGCCCATATGTCAATATCTGTCCAATTGAGTTAATTAATCTCGAAGGATATTCCCTAGAATATACTTCGTTCTTCCCTAATTATCAGTCGTAACCTTCTCGATAAATCTTCTGAAAGCCTGTTCTCTTTTATCCGATCTTCGATCAAATCTAAGTTCCTAAATTCAATCCCTTCCGTTCAGTACCAATCTAATATTAAATTGGAGTTTATTTGAATTGCTTTTGAGTTTTGTTGTATTTGTGCTTCTTTGTCGTTAGACGTGTCGTCCAGAAGTTACCCGAAGTAGCTGAAGGACGAGGAAGTCGAAGCATTCGATTGAAGAGCCAAAGGTTGAGGAAGCCGAAGATCAATTAAAAAGAGTAAAGAGCAGTTTATAGCAAGTGCTAGGCAAGTTGTGCTTTGATCATATTGCTCCTAGTTTTACAAATTTATTTTGATTCAAATTATTGCATGCTAGTTCAAGATTAAAATGATTTAAATTAATTTGGGATTAGATATTCAACCCAATTGCTAATATCACCTTGCCATGATTATTTGTATGCCATAATTCATTTGTCACCCTAAGATGATTGATTATTAGTTGATTGTTATTACTTGCCAACGTGGGTTGGTTAGATCGTGTATAATTGCTTAGCCATGCCACGCAACACATGTCTTTTGAAAATAAAAGGATAATACTGATTAATGGATTATGAAATGTGTTTGTGAAATGGTGTGACGTGTTGCCACACGATGATGTTGATATGTGGAACCAGTGTGGTTCTACATGGATGTTGAGTTGTTGTTGGCATTGTGTTGCGCAATAATCAAGCTGGGGTGGTAAAGGATTTAGGCGAGGCAAGTGGCAAGTGGCTTTATGCCAGGTGGGCCATCGTGGCATTTGGGAGGGTTGAGTGTTGTGAGGGATGTGCGCCAATTTTGAGAGAAGGATGTCTTGCCTTGGTCAGTTAAGGACTTCACCTTGCAAGCCTTTGACTTGAGTCACTCGTACAATCACATGTCTGAATGGGAAGACCTAGTTTAGTAGGATTCTGATATCTCACCTTTGATACCTCGGGGTGGCAGTTACATGGGGGTAACTATATGGGGGAGCGTGCCTGTGCTGCGGCTTGGTACCCGTCCAACGATGTTTGTCGGTCCTATACTTCGGCTCAGTGTGAGGGAAGTGATTGTGAAAGCAACCCGGAGAGGTTCCGAGGTTGAGATAGAAGTTTCTAAAAGGCTTTGTTATGATCGTTCAATCGCATACTCTTGTGTGGCGATTCACGGCTGACGTGATGAGTTGATTGTATCTTGTGGGTAAAGTGTACAACCTCTGCAGAGTGTAAAAACTATTCAAATAGCCGAGTCATGATCTTGGACATTGCTCGGGGATTACAGTCAAGGGGTAGATTTTGATAAAAATGAGGTTGGGAATGTGGACAATGTGATATGAAAATTGGTTAAGGATGAGAAATGCTTTACTTGGGAATGATTACGAAATTTATTATGGGTATTATTGTTTACTGCTTTTCTATCTATTATGACTATTTGTGAATGTTGCTTTATTGCAAAAGAACCATTCAGCCAATCCTTTGGAATAAGCCATGCATGTAGTAATAGAATTGCATTCTGTGCATGACTTGTTGAGTAAGGTTGTGTGCTCACCCTTGCTATAACAAAACATCACCAGTTGAGGAGAAGTCTTTGTCTTCGAAGAAGGAGAAGTTCTGCAAGAAGGCGAATATCTAGGAGTTGAACCTTGTCAAATGCTTGTGGTATTTTGATGGGATTCACCGACGTTTTTCGTTCCGCTGTTGTTCGTTTTACTCTGAATTGAAGCCATCTAGGCTTCACAATTGTAAGTTGACCTTAAGGTTGTTCAACATGTTATATTAAAAGATGAATTCTTTATTTATTAATTCGTTGTATATGATTGTGATATTCATCATTGTTAACAGTGGGCACTAGCTACTGATCCTGGGACAAGTGCTGAAAACACAGAGGGTTTCCGGATTGCGAATTCGGGTCCCGACAATGTATGAGCTTTCTATTTGCAACACATGCAAATCTTTAGTACATACAAACCACATAAACACCAAATCATGCTTGAGCTCTCTCCTTTTGCAACACATGCAAAACTTAGCTCCAAGCAACCACTTTGATTTTGAAAGATTTGTTTTGTAAAGAGAAAACAAAACATGAAGCTTCAACAATTGCAACACATGCAAAAGTGAACTTCATGCAAAAGCCAACGCATACGCTTATCCCACTTGCAACACATGCAAATCAAAGCGTAAGCAAAACCAAAGCACGAGCTTCACCCATTCGCAACATATGCCAAATGATTTGCTCCTTGCAAAAACCAAACAGGTTGAGCTTGAGTGAAACGCGGGTTGAGCTCACCTAACACATGATGAAGCTCAAACTAGAAAACTCGACCCCTCTTAATAGTACGGCGATAAAAACTAGACTCAAAGACTAGAAAGTCCTTAGACTATCTAGTTATACCTTCGCCGCCGCACGTGATCCCCTTTGGGGCTTTTAAGATCTTTGATATTTTTGCATCTCCCCGGGATTGTCACCCTGCTTCTCTTCTTTGTCCATCATCTCTTGATGAATTTCTTCTCTTCTTTTCTTTGGGATCTCCTCTTAACGCCCATCTTCACTTGATGCGTCATTGTCCCATTTGCTCATCTCAATCATTTGGACATAACCTATCTCATTCACAACTCAAAATAATAGTTAGTCCAAGACACATGGTTGTCTCAATCATATATTCACTCCCTTAACACATAATGGAAGCCTCTGATATCGATTGAGCACAACCTAAATCAAATTAAATGATATAAATGTGTCTTGAGTAAACCGATGCAACTAATGCTTCGTTATACTCAAGAACTATTGATTATCCTTAATCAATCCAAAAGATAACATCAATACACGATGAAATGTCCTTTGATGATTAGAAGACAACCAACCTCAATTTAAATTTTCATTTAAATTGGTATGAGTATATATTAACTACACAAGTTTTCATATACTCATTTTGATGAAAAGTAATGATCCATAATGTGTAGACTATATGGAAATGACCATTACTCTAAGCCATCAACTATAGAATAAACCCCACATGTATATGTGCATAGATATAATTGATTTGGAGACAATATGCACATATTCAATTTTGATCACATTGGAGCTTATCCTATATTAGCATGAGTATACTACAACTAGCCAATTCAAATATGTACTCAAGGATTTAGTTTCAATGTCATGATCCCTATATGTGTCAATAAAGAATAGATCAATACAATGAAACCTTCAAGTTAAATGATGAACTCCCCCTAAATATGTGCATCTATGTAAATAAGGATTGGAGAAACATGATGCACATTTTGTGGTTAATGCAACGGGAAATTTATACTTTAAATTGAATTCAAAGTATGCATTAAAATCATAAACATTAATACAAGACATACCTTGGGTTTTTCATTTTCCATCCAAATATGTGATTACTAAAATTAAGCTCAATTAAACATGTTAGCCTCATAATAATTAGATTTATCATTAAACAATGATTATCAAAATAATTAGTCTAAATATTAGATTTGTCATTAACACCAAAACCAAATTAATGGAGCTTGAACTTTCATCGCCAGGCCGCCACAAGGGCCTACCGCCCGGCGAGCAGGGCATGATCGCTCACCTGCTCGCCAGGCCGCCACGTGGGCTGGGCCGCTTTTTTGGACCCACTAATCTGTGGCGAAGAGGGTACCCCGGTGCAAAGTACACCGACATCTGTCATATTGTCATTACTTCTAGTTAGGATATTGCTACCAACAAGATGTCCGGTGGGGAATTAAATAATTAGACACCTCACTTGACCCGACCATGCTTCCCTAATTTCGTCCTCTAATCCACTTCCACATTCCAACCGCCCCTTGCTTTCTCCACTAAAACACACACATATATATATATATATATATATATATATATATATATATATGGGGAAAAATATCCTGTGCAATCACCTATATGTGTGCAAGCGTGAAATCAAACGATCTGGAGCACACAATTTATATCCAACATTGGCTGCTGTTTTTACGTTTAAACCCTCCCACCTCACCCTCCATCTCTTCTCTCCCCTGCTCCTGAAATTTGCTGAACACCCTTTGCCAGCAGCCAGCGTTGAATCTAGATTGGGTGCTCCAGATCGCTTGATTGCACGCTTGCACACATATGGGTGATTGCACAGGATATAGCCCCTATATCTCACCCTCTCCTCCACGGCTTTGGCGAGCTCCTCTCAAGCAACCACATCTTTGGTCCTAGTAGCACTCGCTTTTATATAGTTTGAATCCCCAATAGCCCTACCCGCTTGAGGAGTAGTCGGCTCGCCAGATCTATTATGGTCACGGTTGGAGCTCACCAAATTTGGTGGGCCTAAGGCTATAGAAGGTGGCAATGGCAGTGAGTGCAGGACAATGCTGTCGAGGGTGACGAGTCAATGGTGCTAAGCCAGCCTCACCCCTGCTTTGTCAATATGAATTTTACTCAAAAAGAAGAAAAGTCAAAACTTTCTCTAATAAAGTCTAAATAATTTGAAGGTTTTTCAGAAATGAACTTTAGACTATTTAGAAGGTTTCTCAAAAAGAATTTCCTTAAAAGCACATTTCGTTCAAAAGATATGGCAGATTGCGCTTTGTAGGTATGAAAAGAAGTCGAATTTGCATCGAATGCTCAAAATGCAATCCGATTTGAAATTTATGGAGATTTGAACTTTCATAGCTTTGAATAAGTTGGAAATACTATTTCAAGCAAGGATACACAAAGAAATCCAATCAAAATAGTAAAACTCACAATATGCAAGAATATGTCATTTTGGGTCAAATGAAAGATTTTGGCCAAATTCAAATGGTTATAACTTTTGAACGGTTGGTCGATTGGAAAAACTTTGAACTAAAGAAATGTTTGAAATGACCAACCCTACAAGTTTTGTATTGACCACTTTTTCAAAAACTCAATAGATTTTAACTTATGAAAATATTTCATTTAATCCAAAATCAAGATCCTATAAGATCCATTTGAGGCCAAATTTGCTACTTTGTTTTTAAAATAAGAATTTTTACTCTGAAAGCATTGGAAAACATTTGAAATACATATTTAAGAGCTTTTATAAAGATTTTCACAAATATAGACCTTTCAAACAATAATTTTGACTTTTGACCAAAACGGCTCATATAAGAGGATATGCATGCATATGGTTTTGAATATTATTTCAAAAAGTATCAAATGAAGCAAATGAGAAGATATTTGGTTGAAATTGGTATGTATGAGTTTGAAATACCATTTTGAACAAAGATATATTCAAGAATCCGATCCAAGGGGTGAAACTCACAAAATGCTATAATATGACCGATATAGGTCAATATTGGTTTTGGGGCTAGTTTCAAAATCAAATAACATTTGATATGTTGGTATTTTGAAAATCTTTTGAATATGAGAATTGTTAAGAATGACCAACTCTAAGTTTTTCATTCTGGAGCTATATTCAAAATCATTTTACAATTTATTCTATGAAAATTATAAATTTAGAGTCAAAACAAGATACTAATAACTTGATTTTGGGCTAAAAAACGTATTTTCTTTCGAAATTAGTTTTTTTATAAAGTCAAAACCTTTAGAAAATATTTTAAAAGCATTTGTATACATTTTACAACTAGTTTTTCATAAGATTAGTAATAGTTATAAAATTTTTCACTTTTGGCTAAATGGCTTGATTTTTAAAAATATATTAGCACTTATATAAATATGGGCACACATAGGGATGTGATATACATGGCTATGATTTAGCACTCCCCCTTAATGTGCCACTGCTCAATTTGCTCAAGATTGCAATAAAGACAATTAAGATACATGGGCAAGAACATCAACAATCAATTTAAATTGATTTTCATGATAAAACAATATAACCTACACAAGGCTATAAGCTATAAGAATCAATTTAAATTTACTTGTTATCGAGATGGCATTGGCTCATGATGGACTTGATTATCTTCATGCTTGGCTCCCATTTGTAATTGATGAAGTCCTCAACTTCTTGAAGAAGCCAAGCATCCAATCCATCTTCAAATGCCTATAAATCTTTTAGGCACTTTTTGGTACCCAATTTTTGTTGGGTCCAAGAATATTAGTCACAAGAAATTTAGGAACCCAAATGGCCCTAACATTAATAGTCTTAGGTGAACTAACATGACTAGCAGTGGATTTGCTATTGTTATTACTCCTAAGTGATTTATCGGCATTGAATTGAGGAGGCTTAGGAGTTTTAGCACTTTTAGCAAATCCATTTCTAGTTTGATCCTTTCTAGGAATATAATAATCATTATAATGAGGACGCTTAGAGGATCTAGCATTTCTAGCAAATGTTTTGCTATTATTATTTTTCCTAAGCACATGATTTACATGATTCTTCATAGTCTTAGGAAATCTAGCATTGTTTTGAGTGGACTTAGGAGTACTAACAACATTAGCATACACATCCCTATATTTATTTCTCCTAAGCAAATGATTATAATTGTTTTGTAAGCACTTGGGAGAATTGATAAATTTGGCAAACACATTACCATTTTTGTCTTTTCTAAGCAAATAATGATCATTGTAAAGAGTTGGCTTAGGAGTTTTACCTTTGGGACAATTTGTACCAATATGTCCCTTTTCTCGGCAATTAAAGCAAGTTTGGCAATTTGGACCTCTCTTGATCTTCTTGACTTGCTCATTGTCGGTTTGCCTCTTTGTTGATGTCCTAGACTTGACATCCTCTTGGTTTGGACACACCGAGACATAGTGACCCTTCTCATGACATCCAAGACACTTGATGTTATTCGTGTGTCTTGCGTTGTGCCTTGTCTTGCTATTCACTTTCTTCTTGAAAATGTAGCCAATCCCTCTCTTGTCGTGCGAGCGGCGTTGCTTGCTTAGAATGTCGTCGAGGGTGGCCTTTCCTTTATAGCACTTCTCTAAGTCCCTTCTCAATTTATTGACTTGTTCCTTGAGCTCTTTATTCTCCTCTACAAGATTAATCTCTAAGCATATAGAGGTACTTGAAGCAATTTTATTAGAGCAACAAGGCATGTCAATTAAATCCTCACAAGAAGTGGACATTTCTAACTTAGATGAATTGCAAGAATTATCATTTAAGCATGGCATTTCATCTACTAAATTGCATTGCGTTCCAATATCCACTCTAGACTTAATGTGTTCCTTGAGAAGAAGGTTTTCATGATTTTTTTAAGCACATTATAATCATTTTGAAGTGATTTATGTTCAAGCTTCAAAATCTTATATTTTGCTTTCTCCTTCCCAAGATAACTGTTGAGCTCTTCTAACATATCCATTAAATCACCATATGAGGGCTCTTCATCATCACATACCTCATTTTTACCTTTAGCCATGAAGCAACGGATTCGTGATGGAAGTGAATCTTCATCGTCGCTTGAGGCGGAGGTTGAGGTCGATAGAGATGTCGGTTCTTCATCACTTGATGTAGAGGTTGAAGAATCATCAACCGACATCTCTTCCTTAATGCAATCCTCAATTGATGTGGATGATTCAAATAGTTCTTGAAACTTTATCCACATTTCATGGGCGCTCTTGAGATTGCATATTTTATTAAATACATCTATACTCACAAAACTAAATAAAGCATTAGTAGCTTGAGCGTCGAGATGTAGGCATTTCTCTTCTCCTTTAGTTGGAGCAAATTCATTTAATGGAAGAGAAAAGCCCACATCTACGATCCACCAAATTTGGAGGCTCATGGATTTAAAATGATCAATCATAAATAATTTCCATTGAGCATAATTAGAGCCATCAAATATTTGTGAACCGGTGTAGTGACTAATCCGCTAGACGTCATCCTTTTTACTCTCTACACGGTTAAGTCTAATAAAATGAGAGACCAAGCTCTGATATCACTTGTAAGATCGAGGATGCCGACTAGAGGGGGGGTGAATAGACGGCTTTTAAAAATTATTTACTTTTCTACGATTAATTAAAATCTCGCATAAGAACCCTTATGTCAAAACATATATGATAATAAATGCGGAAGTGATAAACTAAGGTTTTGATAATTAAGACTAAGTCAACTAGGCTCACTAAGTGCACTAGCTAATTATGTCTCTAACAAGAATATGGAAGAATAAAGATAAGTAATCAATCAATTTAATTCTACTAATGTAAATTGCTTGAATATAAATAACGAATACAATGCAAGCACAAAAGACACAATACTTTTTACCGTGGTGTTCGGAGACTTGCCGGTCTCCCCTAGTCCACGTTGAGGCTAGCCCAAACCCATGGACCGGCTCTGCAATGAGCAGCCACCTCGATTCCACTAGATGTGGTTTTTCAAGCTTTCGCGTAGGCTCAATCCGAACCTTCACAAACTTCGCCGAGGCGTCTCACAATCTTGAGGCCTCCCGCGCACGACGCTCTACGCCATCTAGGAGTCGGCAACCTCCAAGAGTAACAAGCCAAGTCTCCGCTCGAGCTTCACCTAGCACAACAAATGCGCTTCCGGTGATCACCTAGTGCAACACATGCACCTAGGCTCCTCCTCAAGTGCAACACATGCACAAGAGATCTCAACCCACTCCTAATTGCAACATATGCAATTAGTCTCACTCTTAGCTCAAAATCAACTTGCGAGAATGCAACACATGCAAACCATCTCCTAAATTCTCACACAAGAGCCAATACACAAATGAAAGCTTCAACACATGAACCACCTCACCCAAAATGCTCAATCAACCAGCAAATGCCCCTCCATGACCTCCTTTTATAGCCTCACAAAGAAAACTAGCCGTTGGGGGGGCAAAACGGACATTAAAAGTGCTGAAAATAGCCGTTGCTACAGTACTAGCGGTACTACCGGCCCCTACAGGCGGTACTACCGTTTTTGCGGTACTACCGCAGTACAAAATGCGGTACTACCGCACCTGCTGTTTCAGCACAGACGACACTCAGAAAAACGGTCATAACTTTTGACTCTGAACTCCGATTTAGGTGATCTTGGACTCTATGCGAAGCTTATTACGAGGGCTACAATCTCCACCCATTTTTAAGATTTAAGAAACCATAGATATTTTCCAAAGTCACAAAAACAAAGACTCTAATGTAGTCATTCAAGTCCAATTTTGATTTTCTCGAAATCCCTCACAAAGACTTGATCAAAAACATGACTACAAGCTAGCAAGGGTCAACAAGAATAAAACTTGAACCATGTGATGATCAACTCATGATCAAAACAATTTGTAAAACATATTTGTAAATTCTATTCACATGCTTCGAAGAGCCATACGTAAATTCCAAATCCAACTTGCTTGAGCATCCTCGTTTTGCAACACATGCAAAACCTAGCTCCAAGAAAAACCAAACAAACTCAGATGCATGAGCTCACTATTTGCAACACATGCAAATTTTAACTCCATGCAACCACATTAAGATCAAATCAAATGTATGAGCTTTCTATTTGCAACACATGCAAATCTTTAGTACATACAAACCACATAAACACCAAATCATGCTTGAGCTCTCTCCTTTTGCAACACATGCAAAACTTAGCTCCAAGCAACCACTTTGATTTTGAAAGATTTGTTTTGTAAAGAGAAAACAAAACATGAAGCTTCAACAATTGCAACACATGCAAAAGTGAACTTCATGCAAAAGCCAACGCATACGCTTATCCCACTTGCAACACATGCAAATCAAAGCGTAAGCAAAACCAAAGCACTAGCTTCACCCATTCGCAACACATGCCAAATTGTTAGCTCCATGCAAAAACCAAACAGGTTGAGCTTGAGTGAAACGCGGGTTGAGCTCACCTAACACATGATGAAGCTCAAACTAGAAAACTCGACCCCTCTTAATAGTACGGCGATAAAAACAAAACTCAAAGACTAGAAAGTCCTTAGCCTATCTAGTTATACCTTCGCCGCCGCACGCGATCCCCTTTGGGGCTTTTAAGATCTTTGATATTTTTGCATCTCCCCGGGATTGTCACCCTTCTTCTCTTCTTTGTCCATCATCTCTTGTTGAATTTCTTCTCTTCTTTTCTTTGGGATCTCCTCTTAACGCCCATGTTCACTTGATGCGTCATTGTCCCATTTGCTCATCTCAACCATTTGGACTTAACCTATCTCATTCACAACTCAAAAGAATAGTTAGTCCAAGACACATGGTTGTCTCAATCATATATTCACTCCATTAACACATAATGGAAGCCTCTGATATCGATTGAGCACAACCTAAATCAAATTAAATGATATAAATGTGTCTTGAGTAAACCGATGCAACTAATGCTTCGTTATACTCAAGAACTATTGATTATCCTTAATCAATCCAAAAGATACCATCAATACATGATGAAATGTCCTTTGATGATTAGAAGACAACCAACCTCAATTTAAATTTTCATTTAAATTGGTATGAGTATATATTAACTACACAAGTTTTCATATACTCATTTTGATGAAAAGTAATGATCCATAATGTGTAGACTATATGGAAATGACCATTACTCTAAGCCATCAACTATAAAATAAACCCCACATGTATATGTGCATAGATATAATTGATTTGGAAACAATATGCACATATTCAATTTTGATCACATTGGAGCTTATCCTATATTAGCATGAGTATACTACAACTAGCCAATTCAAATATGTACTCAAGGATTTAGTTTCAATGTCATGATCCCTATATGTGTCAATAAAGAATAGATCAATACAATGAAACCTTCAAGTTAAATGATGAACTCCCCCTAAATATGTGCATCTATGTAAATAAGGATTGGAGAAACATGATGCACATTTTGTGGTTAATGCAATGGGAAATTCATACTTTAAATTGAATCCAAAGTATGTATTAAAATCATAAACATTAATACAAGACATACCTTGGGTTTTTCATTTTCCATCCAAATATGTGACTAGTAAAATTAAGCTCAATTAAACATGTTAGTCTCATAATAATTAGATTTGTCATTAAACAATGGTTATCAAAATAATTAGTCTAAATATTAGATTTGTCATTAACACTAAAACCAAATTAATGGAGCTTGAACTTTCATCGCCAGGCCGCCACGTGGGCCTCTGCCAGCAGCGAGGCATGATCGCCTTTGCTTTCGCCAAAGCCGCCACGTGGGCTGGGCCGCTTTTTTGGGCCCACTAATCTGCGGCGGAGAGGGTACCCCGGTGCAAAGTACACCGACATCTGTCATATTGTCATTACTTCTAGTTAGGATATTGCTACCAACAAGGCGTCCGGTGGGGAATTAAATAATTAAACGCCTCACTTGACCCACCATGCTTCCCTAATTTCGTCCTCTAATCCACTTCCACATTCCAAGCGCCCTTGCTTTCTCCACTAAACACACACACACATTATATATATATATATATATATATATATATATATATATATATATATATATATATATATATATATATATATATATGGAAAAATATCTGTGCAATGACCCATATGTGTGTAGCGTGAAATCAAAGCGATCTGGAGCACACAATTTATATCCAACATTGGTGCTTTGTTTTTATGTTTAAACCCTCTCACCTCACCCTCCATCTCTTCTCTCCCCTGCTCCTGAAATTTGCTGAACACCCTTTGCCAGCAGCCAGCGTTGAATCTAGATTGGGTGCTCCAGATCGCTTGATTACACGCTTGCACACATATGGGTGATTGCACAGGATATAGCCCCTATATCTCACCCTCTCCTCCACGGCTTTGGCGAGCTCCTCTCAAGCAACCACGTGCTGGTCCTAGTAGCACTACGCTTTCTATATAGTTTGAATCCCCAATAGCCCAACCCCGCTTAGAGGAGTAGTCGAAGCTCGCCAGATCTATTATGGTCACGGTTGGAGCTCACCAAATTTGGTGGGCCTAAGGCTATAGAAGGTGGCAATGGCAGCGAGTGCAGGACAGTGCTGTCGAGGGTGACGAGTCAATGGTGCTAAGCCGGCCTCACCCCTGCTATATACAAGCTGACCTATGACGAAGCAGTAATGTTGACATCCATCTCCTTCTTCCTCCTAAGCTTTCCAGAATTCCAGTAAGTATGTTGTATGTACTTCTCAATTTTGTTGCAGCTCCTTTCTCCATTTGTTGCAAGATCTATCATAGGGCATTGTGGCATTTCTCTATTTGTTGCAAATTTCTTTTCTGGTTGTTGCATCCTTGGTTGCAAAATGTTGCACCTATTATCTTTTGATGTTGCAATACTGTAACATCACAGGAAAAATATTTTCAATATCTTGCAAATATTGCCTCTAATTATTGCATGAGCAATTGAAAAATGTTGGCACTCTTAATTTTCAAAGTTTGAAAGACTATGTGGAGGTCTACACATGTTTGTGATGAGTTATTGACATTGTTTAAGCTAGTAGTACTTGAGTTTGAGAGAGATTTGAAGTTTAAATTCAAAATTTGAAGTTATGTTTCTGATTTCTTAGCACCTTTCGAAAGAATGTTGAGAAGATTTGAATATTAATTACATGAAGATTTAGTGCAAGAACAATTGAAAATATTTGGTGTAGGACATGTTGTGTCGACGATCGGGATCGTCTGACCACAAATGTGAAACGGGGTTAGTGTGAATGAGGGACCCAAAACGAGCTACGCTCAACGGAGGAACGGATCTGCTGCGAAGTCGGTCGGGGTGAAACAACAAAGAGTGGGACACAGCGGATTATACTGGTTCGAGCCCCTGTGAGGGTAATAGCTCTACTCCAGTCTTTCCCTGAGGCGGAGGACCTCACTATTCTTTAGTACATAGGTGGTTTACAGCTCGAGCTTGAGCGCTCTGGTTATGGCTACTGTCCTATTGCTTGTTCGTTGATGTTCTGTCCTTTGCCGATCTGCTCCAGGTGATTTTATACCCCTCCTGGCCGTTACCAGAAATGGTCGAGAGAGATTCTCGGAGTACTTCATGGTGCGCATGGAGGATGTCTTGCAAGTAGTCGAGATCGGCGCTCACGTCGCCTTAACCGGATTCGGTCTTGGTAACTGTCGAGTAAGCGCACACCTTCAAGCCAAGGTCGAGGTCATGCGGGAGTTGAATCCTCACTCCCCAAGCTCGAGGTCGTGCGGGGATCGCGCGGCTTAGGCCGTGGTCGAAGTCCCATGCTGCTCAGCCCCGAGCTAGGGACCCTGTTGACTGCGCGTTGACCTGTCAGAGATTTCTCAGTCCTCGACAGCTAGCCCCCGAGGCTCAAGGTCGTGGCAAGTACTTGGGTCGACCTCGAGCCTCTCAGTATGGACAGAGGGGACAGTCTTTTGGAAACTTCGAACTCAAAGTCGAGATCGGGTGGAGACCTCTGAATGGGCTTCGGCGTCGTTACACCTGGCACCCCTTGATCTTCAAAATTCTGGTACGGACACGATCGAGCAGCGGAACCATCTGTGATGCCTCGATCCCACCGCTCAACCCTTAATTGCACCTGTCGAATTGCCTGACCGGCACACCTTTTGAGATGCCCTAACCTCCGGCCAGTAGCGTTCTGGGCTTATAAGACCCGAGCCTATTGCAACTTCGAAAAACTCTCGACCTTCTTGCAGTCTTCACCTCCCAACCCCTCGCTCGAGCCTTTCTTCCCCTATCGACCAAACACCCCCTCAACCGCCATGGCCAAGCTCGAGAAAAGTTCCCTGTCAGCGGCGAGGATGAAAGAGCTAGAGAGCCTAGGATTACTGGACCCAGTGACATGGCGGCTGCCAGGCGGAGAGATCGAGCCGCAGCCACAGGATGACGAGCTCGTCAGCACAGAGCATTACATGCTCTTCGGTTTGCGGACACTGGAGAGTGACTTCCTTACCTTAGTTCTTGCCCAATGCAAGATCGAACTCATCAATCTGGTGCCCAATTCTATTCTTCTCCTTTCCATCTTTTCTCATCTGTGCGAGGGGTTCCTTGGGATCCTTCCCACCCCTTCTCTTTTTTTCCGCTTCTTCTCCTTGTTCCGCACCGGGAAGGACCCCGTGATCGGATGCTTCTACTTCCGGCTGCGGGCGAGGCTCCCTTGGTCCTTCCCTTAAATCCGATCTCGGGATTCCCTCAGTCATGGACCGAGCGGTGGTTCTATCTGAAGAGGGCGAAGCGGGCTTGTGGCGTCTGTGGAACCCCATCACCGGCAAGAAGCATACCCCGTAGGCGGACGACCTGGAGATCGACCAGGAAGTCATCGCCATCATCCACATCTGCGCCTCGCGTGGCCTCACCGGGCAGGCCATTGCCAACAACTTTCTGAGGAGCCGGGTGTTCCCTCTACGGAAGAGGATGCACCCGTTCTTCGAGATCAAAGGCTGCGACGACCTTACCCGGGAAGGGACGTCCGGTAAGTCTTCCTGTACTGAAGTTTGTTCGAGTTTTGATCCATGGGTTCCTTTGACAAGCTTGCCTTTCTAACAGCGCCGAAGGAGTCCTGAATCGCCGCCAGGATGAATGAGATGTTCGGGAAGGCGGCACACGATTACACGTTGCGACCCGTTCGAGAGCGTCTTTGCGTAAAAAGTGAGGTAAGCCATTCGAGTCGGTCTCCTAGCTTATGCACGCTGGAGCCTTCCACGATTCCTCGGCGCGATTCGCGGAGACACCCAAAATTGTCAAAAGCAGCAAGGAGGATCTTCTTGCATTGCCGGGCGAACAAGGGCAAGAAGGTGAGCAAGAGGCCACCCCGGAGAGGAAGCGAGGCGGCAGAGGCTCGAAGAAGCAGCACGTCGAATGGGGCGACCGCACAATGGTGAGTTTCCATGGTCGAGCCCCCAAGCACTTTGTTCGTGCTCTTTTGCTTTCTGACATACCCTTCTCCTCACAGCAGCAAAGCACTGCAGCCACTGCTAGGACTTCGACGGAGGACCCGGAGCCACCGTGGACTCCGAGGTCTCAAGCTCAAGGCTCCTGAGGAAGGGACGCTTCTTCGCCCTCGGGGCGCCAAGATCCTCGCCAGCCCCCTGCGAGGCGGAGGCTGCAAACTCAGGTACACCGTTATCTCTTCATTTGCGAAGTCTTCCCTTCTACCGTTAGCTTAGTAATCCCTCCTTGTCGCAGACCCTGAGCATGAAGGCCACTACCCGGAAATATCTCCCGACGGTTGCGGCGAGGAGGTATAAGGCCAGGATCGCAGACGACAACACACGAGAACTTCGAGCACTAGACATTGCCATTGTTGAGCTTGGTAACACACACCTACACTCAATAGTAACAAAGATCAACTGCCGCAAAAGCGGCCCAGGAATAGAGCTATTACCTTCGCAGGGGCTCGAACCAGTATAAAATCCTCGTCCCGTGCTCACTGTTGTCTTGCTCCGGCCTCCATCACGTTGAACGTTTTCCTCCGCTTGAGCGAAAGCTCTGTTCGGGTCCTGGTCTCACTAACCCCTGTTTCACTTCTGCGGTTGGCAATCCCGATCGTCGACAGCTGGCGCCCACTGTGGGGCCCGATTGGCTTTGCTCATTTGCAGGAAAAATCCAAGACCTTGGGACCATGGCGCGTTTCGTCAACGGGCATTCCTCGAGCGTGGGCTCGGGCGCGGACTCCGACTCCGCGTCCCTGTTTTCACCCTCGCCACCACCACGCGAACGCCACGTCTTGATGGTAGACAGTCATGGCGCGGGAGAAGCTGCGGACGGCCGTGACCCGCAAACTCCTAAGGACGCCATTCGGATGGTCAATGTCGCCATCAACAAGCCACAACCGCCCTCCGGCGGAGGACGAGAGAAAGCGGCGCGTCTCTGGCCATCGGGCTCCCTCCTCGAGAGAGCGCCCAAGACTATCGCCGGGTCATGGTGACCCCGATAGAAGCGAGGTCGAGCTTTGGCGAGCCACGGCGAAAAGCTCGTCGGGTCGCGACAAAGGCCATACCACCGCAGCAAAGCCGGCAGACTCGGGACCCACTCCAGAAGTAGCGACAACTCATCGCACCGCCGGCCGTGACCGTCGGACTCCTCCGTGAGGGGCACCCTCGCCAGCCGGCGGTCTCGGGGCGAGGCTTTGGCGCCACCATGTCTCGTCCCACAGCACCAACCCGAAGCGGTCGAGGCTCGAACCAAGCCTCACGAGCTCCGGGTCGGACAAGGGTCGAGGTCTTTCCCAGACGTTCGCCCGAGCGCCATAGGGTCGGGACCACTGTGTTACCTACCAGGTGACTCCCGTGCCCGGCATCGTGGTCGTTCTCACCAAAGGTCGAGCCACCGAGGCAGCCTCGACTCTGAGTCCAGCGGCAGTGAGGGCCTCGTTGGCGGCAGCGCACCGGCGTCTTTGTCGACCCTCGGTGCATGGCGTCTCTCGGCGACCTCCGCCCGCGTCTTGTTGGCGGCTCGATTCAAAATGGCGTTGATAAGCGCCGATGGGACCAGAACCCCGATGAGTTCTGTCCATCTACTCGACCGCCATTTTGGCGGCCGGAGGCGATGAGCTTGTGATGGCGAACTACCTCCCGACCGTCCTGGACGGCGCCGCGCGGACCTGGCTCTTCAACCAGAAGCCTGGCTCTTTCAGGTCGTGGCGCCAAATTGAGCGCCCTCGCTCCAACTTTCGAGTTACTCTGGCGGCGGGAAGGAGAAGGACTGGGCTGCGTCATCGAGACAGAATGAACCGCTCCATGACTTCGTGCAGCGATTCATCCGCACAAGGAACCTGATCCAGAGTATCTTCGACGAAGCCGTCATAAAGGCTTTCAAGTTCGGCGTCCGCGATCGGCGCCTCACCGAGGACCTGGAGATCACCTCGAGACTCAGCGTCAACAAGCTTTTTCGTATGGCGGGCGATGCGTGGATCGCGACAGCGGCGTCCATTTGGAAGCACGACTACGACCAAGGTAAGCTCGGTCGACTCCCCACAGAGGTGGACCAACCAACTCCAAGGGCGCAAACCACGGCCTTAAGAAGAAGCGGAAGCGTGACGCGAGAATGGCGGAGGCTGCCACAGTGATCGTCTCGGCGGATGGCGGTAGCGAGGTCCCTGAAGTCGAGGCCGAGCTCGGGAGGGTCCGACCTCGCCAAGGTCATCCTCGACCTCGTCGGCGCAAAACCAGCCCAGCCGAAGAAGGTCGACGGCTGGGCCCCGACGGACCGATGCTTTCGATCGCGGGGTGAGGCGCCAGGATCTGATGAGGCAAAGTTACGCTTGTTCCATAGGGCGGTGGCCACGACCTGCGAACTGCGGGGCTTAGCGAGGGCAAATGGAGGCTTTTACGATGGTCGGGAGAAATGCCGTGTTCTTGAAAGAAGGTGACCGGTAGGACGGGGTGAGCAATGGGGCGGACGGGATGACCTCGACTGGAGTTCCAGCAGGCGGCGTCCGATCGATGTCATCTTGGCAGCTCGTCGGCCTACAAGTCCGTAGCGAGCTCAAGGCCGCCTCGCGAACCATCTTCAGTCGCCATCGGGAGGCCCATCGGTATTTACAAGTGGGTGGGGCCACCATCACCTTTCTCCGAAACGCACTTCAAGGTATGGCCGAGATCGAAGACCGCTGCAGTCGTGACCCGACCATCGGCAACACCACTGTCGATCGAGTCATGGTCGACGGCGGTGGCTCCTTAACTTCTTTGCGGTGGAGCACTTGATGGGATGCAAATTCCCTGGTCGAAGGTCAAGAACATCGCCGTCCCCTTCTTCGGGATCGTCCCCGGGAGCTCGACCGTCCCTTTGGGGTAGGTGGTCTTGCCCGTCACCTTTGGCGACTCGACCAACTTCCACACCGAGCTGATCACCTTCGAGGTGGTCGAGGGGGACCTCCCGTACAGCGCCATCCTCGGGCGGCCTGCCCTGATCAAGTTTATGGTGGCCAACCACTATGGCCATCGGTGCATGAAGCTACCAGGTCCTCACGGCATCATAGCCGTGTGGGCGACCTCGAGCGGCGCCGCAGTTTGCGAGACCAAGGCCACAGCCCTTGCCGACATCTTTGCCCGGCCGAGGTCGAGGTAGCGGTGGCACGCTCATCGCGGCGATCCAGCCCAGCGGGGAGACGAAGGCTGTGCCACTCGAAGAAAGCAACCCGACCAGGTGCATCCATGTTTCGGCCGGGTTGAGTTCCGAATAGGAACTCGAGCTCGTCACCTTCCTCCGCGCCAACAAGAGTATATTCGCTTGGGAACCCGCGGACATGCCAGGCGTCCCAAGGGAGGTGATCGAGCACAAATTGCAGGTGAGACCCGACTCTCGACCTGTGCGCCAGAAGCTGCGTCGTTTCTCCCCTGAGAAGGTCGCAGTCATCAAGGACAACCTTGACAAGCTCTTGAAGGCCGGCTTCATTCGCGAGATCGATTACTCCGAGTGGCTGGCCAACCCGGTCATCGTCCAGAAGAAGGGCGGAAAGTGGAGAATGTGCGTGGACCACACGGGCTTGAACTCGGCTTGCCCGAAGGACAACTTCCCGCTCCCGCGCATCGACCAGATCGTCGACTCCACCGCGAACGCATACGATCTTTGAGCTTCTTGGATGCCTATTCGGTACCATCAAATCAAAGTGGCGGTCGACGGCGAGAGCAAGGCGTCGTTCATCACCCGTTCGGCACCTCTTGCTACGACCATGTCGTTTAGTGCTGCGCAATGCGGGGACACGTTCGGCGTCGATGACCAAGGCGTTCGACCCCGGATCGGTTGCAACCTTGAGGTCTCGTGGGCGACATCATCGTCGAGAGCCCCTCCGGCGACCACGTTGAACCTCGAAGAAACCTTCAACAACTGAACAAGCACAAGATCAAATTCAACCCCGAAGTGCGTGTTCGGCGCGTCGAGGAAGGTGCTCGGCTACATGATCGGGGTTCGAGGTTGGCGAACCGAAAAAAGATCGAGGCGATCGAGAAGATGGCGCCCGACCTCGGTCAGCGGTGCAAAGCCTCACGAGCCGCATAGCGCCCTCGGCAATTCATCTCGAGGCTCGGCGAGCTGGCTTGTTCTTGAGTTCTCACGCAAGCATGGGAGCCAGTGGGCGCCCGAAGGCACAGCGGTCCTTTGACGAGCTAAAGGTGTACTGTCGACCCCACCTGCATTCGACCCTGAGCCCCGAGATTCTTTGCTCTACCTTGCGCCACCTTTCGGTATCGATGCCGTCTGGTGGCGGCGGGGATCAGCGACACCGATCTATTATGTCGTGAAAGTCTTGCGGCGAAGAACGCTACCACAGTACAAAAAGCTGCTTGTCACGCTCTCCTCATGGCTTCGCAAGCTTTGACATTATTTCCAGGCGCACTCTGTTGTCGTCCCGAGCAATTTTCCGCTCGGAGACATCTTGCGGAACCCAGAAGGCGGCGGGCGAATCTCCCTCTCCAAGCTCGCCTCCTCCGATGACGAGATCCCACCCGATGTCATCACAGAGGCGATGGTGGCTCCTCGATCTCTTTCGGGAGGTCTTGGTCGCCATGGTGAAGTACTCCCTCTGGTGAGCCAATCTTTAACTTCCTTACAAGGCGACCTCTGCCCGACCACGCCGAGAGGAGCGAGAATCAAGCGTCGGGCGAGTTTATAGCGCTTCGTCGGAGGACACTCTGAGCGGAACATTTCGGCATTTCGACCTGGTGCATCTCTGCGGAGGAGGTAAGTACTGTTAAATGACATTCATTCGAGCCTCTGCGGGCGCACTCTTCGTCTGGGGCGATGGTCGGCAAGGCATTCCATATGGGATATTGCGGCCTTGGCGCTTCAGGATGCTCGTGACATTGTCCGCACTTTTGTCGTGCATGCCGATTTCACACGGAAGTCGCATCAACCCGCTCTGGCAGCAGACCATCCCGCTTGCTGGCCCTTCTCGACTGAAATTTGGACATCCTCGGCCCTTTTCCTCGGGCGGTCGGCGCAAGAAGTTCTGATCGTTCTTTGTGGACACTTTACCAAGTGGATTGAAGGCGGCCGGTCTCGACCATCACTTTCGGCGGCCGTCCGTTTCTTCCGCTTGTTCGTGGTCACGGTGCGGGGTCCCATGCAAGATTATCGCGACAGCGGTACTCGGTTTACGGTGAGTTGTTCGGGAGTTTTTGCGAGGGCCTCGGCATCAAAGTGTGCTTTGCCTCTGTGGCTCACCCCGAGAACAGCGGAGGCGTGAGCAGCGCCAGCAGCCAAATCGTCAGGCGTCAAGAAGCGAGTCGCAGATGAGCTCGAGCGTTCGCGACAAGACACAGGTGGACGAACTTTCCACGTCTTATGGTCTACTTGTACCCTGATCGGTAGAACCACGGGTCCACTCCTTCCGGCTCGTGTTGATCTGGCCGCAAATCTGCCTCCCCGAGGTTCTGTTGGGCTCTGCCCGAGTCGACAGTCGACGGATCGACGAGCATGAGCGGTCTCTCGACCTTACACTCGCAGAAGAAGTAAGATGCCTTGCCTTTGCTACGATCCACGCACTACCGCAAGCTCTTCGCGGACATGCGTCTCGGTCGTCTGACCTAGGAAGCTCCTTGTTGGGGACCTAGCCACGAGGCGGATTGAGGGCTTGTCCAACACCAACAAGCTATCCCCACGGTGGGAGGGCCCCTATAGAGTCGTTTCAACAGATCGCCGCGGGGGCTTACCAGGCTAGCGATGCCCGATGGCGAGAGCTCTCTAGCTCGTGGAACATAGATCGGCCGGAAGTTTTATGTGTAACCTCTATACCTTAAATTTTGATAAAATTGTTCTTCTATTCTCGTCCTTTATAACTTTTTACGTTTGTAACTCTGTTGTCATTGCTTCCGAGCATTTCTTGAGCACGGCCTTCGTGCACTCGCTTTTCGCTCTTGGTCTCTGACCCATGAGCTTAACGTTCACCCCCAGTGGTTGAGCTAAGCGTAAGCCGAATCTATTCGCAATCTGGCTCGCCCCTGTGCTCGGGCTCGAGCCAAAAGCCTCGCGGTCTTGACCGTAATGTGCGTGGTCGTGGTCGTGACTCGAACATTAGTCTGGGTGCAACCATCTCTTCATTGAACTCGCTTTTGTCACGTTCTTTCCCTGCGAACCCTTTCTCAACCCTGCAGGTCGTGGTCGATTGTCTGAGTCTATGTCTTGTATCCAAGGCCGGCGTTGCTCGACCCCGGACCCAACGGGGGCTGGATGAGGATACCACATCAACGCACGACCTAAGAAGCCTCGGACTAAGAACGACAAGGGCGAACTCCAAATATCCTCGACTATGAAATTATACCAAGACAAAATATTTTCCTTGTTCTCCAAAAGGAATCTGGCTCTGTTAGAACATTGTGCTCTAAAGCATTTTTTACAGGTCGGCCATCTCACGGGCAAGCTTCTCCTGCTCGAGCTCGGCTACCTTGTCTCTCAAGGTCGCTATCTCACTCTGGTACTGGAGGGCTCGCGTGGAGGCATCCGCCGCTCGGTGCCGTTCGTCTTTGAGTTGGGCCAGGGCACTCCTCGCCACTTTGCTGACGCGCCCGAGCTTCTCCTCGAGCCCCAGGGTCTTGGCCTCGAGCCCGGGAGACGCCTTCTCCGCAGAAGCTTTCTCCAACTCCTCGACCTTGGACCGCTCGGCCTCGAACGCCTTGCCGGCGCGCTCGAGCTTCCCCTCAAGCTCAAGGATTTTGACCTCGAGCTCGGGGGACGCCTTCGCTGTGGAGGACGCCTGCTCCACAGAGGCCTTCTCCATCGCCTCGACCTTGGCCCGCTCGGCCTCGACCGCCTCGTTGGCGCGCCCAAGCCTCACTTCGAGCTCCAAGACCTTGGCCTCAAGCTCGGGGGATGCCTTCGCCAGGGAGGACACCTGCTCCGCAGCAGCCTTCTCCAGCGCCTCGACCTTGGCTCTCTCGGCCATGAGCACTTTGGCCGATCGCGTGCGCTCGTACTCCACGGCCTTGAAGCTATGATCGCGCTCAGAGGTCCTGATCTGCTCGAGCTCGGCCGCGTGGGCAACCTCTTGCGCCCTCATCGTTCGGCGAAGATCGACAAGCTCCCCGGCCTTCTACTCGAGCTCCGCTTGATCGAACTCGATGGTCCTGATGAGCCTTGAGCGCTCGGCCTCCCGTGCCTCCACCGCGTTCAGGAGGCCCCTCGGCTGTCGGCGTGCTCTTGAAGGCCTTGCGGCCCAGGGGAGACATGGTCGATCGCCTTCTATGAAAGGGTGGCCCGAATTAAGAGAGAAGCAGGAGCTCGGGCTAACAAGCTACGGGTGCGCGGAGGGCCCTTACCCCGTGAAGTAGATTCTCAGCGTGGCGGTATATTCTTCGTGATCGTCGATCGATCATTGGAATTTCCTCCTCCTCGTCGCCCTTGCTCTGGGGTGAGGTCGATCGCAGCCCCCACCGGCGCACTGGTGCCAGGATCTTTAGGCTCCGCACCGGGCGCGACCTGGGATTCCGTCGCCCCCTCAAGGGTTCAGCTCACGAGGCGGGGGAGGCGACACGCAGCCCTGCCTCGTGGTCGAGGCTCGCTTCGCCTCCGACTACGAGGAAGCGATGGCCGGCTCATTGCAAGGCCACCCGCAGCACGGACAACCTCCGTGGCTGAGATGCCACGACCTCATTGCGGCCTTGGCCGTGGCTGCGTGGTCTGCGGCGCTCTGCGGCGGTGCCATATCTGGTGGCGGTGGCGGCGCCTCGGCCTTCTAGCGAAACCGTTCTTGGGGCAGGTCATGCGATGGCGTATTCGTCGCGCCGCTTCGAACATCTCGGTCATCTGGCGGCGACCGGGGACTCGCCGGTATTTGCAATAGAAGCGACCATCGGGGAGGATCGAAGGTGGACTCGAGCAAAACCTTGGGGCGAGATGGCTTACGGGCGTGCCCTCGTGGGTCGGTCGTCCGCCCTTGGATCTCGTAAAGCGGATGCATCCTCCTCGCATGAGAGGACCGCGACTCCTGAAAGTCGTTGTGTCGCTTTGCCGGTGAGGCAGCGTCTGGCGCGAGATGTGGATGACGGCGATGGCCTCCTCATCGGCCTCGAGGTCGTCCACCTCCGGGGTCTCCTTCTTCCCGGTGATGGGGGTTCCCTTGTACGTCAGAGCGCCGCCTTCCCCTTTCTTCAAGTAGAACCACCGCTCGGACCATGGCCCGAGGGAGTCCCGACCTTGGATCTTTGGGATGGACCATTTGAGACCTGTCCGCTGGCGGAAATAGAGGCACCTGACCATGGGGTCCTTCCCGGAGCAGAAAAGGCTGAAGTACCGGAAGAAGAGCGAGGGGGTGGGGAGGATTCCTAGGAACCCCTCGCACAGATGGGAGAAGACGGAAAGCAAAAGAATGGAGTTCGGCACCAGGTTGATGAGTTCGATCTCGCAGCTGGAGAGGACCACCGCGACGAAATCACTCTCCGGGGTCCGCAAGCCGAAGAGAGAGTAATGCTCGGTGCAGACGATCTCGTCGTCCCTGGGGCACGACTCGGTCTCGCCGCCTGGAAACCGCCATGTGAATGGGTCAAGCAACCCCAGGGTCTCGAGTTCCTTCATTCTAGCCGACGACAATGTGCTCCTCCCAAGCAGCCATGGCGATCGCAGCGTCTTTGGTGAAGGGGAGAAGGTGTCTTGCTCGGGCAAGGAGGCTTGGGAGGAAAAAAGCGGAAGAACAAGAGACTTCCTCAGCAGTTGTTGTGGGCACGGGTTTATGGGCCGTGTCGCTGATAAACCCAGTCCATGACGCTTCGAAGGACACGCCAACTGTGATTTGACGGACACATTTAAGGCTTGGGCCTCGGGCTCGAGGTGTCCCCAGGTGTCCGCCGGTCACCCGCATCCGTACCATCGTTGTGCGGATCAAGGGTTGCCAGGTGTCGAGGTCGAGGGTTTCACCTTGCGGTCTCCGCCCGACCTCGGCCAAGGGGTCGGGGCCTCGATGGCCTGTCCCCGGCGTTTGCGAGGTAAGGCTCGAGGTCGCCCCAGGTGCCCCTTTTCGACCTTGAGCCTCGGGGCTAGCCGACGGGCCCAGGTGACCCTTGGCCGGTCGGTACGGTCAAGCAGTTCCTAGGCTCGAAGCCACGACCACGACACAGGCGTGAGGCCAAAGCGCTTCGGTCGAGAAGCGCGTGTGTCCTCGAAACCAGCGTCATAGCGACCCGAAGCTCGAGTAGCCGCTTCGCCCAGACAGTGTCCCCTTGGATTCCGGAACCGAGATCGTGGGATCGTGGGCTTGAAGCGAACCTGTATGACAAGCTTCGGGCGATTATGGTGGCCCTCAACGCGCATGAAGGCCACTACCGGAAATATCTCCCGACGGTTGCGGCGAGGGAGGTATAAGGCCAAGGATCGCGCACGACAAACACACGAGAACTCAAGCACTAGACATTGCCATTGTTGAGCTTGGTGTAACACACACCTACACTCGATAGTAACAAAGATCGCTGTAGTAAAGCTGGCGGAGTAAACTATTACCTTCGCGAGGGCTCGAACGATATAAAATCCTCATCCGCTCATTGTTGTCTTGCTCGGCCTCCATCACGTTGAGCGTTTTCCTCGCTTTGGCGTAGCTGTTCGGGTCGGTCTCACTAACCCTGTTTCACTTGCGGTTGGCGATCGATCGTCGACACGCCCTTGAACCAAGCATTTGCCCCAATGAAGGGTTCCCCCGAGCTCGAGGCTAAGGTCCAGGAGCTCGAGGAGAAACTGGGACGGGCGAGCAAGGCGGCGAAGAGCGCCATGGCCCAACTTCAAGAAGAGCACCGCCGTGTCGCCTCCGCCTCCGCCGAAGCCCTTCGACTCCAAGGCGAGCTGTCGACCCTACGGGCTAAGGTCGCCGAGCTCGAGCAAGAGAAGCTCGCTCGCGAGATGGCTGATCTGTAAATAGGGATAGACCTTCTTGCCTTTTTGCTTGTAGTATATCCTCGTCCAGCCCCCATTGGGACCAAGGTCGAGCAACGTCGGCCTTGGGCGCAAGGTTAGAAACCTGCGAAAACCACGACTTGCAAGATCGAGAAGAGACCCACGGGGAGCACAACACAGGCGTACGAGGAAAGACTAAGGCTTGAAAGTGCTAAGGTCGCTGCGAGGTCAGACTTTTGAATCCCGACTGCGATTTTACGCCCTGCTCGTTGGTCCTATCTGTGGGTTTGGTTCGAACCCTGGCACAGGGGCAGCTGGGATGCGAAGAGATTTGGCTTACAAGTAGCTCGACCACTAGGGGTGGATTTTAAGCTCGCAACATTTGGGCCAAGAGCAAGCGTGCGTGATCGCAGGTCAGACTCAAAGAGGTCCCGACCTCAAGTCAGCACGAAGTATGGAATGAAGAAATGGCGCAAAGACCAACATAACAATTGAATAACAGCTTTATTGAAATTTGAGGTAAAGACGTTACACATAAAATTTTTGAAGCTAGTCAATGTTCCATGAGCTAGAGAGCTCTTTGCCATCGGGCATCGCTAGCCGGTAAGCCCGTGCAATCTGTTGAAACAACTCTATAGGGGCCCTCCCACCGAGGGGATAACTTGTTGGTGTTGGACGAGCCCTGGATACGTCTTAGGGCTAGGTCCCCAACAAGGAGCTCCCTAGGTCGTACCGATCGAGACGCATGTCTGCAAAGAGCTTGCAGGTAGTGCGCTGATCGTAGTAGTGCACGACATTTTACTTCTTACGCGGGGTAAGTTCAAGAGACCGTTCTTGCTCAAAGTCGATCCAGTCGACCAAAGTGACCCTAAGCAGAGCCAGCGTGACCTCACGGAGGCAAGAGCGACTTCAATCTAGAATACAAGCGGGAAGGGTGTGGACCTGTTGCTCATTGTTGTGTAGTGCGAATAGACCATAAGGCGGTGGGGAGTTCATCCACCCAGGTCTGGTCGTGTCGTTCGAGCTCATCTGTTACCCGTTTCTTGATGCCTTGAACAATCTGTCCGTTGGCACGTTCTACTGCTCCATTGCTTTGCGGATGGGCCACCGATGCATAGCACACTTTGGTGCCGATGTCTTTGCAATATTCCTGGAACAGTTCACTGGTAAATTGTGTTCCATTATCGGTGATAATTCTGTATGGAACCCCATACCTGGTGACCACGAACAAGCAGAACTTGACCGCCGCACGAGCCGTGATGGTCGAAACGGGTTTGGCTTCGATCCACTTGGTGAAGGTATCAATGGCGACGAACAAGAACTTCCTCCCACCAACGCTGCGAGAAGGGTCGAGACATCTAGCCCCAGTCGAGAAGGCCAGCGAGTGGAATGGTGCAGGTGCATAGGCGGTTTGGTGCGACTTTTGAGCATAGAATTGGCAAGCTCGACGAACGCAGACGATGTTGCGGGCATCTGGAGTCTTGATTGGTAATAGAACCCCATGCGGAAAGCCTTCCCGACCATGGTCCTGAAAGAAGAATGCGCCCCACAAAGACCTGAATGAATGTCGTTTAACAGGTACTTACCCTCCTCCGTGGTAACACACTTTGTTAGGACTCCAGAAGCATTCCGACGGTAAAGTTTGCCGTCCACAACCTTGTACGAGCTTGCCCGACGCTTGATCCTGCTCCTCTTAGCGGGGTCGAACGGAAGCTCTCCCTGTGCCAGAAAGTTGTGGATTGGCTTGGCTCATGAGGGAATACCTTCAATGAAAGCGACCGAGACCCCCTGGTCGGAAATTGAAGGCGACGCCAAGGTCTCCAAGATGACATCCAAAGGGATTTCATCGTCGGACGACCCGAGTTTGGAGAGGAAATCTGCGCTGGAGTTGTCCTTCCTTGGCACATGTGTGATTTCCAGGTTTTGGAACCACTTCTCCATCTTGCGCGCTTCGACAAGGTATTTGGCCATGGAATCTTCCGAGCATTGATAGCCCTTGTTGAACTGGTTGATGACGAGCTGGGAATCGCCCTTGACGATCAACCGGCGCACACCCAGCGCCTTGCAAGCTCGGAGTCCCGCCAGGAGAGCTTCGTATTCTACCGCATTATTTGTTCTTTGGGAATCAAAGCGAACCACTTACCTCGATCGTAAGCCCTACGGGGTGAGAATGAGATCCGACCTGGCGCTTGAAGGATCTTGAGCCATCAAAGTACATGACCCATGGCTTCTCCTCCCCGACCTCGAGTTCAGGGGCCGGCTGCGATGTCTGCTTGACCACAAAGTCGGCAAGCGCCTGCGACTTGATGGCCGTGCGTGCCACGAACTGGACGTCAAACACAACCAGCTCCATGGCCCACTTGGCGATGCGACTTCCAGCCTCTGGATTCCTCAAGATTTTCCCGAGCGAAAAGTTGCTCGGGATGACCACGGAGTGAGCCTGAAAATAATGCCGGAGCTTGCGCGAAGCCATGAGGAGGGTATACAGCAACTTATGGACCTGGGGGTAGCGTTTCTTCGGCCCATGAAGAACCTCGGCGATAGCGATCGGTCTTCTTGCGTATCCTTCGGCCACGGGGCGGCGTGATAAGCAGGTGGTGGTCACGAGGTAGAGCAACAACTTCTCGCCTGGCTGCGGGGTGGTAAGCAAAGGTGGTCTTGAGAGGTATACCTTTAACTCGTCGAAGGATCGCTGAGCCTCGGGCGTCCATTTGAAGCTTCCTTGTTTACGCAAGGCCTTGAAGAACGGCAACCCACGCTCGCTAAGCCTCGAGATGAACTGGCTGAGGGCGGCCATGCGCCCGGTGAGGCATTGCACCTGCCTTACCGAACTTGGGGGCCATCTTCTCTATCGCCTCGATCTTCTCCGGGTTCAGGCCGACCCCCGAGCCCCCGATCATGTAGCCGAGCACCTTTCCTGAAGCAGCGCCAAATACACATTTCTCTGGGTTAAGCTTGATCTTGTGTTTGTTCAGATTGGCGAAAGTCTCTTCCAGGTTTCGAACGTGATTGTCTTCGGAGGAGCTCTTGACGTTGATGACGTTCACGTAGACCTCGAGGTTGCGGCCGATCTGAGGGTCGAACGTCTTGGTCATCAAGCGCTGGAACGTCACGCCGGTGTTGCAGAGACCAAACGACATAGTGGTGTAGCAGTACGTGCCGAATGGTGTGATGAATGATGTCTTACTCTCGTCGCCGACCGCCAGCTTGATTTGATGATACCCGGAGTAGGTGTCCAAGAATCTTAACATCTTGGCGTTCGCGGTGGAGTCGACGATTTGGTCGATGCGCGGAAGGGGAAAATTGTCCTTCGGGCATGCTGAATTTAAGCTCATGTGGTCGACGCACATCCGCCACTTCCCACCTTTCTTCTGCACGATGACCGGATTGGCTAGCCATTCGGAGTAATCGATCTCACGAATGAAGCCAGCCTTCAGGAGCTTGTCAAGGTTCTCCTTGATTATAGCGACCTTCTTTGGGGAGAAGCGACGTAGCTTCTGGCGCACGGGCCGATAGTAAGGCCGCACTTGCAATCTGTGCTCGACCACCTCCCTCAGGACACCCAGCATGTTCGTCGGCTCCTAAGCGAATATGTCCTTGTTGGCACGGAGGAAGGTGATGAGCTCGAGTTACTATTTGGAACTCAACTCGGCCGAGACGTGAATGCACCTGGAGGAGTCGCCCTCTTCGAGTGGCACAGCCTTTGTCGCCCCGCTAGGCTGGATGACCACCTTCTGGCGAGCGACCTTCATGGTCGCCTCAGGGCCCTGTTGAGGCAGTATTCCGGTGAGAGCCAAGGCACAGGTCTCCATACCCGTCTGCCTTGAGGTCGCCCTTGATTATGATGCCCTTGGGGCTTGGGAGCTTCATGCAGCGGTGGCCATAGTGGTTCGCTGCCATGAACCTGACTAAAGCCGGGCGCCCGAGGATGGCGTTGTAGGGAAGATCCCCTTTGACCACCTCGAAGGTAATTAGCTCGGTGCGGAAGTTGTCCGAGGCGTAGAAGGTGACAGGTAGGACCACCTGCCCTAGAGGAGTGGTCGAGCTTCCAGGAACGATTCTGAAGGACGGAATTGCGATATTATTGACCTTCGACCGGGAATCGCAGATCCGGTCGGCGCTCTTGAGGAAGCGAGTTGAGGAACTGCTCCCATCGATCATGACACGCCCGACCATGGTGTTGCTAATAGTCGGGGTCACAACCAGGGCAGTCTTGAGGTCTTTGGACATACCTTAGGGGGCATCCTCCGTGTGAAGGTTATCGTAGTGACCCACTTGCGAAATTTGGTCGAGAACTTCCCAAGCGGTAGCCTAATAAACCGTGCGTGTAGTATCCTTGATTTTGCGCCGGGATTGGTACGCCGATGAGCCGCCGAAGATGACGTTGATTCGGCGGTCACCCTGCTGAAAATCTAGGTCGAGGTTGGCCTGGTCTGCTCCGGTGTTGACCCTGTCGGGCTGATCTCCCTCTTTCGGGAGCATGGGCATCTCTCCGTGCCAATCATAGAAGGCCTCCAGCTTGTTCTGCTAAGCCCTACAGCTTCGCAGGTCGTGGCCCGGGGTTCTGTGGAATAAGCAAAACTTTTCTTCATCAAACCGAGGTCGCCCTTCAGGATCTTGTGGGCGGCCGTCGGCCTACCAAGACCCAGATCGGCGATCCCCCTGCCGAGGTCGGCGTGGTGCCTGCTGAGGTCGTGGCCGATTTCGCTGAGGTTGAGACCCCTCTTGGGCCGGATCTCACACTTCCATGACTTCACGGTGGCCATTTGCCGAAACAACCACCCGCGGCCGACCATCGCCATGCTTGCGGTCCCTCTTCCGCTTCTTGGCGGTCGAGCCCGGATCGACGTTCTTGGCGTTGGAAGGACCAACCTCGCCTGAGTTGATACCGATCTTACCTTGATTGTACTCACGCTTCCAGCGAACCGCGTCGTTCGCGTCCGCGTAACACTCCGCCATGTGAAACAGCTTGTTGACGGTAAGCCTGGTCGTTATCTCCAAGTCTTCGGTGAGGCGCCGGTCACGGATGCCGAACTTGAAGGCCTTGATCAAAGCCTCATCGGAGACGCTTGGGATCAGGTTCCTCATGCAGATGAAACGCCGAACGAAGTCGTGGAGGGGTTCGCTCTTCCCCTGGATAACGCGGTCCAAGTCCTTTTCCCTACCGGGTCGCTCATAACAACTCTGAAAGTTGGAGCAGAGGGCACCCTGAATTTGGCGCCATGAACGGAAGGAGCCAGGCTTCTGGTTGAAGAGCCATGTGCGGGCGGCGCCATCCAAAATGGTTGGGAGGTAGTTGGCCATTACGACCTCGTCCCCCCCGGCTGCCAAGATCGCGGTGGAGTAGATCGAAAGAAACTCATCGGGGTTCTTCGTCCCGTTGAACCGCTCGATCAAGGCAGGCTTGAAACGAGTCGGCCGGCGCACCCGTCGAAGGTCGTCGGAGTACGCCGCGCAGCCATAAGCCGGAATAGGGGCGCGCCTAGAAAGGTAATCGCCGCTGCTGGAGTCAGAGTCGCGATCGCCTCGGTGACCCGACCTACGACCACGTCGGTCGTGGCGATGGGCTCGAGCATCGCCCGGGAGGTACTGCAAGCGCTCATGGACCCGGCGACACCTTGGGGGAACGTCAAGAGAAAGGCCTGACATGCTGCTGCTAGAGTGAGAGTCATTGTAGGCCGGTTGTCGCTGTACACCGTCCGGAGTTGCACTCGGGGAGCGATGGCGCGGCGGAGTACGGGACAAATCTAGAGATTGCCGACGTGCGGGAGACCAGCGGGGACGCTGGTGCCTGCGTGAGGAGTTGCCGTCACTCTTCAGGGAATGGGATCCGGAAGTGCGGCTTTGGTGCTGCGACGGCACGGCTTCAGTAGCGGCCCTTATCGAGCTCGTCTGCGAGAGCTCGGCCGAAAAGGCCCGACCTCGAACGGGCGGGGTCGGTCATGACTCGAGCGATCGCACGGAGGCGTTCGCCCGATTGAGGGAGTTTGGAGCGTCCTAACGATGTTCCAATCTTCTCCCGCTCCTCTCGCCGGAGGGCGGTTATAGCCTGGTTGATAGCGACTTGGGCCATCTGGCAAGCGTCTTTGGGGGTCTTCGGGCTGCGCTTCCCTTCCTCCACACTCGTGCCATGGCTAGCAGCCATGAGAACAAGCTGATCACACAGTGGCGGAGAGGGGGAGAACAGGGACGTGGAGCTTCCATGCTCGGGGACTGCATTCGAACCCGAGCTCGCGGAATGTCCTACAGCGACGGATGCCATACCTCGAAAGTCTTGAACTCTTCCAAATGAGTGAAGCTTTCGAGCCCCACGGTAGGCGCCAGCTGTTGACGATCGGGATCACCTGACCGCAAATGTGAAATAGGGTTAGTGTGAATGAGGGACCCAAAATGAGCTACGCTCAACAGAGGAACGGATCTGCTGCGAAGTCGGTCGGGGTGAAACGACAAAGAGCGGGACACAGCGGATTATACTGGTTCGAGCCCCTGTGAGGGTAATAGCTCTACTCCAGTCTTCCCCTAAGGCGGAGGACCTCACTATTCTTGAGTATAGAGGTGGTTTACAGCTCGAGCTTGAGCGCTCTAGTTATGGCTACTGTCCTATTGCTTGTGCGTTGATGTTCTGTCCTTTGCCGATTTGCTCCAGGGGATTTTATATCCCTCCGGCCGTTACGTAAAGCGGTAGGAGAGATTCTCGAGTACTTCATAGTGCGCATGGAGGGCGTCTTGCTGCAAATCACGATCGGCGCCCACATCTGCCTTAACTCCGGAATTCTCGGTCTTGGTAACTGTCGAGTAAGCGCACACCTTCAAGGCAAGGTCGAGGTCGTGCGGGAGTTGAATCCTCACTCCCCAAGCTCGAGGTCGTGCGGGGATCGCAACAAGCCGTGGTCGAAGTCCCATCTTTGCTTTCGACCCCGAGCTAGGGACCACTGATTGACTCGCGTTGACATCGAGAGATTTCTCGATCCCAAATAGGTTGGTATGCTTTGTTCCTAAATATGTCTTTGCAAGTCTTTTGGGAAGAAAATTTTAAGATATATGAAATTAATTAGTGAATATTTGGTGAAAGATATATTGGAATTTTAGCGAGAGATTAGGATGATAGCGCATGACAAGGGCCTTTTTTTTAGTATTTATTAGGGTTGTATATCTTATTATCATTGTTTAGTTTTTTGTATTTTGACTTTTTATGTCTTTGGAAATAAATATTGAAAATATTTGAAAACTAATTATGTGATGATTTGGTGAAATATATATTGCTATAATTGTCCCGAAATTTGTGCTTGGGGCTCTTTTGGAAATAAATTTTGAAAATTTATAAAAAAATAATTATGTTGATATTTTGGTAAAAGATATAATATGATTTGGGATGCCAATTAGATGACAACATAGCATGCATGAACCTAAGTATTTTTTTAAAAAAATAAAACTTGTTTTCTCTGTCCTATAGTTATTGTTTCTAATTTTTTTGTTTTGTCTTTCAAACACTTCTAGCAAGAAAATAGGAAAAATTGAAAATTAATTATGCAATTATTTAAATAGATTAGAAAATTAATTATGAATGAAAGCACAAGAAACATTATTATTTTTACAATGTAGCAAACATTAATTTGGTATGCTTTGAGAAGATTCTCTATCTTATCATCATTTAATAATTTCAATTTAATAGAACCAATGGACCACTAGAAATTACAAGAGAAGGCAATATAGAAAAAGGAAGTAGGAGATACCACCAATATTTTCTTTGGGGACAAGATATTAGTGATACTTTGATGCATACCATCTACATATATATGAAGAGATAGAGAATATGAACACAATATTTCAAAAACTCCACCAATTGATGCCAATTGCATTGTCAATCATAATTGACTTCCCAATGTTTGCTCTAGCTAGGGGGTTTTCATATAATTATTTTCTAGATATTTTTAGTTTTTCTTCCAGAAGCACCCATGACACAAAAAATCATAACATTTCCTAGTATTCCTACAATACCAAGTGCTCCTTCCATTCAGAAATATAAGGACTATAGTTTGAATGGTCTTGTTTATAAATATAAGACTTGTATATATATTTAATGAGATTTTTCCTACTATACCCCTATTTATTCTGTCTCAACCATATATTTATTCATTACCACCCCACACAAAGTATTACTGTCTCTCATCTTCCAAGACAACTAGATAAAGGATATCACAATAGATTTTCAGAAAACACGTCCAATCAATGCTTCATGTGTTGGCATACATAAGTGGAACAAACAAGAAATCTTCACATAATTAATTTCCAAGGTTTTAAATTATTCTTGAAAATAAATTGGATGGAAAACAAAATTGTTTTTAAGACGTGTTGCAACAATGTTTGAGAAATCAATTATAAATGTAAGCACAACAATTCCCACAAAACAATCTGTGTATACTGCACTAGTCCAGGATCATGCTAGTGCACACAGTGGAAACATAGATGACATATCATTCCATACATCGAAATAACTAAGAAGAAGCAAATTATTATTGAATAAAGCAAATGACCTTATGGTCAAGGTTCATACACCGATGCCTCTTGGCCTAAGAAACAAATAAAAACTGTTGCAGCGGAAAAAATATAACTTGGGCCATACGACATGCCACAGGCAATCGTTTGGGGAAACGCCATCCTAGTCGACGTAGTCTTCATAGTACTCCTCCTCTTGATACTCATTACCTGGTCCTTCCTCAGCAACTGAACAACAAGGGCATAAAGTCGTGAGTACAAAACATACTCAGCAAGCCGTAGGGAAATGATGCAGTATATTCATGCACGGCTTGACAAAGGATAGTTATATGGTTCATTTGCAGAAAGCAATAACTTGAATTTAAATACAATAAATAGATTGAAGGCAGATTAATGAAACAATAATAAATAACTGATAAATCAATGGCAGACAACATGAACAGAATGACGAGGCATCACCCTACATCATTCGAAACAAGTATCAACCACACAATTCAACAGTATAGCTTGAAACAACAAAGCAACACTGAACTCCCCGTTCACATCCCAACAATTCCACATTTCAAGAAAACACTCTATACACCGTGTGAAATCCCTAGGCTTGTCCATGACCGCGGACACGGCTATTCGAATAGTTTTACACTCTGTAGAGGTTGTACAGCTTTACCCACAAGACATGATCATCCCTTAGTGCCAAGCGCTACGAACACACTTCCTTTGGTGTGTCGGCAGAGAGATCACTACAAAGCCTTTACAATGCATGTCTAAACTCATTACTGCCCTCTAAGGTTTCGCCCCTCAGGGCCCCCTCTTGAGCCATGTGAGTCTACCCGTCCATCCCGGAACCCACACCAACAACTGGCAATACTCAAGACTAGACATTGCAAATTAATCAGCTAGGTCCGTCCCATACCGGACTTGTGGTTGCACGGTTAGGCCCAGTTCAATGGCGCACAAGATTAAGTCCTTAAGTTATCTCAGGCAAGACAGCCACATCCCAATGTGCTAGATAGCACCTCCTTTACTGCACGATCACTTGCCCGAGGGAAAACATTTTGTTCAACCAAGACCAATGGCATCCCCTGCCATGGTACCACAAGTTTTACAACAGTGGTCAACAGCCACAATTCAATATCTCATTAAGTCAAGATTAATATTAGTTCGTAAGTGAAATGAATCCCATCGGACAACTAAGCATAGCTACGATAACCCCATGTTGGTACTATGATTATGTCCAACTAGTAATATCCCAACCTAAGGTTAACAATGGATACATGACATTCCAATAATCAAGGTGGCATAATGGCAATCAGGTGAATAGCTACTCCCAAAACTAAGCATTGATACACAAATAGCATGAAATTGTATAAAACAAAGTACTTTTGCAAACATGGGTTCAATATGATCAAAGGTTACGACTTGCCTTGCTGATCTAATGCTGAGTCTTGGTCTTCGAAGTCTCCGTTCGCTCCATCGGGATTCGCGTCTACCGGAAAAGAATGCAACGAAACCAAATAAATACAAAATAAAGAACCAAACAAGCTCAAAATTGAAAATAAATAGTTCTGGAATGTACAGCTTGATTTTACAAAAATTTAGAAATTTGAATCACTCCAATCGGAGTTCGGACGAAGGAGAACGGGCTCCCGGAAGATTTAATTCAAAGAAAATCCTTGGGGTAACACGTGGCAACATGGGATTGGCTGAAATTTCGGATTTTCGGAAAAATTCGGAAAAAGGAAAAAGGAATTTCCTCTGACGCGTGGGACCCACACGTCGCTGACACTGACTTCATGATGGACCGGGTTTCTGAGGATGGCATGGTTGACTCGATAGGCTAGGTGGCGTGGCGCGTATGTGGCGACCACCACCAATTTATTAGGGCAAGGTGGCGGTACGACGCGGTGCGGCGGTGGCGGCGACGCTGACGTGGGCTAGCCACGCGGTGAGATCTCGGATGTCGACTTGAATCGGACGGCCACGGGACACGGACGATGCGGGGAGACGCGGCTCGATCTGGGGCGCAGGATGGAGATCGGACGGGTGAGAACTCACGGAGGCGCACGACGGCGAACAGCGGTGTTATTCCACCGGAGTCGAAGAAGACAACCACGGACTCGGCGAAACGGCTCCGGATCGGGCGGAAGAAGTAGCGGATCCGGAAGAGCTCGATGCGACGAGTTCGGGAGTGCCCACGGCGGCGGCGGAGGATGACTGGAGCGCCCAGGAGACGGCGGAGAAGAGCTTCGGGTGGCGGCGCACTTCGGCGAGCTCGTTCACGGCGACGGCTGCGTTTCGGGCGACGGGACAATAGGCGGCGGGTGCGGGAAGCGGCGAACCTCGGACGAGGGGTCCTCGGTGCTTTAAACAGCCCCAGAAGGTGTGCCGGGCACAAACTCCAAAACGGTGGCGCGACGCGCGGAATCCGGAGAGGATTAGGGTTAGGGTTTCGGCCGGGCGGCGCAGGCGACGTGGCGTGATCCTGTCCTCACACGTGTCAACGATCGGACGGATGCGATCTGCGAAATTTGGTGGGCCGTGAATGCGGAAAAGCGCCAAGGCAACGCGGGAATAGGATTGGGCCCAAGGAATAGGAACGGGCTGCGGAATTGAATTCGGCCCGAAAAGATTTTTGACTTAGAAAATCATTTTTGGTTTAAATAAATCCCAGAAATCCAAATAAATCAGGATAAATTCAAATAAATAGCAAATAAATTCAGAAAAATATCCAAAAATACAGAAAAATTCCTTGAAACACAAGGAACCCAATAAAAACTAGAAACCTTTAATTTGATACTTAGATTAATCAAATTAAATCTTATAATTATTGAAAAATTCAAATTAAGCTTGGGTTAATTCCAAGAGATTGCAAATGGTTCATTTTTAATTTTAAACATTCCAAAACTCCAAATTTTAGGATGTTACAGGGGACTATCATTTGACCTATGACAAATAAAAAGGCTGGAGTGGTTAGTGAGGATTAGGGTTGTATTGACCTTCTTTATTTGCGCTTCATTTGTCATGTTTCTACTCTAGAGGCGCGCTATACCGTCCACAACCATATAGAAACAAACAAACAAACAAAAAAAACTTCATACACATGAAAAAAGGAGGGAAGAAATATATTGTTACTGGCTGATTGCCTCCAGAGACACATTTGTCCTGTTTCATCGACTTAAGCTTCTACAAGAAACTAGCTTTTGGAGCCTATCGTTATGAAGTCTAAAAGGCTAGTTTCTCGTATGAGTTGGAGAATCCAAATGGTAAAATCCACTGACCCACCCGGTAGAGGTCAAATTCAAATTCCAAAGTTCGTTTTTTAAAGCTGGAGATCAAATTTGTATATCTCTGCCCATCGTGTCCCCATTAGTTCATCAGTCTCTTGTTCTTGTACCAGTAACATTTGCTTGTAGTACTATGTTAGCGACGACTAGTCAACTATAGATCTACAGCACATCAGTAGGTGGCAGCAGAGGTGAGAGCTAGGGCTTGTTTGGTAGAAATTTAGGACCTGTTTGGTATAGTTTTAGATTTTAGTTTTTTTTTAAATCTGAAATTTATAGGCTAAAATAAAGTGAATTAAATTTATATTTTTGATCTAAAATGTAAACAAAATGAGCTATCTAAACACTCTTAGGCCCTATTTGGCAGAGTTCGCTCCTAACCTGGAGTGAATCTGTGAAGCTACTAAGCAATGATTTTCGAGAATCGCTCGGGGTGATTCCGTGAAGTGATTCTCGAAATGAATTAGGAGCTGGAGCTGAAAAAAGCGCTTCTCTGATTCACTCCCAACAAAAGTCGATTTCTCCATAGAGTTTATCCTATGAATTAGTTAGAAAATCACTTTCGTGACAGAATCACTTCTCTTAGAGAATCACTTCTAACAGAGAATCGAATCGAGGAGCTCTACCAAAGCAGGCCCTTAATGTACTCACAACTTGACTTCACGAATTTGGTGAAGTTAGAATTTTCACTTCACCAGATTCACGAATCTGGAGAAAGTGAATCCGCCAAACACACACTTAGGGCCTGTTTGGTAGAGCTCCTCCGATTCGATTCTCTGTTAGAAGTGATTCTCTAAGAAAAGTGATTCATCATGAAAGTGATTCTCTAACTAATTCATAGGATAAACTCTATGGAGAACCTGACTCTTTGTTGGGAGTGAATCAGGAGAAGCTTTTTTCAGCTCGGCTCCTAATTCATTTCGAGAATCACTTCAGGAATCACCCCGAGCGATTCTCGAAGCTTCATTGCTTAAGCGAGCTTCATGATTCACTCGCAGAAGGCTGGGAGCAGAGCTCTGCCAAATAGGGCCTTAGATCCTAGTTTCATCTGAGATCTGAAACTTGTAGGCTAAAATAATATAAATTAAGTTTTATTTTTGATCTAAAATGTAAACAAGATGATCCATCTAAATACTCTTAATGTACTTACAGCTCCAACTCTACAGATCTGATAGAGTTAAGAATATCCGGCTTTCAGAACTGGAACCTTACCAAACATACCCTAAGGCCAGGTTTTTTTTACAGACTTTTTTTTTTTGATACGGTATAACTAAAGTATAATTATATGAATGACGAGACGTGTCAGTCCTTACGGTTAGGCATTATAAATGCATGGGCCTGGACTAGCTACCTTTCGGTTCCCCGTTTTGTTCCCGCCACAACGCTACACACAGAGTACACGCCTAATCCCAAACTCCAACTCAGCGATTCCGCTTCCTTTTACCGCGCCGCGGTCGGCGGCGGCTACGTGGCCACGGCCGTCCAGTAGCTGGTCATGCAGGCGCTGGCCGGCGTGCCGATGATCCGCGCCCACTCCCACCCGCCACTCCCGTCCGCCGCCCGCCGCAGCTCCGCCAACTGCACGGCACAGAAACCAAACTCAGGTTATTAAACAGAGCATTCTCCGTGATCGGATTCATCCCCGGCGAACAAGCGCGCGTGTTTCTTCTCGGTTCATGCGATGCTGTGCGATTGGGGGGAGTAGGAGCTCGCAGGTTCTTTGCGTTGCTCTGCTTGCTTACCCGGCCGTCTCGCAGCTCGAAGACCACCGCGTCCTCCGAGAACGGCACCGGCCGCACGGCCGCCACCTGTTCGTCGAATTGCCTCAGCGCGGTTAGCGATTTCATCTACCAAGAAAGAGCAGAAATGGGAGAGGAGAACAACACCGCTCTAGTGCTGCGGCGCAGACCTTTTCGTCGCAGTTATCACTGAAGCTGCTCACGTGGTGCGCGTCGGCGGCGCCCGGCGTGGCGCAGCTCTGCTCGCCGCCGCCGGCAGCGTCCAGCGCCGTGGCAGATGTCTCCGACGGGTGCCCGTGGCTCGTCCACCTCCACGTCCGTTTATCAAGGTGCCGGCGGTAGGCGTGGCCGTCGGAGCCGATGACGAACAGCTGGGCGCCGTCGAAGCACGGCCCCGGGGCGCCGACGAGGGTGACGTCCCGGTGGGGCGTCCCGTGCTCGACCCACTCCCACCTGTCCTGCGGGCTGAAGTGGTACTCGACGAGGCCCCCGTGCTCGGATACCATGAAGAGGGAGCCAGTGAGGGACAGAGGGGACGGTCTCATGGCAGTCCCGGGGGATCTTGACAGGACGAGATGAGGTGATTGGTAGTGCTTGTGCCATAACTCTGTGATTCTGTTGTATTGGTACAGACGACCGTTGCGGCCAACTACGAAGATGATGTTTCTTCTGAAGACCTCCTGATCCACTATGAATGCAATCTTGGTATCAGGAGGGTTCTGGCAGTCCTTCCACTTGAACTTCCGTAGCGCGACCTGCAAAAGTTTACAGGGGAATTAGCATGAAGTTAGCATACCTGGATTAGTAAATATTACGTAATGTAGAGTTAATTTGTTTTCAGTTGAAAAGATACATATATTGAGAGCATAGACAAATTTTTGAAAGAATCACATTTGATCTTAAACTAAGGAATCCGTGTTTTTAAGAAGGAAAAAAAACTCGGTAATTCCTGCCTAGCCCATTTCACCTGTAAGCAATCTGATTTATGGTTGTTTAGACTCCCAACATAATCGGCTTGGCTGGTTTCTCACCAGCCTTGTTCTTTGTTTTCCTTGTCTTTGGTACTTTTCCTTGCTTTTATCTGTTTCCAGCAGTGGTTTCCCCTGTTGTTTCTCGTCAAAAACATAATCGTCAATTTGTGTTCTTTTCTTTTACTATTGCATTGCCCATATATACTGAGCAAATGTGGAAAGAATGGATGGTACTAGAAAATAAGATCAACTTGTGAATAGAAACCCCAAAGTCCCCAACTTTCAGAACAGAGAAGGTAAATGGTAATGGTTCATTAAGGGGATGTTTGGCACAGCTCTAGCTCCACCAAAATGCGTGGAGTTAGTGCAGCAGGGTATTCCTAACTCCAGAAATTTATGGAGTTGGAGCTGTGAGTATATTAAGAGTGTTTAGGTGGGTTATCTTGTTTACATTTGACTAAAAATATAAACTTAATTCACTTTATTTAACCTATAAGCTCCAGATCTGAGGTGGAGTTAGGATCTAAAGCTCTGCCATATAGGACCTAAAGATCTTGTATGAAATGCCTATCCAGGAATATTAAAGGATATAATACCAAAGAGATTGGCTACAATTGTCATGATATTGACATATCTTGAGTATTTTGTTCCATGTTCTCTATCTACATATTCCTACCAGTAGATTCTTAACCACTTCTGTGCTCTAGATTAATGTGTTGCATTGATGCGTAGATATACATGGCATTATCTTGAATCATACTTCATCATTTGCTCATTGGTTTTTATGGAAAAAAATATTTGCTCGTAGCTATGCATGACTTTGGGTATGAGGAAAGAACTAATGATTTATGCTGAACAAGGTGCATGTATTTAAATCTTGGGTAATTGTGAGCTTGAACAAAAAACGGTATATTTGAATTTTTTTATATCTAATAAGGCCAACATTACACAATTTAAAACATGGTTGAAATTCTACCGTGAACTGTAGCAGCCTGCCCCTCTTGTTAACAAAGAAAAGTGCATCATCTGTTGTCACTCTGCGCGATAAACCGGGGATGCCATCCCACGGAGACCCACTTGCGACCTGTCTTCCCTTCCTCATTGCGGTACAATTGATCCACAATAGTTCGTCTCCATTTCTTTCTCTAATATGTAAGCTCCCGTGCACGTCGACAAGATACAGGCTGCCATTATAGCTTCCCAGTGTACCTTTCATTGCTGTAGTGTGCTCATGTCTTAGCCATAACCAAACACCATTGCTGCTTAGGTACTCAAAAGTTAAGCCGTTGTCTGTTACGAGGAAAAGTGATCTATCTGCATGCATCACCCGCATGTGGAAGTTAAGAGCAATACTTCTTGATAGAAAGTTGTATGATTCGGTTTCATCACTCTCATGGCTATTTACATATAGGTAATGTTGCTTCTCTTCTGCTTTGCGCCTTCTGGAAGGTGGGGCATTGCTCAAGTCATTTGGCTCGGTGTCTGCAACTACATTCTTTGATCCAGTAATACAGTTTGTCGGACCATGCTCTTCGGTACAATATTCTGCATTCCAACCTTCTGTTTCTGGTGCATCTAGGATGGACCACTCGTACTTGTTTGACACTTTCCTTCTTATGCTACTTTGTTGACTTGGGCCAAAATCATCACCTCCCATACCAGGTAAATGCAGCTCCCCAAGCCTACCATCATCTAGTGGGAATATCATTCTGCCAACTTGAACCTGTACACCTCGGACCCTTCTTGCCACCTTTGCATGCTCAGGAGACATGTGATTTACCCATAGTCCTCTAATCTTGTTGCTTTGAGCCCCACCTTGTCCAGTGAAAAAGATAAGCCATGTCAACTTTGTTTCTGCTTGGAACATAATAATTATAGTTGTTGCGCTGATAAAAGAATTAAACAACCGAATGTGCCATTTTGTTCAAAGAAGTTCACATGAAAATGATATGGTCCTAGGTGAGAATGTTAAATCTAGTTCGACTTGCTTGGATCTACCGTCTAACACATGACTACTGTTTCAAGGTGAATTTTAGCATGTACTGTGACACATGCATCTTCATTGAACTGGATGATTCTTTTTTGTGTTTCTAGACAAAAACCGAAGTTTTTTGTTGACAAAACAAGAATTTATAACATCAAATAAGGATCAGAGTGTAGCATATGGTTTAGACAGAAGAATTTTTCTGCGACTTTACTTGAAATACTTTCTGTGTTGGACTAGCATTTTCATAACTTTGGCTTATTTCCATCTTTCCACTGGGAAGCACAAATTGATATAAATGGTTTTGCTAAGAAAAAAAAATGCAAATTCATCTTTATTAGATTGTTTTTATTTGAATGACCTTGGATGCAAAGAAATCAAGATCTCCAAAGGAGGAGTTTATACCTGTATATTGTGGAAACTGATACTCGAATACTTTTCCTGTGGTTGTCGTAAAAAACATTGAAGTTGCATCATTAGATTCATCCTGTTGAACTTCTGTAATTGAACTAAGTCTTTGACCCTTAGGAGCTCCATGCTTATCCCACTTCCACTTCCTTCTATGCAACCGCCGCTCCACTAAAAGACCATCCTGCCAATCTATAAATACCTTTAACAAACGAATATAGAAATACCGTTCTTTTAATGATAATAACAGAGATCCTACCATCCTAGGCTCCTAGCCATGACATATTCTTGCTTCAGCAGGGAGCAAACTTCTCTTATTATTTTATTCTTCTTAACTTATCTATAGTTAGTTGATGGAGCTTAAGTCATCAATTTATCTTTAACTGTCTAATGGATGATGCTGGTCATACTGTTATGCTTGACACCATATTTTGACTATCCTGCTATAGATATCCACCTAAGCATATGCAGGTCCTTTTCTTTTATAAGTACCTTCATCAGCTTCATAACTACCAGGAACACATATTGTCATTCCCATATTATAAGGGTCAGCATGGCTTAGAACGTTCACATCTGTATGTGGATTAGTGGATAGTGTGCAGGCAAGCACTCGTGAAATATAATGCTGCTGTATTAGCTTGGATCCAGTTGAATCATCTGTAGCAAATTCTTACATACCTTGGTTATCAGGAAAAGTGACACCGAATTAGATCCTGACAGACCATGTATAGCAGACCCAACAGAGGAGCTTAATGAGACATTTTCTGCTGTTTCTTCACTCCATATATGCTTTTTCCATGATGGCTTTGATTCTTTATCAAACTCATATAGGTCTCCAGTAGAACTGCACTGCATTATCCCATCTTAGAATTGGATTATACAAACAGTATAGCTTACATGTATATGAAATCTTTGATAAACAACATAATTGAGTATAGTGTGACTTGTCAGAGACGGTTGATCATATATACTGTTTAGTGTTTACACTATCCATGGATCCTAGTTTTATATCTAATGTACCCATAGAGCAGGGGGCACAAGATATGTTAAGAAAACTAGGAGGAACACTTTTGCATTTTCATTGCCTTCCTTTTCCTCCTTTTTTCTGTAGAAGTTGATCTTGATTCATTGATAAGGACAGGAACAAATTGGGACTTTATTGAACCGGTTTCTTTCTTCCCTAAAGAAGGTTGAAATTATATTCCCCCTCACCTCCTGAAGTACACATGCTTAGCATACCTTACTGTGAACACAGTCCCTGGTTTTACATTTCCAGCATCAGATATATATGATACATCTCCTCCTGGAGGACGCCCATGATAATTCCACCTGAGCATCAGTAACACCAGACCATTATTTTGTCGAATAGACATAGTGGGGATTGAAAAAACTGCAAATTGTTTGATTTGCAAAAATAATTTTAGAAAGAACAGCAACTTTACAATATTCAATCAATTAACCAAGCACTAGGTGTGATTTTTTAAAGAAAAAATTTGAGACCCACTAGGTGGCAAAATGTTGAAAACTTCAAATTTACTGTTGCTATCTTTTTGTAAAATAATATCTGAAGACCATTACCCTTTATTCTACCATGCATTCATTTGTTTCTAGAAGTTATTACTGAGCACTGGAAGTGATATAACCAATATTTTTTTCAAATACTTTTCTCATCAAATATATTATTCGAAGATCTACAGTTAGTGCAAGAACAAGCATCCAATTTCCCTAGATATTACGATTAATATTGTATTTAATTTGAAAAAGAGAAAGTATTGAAATCTATAATAAAAGTTGGTGCTGAAATCTACTTGTTAATAAGTATCTAAAGGGCACCCTATTATAATGTGTGTCCAGCACTTTTTTTTTTACTTTTCTTGCTACTGATTTATGTGAACATACCTGGATCTAAGAGCAAATATTGTGTCTTCAATCTCACCTGTTTTCTTTGTATATATCAGATGTAATGATCCCCTATATTTTAGGAATAATGATTTTCAATGTACTCTTTTATCATGTGAATTGTGAGTAAAGCATCATTTGTCAAAGCTCTTGTTAGAATTTTCCCTTTTTATGGTTTTCATTTGAATTTTGAACAAGATATTATACCTTGCAAAGAGGGTCAAGTTCAGTACTACTGCTTCATACCTTAGAGGTTGAAGTTCTGTGACCTCAACTAGGGAACCGTTCGTGATAGATAAGAAAAGTTTCCTGATAGAAAAGGAATAATTTCTGTTGATCAGTGCATGCTGGTTGATTCCAAACTAACCTTTATGAACAATTGCCCTCAGAAAGAAGCATTAGGGTAGAAACAAACCTTCCATCATAAGAAACAGCCCCGTTTCTTATGTGCGTAGCTTGACTTTGTGTTTTTTCTCCAAGGTTTGTGAAATGTTGGTCGGTGTTGAATGCCATCTCTGTCCAGATAGGCTGGGCATGTTCATTTAGCTGTAGCTGAAAAGATATAGCACTATTATGTCCACTATTAGAGTTAGCTGGGCATGTCCAGATAGGCTGGACATTGTTTGCAATTGGATATTTGGATTCATTCAGAAGTCCATTGCACCTCAGGATATAGGATTTGATTTTTGTTGCAATTGCATAAAATAGATGCGTTCACAGTACTGAAACGTTTCTGACTTTTGACATCATCTTCATCTCATGTTTTAGATAATTCAGAAATTCAAATATAATGATCTGGACCATTTATAGGAAAAATAAAAGAGAATAGTCTAACCATCATTTCATTTTGCATGATATTACAGTGGTGCTTGATCATGTTCTTGGTGCCTTACTCGTGAATAAGTATTACACACATTCTGTACATTTTTCTAACATAACCAGCAGGATTGATTTCCTCCATTGCTCTGTTACTTCCTTTTATCATTATGGATACAGCTTTTATTCCTATGCTACTTTTTTTAAAAGGAATTCCTCTGCTACTTATATTTCTGTGGAACATGTCCTGTATTTCTTTTTCTCTTCGTGACTATGGTTGCTGCTCTTTTCTCAACATTTTTAAGTTTTGAACACATGTAGGGCAACGACTGTTGTGCAATCAGGGCTCCCGTGCAATCACCGTGCAATCCAACTAAGAAAAGTTTCAAAAAATTCTGAAAAAAATCATGGATGTACATCTCATCTTATATGTAGATGGGGTAAGATGAGATGTACATCCATGATTTTTTTCAGAATTTTTGAAACTTTTCTTAGTTGATTACGGTGATTGCATGAAAACTGATTGCACAACGATCGTTACTTATAAAGTACTAAAAGACTACAAAAAAGTAATGGAAATAAAAAGTTTTTATTTTAAGAAAAAGGGGCATATATAGACCACTGTACTATTAAAGAGCTCAAACAGTTCAAGAATAAGATACAAGGGTAACATATAAGAATTAGTAAGAGTAGCGATATGAGCTACAAGACTAGAACCATAAGTCTGAATAATCTAGAACAAGTCTGTTGGATCATGGGGATGCAGCTTACCTGGTAGAGGATTCCAGCCTCTGACAGAGCAAGGATAGTTGTATTCACAATGAAAGTTGCCATGGCATAACCAGCAGACGTTGGGAGCTCATGGGGAGCAATCACCCACATCACCCCGTTCCAGAACCTCTCATAGATCGATCCACTTTGCCCTGTTATCCACACAGATGATTCTGACATTCTTGTCAAGGAGATCCTTTTTCTTATGGGCAGGACTGGATCAGTATCCTCCTCTTGACTAGAAATAGAAGCACGGCCATGTTTCCTTTCCAGTTGCTCGATTGATCCTACCTTTGTGCAGGTTTCGTTGATGCAAGACATCAAATTGAAAGGCATGCTTATTTCCACCCAGGTATTGCTCTGTTCCTGGTACTCCCAAAACTTATATGTCTTCTGCTTAAACTTTGCTTCCTGCCTCGGGCTAGAATGTGGAGGGCACCATGAAAGAACAGAAACAGCAGACTCCATGAGAACACATGCTACAAAACATAAAAACCACGAGAGGAATCTGCGAGATGGACCATCCATGGCCATCTTGTAGATCTTATCCTTGATGTAGATGCATGCCAGCGCCCAAGGTGTCCTCTATAGCTGCGCGGTACTTGGAGACTAAGCCTGGAAGGCCGGAAGCTCGATATCATGAGCTTCTCTGTGGGAAGAATGAAATGTGGGAAGGACCCCCCCTCCCCTGTACTTGGTTGTCCTGCAGTTTAAAACAGATAGGTATGCAGTGCAAATAAATATTGCAGTGAAGGTATCGATATCTCTCGGTGTGAGCCATCAACTGCCATTTGATGAAGGCCATAAAGTCATTAGCATAGTGCTTTGGTGGTTTCCTGTCCTTTTCAATTGCTTTTCGTCTATAATTTTCTCACCAGTCGTCGTTAAAACTTCTCTAGACTATTAATTTTCTTAGATAGGTGTCGCAACTTCACACCTTCCACACATTTCAGCCTGTTCGAGATGGTGCTAATCTTTTAGTGAACAACTTTATGCCTATACGGTAGGGGAAAAAGGCGTGAGAATCTTGGATATTTCTATTGGGCAACTTTGTGGAATCTGATGTTAAATTCATTTGATCGAATAAAGCTATAGCTTTATTATACTTTGCTGAAATCGTCCTTTTCTCGTCCTATCCCTGAAGTTGATGGTTGCTTAAGAGTTCAAATGTCCGTTTGCGACCTGCCAATGCTAACCACCACCGATGGCTGCAGGGTCTTGAAAACCGGTGAAAGGAACTTCATTGATGATATCAGAGTGCAGCGTTTCTTTCACATGGCTTGTCATCACTTGCTGGAAAGAATATCAGACCTGATTGATTGATCACCCAAAGTCAGCTGAAATTTTTTGCGGTCGGCTGAGGGCAAGTGCAACGTGAGTTCTGCGTCACTCTTTGACTTACTGTTTAAATTAAGAGTATCGATATTTCCATTATTGATGGCAAGATGATTAGTATCCAATAGCCAAGTTGAGCATCCTTGTATTTGTCTAGTAATTTGGTGTTCACTCAAGTGATCTCACCTCGCCCTCCTAAACTATATTTTAAATGGGCAGGCGAGTCACCATGTGCCAATATGTTAATAAATGATTTCCCTGGCCTCTGGATGTATCTATCTCACAGCCACTGGCCTATCATTGGGATGCTCACATCTCCCAAATCTGTGGTAGTAGTGCTGAGGACACCACCAACCTAGTTTCAATAGCCTGTACTGTGGTTAACAACTTAACATGAACTATAACTACATCCTTCTATGTTATTTCAGCTGAAAGGATGGAGTCCATCTGTTCTTTGGGAGGCCAAAGGTTTGAGCTTGCTATGATCTTTTGCTGCAAACTCTTTAAGTGATTATAATGATTCCATACCTGGTATGTTGAGGCCTCTTGAACCGTGACCACTTCTAGATGATCCTTGCTCTCGCACAGACGGTCAAACCTTGCGTTAATAACCGTGGAAACACGGTGCAGGCAAAATGGAAAAGGATGCATTGCGTGCATACCACGGTGTCCAGAGGTGCAATTCCATTTCCCTGAACTCGCAAGCCATTTCTGTTGGACAAGCTTGCCATAGCTGTGGTACGCATAGTACAGTGTGGTTAGTTCCTTCTCTGCTCGTTCATTCGATTTGCTATTGCAATAAAATTCCTTTCATGAAGTCATCGCTGCTGAACTGACAGGGCATGGGTAACTCGCAGCTAGCCTAGCTAGCTAACCCTTTCACGAGGTTATCACTGCCATACGAAGTTTCTCATCACATGAAAATTACCCCAGGCATCTGTTACTGAGCATAGTTTTCACTGAGCAGCCAGTACTGGTATGTGGCTCTAGCTCGAAAGCAGTTGGTTTCTGGCATTTAAATTTGACGTGAACTGTTTAGAGAAAGAAAATGTTTCGGATAGTAAAGTGAGTCTTTGTATTATTACTAATCCGGTACCCAGGAGGGGAATTATTTTAGACGTGATGTATGTTACCTTGAAATCAAAGCTCAAGTAGTAATAATGGCTCGAAGATCATCTTAGTCAGCTATAGTTCTAAGTCCTTGACTGATTAAATATGCCGTTTAGCTAATTAAGCAAATGAATTCAAGCCGGGAAGTATCTACCTATCATTGCAGGCCCATATTTCGGTACTTATCTTGCTAACTATCCACATGATCTATTAATTGAATGGGAGTTAGATTAATAATACATTTTTTTGAATAATAACCCCTCCACATACGCCCTCTGTTTTTGTTTACTTGGCACTTTTGACCAGTACTTGGAATAAGATATGACAAAAATGGCCTCTAATAATCTCAGAATTTGGGAAAGTTTATCCTGGGAACCACGAGGTGCTAAAATACTTGTGGATTTTGGTTAAAAGTGCCAACTAAACAAAAAAAAAATTGAAACAGATGGCAGGAACTCGGTTAACACAAAACCCGCTCTAGAGATCACACCAATTATAGAGATCACACCAATTATCATCACCTATATACGCTTTACACACAATCACCAACGTATAAAAAACCTCGAATCTGCGACTCACCTCGACACCACCAACACCTCAGAAGTTGAGAGAGAACGAACTCACCAGAAGTAAAGAGAACGAACTCACAAGAATCTGGCAAAAGAAAATCAAAACATCACCTCAGAAGCTGAGATATTCCACGACTCCCTTCGCCTTATCTTGCCAACAGTGGCGGATTCAGACCTAAATTTTAGGGAGGTGTTTTTCCGCTTGTAGCCCGCCACACCACTGCCCTCTTTGCCCTTAGCCAGCCGCACCGTCGCCCTCCCTGCTCTTGGTCGGCCACCCTTCTGCTCTGTCCTCTGTTGACCGTCCTTCTGCTCGTTAGAGGTAGGGTGTGCCCTAGCCTCCTGACCCTGTTGGGTTCGCCACTGTTGCCCAATATAGAACAGCAACAATCAAACTCCCTAGTAAACAAAAAACTGGGAGGGTACTTCAAAACTAAAATCAGGACAACTGTTTTTCGTTCGTAAGTAGCTGAGAATCTAAGATAGATTGGCCGAGAAGTGGGCAGGTAAGGGGTGAATCTAGGAAAACATGATCATCAGGATCGTTAGGATCATTATAAACAGTAATTTATAACTTATAATAATAGAATTTTATATTATATACTAAAGAAACAATATACGCTGTACTAGATGGCATTAGTACCGCTTAACTCCGACGATTACACTGCAGAGTCCCTAGGTAGATTCATTCACGTCATCACAATTCACATGACCGCCGATGCTTTGCAGACCATATGTACAGTTGACCTGCTGGAATATCGACCGATCTGAGTTGCCTCGGGCAATTCCTGCACGCAGTACATGTTGCATGGCAGCGCGAGTTGTCCTTCGTGGTCTCGACGGCATTTCGGAGGGGGCGCGCTGCCCAACGGTGGATGCTCGCCCACACGTTGCGTTCCAATTCAAGCGCGGTAAAATGGAATCTCAACCTACGCGGCTTGAGAGTCACGAAGAATTTTCTTCAACTTTTGGTCCCAGCCACGAGTATGTATTAATTGAGATTCCTTCGTCCTCCCAGCTCGCGATTGGCTTCCTGTAGATGGTCGACAACCTTGAGGTTAAGAGCTCTATAATTGCATTGCATCCAATCAAGGCGATGTCTCGTACAGTTGCAGCCGTCGCTGTGGTAGGTGCTAACATGGAAGGTCGGTACCTAACTTTGGCCATTTGCCACAGATTGCCTGTAAACCTATACTACAAAAGAGGAAAATATTGTCTATTATTTTACAAATAGTCTTGCATTATGTGTACTATTGTATATACCATCTATTAATTGTATGAAACCATTATAGATAACTATATAGACAATTTATTGTATGAGTTATTTTTAATATTTATAGGGCAACGTATTCTATGCACATAGGCCTTCTCGTGCAAACGTGCACATAGCCCATCTAGACCTTCCCCTACTAATCCAACGCACAGCACCCAAATTGCAAAAAAAAAAAAACCGCGCCTCCCCTTGCCTCGGCTTGTCTCGCATCGGCTCGCGATTGAGCGCCGTTCTCCGCTCATGCCCAGCGTGCGAGCCTCACTCACACCCGACGCCGCAGGCTCCACTCCCGCGAGGCGCGCCCTAGGGTTGCGATTCCCCTGTGTCGGCGTATTTCGCCTGACAAGATTCCGCTAACGGGGTGCTTACTCCCTGGACGGAAAATATGGTTCGGTAGAGGGCATCTTCATGGCTGGAAACCCTAATGTCTCTCGACGATGGATTCCTGGGAATCAGCAAGCTGGTGGACACGACGGTTTACCCAGGTTCGGGCCCTCGGTATGGGTAATAGCCCTACGTCTTGCTGGTTCTTTGTTGAGAAAATGGGAAAGTGTTTACAAGGGTATTCTTCAGTGTCTGCTTCTCTATGCTTTCTGTTCTAGCCGATCAGCCCCCTCCCTCATGCACCAAGGCGCCCTTATATAGGCAGGCCACCGGGCGAGAGAGAAGAGGCGCTATACTTATCTACAACACATTAATTACACCCATCATTCCAGCTTCCACGTCGACCCACGACTCATTTATTAAGCACGCCTCCGTGGCCTTGTCCTTCGAACTTCATTTAATGTCGGTGAGAGGCCTCGCCCGTCACTTGGGCCGACAGACACCCTACGACGGGTTGGTAGAAGCGTCGAGAGGATGAGCCATCGTCGTGTCGGCTGAATCCTTCACAATTAATGGCCACAAGCGAGGTGCCAGGGGAGAGAAACTTCGAGGCGAAACCTCCCCCTCATTCTTTTGGTTGCCTTCGTGGCACGACAAGGGACCAGCGCTACCACTCGTCGAGCCGCCATGCGAACCACCCCGACGAGCAAGGCGTGATCGTCGCCGCTTTCGCCGAGGGGCCACGTGGGCTCCACGCCCGGCGGGCGGGGCTGAAAGCATCTAGGCCCCCATGTGCTTAAATGGTTTTGGTAATTAATGACAATCACGAAAAAGGGACTAATGTGTTTGCATGAGTAAAGTGAAAAACAGGAAGGACGATTCTTCAAAGGACGTCGGATATTCACAAGTTTAAAAAGGAAAGCATACGCATCGAAGAAGTAAAAGAAATGAAGGTATAAAATTTTAGAGATGCTTTCTAGTCATTTTACCGATCTCGGAGTTGGGAGAAAAGATCGGATTGTTAGATAGTCGTCGTACTATTAAGAGGGACTTGGTAAAAGTCTTGAACTTAAGAGTGCATCTAATATGGCTCAATTGATTAAATTATTCATTAATGCATGAGAGTAGGCGAAAGTGCAGGATTTGCATTGTTGGCGGCCTATCTAGTGGTGGTGGTAGTACTGCAAATACGGTACTACCAAGCGATTCTCTGCGGTAGCAATATAACGAAGAGTATCCTTCGATTTCCTTGGTGGCACTACCACTAGGGATGGGTTGCGATACTACCGCACCTAAGGCTGCGGTAGCTATTTAACAGAAGCATGATTTTCTTGGCTGTCAAGGTGCGGTACTACCGCACCCCAAGGGCGATAGTACCGGCCATATAAAAAACGCACAGTAACGGCTACGTGTCAGGGCATTAAATACGCCAGAGAGCCGTTGGGGCCCAAGGGCGGTACTACCGGCCCCTAGAGGGCGGTAGTACCGGACATGTCGTGTTTTCCTGAATAATTTTATGCAACGGCTAGTTTGAGGAATTGGGGGTTATAAATACCCCCCACCTGTGTTTAGGGCTGGTTGGTGACTTCATTGAATACCACTTGAGCCCTAGCAACTCTCTCCACTCACTAGAGCATTAAATCTTTGATTCTTGAGTTCTTGGAGAGAAAATTGAGTGCATTGAGCGCATTGCATTAGTTGAGCCATATTGAAGCACTCTAGAGTCTCAAGCTTGCGTCAAGTTTATTACTCTTGGAGGTTGCCGCCTCCTAGACGGCTTGGAGGCGTGAGATTCCGATGATCTTCACAAGAAGCTTGTGTGAAGGCCCGGATGGTTGTGAAGGTAAGGAGCTCGCCTACCCGGAGCGGGGAAGAGCTACCACGAGTGATCGGGGAAGGCTCAAGCGAGAGGAGCCGGCTTGAAGAAGTTCAAGTCACCTCAGCGTGGAGTAGGGAGACCAAGCAAGTCTCGAGACCACGGATAAAAATTCACGTGTTCATCTCTTGTGGTTTTCGTTGTTTTACTTTTGTGCAATTCTCGCAAATTGGTTATCTTCATGCTATACTTGCTTAGCCATTGATATAGTTGAGTAGAGATATTATTTGGTGATCATTAGAATTGCTAAGTATTAAAATTGTCAAAATTGTCACTAGTACTTAAAAATCATTAAACTTAATTTTTAGTGATAGAAAATTTAGAAAAGCCTATTCACCCCCTCTAGGCTCATCCTCGATCTTACAGGAGCGTGCTCGCCCGGCTGCCCACTAGGACGCCACGCGGGCCGCTAGCCCGGCGAGCAGGGCGTGATTGCAAGACTGCTCGCCAGGGGGCCACGTGAGCTCCTCGCTTGGTGGGCAGGGCGTTCTCACTCGGCTGCCCACCAGGACGCCATGTGGGCGCGCCGCCCAGCAGGCGTGATCGCCAGATCGCTCGCCCGAGGCCACGTGGGCTCCTCGCCCGGTGGCGGCGTGCTTCGCCAGTACCGCCAGAGGCGCCACTGGCCGCTTCGCCAGACAAGCAAGGCGTGATCGCCAGACTGCTCGCTAGGGGGCCACATGGGTGCCAAACTAGGCCAGGCCACTCCTTGGGCCTATTGCTTCTACGGCGGAGAGGATACCCCGGTGCAAAGTACACCGACAGTAGCCCCCGGGGCCATCCCGGAACGCGCACCAGTTGCTTTTCAGACCTTATTTAATGCCAGTGCGTTCCTGGATGGGCCCACCGCTTCGGTCCTTCCCACTTCCGCCGATTTTTCTTGGGACCCGAAACGCCGTGCCTTTCGCCTGGACGCGAACCATCTTCGTGGGGATCTATATATGTGCACACCCCTACGCAACAGTTCACGCCTTCTACTTTTCTTCACACTTTGCTTTTTGCCCTTTCGCCTTCTTTGCCTGAAGAACTCCGCCTCTGCCACAATGGCACAGTCCCTTCTTCCTTCCACTGCCGGCCAACGTCAGATGGACTTCGCCACTGGGATGGCACCGGGGGGGTTCCCTTCACCCTCACTAGGGGACCGCCGTGCCAAACTGCGAGCCAGGGGAGATTGTTGTCTTCACCTAGGGGCTTATGGCAGGCTTAGTGTCGCCATTCTCTGAGTTCTTCCTCACCGTCCTTCATTTCTACGAGATTCACCATCTTCATCTCTCCCCCAACTCCATTGTCCTCCTCTCCACCTTCGCTTACCTCTGTGAGATGTTCGTGGGGATAATGCCCAATCTCCCCCTCTTTCGCTACTTTTTCACCTGCCGTATCACCCCCGACAGTGGGGTCACAGGAAGCTGCCACTTCCGCCTTCACGATGGGTCGGCCCCCCGATACATTCCTTTTCTACCACGTTCCAACTGGAAGAACTGGCGGGACGATCGGCTCTCGTCGGCGGCAGCAGCAATGGGTTGACCTTCTTGAGTACCTGCGCGGGCGGTAGCAGAGGCTGGAGCTTCGCTCGTCGAGGCAGCGGAGCTCGGCAATGGTGGCCCGCATCGATCGGTTATGGCGCCCGGCTGATTAGGCGTTAGTAGTCCGAGACTTTGTGTCTCGGAGGATCGGCCCCCTCGTCGTCGCGTCCATACTGCATGGCGATACACGAGGGGCGGCGACATAGCGCAGACGCGTGCGGGCAATAAGTCTTCTTACCCTTCTTCTTGAATGCATATTTTTTCTCCGTGGCTTTCGTTATCCAATGCTCCTGTCTTTATTTGGCGCCAGGTGAAGGAAACCTGAGCAGTGCCGCCCTCTCCCGGTGGCTATCTGTGTTGATCCCACCGGTGCCGAGTGGCCTGGAGTTTCCGGCCGACGCCCGGCCGCTCTGTGATCTGGAGTTCGTAGAGCGCCTTCAGATTGTTCAATCCTTCCCGGCGATGGACTCCACTGGTCCCACCGTGGTGTCGGCCCGTGGCCCCTTGACGATCGAGGACCGGCCGAGACCCGCCGGCGGGAGCGAACAAGCGGCCTATCGCTCCGGACGCCCCTGGCGCGGACCCCAAGAGGGTCTGCACCGGGGGCCCATCTTCTGCCGCCACCGCCTCCACGACTCCGCCGAGCACGTCTGAAGCGGCGATGGCTTCTTTCGGGGTGGCGACGCCTGCCGCCCCTCCCTCGGAGCCGGCTACACCGACGCCGACTCCAACTCCAGCGACGCCGTCTCCACCGACGCCAACTCCAATGGCACCGAGTTCAACTACTGCTGGTACCCGCCCAAGCGGACTTGCAGTGGCAACCACCTCCTTTGGCTTCAAATCGCCGAGGTGGACCGCCAGCGCCCGCCCGTCTGAGACATCCGCGGCACCCACAGGCGCGCGAGAACTTCTACATAAATCGACTGGCGGCTCGGCCGCCAGACTGACGTCGGCTGGGCTAGCGCTCCTGCTCCTCCGCTCTGATCGCCCCGCCGCCCGCGCCGCCGACACTGCATCTGTTGCATCACTGAGATTGGCGAAGTGCTTCGCGCATGCGACCATCCTCCTCACAATGACCTCCCAAGCGAAGTCCACATGACCTGATGGGTGGAGGCTGCGTGTGAAATTTGGAGAGGCAGAGGCACAAGCTCTCCCCAAGAGAGGGCCACCGGGGCGACCTTACTCGCCCGGGCGCAGGAGGCCGAGGCAGCACGAAGGGATGCAGTGGAGGAGCAGCGGCAAGCATTGCACAACATCGCGACCATGCTTCGGTCATCATACCGGCGCATGGTGCGGGTCTTGGCGCCGTTGGAGGTGGACCTTCGCGAGCCGTTGGAGCCCACGGCGATGCAGTACGCCCACTACACCACCTAGGTCGCCGATGCGCTCTCTGGCCTACCAGCCGCCATGGCCGCCCGCTCCATCCATGAAGGGCAGCAAGTCGCCAGGGTCACCGCAACCTTCGTGCTCGCGTGCTACGCCAGCCGCGATGCCGCCTTCAACCAATGACCGTCGCGAGCGGCATTGAGAAACGAGGCTCAGCCAGCGGCGTGCAAGAGCCCGCAGAAGCGTCGTCGGCATGATGTGGCGGAAGCCGGACTTAAGCGCGCGATGCGATGGCCGAGGCCGGAGAACGGCAACAGGGGCATCAAAGTAAATCAGCGGCCGTGATGGCACGGGCCGCCTTTTTTGTTTTCTTCTTTTTCCTATTTTTGTATGCTAGAACAATATTTACAATTGTAATGAAGTTGGCATATTTTGGTTTCACCTGGACATGTTCATCTGTTCGCATTTTAGGTATGCTTGCTTCAACTCAATCTTTGGGCGACTAGCCCTCAGCCATGTCGCAATGCGAACCTAAGCACTCAGGTTAGATCGATACTTAGGCATTCTTTGAGTGATTGCAATACCGCGAACAGGATTTATGTAGAAAGTAGACAAACAAAGTCTTTAGTTTCTGTGTAAGGGTGTTACTGACTCCCGTCCTTTTGGAACTTACATTCCTGTGATCTCTTGGAACCTGACCGCAGCGTTGCGCAACAAGGAGGTGAACTTACAGGAGCGGTACCGGGCTTGTGGTGCTCGCCGAGACAACCAGCGGGACTGCACGGAGTCACCGTGCCACACTCGCACTCCTAGTCACGCGTCCTTGCGACACAAACGCTGAGTATTTTCGTTTATCAGCAAGGAGCCATTAGGTTATAAGAGCCAGTGATAACCACGCATACTTCAATGCATTAGGGTACAAGTGTGAAAAATAAGTTGGCACTGTTAAAACAAACAACTTATCTTTGCCATAGCCCATTGGGCAACCAGCTCCTTGACCGGTCACGAAGGCCAATGCTTTGGTGAGCAGAGCGTGGTCGCCCACCTACTCGCCAGGCGGGCAGAGCGTGGTCGCCTAACTGCCCGCCAAACCTTCACGTGGGCTTATCGCTAAGCGAGCAGGGCTTGATCGTTTGCCCGTTTGCACGGGGCCCACGGCTGCTTTCGCTGGCCAGGCGAGGCGTGATCGCCGCTTTGCTCGCCCAGTACCCGCGGGGTTACCTCGACTACCTGAGTTACAGGCGCGCTAGCACTTCATCTGCGGTTGCGCATGGCCATTGAAAGCACAAGTAGGCATTGCACAAAACATGTAGAAAACATATTAAGGGACGTAAGGTCCTGCGCGGGTATGTCGTGGTCTCTTGCTTGGAAACTTAGGCTCCTGTGATTCGGAATTAGCCCACGGCTCTGCGTGATACGGAGCGAGTTCCCGGAGGGTATTGGGCTTATCACGGTGCTTTCGCGGAGACGGCCGTCATTGCCGTTGAGCTGAGGCGAGGTGTGCGGGCGTGTTTGGGCCACCGTGCGAGTTCGCGCTCTGAGTCGCCCGTCCGAACAACGCTGAAGGTCGGGTGTCACGGATCGACAAGCGGCCAAACCATCAGGACACATGACATTTCCGCGCAAGCTTTCCCACCAGGGGACAAACAAAGGAAATAAAGCAAAAGCTCTTAAGATAAACAACTTTGCTAACAACCAGCAGCCGCCGACCAGCCAGGGAAAGTTCTCCCATGACCGATCCAAAGCGAACCACTTTGGGAACTTCTGATTTTTAGGGATAAAACTTTCGCAACAACTCCACATTGAAGGAGTTGGCCAACTCTTGATCATCCTCAGTAGCCAACTGGACCGACCTGGGTCGAGATACTAAGACCACCTTAAAGGGGCCCTCCCATTGGGGAGACAGTTTGTGGAGCCCGGTATGCGTTTGGACTCTACGCAAAACCAGGTCGTCAACTGCCAGTGTTCTCTTGGAGACCCGGGCGGCATGGTACCGCCTAAGGCTTTGCTGGTATCGGGCGGCGCACAAGGCTGCCTGGTCACGCACCTCCTCCAGAAGGTTGACGTCTTCCCCACGGTGGTCTTCTTGTCCTTCCTCGCTAAACGCCGAGACATGCGGCGATCCGAACGATAGCTCAGATGGGAGGACAGCTTCGGCGCCGTAAACCAGGAAGACGGGCATTTCACTAGTCGCCCGACTAGGTGTGGTTTGGAGCGACCACAACATAGCCAGGAGCTCTTCCGTCCACCGCGCCCCCCGCTTATGAAGCCGGTCAAATGCTCTAGTCTTCAAGCCTCTCAATACCAGTGCGTTGGCATGCTCAGCTTGGCCATTGCTCTTGGGATGGGCCACCGAAGCAAAGCACCCCTTGGTACCCATCTCTTCGCAGAACTCCAAGAAAGCCACTCTGGTGAATTGAGTGCCGTTGTCGGTGATGATACGAGTGGCGACTCCAAAGCAGGTGAAGATCTCGTGGATGAACTTGATGGCAGCGGAAGCCGTGATGGCACGCACTGCTTCGGCTTCGACCCACTTGGTGAACTTGTCGATGGCGACGAATAGGTGGGTCAAGCCCCCTGTGGCCCGCAGGAACGGACCCAGGATATCCAGCCCCCAGACTGCGAACGGCCAAGAGAGCGGAATGGTTTGTAGAGTTTGGGCCGGTCGGTGGATTTGCCTGGCGAAGAATTGGCATGCTTCGCACCTCTTCACCATCTCGCAAGCATCCTGGAGGGCAGTAGGCCAATAAAACCCTTGGCGGAACGCTTTGCTGACAAGCGTCCGGCCGAACATATGGCTCCCGCACATGCCTCCAAGGATATCAGAGAGCAAGAGCACTCCCCTCCTCCCAAGTGATGCACTTTAGGAGAATTCTATTTTTGCTTCGACGGTATAGGTTCCCGTCCACCAGGGTGTAGCACCTGGCCTTTCGTGCTATCCTTTCAGCAGAAGCGTCATCGTCGAAGACCTCTCAGTCTCGCAGGAAGGCTAAGATGGGGTCCATCCACTGGCCTTCCCAGCCAAAAGTGGCGATCACACGGTGATCACCAGTACTCGATTGGGCGGGCTTTTCCCAGTGCGCATGGCGGCACCGCAAATCCTCCGCGTGGGCGGGGCAACAATGGCCGTCCTCCCGCGTGGAAGCGGGGCGGGACGGAGGATCGTCCTCCCGCGTGAAGCGGGGACAACGGCAGACGGTCGAGAGTCTTTCTTCAAAGACTCCAGGAGCGAGAGCTCTTGAGGATCTGGTGTGTGGCTTCGTCGCCGGATGATTGTCGCCCGGGGTATGGATATATCGATCCTTGAAGTGGCGCTCCATTTTCTTGACCTCCGCCAAGTAGGCGGCCATGGTAGGATCAGAGCATTGAAACTCCTTCCGCGCTTGGTTGATGACCAGCAGGGAATTGCCTTTAACCTGGAGGCGTCGAACACCTATGGCCGAGGTGGTGGCGCAGACTGCCAGTGAGCCCTCGTATTCAGCAATGTTGTTAGTGGCCTTGCAGTCGAGGGTGACCACGTACTGGAGGATGTCACCGGTCGGAGAGACCAGGACTACTCCAGCCCCCGCACCTTCGAGCCTGAAGGAACCGTCGAAAAACAAGGTCCAGGAGGAAGGCGCGGGTACTTCTTCAGCTTCAGGAGCGGCGGGAGTCCACTCGGCAACGAACTCCGCCAACTTCTGGCTCTTGACGGCGGTGCGGGGTACAAATTTGAGACAAAATTCCCCCAGCTCCACCGACCATTTGGCGATGCGGCCCTCTGCTTCCCGGTTGTGGAGGATTTCTCGTAGAGGGTAGGCAGTGACCACTGTGACTTCTCGCCCTTGAAAGTAGTGCCGCAGCTTCCTGGACGCCACCAGGACGGCGTACAGCATCTTCTGCGCTTGCGGGTACCTAGTCTCCGCTTCGTGTAACACCTTACTGATGTAGTAGACTGGCTTCTGAATGCCTTCCCTCTCCACCACGATCTGCGCTCACCCTGCTGGGGTAGCGACAATGTATAGAACAATGGTTCACGGTGAGGCGACCAAAGCCTTGGCGGGGAGGAGAGGTACTACTTCAAGTCTTCGAACGCTTGTTGAGCCTCCTCAGTCCATTCAAAATGGTTTGTTTTCTTCAGCAGCTTGAAAAGAGGCAGGCTTCTCTCTGCCAGTCGGGCGATAAACCGCCCGAGGAAGGCCAGGCGACCAGTTAGGCATTGCACCTGCTTAAGTCGAACGGGCGGCTTCATGTGCTCGATAACCACTATCTTGTCAGGATTGACCTCGATGCCCCGCTTGGACACAAGGAACCCTAACAGCTTTCTGGAGGGCACGCCGAATACGCACTTCTCGGGGTTGAGCTTCAAACAATTCTTCCGGAGGTTGGCAAAGGTTTCCTCCAGGTCTTCAATCAGGTCTTCGCTCTTTTTCACTTTCATGACCAGGTCGTCGACGTACACCTCAAGGTTGCGCCCTATCTGTGGACGGAAAGTGATATGCATGGCGCGCTGGTAAGTAGAATCAGCATTTTTTAACCCAAAAGCCATTCTGACATAACAATAAACGCCCATGGGAATTACAAAAGCAGTTTTATCTTCATCTTCTATCACCATGCTAATCTGATGGTACCCAGAGTACGCATCTAGAAAGCACAGTAGCTCACATCCCGCCATGGAATCAATGATAAGATCGATGCGCGGCAGGGGGTAAGGGTCCTACGGGCAGGCCTTGTTGAGGTCGGTGAAATCAACGCACATCCGCCACTTCCCGTTGGACTTCTTGACAAGCACAGGGTTGGCAAGCCACTCAGGATGAGAGACTTCCCGGATGATCCCTGCGCGCAGCAACTTCTCTACCTCCTCCCGAATGGCATCCTGACGCTCTGGTGCCTGGCGCCGTATTTTTTGGCGAACCGGCGCTCCTCGGGGCGTAGCGATCGGTGCTCGATCACCTCCACAGGGACCCGATCATATCGGACGGTTTCTGGCGAACACGTCGAATTAGGCGGAGGAAGGTGACAGCGCGTCTTCTATTGGCGAGGCTGGCACTAATGAAGACGGACTTCTCGAGTCCGCCCGCACTTAGGGAGACCATTTTACCTCACGGCATCAGGCGCATAGGTCTGCACTGAGGGTTCGTGGAAAGCGGCATCAGCCGGCTTCCCATAGGTGGCTCGGGCCACCAGGCCCTGGCATTTTCACCACCATGTAGCCATAGTGGGTTGCCGCCATAAACTTGGCCAAAGCTGATCGGCCAAGTATGACATTGTACGGGAGGTCGAAATCGGCGACTTCGAAGTCGACCAACTCTGTACGAAACTTGCTTTCCTCCCCGAAGGTGATGGGGAGGCGCTTTGACCAGGGAACCATTCTAGCCCAGGGCTCTGCCAGTGAAAAGCGGAGCGGGGACAACTCCTGGTTTGGCACCTGGAGCGCCCGGAAAGCTTCAAAGGACAGGAAGTTGATGGAGCTTCCTCCATCCATCAGCACTCGGCCGAGCCTCATGTTCCGGATCGTAAGAGAAGCCACGATCGGAAGGTGACCTGCGCCGACGGTGCTCTCAGGGTGGTTAGCCCGACTGAAGGTGATCGGCTCCTCCAACCACTTGATGTCAGACACATCCTCGAACGACGCGTGTGGACACCTCCTCCTCAACTGCTTGTAGGAAGCGTTGGAGGGATAGGTGGATGAACCACCATGAATGTACGCCACAGCGCGGTCCGCCTGCTGGAAGGCCAGCGAAGTGGGGTCTTCGTCCTGGTCGTCGTCGCGTGGGCAGCGTTCCTTGAGCCGCCGCTCGACCATCTTGTTCACAACCTGGCAATCATCCAGGCCATGAGAGTTGGTCTGGTGGATCGGGCAGAAGGGCTTGCCCTCCTTTTCCTCGCGGCGATCGCCACGCCGGCCTCGGCGGTCATCCCGCCGCTCGCGACGGTCGTCCCGCCGGTCATGGCGGTCGCGCTTCGGCGGCCGACCATCCTCAAGCTCGTGCTCAGCTGCCAGGACCCGCCTGGTCTCAGTCGCCTCGCGCTTCCACACCCTCCTGCTTGCATGGCCGGGGCCCCTCAAGGTCCTGACCTCATCTCCGCCGCATCCTCGCGCGGTGCCAGATATCGGCCCCCGAGCCTCTGCCGCCCGCGCGCACTTATGCGCCAGGGAGAAGAGTTCGGAGGAGGTAGCGATGTTGCGGGTCGCCATCTTTTCCCGCATCTTGCGGTCGCAAACGCCTCTTCGAAAGGCGATGACGATCGACTGCTCAAAAATCCGGGGAATCGTGTTGCGACAGTGGCAAAATCGCTGAATAAAGTCGCGCAACGACTCCCCTCTTTCCTGCTCGAGGGCATGGAGATCGTCCTCCACGCCTGGCTGCACAAATGAGCCCTGGATATTGGCGACAAAGAGGTCGCACAACTCCTCCCACGAGTGCACAGATCCTCGCGGGAGGTTCAATAGCCAGGACCGGGCGCACCCCGTCAAGGCCGTTGGGAAGTAATTGGCCATGGCCTTTTTAGACCCGCCAGCGGCACGCACCACGGTGGTGTAGATCTACAGAAACTCCTCCGGGTTGGTGGTGCCATCATACTTCTCGATGGAGGACGGACGAAACCTTTCGGGCCACACCACACGGCGCAGCCGTCGGGAGAACGCCTGGCATCCGATGCCGTAGGGGGGATCCTGCCGTCCTCCCTGACCCCGGCCCGGAAACCGTGCTGGGGAGGGCGGACCACGACTCCCCAAAGAGTCTGAGGAGCGGACCTCCTCCTCGCTTTGGAGGTGAGAGTCATGGGAGGAATTCTCACCCCCAGGGGCCATCGATCCGTCATGGCCATGGCGGCCAGCTGACGATCTCGCAAATCACCGCCGCGTGGCCGTGCCGGAGCTCCAGATGGGACCTCAGGTCCCCACGGCTCCTCATGGAGCTGGGACCTTCTTCTTGCACGCCCTTTCCCTTACTCTGGCCCGCCTGGCCAGAGCGCTTCCTGCTAGGGCGGCTGGAAGCTTGGGTGCGCTCTACGGGCACCCTTGGTGAGAAGGCCAGCGGTCTCGGTGGTCGGGCATCCCTACCTGGAGCTGAGCCGCGTCCACGAGGCCCACAATATCTCGCAGCCATGGGGTGGTCGAGGTGTCTCCTGCAAGTTCCACCGGAGGGTGGTCCAGGAGGAGACAGACCGCATGCAGGTTCTAGGCCGGAGTGGCGGCCTCCATGGCCAACCGACGCCGAACCGGAAGCTCAGCCGCCGCTGTGGGGGCGCCACCGCTCTCCTGCGGGGGCGGCATGAGGCGATCCCTCGTCCGGCGAGAGCGCCGAGATGTATTCTGGGAGCTACTAGCCTCCGCCACATCTTGTTGCTGTGAGTGTGAACCCGCCATCATCAGGTGCAAGGTCCTTTCGGACGGAAAACCGAAATCCACCGGAGAGATGGCTGGATGAGCCAACCACTAGCCCCCTACCTGGCGCGCCCCTGTCGACGTATTTCGCTTAACAAGATTCCGCTAACGGGGTGCTTACTCCCTGGACGGAAAATATGGTTCGGTAGAGGGCATCTTCGTGGCTTTACCTTAATGTCTCTCGACGATGGATTCCGGGAATCAGCAAGCTGGTGGACACAACGGTTTACCCAGGTTCGGGCCCCCGGTGTGGGTAATAGCCCTACGTCCTGCTGGTTCTTTGTTGAGAAAATAGGAAAGTGTTTACAAGGGTGTTCTTCAGTGTCTGCTTCTCTATGCTTTCTGTTCTAGCCGATCGGCCCCCTCCCTCATGCACCAAGACGCCCTTATATAGACGGGCCACCCCTGGCAGGAGAGAAGAGGGCGCTATACTTATCTATAACACATTAATTACACCCATCATTCCAGCTTCCACGTCAACCCACGACTCATTTATTAAGCACGCCTTCATGGCCTTGTCCTTCGAACTTCATTTAATGTCGGTAAGAGGCCTCGCCGATCCGCCTTGGGACAGGCGCCTCTGACGGGTTGGTAAGCGTCGGAGGGATGAGCCGTCGTCGTGTCAAAATTGAATCCTTCACAATTAATGGCTCGACACGAGGTGCGGGGAGAAACTGAGGTAAGCCTCCCCTCATTCTTTGGTTGCCTTCGTGGCACGACAAGGGGACCCAAGCACCGCCCACTCGTCAAAGCCGCCACGTGGGCCACCGAAAGGTGGCGGCGTGATCCTGCGCCTTGCCGGGGCCACGTGGGCTCCATGCGTGAGGCGAGGCATGCTCGCCCGGCCGCCGCCAGGCGCCACGCTGCCGCTTCGCCCGTGAGCGAGCATGATCGCCGATCGCTTCGCCAAGGCCACATGGGCTCCTCGCCCGTGGCGGCGTGCTTCGCCCATTGCCGCCAGAGCGCCACGTGAACGCTTCGCCCGGCAGCGGCGTGATCGCGAAATGCTTCGCCCGAGCCACGTGGGCTCCTTGCGTGGCGGCGTGCTTCGCCCGTGCCGCCAGACACCACGCAGCCGCTTCGCCCGAAAGCGTGGCGTGTCATGATCGCTTTCGCCCGAGGCCACGTGGGTGCTAAGCCGGCGAGCCACTCCTTGGGCCTATTACTTTCTGGCGGAGAAGGTACCCGGTGCAAAATGCAAACACCTGGCGGACGTGGAGGCCATCTCCCCCAACGGCAGCAGTGGAGGGCACATCCCCCACCAACACCCCCACCGGTGCCCCTAGCGGCAGTGGAAGCCACCTCCCCAACCGGCGCCCGGCGCGGTGGAGCCCCTCCTCCTTAGCGCCCCACCGGCGGCCGGTGGCGATGGGCGCCGCCCACCGTGGCTGTGGAGGCCGCTTCCTCCAGGCGGCGCAATGGACACGAGCCTCCCCCACCGGTGCCAAAATGTGTGAGCAGAATCCTGATTACCTCCATGATTTGTGTGTAATACTCATGCCTGATTACAATCCTAATTACTTCTTACTTCTTTGCGAGAGAAGAACACGCTTGTTGTTCAATGACTTGTGTAGGTGTTTCATAGAGGATTATCAAGCTCCTTGCATCCAAGAGCTTATCAGCAACCTTTCTCTTCATGATAGCTCATGTCTAATTTTTGCTTACCATTTTCTGTTTGTATGCCTATAGAAGGAAAGATCCTTGTGGAAGACATCGTGAAGCTGGCATCACAAACAGAGGAAAACAATGAAGACGAAGAAGCACAGCAGTAGTCAGTAAACCATTTTGAAATATTTGGCCTGTTGAGATCGACAACTTATCATCTCGATTCAGGCAGAACCTTCATTCTGATATGCATATAGTTAGGTTCGCTACTGTGGTTCGGTAGGCAAAAAGCAACCGAAATTTGAACAGGTTGCTATGGAAGTGGAAATATAGATCGGTTGGACTTGGATGCTACCCTCCAATATCAAAATCTTAAATCTATTTCAAATTCTCAAAATTATAGATGTTAAATACTTAAATCTATGCTTGGGGTTAATATATGATTCGTGAAATACTAGGTGTTTATTACGACATGCCATTTGTGATCAGGGTGTCCTGGACAGTTGGACCTGGACTCCTGGTGGATGTTATATTTTCATTTGGATGTTCAAACTTTGGACCCTGACACCCAAGGGTGGCAAATGCATGACGTTTTGTTAGATACGCTGATACACTGCCTTCTATTAAGCCATGATGGTGAATTCTGTGATTGATGTGAAGAAAATGGAAGTTCCTACCTGGAGCAAGAAGGTGACTACTGAATGGTGAATTCTGACCTATAGAAAGGTGGCTGCTGAATTTCCAAATGGTGAATTCTGTAGTCACCTTCACATCACTTCCATTTTCAGTAGTCACCTTCACATTTTCAATAGTATCAATCTCAGATTGTGAGTTCTCCATTGAAAATGTGAGAATTCACCATTGAATTCCTAACTTGGTTCCAGATCACCTCCATTGAATTTTGTCCTACTGAAAGGTGACTACTGAATTTTGTTCATTGACTTGTATAGGTGTTTCAAGTATTATGAATCTGTGTTTCAATATGAATTTTGTTCATTGACTTGGATGCTAACAGGAAGAGAAGTTGGTACAGGAGGGTGTTGTGGAGGATTATAACTGAGATGTAATATCTATTGTAACTACGATGTAATATCGAAGACACTAGCGGCTAATATCTAAGATGATTTTTGAATTCATTTTTGTAACTGAGATGTAAAAAAGATGATTGTCATTTTTGTATGAATATATTAGCTCATTTGACAATTTGAAATTCTTGCTAGTGAATTGTGAACATGAGAAGATTGTCATTCTCATTGTTGTATGTTTATCTAAGTTGGTTATGAATGTGATATGGAGCTCATTTGCTACTGAATTGTGATGCCAACCTGAAGTTTGTCAACTGAAGTTTTGTCACGTTATTTTTTTGGAAGATAAACAAATTCAAGTGATGCCAATCCAAGATTGACTGAATTTTGGCTGTGGTAAACAAGTCAGTGGGATGGGTGAAGCAACAAAACAGAAATCAACTTTATGGAGTAGCATTCAGTTTAATAATTTTTGAATCTATATCAAAGTACAGAATGTATCACTATTTCTAACAAAATGAATCTCTACACTATATATAGAATCATTTGTTTGGACAATTTCTAGCATCATGGAGTACCATTTGATTGCAAGTCTTGCACATTCTTGGCATCCTTTCCTTACGTGGCTTAGCAGATGCCTTCTTTTCCTTGCCTCTCTTGATTCTTTTGCTTCTCCTCTTGAAATGAATATCAGTCGGAGGATGTATCCCAACTTCATCCGGAATTTTGCAACCAATGAAAGCCTTGTACTCATCTTGCATAGTTTGTGTCATTTCAGGGACTATCTCTTGCATAGTAGTCTCCATATTGAACACACCCTGAAACTAAGAAGTCCATTCCTTCCTTGGAGTGCTTTGCCCTTTGAATCAAATATTCCATCTTGTTGCGTACAGCCGAAATCATTCTTCTTGTTGCTACCTCTGAAGGGTCAATGGGCTTATTGTCTAGTAGATTCCCTTCATTATAGACACTACAATACCACACATAAAAAAAACTAATTAGGGACACACAAACATTATGAAGATGAACACTACAATACCACTCACCAAGAGAGGGATGCTACATTTTCTTTTCAGAGTGCTCATTCCAACTTGTGCGATCAATGGAGATTTCAGTGGCGCCATTGTTCATCTGGCAGGACAAAAACAATAGTCCTATTTCGGGCCTCAGAGACCATCTTGGTAGGGTTGCGCACCATGGCCGGTTTCTTTTTCGATGATGACATGGGGAGGGGGACAGGCAACGCATAACTAGCCATCGCCATCCTGGGCGGCGATCGTGGGTGACAGGAGGATGGCGCAGCGATCTTCGTTCGGGGGAGGGCACGAAGGTGCGTTCGGGCTAGGGAACCAAGCAACCATCGTCGTCCGGCCCAGTGATCCTCGTCAGGAGGGGCGGCGATCCGTCTCTGCGTCGGGGAGGCTCGGCGATCTGGTGCGAGGGAGGGCCGCAGCAGGCGAGGCGAACTGCGGCGTCGGGTGTGAGCGAGGCTCGCGCGTCGGGCGTGAGCAGAGAACGGCGCTTGATCGCGAGCCAATGCTAGAAGAGCCGAGGCAAGGGGAGGCACGGGTTTTTTTTTTTTTTTGCAATTTGGGTGCTGTGCATTGGATTAGTAGGGGAAGGTCCAGATGGGCTGTGTGCGCGTGTGCACGAGGAGGCCTGTGTGCACAGAATACATTGCCTATCTATAGATAACATGAAGATATATTATAGATAACTACCATTGTATATGCCCTTAAGTAGGGGTGGCAATCAAACCCATGAGTTGGTGCCGCATGGTCCTACACCCGTCGGGTTGGATTGGTCTAAATTTTTACGTGGGTATATTTGGTCGGTGCAGAATCAATTGGTCGATTCGGGTTTATATAATCACCACGGTACCATCTGGTGCAAAAATCCTTAGTATTGGTTGGTGAGTGCTGAGTCACCACTCACCGGTTTGCCCTAGACTCCGGTCTGGTCCCCAATCCATTCCCATTTCGGTTCCCTAATCCCTTCCCTTTCCTTGTGTGCCTAGGTAGCTTCTCCCACCAGCAGGCGGTAGGCTTGAGCTTCTCGGTTCTCCCAGTGGTGGCGGCGAAATCCAGATCCAAGTCGCATGGCCCAGCGCCCATCTCGACTCAACCGCTTAATCGCTAATCGGTCCGAGCTCGAGCTCACTTGAATAGACATTTTGGGAGGTGGTGGGAAGCTACAACTTGGCCTTTCTTTGCGGCCTAGGCTTGGTCTTATTTGTTACAGGGCGTGGATGAGCAGAGAGCACTTGAGGACTCTCTAAAGTTAGTGATGTTCTCCTTTTGACATCAGATGAGGTTAGTTGACCTACATTCAAGCCATATAGTTGGATGGATTTGCAGGATTATGTCTGACTTACCTTTTTGTTATCTATACCACTTGGCCACCTTTTGTATATTCTAATTCTGTCACTCTGTGCTGACTTGTTAGCCATTATAGGCGTTTGTGATTGAGGCCGACCTTGCTCCTTGAAAAATCGCATGTAACCCATTACATGAAGAATGATAATATTTTCATATATTCGATGCAATAGATTTCTTGTAGTCTTATTCTTTTGCTTGACACCTTGATGGGCTTCATTGGTAAAAGCAAATGATGTTGTGGAGCGCTTTGTGGGGAAGGTTTATGGCGCAGTCATTGCAAGAGGGTTTAAGCACGACCAAGACGCGCAAGAAGCGGCTCGGCGAAGCTAGTAATCTCTTGTTGACATATGAATTTAGGCCTTGTGATGTGATTTTTGTCGGGATTTAATTGCCGTCGGGTTCGGGTTGGTATAGATTTCTACAGAAAGGTCATTCGGGTTCGGGTCGAGTATTCTGATTCGGGTTTTTTTTCGAGTCGGGTTTTGTAAAACCCATACAAACTCGACAGGTGCCATCCCTACCCTTAAGCCATTAGGGCTAAATTTGTAGCAGCCATGTTGTGCCATAGGTTGTTTTAGGGTGCATAAATTTCACAAAACTATTAACTTTTTTGTACAAACTATAAAAAAATACATATTTTAGTTTCTATTTTACAAAACTATAAATTTTAAGATAACTTGTATCAAAAAGCAATATGTTTTTAGAATTGACCGTTATGTAACCCCGTGTTGTTAGACCTGTTAGAAGAAATGGTCCAGTTTAAAACAATTTTGTGATGCAAATTCTTTTAAAATCTATAATTTCGTGAAATATAAACTATAAAACATATAGTTTTTTTGATAGCTTGTACTAAAAATATATATAGCTTTGCAAAATTTACTCTTTTGGCTTATAACTTGGGAATTTTTAAAAAATTTGTGGGAACTGAACTGTTTACTATGAAATTTCAACAAAAATTCATGTGTTCTAAACAAGACCTTGGAGATTTTTCTAGTACATTATTTTGTTACCACGACTTTAAATAAAGATGTAAAAAATCAAGTAGTGATGCATCCAAAAATATAATGTGGGCTATAAGCTAAGGTAATGGTAGAAACCAAGCATGTTTATTACTTCATTGTTTATAGTTCATTAAAAAGTGGATTTAGTTGCCATTAATCGGCCAAGTTATCCGTTTTCTATGGTTCTTATCCGGCTCGTGACGAGAGCCGACGTACGTGCCACGCAACTTACAAGCGATCCTGCTTTTCGTGTTGATAAGACGGTGACTCGTGCATAAAAGGGTGAGATATGAACGGTGACTCGCGACTGTTAGGCTATGTGTTGATATATAAATTACTACTTGATACCATAAAAGTTATCACGGGCTCACCAAATCAGTTTCACCTAGCATGAGCGCTGTGATCTTTGGTGTTGTTGCTAATGTATTTGATGCAAATTGTCATAAGAATGTATCTTTGACGTTGTTGCTTATGTATTTGATGCAAGTTGTCATAAGAATGTGGGTTATCAGCGCGAGATTACATCCGATGCAAGTTGTCATAAGAGTATCGGTGGTTTTTCAGCGCGAGATTACACTTGATGCAAGTTGTCAATCGAAGTAGGGAGTGTAGGGCAGCAAAGCCAAAACTGATGAGAAGGCCAACACAGCAGTAACACCTGACTGGCATGGACAGCCGGCCGTCGAAATATCTAGCCAACTCTCTCTGTCTCTGCACGGGCCCGTGATTTTTACCATTTATCTCTTTAAAGTATGTCTAACCGTAATGCATCACGGGAGATTACTAGGACGATCGAGATTTCCTCGCATCAATTTTTTTTAAAAAAAAGGATCCAAATAAAATCTCAAGTTCTCAACAGCTTGAGAAGACTGAAGATGCGTGTTCACTGATACAACCATAGATAACCAAACCATCAGATAATCAAAATTAGTTCTCTATATAAGCTTTGGAGGATCAGAGTCCTGGCTTGATATCTCTTAAGAGAGCAATTATAGCGCACAGCATAATCATTGTCGATCAGCTGGGGAAAGGATCATATCTCCAGTTCATACCATCAAATATAAAAAATCTATGAAGAACGTTTAAGGAAAAATCTTTGGAGGATCAGAGTCCTGGCTTGATCTCTTAAGAGAGTAATTATAGCGCACAGCATAATCATTGTCGATCAGCTGGGGAAAGGATCATCATATCTCCGGTTCATACCATCAAATATACAAAATCTATGAAGAACGTTTAAGGAAAAATAAACCGCATTTTTCTCCAAAATCTAAAATAGAACTAAAGATCTGAGACTGAGATGATCAGATAGAGCTAATACAGATTTGAGGCCATCATGCCGGCCGATCAAACCAATAGGGAAACAATCTCATCATCATCTCATCTATCTACCATTAAACGAACAAAACACACCCTCTTTTGAAGGAAATCAGGAAACAAACGAAAAGAAAGAAAAATAAAAGAAATAGCCAAGATGCATTAGATCTAAACCACGGATCCAACAAAACAACGAGGTGAGAAGACAAAGATCTTGAGGGATTATTTGAGCAAGCATGCATCAGATCTCCAAGGTGAAAAAGGGTGTGACATCACAGAGATGCCTCAGACGCAAATTACCCATTAAATCTTGTGTCTCCTCATCTGCATCAACGAGGCTCCTCCCAACAGCAGAAGAAAAAAAATCCAACTCATAGAAGCATGGCAAGATGCAGCAGACAAGAGAAGGAAGAGCGGAAAAGCCAACAACCCAAGAAGAGGAGAGAATTTTAATAGCCAAAGAGGAGAAGAGATTAACCGAGCCGGCGATTGGAGAGTGGAGACGGGCGCCCAGGGTACATATAGAGCGGACGAGAAACCGAGCGTTGGCGGCGGCGGGTGGGGCGTTGCGACCTGTGCGGCGTGACCCTAGGGTTTTGCTAGGGTTTCCGGTGCGGCACCACCATCGGACGGCCCACAGAGCACCCGACGTGCCACGGATGGACGGCTCGGATGTGGGCCGGTACTAATTCTGTTTTCTCGGGCCGGAGGGCTTGAGGCCCACGGGGCTAAGGTTGGCCGCATCCGCTTGAGACGAGGCCGATTAGGGTTGGCTACCGAGCTTAACGAATTATTATTAAATTTTTTTTAAAAATTAACATATTTTAACTTAAAATCATTTTATTTATCATTTTAAGTAGTTATTTTAAATTCGAGCTAACGAACTACTATCAAGTCGAGTTTCATTAACTTTTTTTTTCATTTGAAATAGACTCATTTCAATTTTGAACTCATTAGTTATTGTAATCAAAGTAATTTTGATTTGAGTTCTAACGAGAGGCTTTTTTTCACCAAACCTAAGGATGGCACATGGCAGGGTGCATATCTGACAAGGGGAGGTCGACGGCAATCAGACCAGAGCAAGGGGAGGTCGGGGTTGCAAGATCCGAGCTAGATGAGGACTGTGTCAGCTGGCTTGGGCGAGGCAACATCAGTAGCGACTTGTTCCGGCAAGGGGGGTGGCATGTGTTCAAGGGGACGACGACGATGTCAAGGTGATGAGGAGAATGTGAGTGCAAAGCGATGGGCCAGCTGGATGAGGATGGGTTAATATGGCATGGTTGACATGTGGGCTAGGGGTATAAGTGTAATTTTTTAAGGTTTTAAAGTGTATATATTTCCATAAGTATATAAATTTAAATAGTACAAGTGTTGAAATGAAAAAAGTAAAGGGCTGAAATGCGAATTCCTCATACCAACTATTGAAGCCACCATGTATTAGATAAGAAAAATTTATGAAACGACTTGAAACCTTCTAAAAAAACCTTCTCGCTTCTTGAAGCTACCACTTAAAAGCTAACTTGCGTACTTGTCTTCGTGCCAACGCTCATGAGGCGTACTTGGCTACTTGCAAGCTGGCGTTGACCTAGGAACTATCAGCACACAAGTCGAAAGTTAATTAGTGAAAGTTGTTAAGTTTTAGGGTGTGTTTGGTACAGCTCTAACTCCATCAGATCTATGGTGTAGCTGGGTATTCCTAACTCTACCAGATCTATGGAATTGGAACTATGGGTACATTAAGAGCCTATTTGGTAGAGCTCCAAATCCCAGTGTCACCTGAGATCTGAAACTTGTAGGCTAAAATAAAGTAAATTAAGTTTATATTTTTGTCTAAAATGTAAACAAGATGATTTATCTAAATACTCTTAATATATCAAATCTCAGGAGGAGCTGGAATCTGAAGTTCTGCTAACCAGAGCCTTAGTTTAAAGTTGTTAGTTGAAAAGTATTTAGTTCAAAGTTATCATATTCAAAAGTGCTTAGTTGAAAGTTGTCTCGTTGAAAGATGTCTACGTGAAAGTTGAAAGGTATCTAATCGAAAATGGTCAAATGAAAAGGTATCTAACGTTAAAAGGTGTCTGATAAAAAATTAAATAGCATGATTTTATTATTTTCGGTGTAAACCAATGGTGCTAACAAGCAAAGATTCGAAATTCATTTTGAAAAAAATTTTGCCCACGGCTAAAATCCGAAATTTCGGCGAAATTTTGTCATTTCGGATGAAATCCGTTCAAAATTTAAATCCGGTTTTTTTCTACCAAAATTTCCCAAATTTTGGCCGAAATTCTCGAAATTTCGGCGAAATTGCACTTATCAAAAAAATGGTTCAAACGATGTAAAAAAATTGATTTTTTTAAAAGTTCATGACACATTAGAGATGTTTTCATAAAATTTTCAGGTGATTATCAAGTGTGTGGAATTTTTAAAAATTCAAATATTGATACTATCCAGATGAAACGTTGACCGGCAAGTTTGAACTGGATGAAAAATAATACAAACGATGTTAGAAAATTTTGAAATTTTTTGTGAATGATGCTAATGAATCACTAATATTTCCATAAAATTTTTGTATGGTGATCAAGATTAAAGAATGTTTAAAAATTCGAACAGTGCTACTATCCTGATAAAAGTCTTACTGGTAAATTTGAACGGAATGAAAAATAGTTCAAACCATGTTGTAAAATTTTGAAAATTTTTGTGAAAGGTTCTTATATATCACTAATATTTTTATAAAACTTTCATATGATTATCATGCTTGAATATGTTGCAAAAATTCTAACAGTGCTACATCCTGATAAAAACCTGATAATCAATACATAGATTTGCTTTAGTGATAAAAGAAGGTTTAAAATTTATAAAAATTTTAAAGAAGAGTGATAAGGAAGTGTTTAAGATCTCATAAAAATTTCGAATCATGATCACACTTCAGTAAATTTATAAAATTATTACAAGGCACAGTAGCATTTATGTTCTTTCTCTTTTGGTTTTTGCAATATAGTATAACAAATGAAGTTCAATGGTTTTATAGATTTTATTGACCAAAAAAAAATTATTTTTTTGAAAATTTTCTAGAATGGTACTGAGGTAATTATTAATCTTTCATAAAAATTTTAGATCATGATCACACTCGAGAAAATTTAGAAAAATCTAACAAGTTTACTATCCCAATTATGTTCATTCTGTTGTTGATTTTTTAAAGATACCAAATAAAGTTAAATTATTTTTAAAATTTTTTTGTATGATCCTAAACTACTAAACATGCTACCATAAATTTTTTAGATCATTATCAAGCTTGAAACATTTTATAAAAATCTGACAGTATTTCTGCCCAAATTTTAAAATGTCTAAAAAAAATAGTTTTTCAACAAATTTTCATGTAAGATGATTTTCTTAAGGGTTACTGAACTAATTACGGTCAAATCCGGCCCTAAAACATCAAAATCCGGTTTCAAACCTGAAATTTCACCCGGTTTGCCCAAAATTTCGCCGAACTTTTTGAAATTACCGTAGCAAATTCAAAATTTTAAATTCGGCCGGTACTTTAGATTTCGCCCTATCCCAAAATCTAAAATTTCGCCGAAAATTTTAACCCTGCCCCCAAGAACATCAATTAGTGTGAGCTGCAACAACGATTAGTACGACAAAAATGGATTCTGGCTTTTTACTAAATAAATTTATAAAAATAGCTTTTTTTACCATGGAGACGTGACATGCGCCATATATCACATGCCATGCCTTTTGCGACCAAAAAGACAGATATTTTTGTAAATTTATTTACAAATAAGCTAAATTTACAAATAAAAGAATTATAGTATGATGGACAAAAAGAAAGCTTGAGCATGATACCAGAGGGAAACGGTGAAATCATGCATTAGTAAATATGATCGTCTCCCAATAGCATTGCGTTTTAGGATGGCAATCAGGTGGATACTTCTAGTATGACCACCGTCCATCTAAACTCGAAATTCGAAACTGTGCCACCCACTCGAACCCGTTAGATTTTTCGGACATAGAATTGTACCCACATTCGAACCCAATAGGTACTCGAATCCGATAGGTACTCATGGGTAGTTTGATGTAGTTTAATATAGACACCTAGAATACCCATTGGGTATCTATTGATGTAACTAAATATAGGTATCCAAACTCAATGGGTACCCATTGATGTAACTTAATACGGTCATGTGTGTTTTTAAAAAGTGGAACCTACATGTTGTAGGACACCTATTAGGTACGCATGGATGCAAATTGACACCCATATCCATTTTATGACTTTATTAGATATCTAAATTCAAAAATTTATGAATTTAAAATACTACTAATATCCATTTTTATTAGATCAGGTATCTATAGATACTTAAACCTATAGATAAAACAGCCATGCTGATACGCTTGCTAGCCATTTTATTTTGATTCACCTCTTTCGTGCGCCCAGCAACTGTTTCCGTTAGGACAGGCATGCGCTGGTGGAACAGTGACGCCCACCAATTCAATACCTGTACTTTACCGCCGATCAAAAAATGCATATTAACTCAAACACATCCAACAGCTGTCCCTGGGCTCGTCCGATGCCACGCCATCAGCGTTACACAATCTTTAATGCTAAGAAAAAGAAGTTATCCTAAAACAGTCACAGCGAGAGTTTTATTACCATATACATTACTAAAAATAATAACATGGCAAAGAAATTACGAGGAGAGAGAGGAGACAAGTTTTATTTGGTTAAAACCAGGTGCACATCGTTTCCAACATATTAGAAACCAAATGAAATTACATTGAGAGCGCATCGTTTCATCCCGCGTATTCCCACGCACTGAAACCAAATAAAACATTTGATCACAATACCATGCAATAATTAAATACTATGGCTAGCCTATGAAACTGCGAAATAAAACTGTGCATTGGGAGGTCTTGTTTCATTTATCAACCCAAACCTCTTTAGATGATGTTACACTCCTAGAAACCGTGAAATGAAACTTGTCACTGAAAATGGCCAAAACGAAGTTGACACCCTAGCAATGTCATGAAGGTGGATCCGAAAATTGAAGATCATCACTATTTATTACTTAGGCTCTGTTTGGTAGAGCTCCAGATCTTGGCTACATCTGAGATCTGAAACTTGTAGGCTATAATAAAGTGAATTAAATTTATATTTTTAGTCTAAAATGTAAATAAGATTGTCGGCGTACTTTGCGCTAGGGTACTCTCTCCGCCGCACAAAAGCATGCGTGGCCCACGTGGCGGCCTGGCAAGCAAGTGGGTGAGCACGCCCTGCCCGCCAAGCGTTGGTCCACGTGCGCCGAGGCGGCGGGTGGCGAGGACGCCGCCGCCGGTGCCCAGCCGCGTGGCGGCTAAGCGGCGGGTGAGCAAGCACACCCGCGCCGCCGGTGCCGGCCCACGTCGCGTTCAGACGGCGGGTGGCGAGATGCCACTTTCGCCGGCGCCCGGCCACGTGGTGGCTTTGGCGGCGGTGGCGAAGCACGCCCGCCGGCCAGTGCCGATCACGTGGCGTTGAGCGGCGGTGGCGAGACGCTTCGCGCGGCGCCAAATTTCACGTGGCGGCTTTGGCGGCGGGTGGCGAACACGCCTCGCCCGGCCGGTGCCGATCCACGTGGCGTTCGGGCGGCGGTGGCGACGCCGCCGCGCCGACGCCCGGCCCGTGGCGGCCTAGCGGCGGTGGCGAAGACGCCCGCCCGGCGGTGTCTTGTCCGCGTGGCGTTGGCGGCAGTGGCGGGACGCCCTACTCGCCCGGCGCCCAGCCCGTGGCGGCCTAGCGGCGGGTGGCGAAGACGCCCGCCCGGCGGTGCCGGTCCACGTGGCGTTCGGGTGGCAGTGGCGAGGCGCCCTACTCGCCCGCCGCAAGGCAAAAGGTGGTGCGGAGTGGCCGCCCGAAGTCTCCTTACCCTATCGCACGATGTCGAGGCGGGTCTGCGTGGTCGGTCCGTTGATTACAAGAATCCCTTCAAGCCCGTTCCTCGGCGCCTATCACCTACCCGTCACAAAGGGTCCCATCCGGCGGACCGGCGAAGCCATGCGTTGGCAATTAATTAATGAGGCCGAGGCAGGGACAAAGACGGAAGGAGTAATAAATGTATGAAGATCGACATGATGACCCCCTTTACCTACCCGCTAGCTTTGGCCTATATAAGGGCCCTCGGGTGCATGGGGAGGGACGAACAACCAAGAGTTCAAGCGGTAAAGCCTAAGGAAGAACTTGTAACTCTAAAGCTTTGTACTTGCTTCAAACACTCAATAAGAAATCTAGCGAGAAAATAAGGCTATTACCCTAGGTGGGGGCTGAACACAGGTAAAATCTGCGTGTCATCTTAGTTCATAGACTCAAGAAGTCCTTCGTATGAGTCCTTAGGGTTTTCATCCGTTAGGGTTTGCGGCCATGAAGACGCCCTCCTCTTGAACCAAACCCGGTGCAGAGACTCGGGCTGTCTGGCGGAATCTGCCGGCAGGCGTGCAGTAGGGGCTAGTGTTTGGTTCTCGGCTAACTCCGGCGAGACCTCGGTGTTCGTGATTGAGCGACCACATGCATCTGGAGATGGCGGGTTCTCGGCATCAAGGGCGGCGGGCGAGTGGCGCCAGGCGCGTCGGCGATCTCACCGGTCGAAGGATCGTCTCACCCCGCCCCTGCAGGGTGGCAGCGTTGCTCCTTTGGAAGCGGCGGAGCACCCTGTGCGACGCCGGCTGGCCATGGAGGTAGCCATCCCTGCCTAGAACCTGCATGCGGTTCGCCTCCTCTTGGACCACCCTCCGGTGGAACTCGCAGGAGACTCCCCGGCCACTCCGTGGCTACGGAGCATCGCCGGTCTCGTGGACGCCGCCCAACTCCGGGTAGGGCTCCCGACCGTCAGTGCCGTTAGTACCGTTGCACGGGCGCATGTTGGCGTACCAGGCGTCTAGCCGCCTAACGAAAAAGCTCGCCAGCGGGCCGAGCGAAGGAAAGGGCGGCAGCGTGGTCCGGTTCCTGAAGGACCGTGGGGACCTTCGGTCGCACTTGGATGAAAGCCGGCGGCGGCGCGGCGATGATCTTCGTGGCGCTGCCGTGCCACGGTCGGGGCCGGCTGCTGAAGCGAGTAGTCTCGGCGGTGAGAGTCCTCTCGTGGCTCTCACTCTCGGACCAGAGGAGGTTCCTCCTCCGACTCTATAAGGAGCCAGCCCCGCTCCCAAGGCGATCTCGGATCGGGCTTCCGGTGAGCGGCTGGGCTCCCTCTATGGCGTCGGGTGCCAGGCGTTCTCCTGACGGCTGCGCCGCGTGGCGTGGCCCAACAGGTTCCGCCCAGCATCCATAGAAAAATATGACGGCACCACCAACCCAGAGGAGTTCCTGCAAATATATACCACGGTGGTGCGAGTAGCTGGCGGGTCTGAAAAGATCATGGCCAACTACCTCCCAACGGCCTTGATGGGCTCTGCCCACTCTTGGCTATTAAATCTCCCCCGAGGATCGGTGCACTCGTGGAGGGAGTTGTGCGGCCTCTTCGTCGCCAACTTTCAAGGCTCCTTTACGCAGCCAGGCGTGGAGGATGACCTCCACGCTCTGGAGCAGGAGAAGGGGGAGTCGCTGCGCGACTTTATCCGGTGGTTTTGCCACTGCCGCAACACGATCCCCCACATTTCGGAACAATCGGTCGTCATCGTCTTCCGAAGAGGCGTTCGAGACCGTAAAATGAAGGAGAAGATGACCACCCGTACCATCGATACCACCTCCGAGCTCTTCTCCCTCGCACACAAGTGCGTGCGGGCCGCGGAGGCAAGGGGGCCATCGTCTGGCCCCAAGGGTGGCCAAGGCAAGGACGAGGCCGGGACCTGGAAAGGCAGGAGAGACCAGGCGGGTCTTAGCTGCTGAACGCAACGATGAGGACCCCGCGCCGTGGAAGCGCAACCGCCGGGACCGGCGCGACAACCACCGTGACTGGCGTGAGGATCGCCATGATCGGTGCGATGACCGCCGCGGTCGTGGGAACGACCGCCGCGAACAAAAAGAGGGCAAGCTCTATTGCCCGATCCATCGGACCAACACTCATGACCTGGATGGCTGTCGGGTCGTGAGCAAAATGGTGGAGAAGCGGCTTAAGGAACACCGCCCCGACGACGACCAGGACGAAGATCCCGCCCCGTTGGCCTTTCAGCAGGCGGATCACGCTGTGGCCTACATCCATGGTGGTTCGTCCACCTTTTCCTCCAATGCCGCCTATAAACGGCTGAAGAGGAAGTGTCGCCTGTTGTCGGGCTTAAAGGCGGGTCGGATCTTTGAAATGGTCGAGCAGACGATCACTTTCGATCGGCGACCACCACGAGGGTGCCACCGACTGGGCATCTCCGGTTGTGGTGTCGCCCACCATTCGAATGTCTGGTTGGGCGCGTCTTTGGTGGACCGAGGGAGTTCCATCAACCTCATGTCCTCTTCGGCATTCCTGGCGCTCCAGATCCCGCAGCAGGATCTGCTCCCGGCTCTGCCCTTCTTCGGGGTAGCCCCAGAGGCTGGATGCCCCTGGGTCAGGTGTGCCTCCCCGTCACCTTCGGGGAGAAAGAAAACTACCGCACCGAGATGGTGGACTTTGAGGTCGCTGATTTCAACCTCCCCTACAATGCCTTACTTGGCCGACCGGCGTTGGCCAAGTTCATGGCTGCAACCCACTATACTTACATGGCGGTGAAGATGTCGGGGCTTGGTGGCCCCATTGCGATCCGGGTGGATAAGTCCGAGGCGTTGCGCTGCCACAAGTACGCACTGGACCTGGCCGGTGCCACCTGCGTCGGGCGTGTCGACGCCGCCGACTCGGGAGCCCCTCAGGCCTGGACCCGCGCCTCGCCTGGCTCTGCCGGTGAGGTTAAGGTGGTCGCCCTGAGTGAGGGCGAACCCCGAAAGACCGTCAACATTGGCGCTAGCCTCAACGCCAAATAGGAAGATGCGCTCGTCACCTTCCTCCAGTCCAACGTTGACGTGTTCACCTGGAAACCGTCCGACATGACTGGGGTACCCAGGGAGGTGATCGAGCACCGATTGGAAACGCTCCCCGAGGTGCGCCGGTCGGCAAAAGGTCGGAGGCAGAGGCCGGGCGACAAGATGCCATTCGAGAGGAGGTAGAAAAGCTGCTGCGCGCAGGGATTATCAGGGAAGTCTCTCATCCTGAGTGGCTTGCCAACCCTGTGCTCGTCAAGAAGTCCAACGGGAAATGGCGCATGTGTGTTGACTTCACCGACCTCAACAAGGCCTGCCCAAAGGATCCTTACCCCCTGCCGCGAGTCGACCTCATCGTTGACTCCCGGCGGTGTGAACTCTTGTGATTCTTGGATCGTACTCGGGTACCACCAGTTAGCATGGCGCTTGAAGATGAAGAGAAGCTTTTGTAACCCCTACGGTGTTCTTGTTATGTAAGAATGGCTTTTGGTTTAAAAAATCTTTGGTTCTACTTATCAACGTGCCATGCATATTACTTTCCGCCCCTAGATAGGGCGAAATCTTGAGGTCTACGTTGATGACTTAGTTGTGAAGATAAAAAAAATGAAGAACTGATCCAAGACCTGGAGGAAACCTTTGCTAACCTCCGGAAGAATGGCTTGAAGCTCAATCCTGAAAAATGCGTGTTCGGTATGCCCTCCGGCAAGCTGCTGGGTTTCCTAGTGTCCAACCGGGGTATTGAAGCCAATCCCAACAAGATAGCGGCCATCGAGCACATGAAGCCGCCAGTGCGACTTAAGCAGGTCCAGTGCCTGGCCGGTCGCCTGGCCTCTCTGGGGCGGTTCATTGCCCGGTTGGGAGAAAGAAGCTTGCCTCTGTTCAAGCTGTTGAAGAAGACCAACCACTTTGAGTGGACTGAAGAAGCCCAGAAGGCATTTGAAGACTTGAAGCAATACCTCACCTCTCCCCCGGTGTTGGTCTCCCCAGCGCAGGGTGAACCATTGATGTTGTACATTCTTGCCCTCTGAGGTGGTGGCTATGTCTTTGTTGCGGAGAAGGAAGGTGTCGAAGCGGTCTACTACATCGACAAAGGTCTTTGCCAAGCGGAGACTCGATACCGCAAGCTCGAAGATCTTGTATCACGGTCTTGGTGGCGTCGAAGAAATCGGCATTATTTCCAAGGGCGAAATCACCGTCGTCACGGCCTACCCTCTGCGAGAAATCCTCCTGGCCTGTGGAAGCGAAGGCGAATTGCTAAATGGTCGATGAGAGCTAGGGAGTTCAACATCAAGTTTGTGCCCGTGACTTGCCATCAAACCCGGCTAGCGGAATTCGTCGCCGAGTGGACTCCGGCCACTCCTGAGGCTGATGAAGCGCCCACGCCTTCTCCCTGGACTCTATTCTTTGATGGCTCATTCAGACTAGAAGGCGTGAAATTTGGGGTTGTCTGGTTTCTCCGGCCGGTGACATCCTCCGGTATGTGGTCGCCCTCGACTTCAAGGCCACAAACAACATAGCTGAATATGAAGGCTTCTTTGGCGAGTGTGCATCGCTTGCCCTAGGCATCCGGCGTCTCAAGTCAAGGGTGACTCCTGCTAGTCATCAACGGTAGCGGAAGGAGTTCAGTGTTCGATCCCACCATGGCGCGCACTGCAGAGGTCGAAAATGGGCGCCGCTTTGAAGGATTGGGGTATGTTCATATCCCTCGATTCGACAACCACCTTGCAGACGGGCTTTCACAGCTTGCGTCCTCAAAAGCTTCTGTTCTGGTCGGGGTCTTCGAAGAAAGACTATCGCGACCGTCCATCGCGATCCGGCTCGGTGGGGATGATGGTGTCATTGTCGCGGCGCCCGATTCGAGATGGGGACGACAACACGGCGTTGTAGCCTCCGGCTCAAAGGGAAGGCGGTGCGCAGCCACGACCTCGATCCGAGGAGGGAAGGCGGCGTGCCGCCTCGGCCCTGGTCCGAGAGGGAAGGCGGCGATCTTGACGCCGCACCAGGAAAACTTCGGCCAATGAGTACCCCGGCGCACCGAGTGTTCGCCACGCAGGCCAGAAGGTCGATGGATGGATCCGATCCTAGCCTTCTGCTGGCGACCAAGTGATCCCGACGATGATGCCTCACCGAGAAGATTGCCGCAAGGCCAAGTGCTATACTCGGTAGGTGGGGACCTATACTGCCGGAGTAGGAGCGGAGTTCTCTTGAAGTGCATCACTCGGGAAGAGGGGAGCACGCTATCGATATCCATGGGCGTCGCGGGAGCCATATGTCGTACGAAACGCCGGTTGGCAAAGCGTTCGCCAAGGATTTTATTGGCCCTCGCCCTCGGGATGCTTGAAGGTGGTGAAATCTGGCTTGTCGATTCTTCGCCGAGCAGATCCACCAACCCCAAGCCACGCAAACCATACCGCTCTCATGGCGTTCATGTGATGGGCTGAGATATCTGAGCCCATTCGCGAGCCACAGGGAGCTTCACCCATCTCTTCGTCGCCATCGACAAATTCACCAAGTGGGTTGAAGCCGAAGCAGTGCGCGCTATTACGGCAGCCGCTGCTATCAAGTTCATGCACGGGATATTCACCCGCTTTGGAGTCGCCAACCGCATCATCACCAACAACGGAACCCAGTTTACCAACGCGGCCTTCCTGGAGTTCTGCGATGAAATGGGCACCAAAGTGTGCTTCGCTTCGGTGGCCCACCCCCAGAGCAATGGGCAAGCAGAGCGCGCCAACGCGCTAATGTTGAAGGGCCTCAAGACGAGAGCGTTTGATCGGCTCCACAAACGGGGGGCGAGATGGACAAAAGAACTCCCGGTTGTCTTTGTGGTAAACCGCTGCACGCCCACGTCGAACCCAGCGAGACACCTTTCTTCCTAGTGTACGGGGCGGAAGCTGTTCTCCCCTCTGAGCTGTCGCTCGGGTCTCCGCGCGTCTCGGCGTTCAGCGAGGAAGGCCAAGAAGATATCCGGTGAGAAGAGGTCAACCTCCTGGAAGAAGTGCGTGATCGGGCCGCCTTGCGCGCCGCCTGGTATCGCCAGAACCTCGGCGATACCATGCCACCCGGTCTCGAGAGAACACTTGGCGATGGGCGACTGGTCTTCTGCGCAGAATTGAGACGCATGCCGGGTTACTACAAATCTCCTCGGTGGGAGGGCCCCTTTAAAGGTGGTTTCGATATCTCGACAGGCGGTCAGTTTAATCGAGGACGCCAAGAGGCGGCAAATTCCCACAACATAGAGTTGTTGCGAAGTTCTACCCATGAAAGAACTGTAAGTGCCCAGGAGTTCGCGTTGATTAGCCTTGAGGTGAGTCTTTCCCCGGTGGTCGGTGGTCTTTGGCGGTCGATAAAAGCTGTTGCCTAGAAGGCTTTTTGCTTTGTCATCTTTTGTCCCCTTCGTACCTACGAGTGGCTATTTTTCGCATGGATGTTGCTGGTCCCGTATGTTTGCTAATTCCTTTGTGACCCACGGTGGCGCCCGGCGTCTGTGTCCAACTACAACGGGTGTTCCGGGGCAAGTTGGGCATAGTGCTCAAACACGGCTCGTACACCTCGGGTTGGCTCCCTGAAGCACCGCTGGCTGTCACCGTCGAGCACCGCTGGCCTGATACCCCTCCTGGAAGCCCGTTGCTTCGGCACACAGCGCTGTGGTTCAATTCCCGAAAGGGTCGCAAGGACTTAGAAACCAAAGAGAGCGGGCCAGGACTATCCCATGCAGGGACTTGCGTTATTTGGGTCTACCTTGCATATGCCCTGCGTAGCGCCTACTCATTCTTTTGGTAGCCATACATGCACGCAGGTCCGGCGTAGAAGTACTGGCCTGCTTTATAAAAAGCCCAAGCATCTCCGGTTGCCCAGACGGCAAATTTGCTCGCCAGTGCTTATGGCGGCCGCTACGCCAGAGCAGTGGTCGCCTAAACGCTGGGGGCTGCTCGCCAGTGCTTGCGGGCAGTGCCTGGCCTTCAATCGTCGCCCAGACACTTGGGGGCTGCTCACCCAAGTGCTTATGAAGCCGATCGCCTTAGCGCCAGAGTGATCGCCCAGATGCTTGGGTGCGCCGCCAGTGCTTCTTGGCCCAGTGCTTTGGCGCTTAGAGCTGGTCGCCCTGCGGCATATAAGCAAGATAAGTACTCTGTGCCGCATTTTTGACCACTTCCGTATGTGCATGCACTAAGGTGGGTCAAGTTACGCATGACTGTCGCGAGCGTTAAAGACCAATGGCCCCATGTTAATAAAAGGAAAAGTGTTAAGTGTTAGCATCCGGCGAGGACAAGTGACCGGAGTGTGAGTTGGGCACAGTACTCAAACACTGCTCGTATGCCTCGGGTTGGCTCTCTGAAGCACCGCTTGTTGTCACCGTCGATCTTCGCCGCCTAAAACACTCCGGAAACTTGTTTCCCTTGCCACCTTGGCGCTATAGCAGTTCGAGAGATCATTGGGATTTAAGTTTGAAGGATTTGAACCGCGACAATCTTGCGTAAAGAACATAAGGCTAAGGCGGTTCTGCGTTTAGCAGAACCGTCAGGTTTAAGGTCATTTTTACCTAAGTTCTGCGTAACTTGCGTGGTTTATGCTTGTGTTTGTGGTTGGCTGCATGTGACCTAAAAAGGATCGAAGCGTTGCCCTAAACTTGAAAGTTTGCTTGGCATTTTGGCCAAGTTCAAGCCTGGTCTCCTGGCAGCTCCAGCAAACAAAATCAATCAAGCAGAATAAACAAGCGCACAGGTAAAATAAGTAAAACATCCATTACACTAAGATATTGTCTAGATGTTTGCATACACAGGAAGACAAATTAAACTGAAAAGAAGCAAAAGAAGTGAAGTGGCCGCCCAGCCCTTCACTCGGCGCCTAGGTCAAGTTCCTCCGCTACCGGGGTGGAGACGTCCATGATCGGTACTCCTTTGCTGCAGCCGGCTACATGCCGGTAATTGCAAGACACCGCTCCTCACTGCGTTGTGCCTTCCTCGTTGCTGGTCACCACCGCCATTGGATCAAAGGCGGCGGCGCGACTGGCGCAGCGAGATAGCACGTAAGTCGCGGTCATGATCGCGACTTCCTGCCCCTCTCTGGCGGAGCGGGCGGCCAGGGTGGCGGGCAGCCCCCGGAGTGCCTCTGTGGCCTGGTTGGTCGCATGGGCAAACTGCAAAGTGGTGTCTTGCAGGGGCAGATTCAGAGCCACCCCCAAGGGCTCCAAGCACCTCCTGGTGCGCTGGAAGGCCCTCTTGAGCATAATGGCAAGGTTGTGCCACAGGCGGTAGGACTCGTGCTCCGAGTGCCAGGCCGCCTCGGCCTCTCCTTGCATTCTTTGCCGCTGGCGGCGTCGGCCCTTTCTGCGTCAACACCGCCTCTGCGCATCCTCCTCACTCCTGCTCGCCTTCGCCCCACCGACGCCTTGATTCTTTGGCCGTCTGGGCCTGTGCCCGGTCAGGTATGGCATGAGCCAATGAGCATGTATTTCGCCAAGCTTCGGTGAAGAGCTCGGCAAGCCTTGGCGAAGCGAGGCGGGCGCGAGGCGAGATGGCGGAGGCGCCGGCGTGAGTCACCCTCGGTCCTCTCGGCGATGGCGGCCGGAGGCACTGGCGGAAGTTCCGTCGCCCGATGGCGCGAGGTATCTGCACCTGAGGGCATCTGAGGTCGCCCTTGGCACCGCCCAGCTGAAGGCGGCCTGCAGGAGCACGAGCCTACCTTGTTGAGCGGTGGCATGGGCTCCCGTGGCGGATGGCGCTGGCGTCGTGGCAATCGGGGCCGGCGTCGGAGGAGAAGGAGCGGCGGCGATCTCGGGCGCCATGTGATCGGGCCGGGTATTTGGAGGAGAAGGAGCTGGCGCCGCAGGAGGTGGCGCCCCCGGAGGCAAAGTCATGGTGGGGCGGCCTGTGTCGCCGCCCCTTGTGAAGGTCCGCCGATCGAGCCGACGGGCGGAAGTCCGCCCACAGCGGACCTTTTGGGGTCTGAGCTCGTGGCATCGAGGCAAGTGGTCGCTTGCGTGGCTCGATCCACCGCGGTCGTTCCCGATCACCGATGGGCGCGGCCGGCACCACGGTGGGCCCGATGGAGTCCATCGACCGGAGCTGACTGACGATCTGCAGGCGCTCCGCGTGCTCAAGTCGACGATGGCCGAGCCGCTGTTGGAAAGATCTGCCGCTTGGAATCGGAGGGATCGAGCCGCCGACCATCTGCTGATGGTGACCCTCGAGTTTCCCGCACCGCCAAATGTAAAGAAAGAGGCGCGGTTGGTAGGAGCCCTGAAAGAAGCATGTCGCGAAAAAAGCCAAAAAAGCGAGGCTTACGTCCAGGAACATGCGCGTGATGTCGCTGCCGCGCTGTGTCTTGCCATGCGGAGACGGGTAGCGTCGGCGTCGGGGGCCGATTCTCCGATTCTGAAGTCCCGGACTACGGCCCCAGTTAATCCGGCATCCATAATCTGTTGATGCGGCCGCCATTAAGGAACTCTGCCGTCTCCTCGGCCGTGAGTTCAATTTCGGAGGTCTCCGCCGCGCGCTGGTACCCCAGGCGTCAACTCATTGTCGTCATTGACATATAGCCATTCATCGCGCCATGCCTTCCCGTTGGACTGGTTTTGGAAGGCGATATAACGGAGGTCAATCCGTCTTGGCGAAGTAGCAGACTTCCCACTACCTCGCCGTCGTTGGAGCCGTGGCGAGAGGTAGAAGTAGCGAAAAGAGGAAGATTCGCATCACCCCATGAACATTTCACGAGGTATGCAAAGATGGAAAGGGTGACGATGGAGTTGGGGGTGAGATGAAGGTGGTGGATTTCGTAAAAATGGAGGACAGTAAGGAAGAAGTCGGAAAATGGCGGGACCAGACCCGCCATCATCGCCCAGGTGTGGATGAGGATCTCATCGGAGAGGCACCGTGGCGTGGGGGTCCCCGCCCGAAACCGGAAGGTGCCCTCTAGCGCGATGTGAGAGAGCCTCGCCACCGTATTAGCATCGGTGATGGAAGCAGGAACGGGATGCACCATGGGAGCAGTGAAGTGCTAGAAGATTTCAAGCAAAGAAGACGAAGGAGCGAAAGATGAAGTGCACAAGAAAGAAGCGTAAACAGCTTCGTCTGAGCGTATCTATATATGTACCACCCACGCCGACGGTTCGCGAAGAGACAAGATCGTGCGTCGTTTCGGGTCCCAAGAAAAAATCGGCGGATGCATTGAAGCGCGGGGACCGAGGCGGTCGCATCCTCGAAATAGTGGCCCCATCCAAGAACGCACCGGCATTTAATGAAGACTCTAAAAGACCCTGACACACGTTCGGGGCGGGCCGGGGGCTCTTGTCGGCGTGCTGCGCCGGTACCCTCTCCGCCGCACAAAAGCATGCGTGGCCCACGTGGCGGCTTGGCGGGCGGTGGCGAGCACGCACGCCCGCCAGCGTTGATCCACGTGTCGCCGGGTGAGCGGTGGCGAGACGCATGCCGCCGGCGCCGGCCACGTGGTGCCCTGGCGGCAGTGGGCGAAGCACGCCGCCCGGCCGGTGCTTGGTCCACGTGGCGTTGGGCGGCGGGTGGCGAGGACGCCCTGCTTGCGAGGCCCGGCTCACGTGGCGGCCTATCGGCGGGTGGGCGAAAGACGCCCCGGCCGGTGCCGTCCACGTGGAGTTGGCGGCGGGTGGCGAGACATACTTGCCGCTCGGCGCCAGACCCGTGGCGGCTTAGCGGCGGGTGGCGAAGACGCCCGCCCGCCAGTGCCGTCCACATGGCATTCGGCGGCAGTGGGCGAGGCATACTGCGCGCCGGCGCCCGCCCGTGGCGGCTTTGGCGGCGGGTGGGCGTCGCCCGCCCCGCCGGGTGCCGGTCCACGTGGCATTCAGCGGCAGTGGGTGAGGCGCTCGCTCACCCCGCGCAAGGCAAAAAGGTGGTCTTGAGGTGGCCGCCAAGTCTCCTTACCCTATCGTGCACGATGTCGAGGCGGGTCTGGTGTGTCAGTCCGTTGATTACAAGGAATCCCTTACAAGCCCGTTCCTCGGCGCCTATCACCTACCGTCACAAGGGGTCCCATCCCGGACGGGCGGCCGCAAGTCCGCAATTAATGAAAGGTGGAGGAGCAGGACAACACGAAGGAAGGAATAATAAATGTATGAAGATCAAGCATGATGACCCCTTTTACCTACCCAGGTGCTTTGGCCTATATAAGGGCCCTCGGGTGCATGGGGAGGGGGGACAAACAACCAAGAGTTCAAGCAGTAGAGCCTAAGGAAGAACTTGTAACTCTAAAGCTCTGTACTTGCTTCAAACACTCAATAAGAAATCTAGCAGAAAGTAAGACTATTACCCTAGGCTGGGGGGGCCTGAACCTGGGTAAAATCTGCGTGTCATCTTAGTTCATAGACTCCGAAGTCCTTCGTGCGGGAGTCCTTAGGGTTTTCATCCGTTAGGGTTTGCCAGCCGCGAAGACGCCCTCCTACTGAACCAAACCCGGTCTGTAGACTCGGGCCTGTCCGGCGGAATACGCCCACAAAGATGATCCATTTAAACACTCTTAATGTACCAACAGCTCTAGCTCCATGGATTTAGTAGAGTTAGAAATACCCAGCTTCAGCTGGAGCTATACCAAACACACCCTTATTAGTCTTATCTTCCCACGGACCTCGTGAAGAATCAAATCATACCGACAAAGCATAATCGCAACGCACCACCATCCGCAACATGCAACTGTGGCTGGCCTCTGCTGCTAACGATCCGTCCGTAGTGGTATGCGATGTCCATCTGACCATGGACGTCATGAGGTGGAGGAGAACGCATACTGTTTGCTGTCTCGTGACCTCCCAACCAACGATGCCGACGACAGGTGGTCGTCGAAACCGCGCTTCTCCATGAACGGGTGGACTGTTGTGATAGAAGGCCAAGACATGTATATACTAGATAGGTAGGCGTGGTGCGACATCGCGCAAGCACACGACACCGTGTGAGAATGATTTTTACAGAAAATAGTGAAATTTAAATTTATTAGTAACATCTTTAGAATTTTTAAAAATCTCACAAGTTTGATCATGATTTAAAATTTTTATGGTAGCTTAGGTATGCACCCAGGATCCATCTTAAAAAGTTTCAAAAATTTCCTACATGATTTAATAGCTCAATTAAATCAGTGAATTTAAATACATTAGTACTATTGTCAGAATTTTTAAAAACTACAGAAGTTTGATCATGGTTTGAAATTTTTCTGGTAGTTTAGGCATGCTCTCAAAACCCTTCAAAAAGTTTGAAAAATCAAATTAATTTGATGGCTCTGGGAAATAAAAACAACAAAATTTAAATGCATTAGTAACATTGTAAGAATTTTTTAAAATCACACAAGTTTGTTTATAATCTGAAACTTTTATGGTAGCCTAAGGCTCTTAGAACTCTTCTCAAAAAGTTTCAAAAATTTCCAACATGATCTAGTAGCTCAATTAAATAAGTGATGTTGCTTTAAATGCATTAATAGCATTCTCAGAAATTTTAAAAATCGCACATGTTAGATCTCGTCCAAAATTTCTGTGGTAGTTTAGGCATGCTCTCAAGACTCTTATAATTTTTTTAAAATTTTTTAAAATATATTAGCTCAATTAAATTGGTGGAGCTGCTTTAAATGGATCAGTAGTATTGTCGGAATTCTTAAAAATCGCCAAAGTTTGATCATGATATATAATTTTTTTGGTAGTTTAGGCATGCTCTCAAGACCCTTCTCAAAAATGTTGAAAATTTTATAAATTTAGTAGATCAATTAAATTATGAAGTTGTTTTTAATGCATTAGTAGCAATATCAGAATTTTTAAAAATCCCACAAGCTTGATTATGGTATAAAATTTTTATGGTAGGTTAGGCATACTTTGAGGTCACTTATAAAAAGTTTGAAAAATTTATGATATAATTTAATAGCTCAACTAAATTGGTGAAGTTTATGCAAAAAATTAGAAAAAAAACCGTTTTAACAGAAATCAAACTCAGGATCTCAAGCACACAACACAAGCACTCTGCTATCTGAGCTACGCGTTGGCTATATCTTGTGATGTGTAACAAATTTGTGAGCCTACTTTTTAGCATAGAAGCGAGCAGCACCGCACGCACAACCTATGCCAGACATCGCGCGAGAAGGAGCTGAGGCGATGTGAACGTGGTGAGAGGCCGAAAAACCTTCTATCTATAATATAGGGACTATACCTAGTGCTTTGTTACTAGAAAACTAATCCTACTCGAAAATGAATCTGTTTTCTGTGCGTACAAGATTAATTCTAACGCAAGTTGAGCGCGCGGTCCACCTCTGTCACGGATGTGGGCTTCGGACGTGGGCTTTGGCTGGGCGGACGTGGGCTGGTGAGCGAGGCAATATAAAACAACAAGCGGCTGACCACGGGGAAGAGGGAGCGAAACCAGGCGTCTTCTTCATTTTTTCTTCTCTGCTCTTGTCTCTTGTCCCTGTTCTTCTTCTAGAACCTCCTCGATCCTCCTTCAATCCTCTCAATAGCTTGTAATTGGTACTCTGCGATAGCAAGACTATAACATTTGGTATCGAGCTATCGATTCGGGTTTCGATCTTTCCGATTGAATTGCAAAATTCCGGGCGAGGGTTGGAGGATTTGGGAATCGGCAATCGATCTGAAAATTCATAAAAACCTTTGGGTTACCAAGTCAGTTAATTCGGTTGGATTGATTAAACGAGCACTCTGGCCATGGAAGAAAGTATTGCGATTTGAAGAGAGGATGTCGACATCCATGGCATCTATGGAGAGTAAATTGAAGGTATTAACATCTGTTGAGGCGATTTTGGAAGAAGTTAAGTGGTGTGAAGTCGGATATCAAGGATGTTAGTTCGGCAATGGAAAGTGCGAGGAAGAGGAGAAGGCCATCACCTTGAGCACGAGGCGGTACGGACGTTCCACTCAGCTGCAGCGCGCCGCTTGCCGTCGCTCGTGGAGCATCAACGTCGAGGCTGCCGTTCGCCATGGAGTCATACATGAGCGGTAGGTTGGTCTTGTTCAAAGCCGGTCAAGGAATCGCGAAGATTCGGTGTCAAGGAATAACACCGGGAGGTTGTATGACCACAACACAAACTCTTGTTTACGTAGTGGATGAGGAATACATAAACCGTGCGTCTGACTAACTCATTTGGGTTCCAAGGGCATGTTTGGTGATTCAAACAAAGGGGTTTTCGAGGAATCGATGGCTCTCCTTAACACTTGATGGTTCGATCACCAAGACTTGGCATGTGGATACAAGCGGCGGCAATGGGAATCTCAATTGTAGTACAAGCAATGAGAAATCGGTTGGAAATTCTATGTACGATCCTTTACAAATTGGGAAGGCAGAGGCGACTAATCTGCAGTTTAGTTCTTTTGGGATCGTGGCATTGGTGAATGATAAAGGTGGCACCGACCATCTTGGAAGTGTAGGCGACTTGAGGGCTCATAGCGAGGAGACAAGCGATAGATACTTTTCCTCATTCGACAATTCACCAAAGTTGTCGGATTACCCTTCCCAAGAGCTTATGGAGGATTCTTGGTCTATGGTAGTGAAGAAGTCGATGAACCTCCGATCTGAGGCGAGGAAGATCTAAGCGATGAGAAAGGGACGTTCACGAGATAGAAGCGGGCTCTGTCGTGGCGAGGACCGCGCCACACGAGCCGTGTCGCAGGGCGGGTTGCCGACCGAGCTCCGGAGCTTCATGGGGAGTCGCCAGGAGAGCCCCACGAAGACGGCCACCGTGAAGAAGCGACTGCGCCACGGAAGGTGTTTGAAGAAATGCTTCGAGGAGCGGTATTCTCATAGGCTGGCGATGATGGGGGAGGCGCCCAAAAGTTGCCCCGTCTTTGCATCACGAAAAGTCGCTGAAGCATTTTGAGGAGGCGGGTGAAAATGATTACGCCAAGACCGCTCTTCTTCTCGGTGAATGAATTTCAGCGTTTGGCCTTGGCTTGTGACTATGGTTACATGCGCTTGTATAATATACGAATCTGGAAGCGGTGATAGTTTGATCGGAGGTGGGATTCAACATCTTTCCATAAAAAGTGTCGTATCACTTCTTTGAATTTGGGTAGTCTTTGGTAGTGGTGGTGAACTTTATATATGGTCATTGTGGTTTACGAGGTGTGGAACACTTGTTAGTGGAGATAGTTTTGGGAGTGTCGGTTTTGGGACAGCCGCCATGGAACTCATCGGCAAGCTCACACATATCATATAGGCGATGTGAATGCACTAGCTCGCGTGCATAGTCGAGCAAGGTATTTTCTTGAGGATCGATGGGCGAGGTCATTTTGTACAAAGTGTCGAAAGATGAGTTTGGTCTTGATAAAGAGGTGGTGACCAATGAGCAATTGTGCATGTGGGTCTATGTGGGATCGAAGAGCTCAAACTCAAGAGGTAAGGGCATTGACAATGGCTGTCTTGAATTGTAGAAGATGCTTTACGGAGGAAAAGATGGTGAAGATTCACGGAGTGAGAAGTCTATTGAGTTCGAGTTACCACAAATGGGCACATCTAGGTGTTCCAATGCTCATTTTGGTGGCGATGATACCAAGCTCTTTGCTTATACGCAAGGAGTTCACTCAATTTGCACTTCATAACTTCATCCTGCACCTCAACGCCCTTTGATAAATCGGCAAGAGATAGCACGAGGCATTGGAGATTCTGTGATGCTTGTCCGGTTTACGGTGGTTGGATGTTTTACTTTTGACAGTTCAACAAGCTAAAAAATGTAAGTAATGTCCGTGATGGGATGCCAATGGCTCGAGAGGAGAATTATGGCAAGTTTTTCTTGGCATGATAGTTCAAGTGATGGTGATGCAAGGACCTCGAGTTGGAAGAAGCCAATTATCTAGGTACCACTCGATGTAAAGCGGCGTGATATTGCGGTATATGTGGTTATCGAGGAAAAAACAATAAAGGGGAGCTCGGTGAATTTCAAGGAAATACATTGTGCTCTCTTCATGTCTTCATATGATGCCCGGCGAGAAGAGTGAAGGAAGAAGCGATACCTACACTATGGGCTCGGGGAATGGATGGGAATATTGAGAAGTATGTTTTTCGAGGACGAGAAATTCCAATGATGAACATGATTCTTTGGTGGAGCATTTGCAAGTTCTTTGTCACACATTACAATGAACTAAACATGAAACTTTATATCGCATTGCACTTGGGCTTTACAGAAGGAATTGGTTGTTGGGGAATTGGACCGTCTTTATGAAATTTGGAAGCCATTCAGGAATGAAGGGATTGATTTAACGCACAATCTGAATTCACAACATGTGAATTTTATATGGCTTATCAGATTACAATGCCTTGATGGAGCTTCTGAAATCATGTTATCTGGTATGGTTAAGGAGTCGCTGGTGGCTACAAGACAAAATATCATGCAAATGGAGTTGAGAAACCACCAATAGAGATTGATGCCTTCTCGATTGGAGATGCACGATTCTCTTCATCGAGTACATTGTTTGCGATCCAGCGGCTTGGGGCAAGCCGCATTTCAACGAGGAGGAATGTCACGGATGTGGAAGCTTGGACGTGGGCTTTGGCTGGATGGATGTGGGCTGGTGAGCGAGGCAATATAAAACAACAAGCGGCTGACCCACGGGGAAGAGGGAGGCGAAGCAGGATGTCTTCTTCATTTTGCTTCTCTGTTCTTGTCTCTTGTCCCCTGTTCTTCTTCTAGAACCTCCTTTGATCCTCCTTCAATCCTCTCAATAGCTTGTAATTGGTACTCTGCGATAGCAAGACCATAACAACCTCTTTCTAATAGTAATACGATTTGACAGCTTCCACAGGAGCGTTTTAAAGCTAATGCTAGACAGATGGCAGCCTAATAGCGCCTCTAATCCCATGTGGAAGCAAGCAGAAACCAGAAAACCCCCAAGTTTAATTTAGTGAATGAATATGTCGGAGCCCATCGAGGTATGTTGGAGGGGGAGACGATAGTAAAATGGGAATTTTTTTTAATAATACATTTTTTATTCGGAATTTCAAAAATATTCCACCGAAATTTTTTTTCAAAAATATACCTCTGGCTCGTTGGACGTGCGGCAGTATCAATAGAAAAATACAGGCGGCAAGTGCGGGCGTGGCGTGGCCTCTGTCGCCTGACGAGCGTGCGACAAGAACCAACGGCGCTGTCGCCCGACGAGCGTCGCGACGAGGAGGCTAAAAAACACTGTCGCCACGACTAACGGCGACGATAAATAAATCGGCCGATGGTCGTGCGGCGAAGTAGCGGGTTCTGTCATACGACCAAAGTCTGACAGAGGCATTTATATGAGGCGCTTCGCTCAAACCGTGCTCATTTGTGCGCCGAAAGAGAGAGAGGAAGAAGTGGGAAGAGAGGGAAGAGAGAAGAGGAAGTGGGAAGGAAGAAGGGAGATCTGCGCCCTTTGTTTGGAGGTAAAATTTTTTATTTACTTTTCTTAGCGATGAAATTATGGTATGTTAGAAATAGTTAGATCTAGAGCATTGTAGTAGTAAATAGTGGTAGATTAGAATTAGTTTTAAGTGTAGGTTACGGATAAATGTAGGTAAATTGATAGGTCACAACTAGTTCTAGTTTAGGAAATTTAGATATTTTTTACGGATAGGAGTATATCGGTATATATTGATGGAAATATAATTCACGAATGAGTATTTTTTAATATATAAGTACATCGATCTGAATGTATATATTGATAGCAATGAATTTTTACGGATATGAGTATATCGGTATATATTGATGGAAATGTAATTTTTTACGGATATAACTACATCGATATGAATTATTAGGAATGTAGATGTTTTTTACGGTTAGATATATATTTTCGTATCATGTAGGATTAGTTATGTTACGTCATAGTATTTTGTACGGAAGATAATTAATTAGTGGGTGAATGAATGGATTAGCAGATATGGCGTAAGCAGAGTTCCATTTAGGATTTATTATGGAGATGGGGTTGTAATACATGGTTTGGAGGTGCGAGATCTAAGTAACTGCGGTATGTGGATGAAGTTTGAGTAGGGTCGATGAGGCTACATTTGGTTCCGTGTTGAAATGGTTGTATTATACTTTTGGATGGAAGAAGACAAGTGTGAGTTGAAGGTATTTTGCCTATGTAGTGTCTTGTAAGCGACACTATTCTTTGGGAGTTAGTTGAGCTAAAGGAACCTCATCGTGGAGATCATATGTGAGGCGAGCAACAGGATGGAATCGAGTGCTTTTAGTGCGAGTATATGAGAGGATGTTGCCCCAAAGAGAATTGGACGGCGATGAGTGTAGTCGACCTCAAAATGAGCTCGACCGGTGACACTTGAAATTGGGGATCTAGTCATGAGCAACATGTTGACAAAGTGGTGAAACAGGTTGAGTTCAGGAGGATGATGAAAATGTGGGCCAAGAAGCGCGGGACCTGGTAGGCGAAGGTGAGCAAATTGAGGAAATAACAGCTAGGATGGAAGAGGAAGACCGTGAGTACAAGCGGAGAAGAAGAGGGCGGCAGCGATGAGTCGGATGAGGAAGATGGAGGAGTGCAGACCGCTTGTGCCCGGTAGGAGTGGAGCCGCATGACAATTTGAAAATATGGTTGTCAATGAAATGAGGAGATGCCTTGGCGACAAAGTGATAATGAGGTTGGGCATAACGGTATGTACCCGAGCAAAAGAAGCTATCACGAGGATCTTAGTGAAAGATTTGGCTCTATCATTAAGAAGGACTTTCGGGTTAAGAAATCCACCCCAACACCTTTCTGACGTGGTGTGTGAGATCCATGGGTGTCCGTGGAGAGTGCAGCGTACAAGCAAAATGGGGCACCCATTGGATATGTTCAAGGTTGAGCATCATACATGTATGGTGAGAAGCAGTGATGGCTCACGAGAACCTATCATCCGGGTATGTCGCCGGTCGAGGCTTTCGGTGAAATCTTGAAATGCCTTTGTTCAAGTGTTACAATCGCGTATTACAATGCTCAAAACAATTCTTTATGTAGTACAGGCCCATGAGCACACTTTTGGCGCCGCGATCTGGATCGCTCCGGCGACTACGACGACCGAGCGTGCCCCGAACCGGAGGACTACCGTGATTACCTCTCCACGGACATCTTTGGGGGTGGGGCATCATCATCCTGGCCGTCACGGGCGCCACCACCGACGCGCGACCTAGTCGGCGATGCAGGCTCCAAAGCCGACGCAGCTACTCGGCCGGGTATCGGCGCCTCGGCTAGGCCCTGAAGGCTCCACCGCGCGCCTCGCAGGTTGGCGTACTCAGCGACGGTGTTCGGAGGAGGAGGCCTCCTCGAAGCGAGGAGGGTGCGGCCGACTAGGGACTCGTTGATAGTCTGTTGTCCTATTTTTGTTCTTACTTTGTACTATTCTACATTATTTGCGGTGTTGATCTCGCTTTTTACTTTGTTAGTACTTTATGCGATAACACGCAATGACTTTTCGGTAGCGATGTGACTACTGGCGCTAGCGACTTTACCGGACTGACACGACGACACACATAGCGACTTTCTCGGTAGCGATGTGACTACTCATTGCTATCGGCTTTACGGTGAGAGCGACAACACATGCGAACAACTTTTCGGTAGCGATGTGACTACTCGCTTCTAGCGGCTTCACCAAACCTTACGGCGACATTGCACACGCAATAAACTTTCTCGGTAGCGATGTGAGTACTCACGCTATCGACTTTAGCGGTGAGGCGACAACACACGCTAGCGACTTTACGGTGACCCCTCACCACCACTATAAAAGCGGGGCGAGGGTGGACATCAACACCGCCAAACCCGGCAATAAGCGTCGGTGAATCTATACAAATTAGGGCACAATGTCGTTCTCTGTCGCCTCTTGACAGCGGAGGTCATCCAACCGCCAATATCCGGATGAGAGTTGCGTCGATGCCCCAGTTCTGCCGGAGTTGCCCCGACCCAAATGCATTGCAACCTACCGGCCAAGATGATGCAATCTACCCATGGAGAAAGCGGCGCCGCGCTCACTCTTGTTGTGGTCGCACCTCTGAGGTAAACCCTGGCATCCACTGTCTGAGGTAACACTACCATCTCATGCATCGTTCTTTCTTTTCTCGGCCGAGGCGGTGTTGCTTCTTCAATGGATCGATGGGCCGAACGATGTGACTCTGAATTTCTCAACAAGCGCCACGACAACTACCCGCTCGGCGAGAACTTCACTCGGTGGGAGGCCGCGAGATATGTCCCTTTTCTAGATCGACCCGAGCTTAGGGCGGTGTGCAAGGGGCCAACCGTCGGTGAGTTTCATGCGACATACTCATGTTGAACTCACAAAGTAGTAGTTCTAAACAAGTTCGCCGCACACACAGGGAGTTCAAAAGGACACTTGCGAACATCAACAAGTCAAAGGAGGAACCTCCTCGGGGCCACAGCGAAGCCCCGACGTTTGCGTACATGGCACAGAGGCAATGGTTGATACCGCCACGATGATCTAGCGGATGGGAGATTCTACGGTGCCCCTTGGGCCGAGGATGAGCGGTCTTGGTACTTCAAGCTGGGTGGATCCGGAGGCGTACCACCCACATCTCATGCTTCTGTATGGGATAAGCGGGGAACAACCCTCTCAAGTGGTGCCACTACCGCCCGAAAAGCCAAAATCGAAATGCGCCTACGGTGTTATTCAACGACCAAAGCGGGCATCTTGTATTATTGCGAGGGCACGCTTCCGGTTGTTCAAGGATAAGCCCAACACAAAGCTCCTGCACCATATAGTGGAGTCACGAGCGAAGCAGAAGCGGCGTCTCGCATGTCTCATAGCGCCAACAACAGAAATGCGAGAGGTTCCTCTTCTCGAAGAAGGGACAAGGGAAGCGGCCGTAGGTCCGCAACCGCAACAAATCCTTGACTCGTTCATGAGACCATCCGGAAACCGGGTGGTATTAACATAGGGGCCAGGGAATCGGGATGACATGCCCATATGGGAGGCGAAATCCACATAAACAACAACCAAAATTTAAGTCTTATACACACGAGGCGTCACGGCATAGGCCGCAATGGGCGACATTTGGAGAACCTTCGGAACCCCATGGAGTTCTTTCATAGTAGGGATTGGCGGTGTCCAGATGACCGTCATAAAATTAGAAACGGGCGGTAATATCACGAAAATGTCTTACATCATTAATTTGTACCGAGATAGGTGGAGCGATCATTTGTTCCACCATGATGAAACAGTGCTTTACCGTTAGTTAGTTAAATCCTTTGTTGTAATGCCCTTGTAATATCATCTAATCTATTGCTTATTTTATCATCTGAACTTTGGTGTATTTGCCCTTATATATGTATTGTTTGAATTTTAAAAATTCCTCATATCTTCAAATCATTTGAAATTTGTATGCTAATATCAGCGATATATCGAAACCTCCATAAAAGTTCCAAAATTTTTCGGCGTCGTCAAAGTTTCCATGGTTTAAGTGGCATAAGTGCTTTTTCGATTTTACAACAAAATGCGAGGCAGCGTCGGCTATCTCGCCCATACGTAAGTGGTAGCCGCATTACGAGGGCCGCCCTTGATTTTTTCTGTATTTTTGGACCATGACCGGTGTGTCCCGCGAGACTCTGAAAACCCCTAAGTGGCCCACGATTTCCGTCGTTTGCGGTGCTGCGAGTGCCTTTTCCGATTTTGGTAACAAAATGCGGGCAACGTCCGAACCATCTACAAACCTTTGAAGTGGTATGCCACGTTACGTGAGCCACCGTGCTTTTCCGTCATTTTTCGCCCATATTCGGCGGACCTTACGAGATTCTGAAAACCCTAAGTGAAATGCGTATCACTAACGAAATAAAATAATTTTATGTACAACCAATTTACAACAAAAATTGTCAACAAAAAATATTAAATACAAAAATTTCATATTCTTATAAGCCCTTTAGTCATGCGGCGAGGCTCTTTTCGCCCGTTAAATTCGTGATGCGAGCAGAGACCTTTAACTCTGTCGCACTTTTGTCGTCTTGACGAGGAGGCCAGTCGGCGTCCGGTTTTTGTCACCGTGTATTTTTCTATTTAGACCCTCATGCCACGCCCAGCAGCGGCAGAAGTATATTCTGAAAAAAATTTCGCTCGAATATTTTTGAAATTTCGAATAAAAATGTATTATTAAAAAAATTGATGAAATGGTACAAGTAGGGTAAAAATGGAGCAAGCGGTCGGTAAATAAAGTATTCGTTTCCATTTCCATATTTTTTTTCGATACTTGAAGCGAAATCGAAAACCCGGAAGCGGATCTGATAGCGGATAGTAGCGAAAGCGGAATGGGCGGATCTGAAGCGAAATGGAAAATTTCACAAGAATGTAGTGCATGATCTATTCGAAGTCGCACATGTGATCATTGAGAGAATTGAGGAGGGGAGGATGTTGAACAACTATGGTTTTTGACGTCGTTCCGAAGGATATCGACGATTCTGCCAAGGGGCAGATTGATGATCTCCAACGGGATCAGGTATGTTTTTCGATTGAAGTTAGAGAGAAGTTTGGTGGGGATACGTCATCTGCATCTTTGTCTCGGCGAGATAATGATTTGCGAGGAGATTCAGTGATTGGAACAACTGCTGTTGATTTGGTGGTTAAATCTAAAGATTTACCTCATGCCAATTCATCTACGGTTGATGATTGTAGCGATCCACCTCTAAACCTTGTGGCGGCTAATTCTCTGACTGTTGTCGGACAAGGTACAGGGACATAGGGTGTGATTGGTGAGTGTTCGTGTAATTCAGCTCTTAAGGGAAATGATTTGCCTGTCCGTGATGCGGGATATCTGCATAATAAGAGGTCGTCGGAGAGGCATTCCTGTCATTCCCCTCACCGGAGTTGGAAGTGTCGTCCTTGGTGTGGTCTGTTGCCAAAGCCCCGCATTCGGCCGGCACTGACGTTACAGGCTTTCTGGCCTCGCTCATTCATTTGTGAGAGTAGTCATCTACCTGTAAAGCCTGTGCCGATAGGATCATCTATGGGGGATGCTGATCGGTCTTCGGCGGTCATGGAGCGGTGCTTGCCGACACCGAAGGAGGAGAGGTGGCTTCAAATTTCGAATGAAGGCGAAATTCCCGGGTGTTTAGTGGAGCGGGCCAAGGCATATGGTAGGGCCCGTATCGTGTTTCGGCGGCCTGTTGAAAGGAGGCCCATTTACAATCCTCCTCTGATACATGCCAAGGAATCAAGGGATTGTAAGTCTCGGCGATCGTATGCTGAAATTTCTGCCCTACCGCTGACGCCGCTAGTGATGGAGCGTCAGCAACATGATCGTCAACCGTGGGCGGGTTGGCATGATCGAGTTCGGCCTCCTTTTGGCCGCTCCCAACAAGGGCGGAATCAAAGTATGGCGAGAGCTCCACCGGCCGGTCGAGGGGCGTTCGCTGATCGTCCTGCTCCAGCGACTGGACTTGCGGGGCTTGATCGAGGATTGACTTGGGGGAGAAGTAGAGGTGGTCAAGGTTCCAGACGTGGCCATAATACAGGCGGAAGGGGGCGATTTGCTGCACCAGTCAGACAACAGTTTGTGCCGGTGGGTCAAGTTGGGGATGATGGAGGGTTGGATGAGCATGCGCAAGAGAAGAACTCATCAGAGGCTTCGAAGGTGAAAAAACCTCGCCCCCCATTTTGCTTCAGATGCAAAGTTGTAGGGCATTTAAATTCTGGTTGTCAAGCAAATTTAGATTGTTATGTCTGCAATAAACTGAATTCACATTTGCCGGTTAAATGCCCGCTGCTTAAGATGCCAAAGCCAAATGCGTCCATGTTTAGGTATGCAAAAAATGAATTATGCTTCTTCAGAATTCCAGAATTTGACTTTAAGTTAGAGACACCTGATCCGGCCCCGACTGCTTTAGTTACAATTACAGGTGGTAAATTAGACGCAGCCACTGTTCAAAGTGAGCTTGCAAGGCTGACTCGGATTGATTGGAAGTGGGAAGCTTTACCACATGACAATGACACCTTTCTAGTTGCTTTTCCTTCAGAAGAGGAGTTAAAGCGTATGGCAGACACAGAATATAAACTAAAGAATCATCAAGTTACAATAACCATTTCTGAATGGGAGTTTAGTGGTCACGTTGCACCTGCTTATCATCTAGATGAGGTATGGGTGCATGTAACGGGTGTTCCTCATGCTTGGCGCCATTATTTGGGTTTTTGGGCACTTGGTTCTTTGATTGGAGTCACTCTGGAAGTTGACATGTACACATACAGAAAAAAAGGGGTAGTTCGTCTTTTAGTTGGCATGATTGACAGAGGACAATTACCCCTCAAAACTGATTTGGTATTTCATAAGGTACACAACTCCTGAAAAGGAGGATTCATTTCATTCGGCAATGCCACCACCTAATCCTCATGCTTCAGATCATAAAGAGGATGGCGATTCAGGGGCAGATGGGGCGAGTTCTGGAGGAAAAGGTGATTCTGTTATGAAGAAAATGAAAAGTGTGCCAGATTCGTCTGCGTCTAATTATCCATCTTCGGGTGGTGGCCCTGTTCTAATGCAAATGGCGAAGGCCGTATCAGTGAATGGCTTAAGTAGTGCTCATGAGAATTTAAAGAGTTTTTCTTTGGAGAGTATTGAGAATGCTGTGCCTAAGATTTTGGTTACTAAGATGCTTGATGAGGGATTGATGATTGGTTCAACTGCCCTAATGAATGCTCGGTCTTCTGATAACTGGGCAAGGGTGGCACAGCTTGAGTCTGATTTGGATCCCTATGTGGTTCATATTCAGCTCCCTGAGTCCTTGGCAAAGTCGACTAATTCTGAGCTCCAGACTCTGTCTCAACCGATGGATTTGGGTGACACTTCTGAGTTTCAGAAATTGTCAAAGTTGCTTAGGATGGAGTTGGGTGGCAGTTCTGAGTTGGGTGGTAGTTCTGATATCCAGCTTTTGTTGCCAAATGATGTGGGATCGGGGCAGATTGGCAGGCTACTCACAACACAACAAGAAAATGTGTTTTCGGCCAGGGTGTGTCATCAGGAGTTGTGTTTGTCGCCTGATGATGTGGGATTGGGGCAATTTGGTCGGCAACTCACAGCACAACAGGAAGATGTGTTTTCGGCCAGGGTGTGTCTTCAGGAGTTGTGTACCTCTGTAGGTGAGGAGTCGCAGAAGATGATTCAGGTCAGCATGGAGCCAAGTGGGGAGCGGTTTAATGGTAATTCCATGGAGACTGTTGGTGAGTCCAAGCATGGTGGGATGCATCGAGGGGAGACTCAGATAGAACAAGTAGAGATTCATGAGATGGGAATGGCAGTATCAAGTGAAGGTATGAGTCCTGTTTCTAAGTTGCCTCATGGGTCGAGTCATGTTAATTACAATGCTATTAATGGTCTTCGTCGTAGTTTACGATGTAATGTGCAAATTGATGACGGTTCTTTGTTGACAGATGGAGATGCTCTTGATAAAGCTATGCGTCGTGCCACGGAGCGGAATTTGGACGCTGACCTAGGAGGCAAGGTGGTGGTTCCCGCAATGCAGAGATCACATTCGCCTTCGACTTTTTTACATTATGAGACTGGTATGACTCCTTGTAATAACTCCTTATCTTTTGTGACAATGTCTGATGAGCACTGTGCTGCAAATCTCCAGAGCTTAGGATTTAGATTGGCAAATTGTAATTCAGGTGCTAATCTATCGATTAAAGCTTTAAAAAGAATGGAAGTTGATAGGTTAAAAATGGCTAAATCAGTTAGACAAAAGCTTAACTCCAGGGATACGGTGGAGAATAGGGTGCCTATTAAATGTGAATCAAGTGACGACGAAGTTGCTATGGTTGATAGTGATTTATTCACGCATTTGATTAAGGACGTTTCGGAAGTGGGTATCGAGGAGGAGGATTTAAATATTAGAATTTGTGATCTTATGGCCTCATCTCGTAAGTCTCGCAGGCAACGTAAATTAAAACAAAAGAAAAGGTCTCCATGAAGGGTCTTTTTTGGAATAGCAGAGGTCTTTTAGACTTGGCTAAATTTCGATACATATCAGAGACTGTTAAGGATAACAATTTGGCTTTTATTGCTGTAATGGAAACGGGAAAGCAAGACATGTCAAATTCGAAACTTGCACGGCTAACTGGAGGTGCAAATTTCGTTTGGCACTGTCTTCCACCTAGAGGTAGATCAGGTGGGATGATATTAGGTGTTAACATGGCGTTTCTAGATTTGGCTATGGTTGAGGAAGGTGATTTTTTTTATCAAATTTCATTTAAGTAATAAGGCAGACAAATTTAAATGGATTCTTATGGCAGTCTATGGTCCAGCTCAACATGAATGCAAAGCAGCATTTCTAGCTTAATTGGTGAGAACGTGCCAACTTAATAGTTTACCGACTCTTATTGGGGGAGATTTTAATATTATGAGGAAAAGTTCAGAAAAGAATAATAGTAGATTTAGTGATCGATGGCCTTTTTATTCAATCTTTGTCATTGTGATTGGTTCTGTGAATTGAACTTTACGGTGGCGGTTTACAGGCAAATTCTTTACCAAACCCAACCTATGAGAAGTTAGACAGGGTTCTAATGACGGCCGAGTGGGAGTTTAAATTCCCACTTGTTTCTGTTCAAGCTTTGGATAGAAGCATTTCGAATCATTCCCCCTTGCTGCTGGATACAGGAGGGCTAGTTTTATCTGGGTTTACTAAACAATTCAGATTTGACCTTAATTGGCTTACCAGGGATGATCTTCATGACAAGGTGGTCGAAATCTGGAATAAGCCTGTTAGCGGGAATAACCCAGTCCAACGTTGGAACCGTAAATTGGGGGCTTTGCGAAATTTTCTTCGGGGTTGGGCTCGTAATAATAACGGGGTTTACAAGCAAAAGAAACAACATTTTCAGGCAATAATCCATGAGTTGGATGTTGCTGCTGAGATTAGGGAGCTGTCGGTGGCGGAGTGTGAGAACCTATGTCAGGCTCGGGTGAATCTGGCTGCTCTTCTAAGAGAGGAAGAGATTTGATATTATCAGCGGGCGAAAGTGAAGGATATTCTATTAGGTGATAATAATACTAGATACTTTCAACTGATTGCTAATGGAAAACATAGAAAGAACATAATTTTTTCACTGGACCATGAGGATGGTACGATTGAGGGCCAGACTAACCTCAAAAATTACATAACCAAATTTTACAAGGATTTGTTTGGAGATCTGACCGAGAGACATTTAGATATTAATGAGGAGGTTCACCAAGATATTCCGCAAGTTTCTCAGGAGGAAAATGCTCTTCTTACTGCTCAATTCACTGAGAAAGAAGTTAGAGATGCTGTTTTCCAGATGGAACATAATAAAGCTTGCGGCCCTGATGGTTTTCCTGTAGAATTCTTTCAGACTTTCTGGGATATTATCAAAGGCGACTTATTAATTATGTTTGAGGAGTTTTCCACTAGAGACATCCCTTTGTTTAGTCTGAATTTTGGAATAATTACTCTTATTCCTAAAGTTCAGGATGCGAACATCATTCAACAATATAGACCAATCTGTCTTTTAAATGTTAGTTTCAAAATCTTTACCAAGTTTGTTACAAACAGATTGAATATGGTTGCAGAAAAGGTAGTGAGTCCGACTCAGACAGCCTTTTTGTGTGGTCGAAACATTCTTGAAGGGGTCGTTATTCTGCATGAAACACTACATGAGATGCATCGGAAAAGGCTTAGTGGGGTTATTTTTAAGATCGATTTTGAGAAAGCGTATGATAAGGTTAAATGGCCTTTTTATTCAAGACTCTACGAATGAAAGGATTCTCACCCAAATGGATTTCTTGGATTAAATCCTTCATTTAGGCAAGATAGTGTGGCGATTAATGTAGCGGTGAGGTCGGTCCTTTTTTTCAGACTAGAAAAGGGCTTCGACAAGGTGATCCTTTATCACCTTTGCTGTTTAATATGGTCGCTGACATGTTGGCAGTTTTTATTAGACGAGCTAAGGAACAGGGGCAAATTGGTGGAGTACTACCCTATTTAGTTGATGGAGGTTTATCCATTCTTCAATATGCAGACGACACAATTCTATTTATGGATCATGACCTCGATAAAGCTCGCAATATGAAGTTATTGCTTTGTGCGTTCGAGCAAATCTCGGGTCTCAAAATTAACTTTCATAAAAGTGAGTTAATTTGTTTTGATGATGCCCAAGATTCATTACAACAGTATATGGATCTGTTCGGTTGTAAACAAGGGGAACTCCCTCTGAAATATTTAGGAATTCCTATCCATTTTAAAAAACTACGAAACTCAAATTGGAGAGGGGTAGAAGAGCATTTCGAAAAATGTCTTAGCAGTTGGAAGGGGAAACATCTTTCAATTGGAGGTAGACTTACTCTTATAAATTCAGTTCTGAGTAGTCTCCCATTGTATATGATGTTTTTTTTCGGGATTCCTAAAGGTGTTCTCAATAAACTTGCTTATTTCCGATCTTGTTTTTTCTGACAAGGGGATGAGGCCAAAAGAAAATATCGTCTTGCAAAATGGAGTGTTGTTTGCCAACCCAAAAACCAAGGGGGTCTTGGGATCCATGATTTAAAAGTTATGAATATTGCTCTTTTGAGTAAATGGTTGTTCAAGCTTTTAACTTTGGATGGTACTTGGCAAGAACTTCTTCAGAATAAGTACATGGTTTCCAAACCGTTAGTACAAACTGAGTGGAAACCAAGTGATTCACATTTTTGGTCATGTTTGATAAAGGTCAAAAGGGATTTCCTTCGATTCGGTATTTTCACAATTAATAATGGATCACAGGTGCGATTTTGGGAGGACATTTGGCTGGGAAGCAGTGCTTTAAAAGACCAATACTCTGGGTTATATAACATCACTAGGGTGAAATACATCACTATTGCTGAAGTTTTTGCGACCCCACAACCTAACATAACCTGAAGACGATCATTGATTGGAACTAAGTTGGTAGCGTGGAATAATTTGCTTCTCCGCATTACCACTTTACAGCTGACACAGTGTAATGATGAATTTCATTGGCTTTTGTGTCAATCTGGACATTTCTCCATGAAATCTCATTATTTGGCGTTGATTAAATGTGATGTTCCTAATTTAAATTTGCGCCTATGGAAGTTAAAGGCCTCACTAAAAATTAAAGTATTTTTGTGGTATCTTAGGAGAGGGGTTCTTCTCACCATGGACAATTTGGCAAAACACAATTGGCAGGGTAGTACAACATGTTGTTTTTGTCACAAAATGGAGACAATTAGGTATTTGTTCTTTCATTGTCGTTTTGCACGTATGGTGTGGGGTTGTCTGTTTTTCGCTTTTGGTATCGACAGACCTGGTAGTGTTGCAAATATGTTTGGGTGTTGGCTTGATTCTTTTGTGAAGGATCTTCAAAATATTGTGTTACTAGGTGCTGCAACCTTGTGTTGGTCCCTTTGGTTACACAGGAATGATATTGTCTTTGAACGGAAATCAAATATATTCCCTTTGCAGGCTATTTTTGCTACGTCCCATTGGCTCCGTTCTTGGGTTGTCTTTGCGAGAAGCGGACTTGAGACCTAATGCAGAGCAGGCTTATGACGGTTGGTGCGGTGGCAATGGATTTCTTCTCCCAGGCTTTTGGATGGCGATCTAATTTTAGGATTGATAGTTTTTAGTGTGGGTGTGTCATTTTTTTGTATTTGGCTGTGTACTTCTTGTTAAGCAGAGGCCGAGAGAGGTTTCAAGGATTTTGTATCTTCTCGATGTAAGGTTCTTGAAAGCAATAAAATCTTCCTTTATAAAAAAATGATCTATTCGAAGTTACAAAGAATATCTTAGTAACATTAGCCAACTGTTACGAGCCGATTGAGAATGAATCTGCTCGTAAGCTCGCGTTCCTGGCCGGAGGCCAGAACGAACACCACTCGCCGACCCCGTGGTCAGCGTGGCATGAAACTAGGGTAGATTGGCTGTTATTGGAGCCACCGCCTGAGACTTGGAATTTGTGGCACAAAACAGCATGCCTTTTCTTTCTTTATTCTCTTCTTAAATAACCCCCAAAAGACTCCCCCTCACCAACAACCTGGTAGGGGATTGACTCTAACAAACAATTATAGAATCTTATCTAATGGAAAACTATTAGAAAGGAAAGAGTATATCTGCTATAGCAAAAGAAATAAACTTATCATGTGGTTGCTATATTCCAGCCGCACCCACCCATAACTAATGGCGCCTCCCTAATCTGCATGTGCTGTGGCAGCAACTCTTCCATTGTTTGCCTCCCTTCTGGACTTCCTGTAGAATACCCGGTCAAAGGGTATAACATTACTGCCCTTCTGGAAATGAAGCTTGTCCTCAAGCGTAACATCTGGGTAGGACCGGCGCAATGTCAAAGCATCCATCCAAGTGGCTTCAGACTCGGGTTCTCCCGTCCAGTGGACCAATACCTGACGCCGGCCATTCACAAAGCGTTGAGCCAAGAGACGATGAGGAGTCGGTTGAGCCGGTGCAGGAGCTGGAGACAAGTCTTCGGGTAGAGATGGAGCCTGGGACGGAGGAATCCCCTTGTACTCTTTCAGCAGGGACACATGAAAGACATTGTGGATATGAGCTCCCGCTGGTAAGGCAAGCCGGCAAGCAACAGGGCCGATCCGAGCTAATACACAGTAAGGGTCTTAGAACCTGGGGGACAATTTATGCACCGAAGCTGCCCGTAAGGAGAGTTGCCGATGCTTCTGAAGCCGGAGCCACACCCAAGCGCCCACAGAGAATTCCACCTCCCGGTGACCGGAATCATATTGTTGCTTCATACGATTCTGGGCGCGAAGGAGGTTGTCGCGAGCCTGGTGGAGCAGAGCGTCGCGATCAAGCAATTGCCGATCAACAGAATCAATGACCGTGGCACCTTGGTGGTACGGTAATAGAGGTGGTGGTGGTCGCCCGTAAACCAACTCAAACGGTGTCATCCGGATCGCTGAATGAAAGGAAGAATTATAACAGAATTCCGTCCAAGGAAGCCAGTGTGTCCATGAAGTGGGATTTTCAGCCGCCAAAAACCTCAAGTACATTTCGATTGTGCGGTTGATAACCTCCGTTTGGCCATCCATCTAGGGATGGTACGCCGTGGAGGGAAGCAAAGTGGTGCCACATCGCTTAAAGAGATCCTGCCAAAAGGCACTCAAGAAAACTGGATCCTGATCAGAGACGATTGATTCCGGAATGCCATGCAACTGGACCACTTGATCAAAGAAAAGTTTGGCCACTGTTGGTGCTATGGCTGGTTGCTTGAAGGCCATGAAATGGGCATATTTTGATAACCTATCCACCACCACCAACAGAGAGGTCTTGCCTTGAGATTTCGGAAGAGCTGTGATGAAGTCCATGGAAATATCTGCCCAAATGTGCTGCGGAATGGGAAGAGGCTGCAGAAGACCAGCTGGCGAGAGGGTACTGGTTTTATTTTGTTGGCATACCTTGCAGCGAGCAACAAAAAGCTCAATGGTAGACCGTTGTTTCTCCCAATCATAGAATTGCCGAATGCGCTGCCAAGTCTTCTGGACGCCTTCATGTGTAAGGTCATGAATAGATGCAATGATTGGTTCAATCAGAGAAGATGTGGCCGGCACAAATAAGCGTCCCTCGCGATAAAGAAGCCCATCGCTCGTGGACCACGCTGCGCCAGTGGTAGTGGCCGAAGGAGAAGAACTTGGCTCGGCTGGAGAAGTGAGTAGCGCCTCACAGCGCCGTTGAACCTCCGGGTCGGCCCGCAAAACAACCAACCAATCAGCTCGAACGAGGCTATGTGGAACCGACATGACTGCACAGGTAACTTCAGCGGCATTCTCCTCCTGCATGCGAGAAAGGGCATCAGCAGCCCGATTCGCCCGTCATGGTTTATATTCTACTTGAAAGTCAAAACCCATCAATTTGCTTAACCAGTGTTGCTGTGGAGGTGTCACTAACGCCTGCTCCAGAAGGAATTTAAGACTACCATGATCCGTGCGGACGCGAAACAGATGCCCCCACAAATATGGCCGCCAATGTCGCACCGCCTTGGAGAGGCCGATCAGCTCACGTTCATAAGCGGCCAACTTGGCATGACGGGCCGCCAATTTGCGACTGTAATAAGCGATGGGATGGCCATGCTGCTGAACAACGGCGCCAATGCCCACCCCAGAAGCGTCACACTCCACCTCGAAGGGAACCTCAAAATCTGGCATTTGTAAAACCGGTGCTGAAGTCAGTGCTTGCTTCAAGTTCTGAAAAGCATGCTCTGCGAAGCACTCCAAAGGAAGCTATTGCGGCGCAGTAATGCCGTCAAGGGTTCTGCAATAGTGGCATAGTCGCGAATGAACCGACGATAGTAACCAGTCAGTCCCAAGAAGCTCCGCAATGTCGTCACTGAATCCGGAGTGGGCCATGCTGAAATGGCTTGCAATTTGTGGGGATCTGCTTCCACCCCTGCATGCGAAATGATGTGTCCCAGATAACCAATCTTGCCTTGCGCAAACGCGCACTTGGACCGTTTGAGGTATAATTGCTGTTGACGTAACCTCTCAAACACCCACCGAAGATGGCGGTAATGGTCTTCCAATGTTTGACTGTAAACCAAAATATCGTCGAAGAATACCAGAACGAATTTGCGAAGAGAATCTTGCAGAACGTCATTCATGAGGGCCTGGAATGTGGAAGGGGCGTTCGACAGGCCGAATGGCATTACCAGGAACTCGAAGTGGCCATGATGCATTCTGAAAGCGGTCTTCTCGATGTCCTCGGGAATCATTCGAACCTGGTGATAGCCGGATCGTAAATCCAACTTGGTGAAGAAATAGGCTCCGCGTAACTCATCGAGAAGCTCCTCCACCATTGGAATGGGAAATTTATCCTTGATGGTATGACTGTTGAGCTTCCTGTAATCAACACAAAATCGCCATGTCCCATCTGCCTTCTTGACCAGCAAGACGGGTGAAGAAAATGGAGAGCGACTTCTGCGAATGATACCTTGTTCCAGCATAGCTGCACACTGTCTTTCAATTTCATCTTTTTGCCAGAAAGGATACCGATATGGAGCCACCACTACTGGATTGGTGCCTTCGGCCAAGCATATGCGGTGGTCACACGGCCGTGAGGGCGGCAAGCCGTGTGGTTCCGAAAATACGTCTTCATATTCTTTAAGTAGCTGCTGTACCTCTGTTTGGTCTTCCAATTGCTGCTGAAATAAGTGAGGTCTCCCTAAACTATGCAGCCCCCAAAGCTCCACTGGCCACCCATGGTGATAAAAACCCATCGTGAGTTGCTGGAAATCCCACTGAATGGGACCCAGGGTGTTGAGCCATTGAACCCCAAGAACCACATCAAAAATATCTAAAGGAATGATAATGAATGATGCCTGGAACTTGTGCACCCCAATGCAGAACTGAACATCCCTCATGGTGCCCAAACATGGAAGCTGTCCGCCCCCAGCAACCCTTACTTGCTGCATGCTGATCGCGGAAGACGGCCACCCAATCTGCTTTGCCGCATGACCACTCACAAAATTGTGGGTGCTGTCGGTATCGATCAAACCATGGAGACTTCTGTCGGCCATACTGAGCATCACTTGCATTGTGCTTCCTTGCTTCGGCCCTGCCAAGGCCATCATAGATAAGGATGGTTCAATGATATCCTCTGGATCCTCAGTACCATCAGCCTCCTCCTCGCCTTCCTCCAATACTTCCAGATGAAACAGCCTTTTACAACGATGGCCTCGACTGTAAACCTCGTCGCAATTATAGCAAAGCCCTTTAGCACGTCGCTCGTGGCTAATTGCAACCTTGAGACGAACCCGTCTTTGGTCGGCCTTGACTGGACTGAGTTCGGCCGACCTGTGGGCGCTCAGATGATTTCCACGCCAAGTGCTCCCGTGGCCACCGAACCCACCCCTGACCCGGATCGTGAGCCTCCATATGAGTTCACAGCCGGCGGTGTGGCACCACTTCCAGAGAAAATTGCCCCACTGGCACCGGAGAAGCTAGACCCCCAACTATAGCCCGTCCGTGCCCTTCCAGGCGTGCTCATCTCTTGGACTGCTTCAGCCAACCATGCATCCTTTCGGTTTTCTGCTTCACGCGCAAACCCAATTGCTTCTGCTAAGTTGCGTGGCCGCTCCCTCCGAACCTCTGCCGCCAATGCAGTCGATAGTCCTGCGATGAAGGTGTCAACTTGATCAGTTCTACGCATCCTTGCCGTCCTAGCGAGTAATCTCTGGAATTCTCTTGCATATGTATCTACTCGGTTGTTCCCCTGTTTCCAGTTCACCAAGTCACCCAAAGGTCCCAGGCTGGAGTGGCGAGTAAATCGCTGGGCGAAAGTATCAGAGAACTCCTCCTAGTCAAACCACTCGTCATCTTGTTGCCAATTATCCAGGACCTCCAATGCTTCTCCTCGGAGATGGATTCCGGCCAAGTTCACCCACTCCTCCTCCGGAATGCGATGAAATTTGAAGAATCTTTCACATTGCCGCAGCCATCCCAAAGGATCTGTGGTGCCGTCATACTCGGAAAGATCAAATCGGGGTGCACGTGGTGTCCACCGTCGATCTTCCTCTTCCTGGCGCCATCTTCTTGCATGTCGATCCTCCTCACCCCCGCGAAAACCTAGGTGTGGCCGCCCCTCCTGCGCGCCAGCCCTTCTTTCATCTTGGGGCCTCCATCGGTTGGTGTCCATGCCACCGGGATGATTACAGCTATTCTCTGGATCCTGAATTTCGGCCGGGCCCTTTGCCTTGACTTGCGTGAGTATCTCCATCATCATCTTCTTAATCTCCTTCACATCTTCCTCGAGTGCGCCCACCCTATCTCCAGTTGAGTTGCCATGGCACCCGAGCCGCTTGGCTCTGATACCAAATTGTTACGAGCTGATTGAGAATGAATCTGCTCGTAAGCTCGCGTTCCTGGCCGGAGGCGAAACGAACACCACTCGCCGACCCGTGGTCAGCGTGGCATGAAACTAGGGTAGATTGGTACATTATCGAGACCACCTTTGAGACTTGGAATTTGTGGCACAAAGCAACATGCCTTTTTCTTTCTTTATTCTCTTCTTAAATAACCCCTAAAAGACTCCCCTCACCAACAACTTTGGTAGGGGATTGACTCTAACAAACAATTATAGAATCTTATCTAATGGAAAACTATTAGAAAGGAAAGAGTATATCTGCTATAGCAAAAGAAATAAACTTATCATGCGGTTGCTATATTCTAGCCGCACCCACCCATAACTAATGGCGCCTCCCTAATCTGCATGTGCTGTGGCTGCAACTCTTCCATTGTTTGCCTCCCTTCTGGACTTCCTGTAGAATACCCGGTCAAAGGGTATAACACCAACATTGAGCGAGCATGGTATGTACAAGGGCATGTAAACATTGTTTACCTTATAAAAGAAAATGATGAATTGAACATGTATTCAGATGTGTGGATCACGTTATCAGTAAACATTTTGAATGGAAAAGATAGAAGAGATGGCCAAAACTATATTTAGCACTGAATTGCTTATGAATACATACATTGTCATATAGCTTGCACTACATAGTAAAGTAACTGCTAGATTTACAACAGAGTTATAATCATATAGATGATCAGTTGGTATGACCCTTTTCTAATAAAGCTCCTAGGTGTCGAACAAAACCATGCTATTTTGATCTGCCAGTATTTGCATCAATACAATTCTTGCATCTTCAAAAGATGTGTATCTAGTGGAGAAGTGCAGTAATGTGGCATCATCGACATCGAAGCAAGATCACCTAAAATTATGGAGTAGTGCGAAGCGAAATTTGAATGCTTGTCTCCCAAGATCATCGACATTAGAATCAAGCCAAAAGGAACTCTAGCCATTTCTCAGCTCAAATGCCACTGGCAAAACTAGCTAGGTGCATAGCAATAGATCGAAGAAATTCTTCTTCTTTGCTATAGCGACATGTCGGTGTCTAGCGGTTCCGTCAAACCTAACATGTATATTTGCGTTCTTGTGAAGCTATTACCGATAAGATGAAATCCTTACTAGGTGATACACTAATTAACTCTATGCATCATTTAGCTCTTGCTCTTCAATCCATGTGTGACCTTAGAAAAAAATATAATCCTCAAATCACTGCTTGATCAAATCTTTGCGCTCAAGCTTTGTGATTTTGACTACATGTTCAACCAAATTAATTTCAGTTTATTAGCATCTCAACACAGCATAGCATACCTTCAACACTAATTCCAACCAGACTGCGTTTCTAGAAATCTGAGTATTCTTTTATGATCTTTCAGTTCATTAAAACATGACCTTCTGTGTGTAATGCATCTATCAATGGAGAAATTGGCAAAAGGTACCCTTCATCTCTAAAAAAAATAAATCCCAACCAGTTCCTAGACAATTCTTGCATCTTCAAAATGAGGTGACTTGTGAGCCCTTGATTGATCTAATCAGCATAAGGTGGAATTCAAAACCTGCGACGAGGCGGGCCTAGCAACAAGGTCGGGGGGCGGTGGGCAGTGATCGGGGTGGCGAGGTCGAGGCGGCGAGGTCGAGGTGGCCGTGGAGGCCTTGATGGAGGCGGAGGAGGCCAGGAAATCTTGGAGAATGGAGATCGCCCTTTGGTGGTTTGGAGACCGGCCGGTTGGGGGTATGGAGAAGCTGGAGATCTGATGGACTAATTCCGATTGGTTGAGTCGGGAGTGGGTAGAGGAAGCTAGGGTTAGAGTGGCTATTACGATTGGTGGGCGTGGGCTGGCATCAATTGCTGGGCCGGATTCAATTTGGAATTTCTGAATTACTGTATACGGAATTTCCGTTCCGTTTCCGTTTCCAAAAAAATTACCGTTTCCGTTTCCGTACCGACACTTTCCGATTCCATTTCCAAAAAAGAGCTTCCGTTTCCATTTTTCTTCAGAACGATCGGAAACTTTCCGTACCGTTTTCACCCCTAGGTACAAGTAATGGCAACTTGGCCAAAATTGGATAGAGTGATAAAAAGGTAAACGGATAAATCTTCAACAGCATTAAAGAGTATAAGACCATTTCGGTTGTATATAACTAAAGTAGGGATCTTTCGTTGGCATAGAACTAATTGTCCCAAGGTGAAAATTGTCCAATTATATGATAGGCAGAGTGATTAAAATATTTAAAGGAAAGATGTCATAAAACTTAGATTCTATTTAGGGTTATTTAGATATATATTAATGTAAAGTTGCATGTTTTTGATACATGCTATTGCAAAGTTTTTCCTTTGACATATGAGATTCTAGAGTTGCATACTTTAGATATATGCGATCATGGACCAAATTGTCCCTTTCTCTCCTTTCCCAACCATCATCCACCTACACTTATGGCCGCTGTCATCTCATCCAACCCCATGTCATCCCCACCTCCATGGCTATCAACAGCAGTGTCCCCAATAAAACAACCACCACATCGCACCTCCACTCCTCCCTCACTCGCACTTCTCTATATCTCTCTCCACCCAACCTGAGCATTGTCAACACCATGATCTGCCAACTCCAGTGACCTCCATCGTAGCTGCAAGCCTCCCATGACCCCTCGGCTCCCTCCCCTATCTCCTGACATTGATTAGCACTGCTGCTTAAGCCTAGTGCCACTGCCTTGATCTACAAAATCCAGTGACCCTCACCATCATGGACGACCTCCCTGCTTAGTCTCCAATGAGCTCCTTCCTCTCTCTCCCCCCACCTGGTGCAACCATGCTCGGCCAACCCATTGACCACCACATAGGTTCGGCGAAGGCAGAGCTCAAAGGAAACATTGGAGCACCAAAACGAGGCCATGATGACATCAAAAGAGAAGGAAGGAGAATGGGGGGAGGAGGAAGGAGGGTACTATGGTCTTAAAAAGTTTAGGAATAAGTCCGTTTTACGCGCTTCAACTTTCCAAAAAATCGATTTGACACCCTCAACTATAAAATCAAGTATTTAACTCCACAAACTTATAAAATTGGATCAATTTACACCCTACGGTGGTTTTGGAGGGTGGTTTTGATGATTTGGATTTCACTCAAGATAATTTTTGCCATATTGACAGCTGTGTCATCGAGTTTTGGTAATGAGAATCCAATTCAAGGGTTTTCACATCAACATCATTGACATATTTCTCACTCTTTTTCTCTCTATATACATTCTTTTTCTTTTTCTCATTATCATTCCTTCCCCTATTTGGATCTACATCAGAAATAATCGAAAACTTAGCTACCAACATAGTAGAGACTACAAAAAAAACACCCTCAGTTGGATCCTTATCAGCAAAACCACTTTTCAAAATAGTATTAAGGTGTAAATTGATCAAATTTTGTAAGTTTAGGGTGCTAAATAACCGGTTTTATAGTTGATGATGTTAAATGGATCTTTTGAAAAGTTGAGGAGAGATGTAAAATAGACTTATTCCAAAAGTTTATAATGGTATATTTCTAATTTCCATATGTTAGCAGTGGCATGTATCAGCGAACAAACTTTGCGGTGGCGTATCTTTAAACATACAACTTTGTCGTATATGTATCTAAATAACCATTCTATTTATAGTAACTATCTCCACGACATGTTAGGTGGCGAAATTGGCGTCCTTGGCCAAACCCGGCGTGCGGTCAATGGACCCCCAAGCTCGGGAGGCCCGACCACGACCTAGGGGTGTCTTAGGCGTTCGACCTAGGCGCGCTAGACGAAACACGGCTCACTTGCGACCTCGAGCTCGGGTAGGCCCTCGTTCAAGCCGTCGTCCACCCTTGGATTCGGATCGTACATTTGGCCCGGTTGCCAGCGCGGGTCGTGGGGATAAGCAGTCGTGCATCAAGTCCGGGCGATTCTTGCCCGACCCTCAGCGTGCATGAAGGCCACTTCAGGAATCTCTCCCATCCGATTGCGTCTTGAAGGAGGTATAAGACCAGGATCTTGCGATCTCTCGGGGACGAAAAACAACACACAACCGCCATAGCTCGAGTTTAGGCGTAGCCATTGTTGAACTTGAGTTGTACACACCTCTGTACTCGATTATAGCTAAGAATCTGGTTGCAAAGCGCGATGGAGTAGGGCTATTACCTCCACAGGGGCCCGAACCAGTATAAATCTCGGCCTCACGCTCGTTGTCGTCTTGCTCCGACCAACGTCGCATCTCCTCCTTTCCTCCGTTTGAGCGAAGCGCGACTCGAATCGTATCACACTAACCCCCATCTCACTTCTTGCGGTTGGCGATCCGATCGTCGGCAATTTGGCGCCAAGTGAAGACACGATTGCCGCTCATTCGCGAGAACGACATCAAGAGCCGGGAGCATAGCACACGCCGTCCACGGACTTTCCTCAAGCGTGGATTGGCGCGGACTCGACTCAGCGTCCTGTTTTTCGCCTTCGCCGACCACTCGAGTACTTGCGTTACGGTGACGGATGGTCATGGCCGAGGAATCACGGATGGCCGTGATCCGCGAGACCCACGAAGATGCTTTCGCCCGGATGGTGCAGGTCGCCGTCAACCAAGCCATAACCGCCCTCCGGCGGGAGGACCAGGAGAAGGCCGGCGCGTCTTTTGGGCCACCCAGGCTCCCTCTCTCGGGGCGCCTCCAGCCTTCTCCTTTGGGTCATGGTGATCCCGATAGAGGCGAAATCGGAGCTCTTTGGCGAGCCCTAGCCGAAGAGCTCGATTGGAGCTCTGACAGAGTCGAGCCTCCACACCGAAATCGGCACTCGGGGACCCGCTCCCGAAAAGTGATGACAACTTCGTCAGCCGTCATACCGCACCGTCGGACGCCTCCGTCGGGGTGCCCTCTCACTGTGATGTGGGCAGGACAAAGGCTTTGTGCGCAGCGTCGTCCGTGAACTGCCGTACCAGCGAGGGTTAGGCCAGAGCCAAAGCTGCACAAACTCCGTCGGCCAAACAGCAGTCTGCAGGCCTCTCCGGACGTTCATGCCAAGCCGTAGGGTCGGGACCGCTGCGTTACCTACGGTGATTCGTGCGGCATCATGGACATTCCCACCGAAGGTCAGACGCCGAGGCGGCCTCGACTCGAATCCAGCGGCTGGCGAGGGACCTTGCGCGGCGACCACACGGCGCTTTGTCGACCTATGGCTCGTGGCGTATTAAAGCGACTGCGCGCGTGCGGTGGCGGCTCGATTCAAGCCAGCGATCGAAGCGTTTGTGCGGGACCAAGAACCGATGAATTCTTGTCTATCTACTCGACCGCTATCACGGCGGCGGGCGGCAGAGCTTGTCATAGCCAATTACCTCCCGACCATCACGGGCGGTGCCTTGAACTGGCTCTTTAACGAAGCTGGTTCGCTTGGTCGTGGCGCCAAATCGAGCGCCCTCGCTCAACTTCTAGAGTTATTCTGGCGGCGGGGAGAAAAGACACAGACGCGTCATCGGGGCAAGGCGAGCCGCTCCGCGACTTTGTGCGGCGATTCATCGCCGAGAACACGATCGAGCATCTCGGGCCGAGGCGTCATCAAATCCTTCAAGTTAGTCCGCGATCGGCGCCTCACGAGACACAGAGATCACCTCATGCCTCGGTGTCAACAAATTTGTTCCGTATGGCGGAAGCAGTGCGAATCACGGATGGCGTGATCCCCGGAAGCGACTACAATCAAAATAAGCTTGGTCTAGGTCCCACAGTGGCCGTCCAACCCTAGGGGCGACCACATACCGCCACCAAGCGAGCCTTGATCGCGAGGCGGCGGAGTCTGCCGCGAGTCATCGTCTCGGCGGATGGCAGTGCGAGTCCTTGAGTCGAGATCAAGCTCGGGAGGATCAAACCTCGCCAAGGTCGGCCTCGACCTCGCGGGCGTGAGAACCGGCCCAGCGGGGAAGCGACCCGGGCCCCGGCGGGTATCTTTCGGACATGAGGGGCCAAAGGCGCCCGGGATATGGTGAAACAAAGTTACTGTTTCATAGGGCGGCCGCCACGACCTGCGAACTGCAAGGCTTAGCGAGCAAGTGGAGCCTTCTATATGGGCGAGATGAGATGCTGTGCTCCCGAAGGATGACGACCAACGAGACGGGGTGAATCAAGCACGAACACGATAACCTCGATTTGGAGTTCGGTGAGCGGGCCGGATCGATGTCATCTTGGCTCGTCGGCTTACGATCGGTAGCGAGGTCAAGGCCGTCGTGAAGCCATCTACCAGTGCTTGTTGGGAAGCCCATCGGCGACCACCGCAAGTGGTGGGGCCACCATCACCTTCTCTCCGAAGGCGCTCTCAAGGTATGGCCGAGACACGAAGACCGCCTTGGTGCGTGACCCGAGCCATCGGCAATACCATGATCGGGTAGCGTCATGGTCGGCGGCGGCAGCTCTCTTAACTTCTTTGTGGCGGGGCGCTTAATGGGATCTGATTCCCGATCGAAGGTCAAGAACATCGCCATACCCTTCTTGGGATCGTGCGGGAGCTCGACCATCCCCACAGGGCGGTGGTCTTGTCCGTTACCTTGACAACTCGGACAACTTCCGCTTTGGTGGTGGTCACCTTCGGTGGTCGGGAGACCTCCGTACAACGCCATCCTTAGGCGGCTGCCTTGGTCAATTTTATGGCGGCCAACCATTATAGCCATCGTTGTATGAAATACTGGCCCCAATGGCATCATCACCGTAAAGCGTCTGCGAGCGGCACATGGATGTGAGACCAAGGCCTTGGCTCTTGCGAGCGTCTTTGCCCAGCCTGTGATCCGGGAGGCGATGGCGAAGAATGCCGCGAAAGCGGCGATCCGACCAGATGGGGCGGCGAAGGCCGTCTTGCCTCGCTCGAGGCGACCGACCAAGTGCATCCGCGTCTCGGCGGTGAGTTCCAAATAGGAACTCGAGCTCGTCACCTTCCCGTGCCAACAAGGGTATATTAAGCAGGAGCCAGCGGACATACGGCGTTCGAGGTGATCGAGCACAAGTTGCGAGTGAGATCCGGCTCGACACATGCACGGAAGCTGCGTCGCTTCTCCGGAGAAAGTCGCGGTCATCAAGAGAACCTTGACAAGCTCTTGAAGGCGGTTTCATCCATGAGATTGACTACTCCGGTGGTGGCCAACCCGGTCATCGTCTCGAGAAGAAAGGAGAGAAGTGGAGAATGTCGTCGACCATACGGGGTTGAACTTCGCCTTGCGAAGGACAACTTCCGCTTCAGCGCATCGACGGATCGTCGACTCCGCAAATGCCAAGATCTTTGAGCTTCTTGGATGCTTACTCGGGATACCACGGATCAAAGGTGGCGGTCGGCGGCGAGAACAAGACATCCTTCATCCGCCGTTTGGCACCTATTGCTATCTGACCATGTCGTTTGATCTGCGCAATCACGGGGCCACGTTCGCGTCGATGACCAAGACATTCGAACCTCGGATCGGGTGAAACCTTGAGGTCTCGTGGATGACATCATTGTCAAGAGCCCCTCAGGGGTGACCCGTTCGCGACCTTGAAAACCGTAACTGAGCAGGCACAAGATCAAGCTCAATCCAGAAGTGCGTGTTGGTGGCGTCGAGAAGGTGCTCGGCTACATGATCGGGGCTCGAGGTCGGCGAACCCGAAGAAGATCGAGCGTCGAAGATGGCGCCCGACCTCGATTAGCGGTGCATAGCCTCGCCGGCGCATGGCGCCCTCGGCAATTCATCTCGAGGCTCGGTGGCGTGGGCTTCCATTCTTCAAACTCTGCGCAAGCACGCAGGGCCAGTGGACTCGGGCGCGGCGGTCGCCCTTGACGACTTGAAGGTATACTGTCGTCCCCACCCCTCCTTAGCGCCACAACTTTGGCGAGGTTCTTTGCTCTACCTCGCGCCACCACCGCGCCGTCGATCTTTGTTACGGTGGCGGGCAGGGTCCAGCGACACCTAATTTATTACAACGAGGTCTTGCGGCGAGAGGCGCTACCCATAGTACGAAGCTGTTGTATGCTCTCCTCGTGGCCAGCATAGCTTCGACCTATTCGAGCACACCTATGTAATCGTCGAGCAACTTTCGCTCGGGGACATCTGAGAACCTAGAGGTGGCGGTAGAATGCAAATGGGCCATGGGTGGCGGCATTCGGCGTCAGTAAGTGGCTCGGAATGACCATAAAATCGCAAGTGCTTTCGCCGACCGTGATCGGCGAGCGTCGCGGCCCGCTCGAACTTGGTCGAGGAGAAGCCACAGGTCTGTTCTTGATGGCTCGGGGTCCTTTAAGCGCTTCGAAGTGGGATCCTTATCCTTACCCAGCGGCGACGATGAAATGCGTGGTTACGTTTGGGTTTCGGCGACCAACAATGTGGCGAGTATGAAACCCTCTGGCGGGCTTCACGAGCTTGCAAGGCATTGGGCGTCTTGTTGGTACGTGAAGGCGACTCGGCTCGTCATCAACCAGATTCAACAAGGACTACGGTGCTCGGGGAGACTTCGATGGCAAAGTACCTCGCCCGAGTGCGCAAGATGGAAAGTGGTTCGAACTTGGAACTCAAGCACATCCCGGGAGGACAACTCTAGTGCGGACTTTCTCTCCAAGCTCGGCTCCTCGGCGGCGATATCCCCGGCGTCATCACGGAGCGGCTGGCGGCCCCATCGATCTCGATCAAGAGGTCATGCTCGTTGTGGTGAAGGTATCCCCTCTGGGCGAGCCCATCCACAATTTCCTTGCAAGGCGACACGCCACCCGACCTGCCGAGAGGAAGCGAGGATCAAGCGGCGGGTGAGCTTATGCGCGCTCGTGGGCGGCATGCTCTGGCGGAATGTTTACGGCGTCTGACGGCGGTGCATCTCTGCGGAGGAGGTAAATATCTGTTGAGCGACATTCACTCGGGCCTCTGTGGAGCACACTCTTCATCTGAGGCGATGGTCGGCAGGCCTTCCGCATGGGGTATTCTTGCCATGACGCCGGGATGCTCGTGATATCGTCACTTTGCGAGCATGCCAATTCCACGCCCGGAAGTCGCATCGGCCCGCCTCGCGCTCGAGACCATCCGCTTCGCTTGGCCCTTCTCGACATGAAATTTGGGCATCCTCGGCCCTTTTCCTCGGCGGCCAGGAGAAAAAGTTCTGTTAAATCATTGTTGACACCTTCACCAAGTGGATAGAAGCTGAGCGGTCTCGACCATAAGCGCTTTCGGAGGCGTTCGTTTTTCCGCTTGTTACGTGGTCACAGTCTGAGGGTTCCATGCAAAATTATCGCGACAATGGTACTCGGTTTACGGTGAGTTGTTCGGGAGTTTTCACGAGAACTTCGGCATCAAAATATGCTTAACCCGGTGGCTCACCCGAACAGCGGAGGCGTGAGCAGCATAGCGAACCAAATCGTCGAGGCGTCAAAAGCGAGTTGTAGATGAGCTCGAGCGCTACGGCAAGACACAGGTGGGCGAACTTCCTACCGTCCTATGATCTATTTGTAACACGACAAAGCCCGAACCACGGGGTCCACACCCTTCGGCTCGTGTTGATGCAGAAGCCGATCTGCCTCCAGAGATTCTGTTTGGGCTCTGCCGAGTCGACTTAGTCGACCAAGTCGACTTGAGCACAAGCGGTATCTCGGCCTTACCCTCGCGAAGAAGTAAGATGAGTGCCTTTCCTCGATCAGCACTACTACGCAAGCTCTTGGCGGACATGCGTCTCGGTGGTCTGACCTAGGAAGCTCCTTGTTGGGGACCTAGCCACGAGGCGGTTGGGGCTCGTCAACACCAACAAGTTGTCCCCCGGTGGGAGGGCCCTATAGAGTCGTTTCAGCGGATCGCCGCGGGGGCTTCCAGGCTAGCGATGCCGATGGAGGAGGCTCTCTAGCTCGTGGAACATAGATCGACTTGAAAGTTTTATGTGTAACCTCTATACCTTAAATTTCAATAAAATTTGTTCTTTTATTCTCGCTCTTTATATACTGCTACCACTCGTGTTGATCACGGTCCTCTTTGTCAGAGACTCCTTTTCTTCACGACCTTCCATTATCGTGCATTTTCTCTTAGTCTAAGTGTCATGAGCTTGGCGTTCACCCCAAGTGGGCCAGCTAAGCATAAGCCAAACCTCTTCATAATCTAGCTCTCCCACATGCAGAGACCAGGCCCAAGAGCCTCGCCACTTTGACTATGGAGCGGTGCGCACGGTCGCGGTTGTGATTCGAACGTTAGTCCGGGCGTAACCATCTCTTTATCACTGTTGTCACGTCTATGTCCCCTGCGGACTTTCTCTCCATTCTGCAGGTCGTGTTCGCTAGCGTCCAAATCTTGTGCCCAAGGCCGGTGTTGCTCGACCTCGGGCCCAACAGGGGCTGGATAAGGGTATCCTGTTGGTATACGACCTACGGCGCTTGACTAGGAGCGAATAGGCCAAACACCAAATGTACTCGCCTAAGCGGAGGAAACGAATGGGGTGAGAGTTCTCTACTTTCCAAAAGTAGCATAGCTCTATTAACACGTTTTGTCTTAAGCGTTTTTACAGATCGGCCATCTCGCGGGCAAGCCTCTCCTACTTGAGCTCGTCGACCTTGGCCCTCAAGGTCGACAGCTCGCCCTGGTACTGGAGAGTTTCCTTGGAGTGCTCCGTGGCTCGGTGTCGTGCGTCCTGGAGTTGGGCCATGGCGCCCGCCGCCGCCTTTTTGGCGCGCTCGAGCTTCCCTTCAAGCTCTGATACCTTGGCCTCGAGCTCTGAGGACGCCTTCGCCGAGGAAGCCGCTTGTTCATGAAGCTTTCTCGGCGCCCGACCTTGGCTCGCTCGGCCTCGAGGCCTCTTTGGTCGCTCGAGCTTCCCTTCAAGCTCGAGGATTTTGGCCTCGGTCGGGGGCGCCTCCGTCGAAGAAGGCGCTTTACTGCCGCGGCGGCTTTCTCGAGGGCCTCGACCTTAGCCGCTTCGGCCTCGTCGCCTTGGCGAGCAGCGTGCGCTCTTGCTCCGCGGCCTTGAAGCCAAACTCACGCTCGGAGACCCTGGTATGCTCGAGCTTAGCCGCGTGGGTAACCTCCTGCGCTAACATCGTTCGGCGAAGCTCTTCAAGTTCCCCGGCCTTTGCTCGAGCTCCTCCTGATCAACCTCAATGGTCCTGATGAGTCTGGAGTGCTCAGCCTCTCGCGCCTCCATCGCGTTCAAGGCCCCTGCTTGCGTCGGCGTGCTCTTGGAAACCTCGCGAGACCTTGGGAGACATTGTCGTCGCCTTCATAGCGGGAGGGTGGCGAGATAAGCGATAAGGGACTCAAGCTTACAAGCTACAAAGGTGCGTGGAGGGTCCTTACCCCATGAACTTCGGCTCTCGGGCTTGCGCGTATACTCCTCCACGATCTTGATCACGGTCACGGAGATCTCCTCTTCATCGCCCACGGCTCCTAGGGTGAGATCGGTGCATATCGGCAGGAGGCCAACATGTAAGTTCAACCTTCATTAGTTATGGTTTTGGTGTTAATGACAAATCTAATCTATTGTTAATGACAAATCTAGTATTAAGATTATCCCCTAATGCGATATTGTTATTAATGACAAATCTTATATCGAGACTAACTCATTTGTTTAGAATATCTTTGTTTAGTCTCATCGCATTGAAAAATGGAAAACCCGAGGTATGTATGCATATTCATTATAGTATTAGTTGCATACTTTGGAGTCAAGTTAAAGTATGAATATCCCCGTTATATTAACCACAAAATGTGTATCATGTTTTCCAATTCAATATTACATGGATGCACATATTTAGGGGGAGTTCACACTCTAACTTGAAGAGTCGATTTAAATGATAATTTAAATTGAGTTCATTTGTCGTGTTAATCATTAGAGAACACTTCATCATGTGTTGATGGTGTTTCTTGATTAATCAAGGAAAAATGAATAGTTCTTAAGTATAATAAAGCATGAGTTGCATTATTGTACTTAAGACATACTTAAATCATTTCAATTGATTTAGGTTGTGCTCAATTGATCTAAAAGCATCCATTATGTGTTAATGGAGTGCAAGAGATAATTGAGACAACCATGCATCTTGGACTAACAAGTTTCATGAGTTATGTTTGAGTTAGGTCCAAAGATGGATGAGAACGGGACTTGGACGGCATCATGAGTTGATGGACGTCAAGGATGGATCCCGAAGAAAAGAAGAGTGATGATCCCGGGGGAGTATCAAGTGATGATCATAAAGACCCCAAAGGGGATTGCTTGTGCGGCGGCGAAAGGTATAACTAGATAGGCTAAGGACTTTTGTAGTCTTTGTGTCTAAGGTTTTACCGCCGTACTATTAAGAGGGGTTGTCTCTTTTGCTTGAGTTTCATCATGTGTTGGTGATCTCAATCCGCGCTCACTCAAAGCTCAAATCTTATTTGATTTGGTTTTTGCATAAGGGTTAACCATTTGGCATGTGTTGCAAATGTGTTAAGCTTATGCTTGGTTGTTTTGCATTATGCTCTGATTTGCATGTGTTGCAAAGATGAAAGAGTATATGCATTTGGTTTTCGCATTATGCTTTGATTTGTATGTGTTGCAAATAGGATAAGCTAATGCGTTGGCTTTTGCGTGGAGTTCACTTTTGCATGTGTTGCATTAGTTGAAGCTTCACGTTTTGGTTCGCAAAACTATCTTTCTAAAACCGTGGTTGCTTGGAGCTAAGTTTTGCATGTGTTGCAAAAGGAGAGAGCTCAAGCACGATTTGATGTTTGTGTGGTTGTATGGAGCTAGAGGCTTGCATGTGTTGCAAGTAAAGAGCTCATACGGTTGATTTGGTTTTAGTTGAAGTTTGGTTTTAATGTTGCATGGAACTAGAGAATTACATGTGTTGCAATTAGAGAGTTCATGCTTCTTGATTTGATGTTGCTTGGAGCTAGACTTTTGCATGTGTTGCAAAGAGTAGTGCTCAAGCATGAAATGTGTTTATATGCGTTATTTGCAAGTTCACAGCGAATAAACTGAAGTTTATGAGTCAGGAATCCCGAGAGCATGTGAGTGGGGCTTGCAACGGAGTTGGCAAGTTGACCGGTCTTGTGTTGATCTTCACATGGCTAGGGGGATTAATCTCATAAACTCGAGTTTGATTTGCTTAATCGTTTTGCAAATAGAGTTTGAGTTGTCTGCGAAATGTGTTTTTAATTCGGTTGAATTCTTTGAGCATGAGCTAAATTGGTGCAAATGTGTTTTGCACGGGTGTATGATCATGTGTTGATCATTTAGAAGCTCAAAGAATTGTGCTTGGAGTTTTGGAAATGAGTTTGCGCGAAAATCTAGTTTTGAGTGGTTGGACCACCCCATGGGTGGTGTGACCAACCTTAGGGTTTAGTGTGGTGTGACCATTTGTCATGTGGTGCAACCGGCCATGGTGTGGCTAACCCTAATTGTGGTCCAACCAATTGTCATGCGGTCCAACCAATTGTCAGACGGTCCAACCAACCATGGTGTGGCTAACCCTAATTGTGGTGTGACCATTTGTTGAGTGGTGTGACCATTTGTTGGACGGTTGGACCGGAGGTCCATGCGGTTGGACCGGCAGGTCTGAGGTTGGACCGGACTTAGGTTTTCGGCGCGTGTTTTTTTCCTGCAGGCGGTGTGACCTGGCGTGAGGTCCGGTTGGACCGGCGGTCGGACCGCCTCCCCTCCGGTGTGACCGGCCCTAGGGTTGCACCGGGCGGTGCAACCGGGTCTGCGCGGTGTGAGTTTTCCAGTGCTGCGTTTTTTCCCGGTTTGCTGTGCTTTGCGGCTGGAGGTGGCGCGGTGCGACCGGCATGGGGTCGGTGCGGCCAGGCGTCTTGATCGGACCGCCGGCCGGCCGTGCGTGTTTTCCAGAGAGTGTGTTTTTCGGTGCTTTGCTCGTTTTTGTTGGGCGGTGCGACCGGATGGCGAGCGGTGCGACCGCCCTCACGGTGCGACCGGCCCGTGCGCGGTGCGACCGGCCGTGTAACGGTCGGTTTTCCGACCGTTGGCTTGTGAGGACCGGTCGGACCGACCGAGGCCCGGTCGGACCGGAAAATTCCTGTTTCTGCCCGTTTCTTGTCCCAACGGCTAGTTTCTTTGGTGGAGACTATAAATACCCCCTTGGGGGGTTTGGGGCTGTGGTTGTTGCTGTGTTTTGAGGTTGTGGGAGTGAAGTGCATGTGTTGCTCTTCCCCATTTGATTCTTGAGCTAAGAGTGAGACTAATTGCATTCGTTGCAATTAGGAAGTGGTTTGGGTACCTCTTGTGCATGTGTTGCACTTGAGGAGGCCTTGTGCATGTGTTGCACTTGGTGATCACCGAGGAGCGCATTCGTTGTGCCCGGTGAGGTTCAAGCGGAGGAGCGGCTTGTTACTCTTGGAGGTTGCCGACTCCTAGACGGCGTAGGCGTCGTGCGCGGGAGCTCTCAAGGTGTGAGAAGCCCCGGCGAAGTTTGTGAAGGTTCGGGTTGAGCCTACGCGCGAGCGTGAAAAACCACGACTAGTGGAAAGAGGCGGGTGCTCGAGCGGGAGCCGGTCCGAGTGGTCGGGCTAGCCTCAACGTGGACTAGGGGAGACCGGCAAGTCTCCGAACACCACGGAAAAATATCGGTTGTCTCTTGTCTCATTTATATTCAAGCTCTTTACATTATTGAATATTTATCAATTGCTTGAATTAGAATTGCTAGTATTATTTAGTTGATCAATTTAGCAATTCTTGTGTAGAGACATAATTTAGATAGTGCACATAGTGAGCCTAGTTGATTTAGGCTTTAATTGTCAAAACCGATTTATCGCTTCCGCATATATGTTTGATTAGGTTTTGACATAGGGGTTGATTAGAGCGAATTGTTTAGTGAGCGATCGAATTTCTTAAAACGCCTATTCACCCCCTCTGGCGCATCCTCGACCCTACAAGTGGTATCGAGCCACGGTCACTCTCATTTTAGGCTTAACCGTCTAGAGAGTAAAAGGATGGCGCCTAGCGGTTTAGTGCACTCTCACGATCCACTCATGCTAAGCGAATCAAATTATGCTCAATGGAAATTATTTATGATCGATCATTTTAAATCCATGAGCCCACAAATTTGGTGGATCGTAGATGTCGGCATTTCTTCTCCACTAAATGAAATTGCTCCAACTAAAGGAGAGGAGAAATGTCTACATCTCGACGCTCAAGCTACTAATGCTTTATTTAGTGTTGTGGCGAGAAATATTTAATCTCATATGCAACCTCTCAAGCGCTCATGAAATGTGGATCAAACTTCAAGATAAATTTGAATCATCCACAACAATTGAGGATTGCAATGAGGATGAGGAAGTGTCGGTTGATGATCATTCAACGTCTACATCAATTGATGAACCGACAACTCCGTCAACCTCAACCTCCGCCTCAAGCGGCAGCGATTTTTCAATTCCATCAAAAATTCGTTGCTTTATGGCTAAAGGTAAGAATGAGGTAAGTGATGATGAAGGTGAGCCCTCATATGATGATCTTATGAATTTATTAGAGGAGCTCAATGAATTTCTTGGAAAGGAGAAAAGAAATACAAAGTTTTGAAGTTAGAACATGATTCACTTCAAAATGAATATAATGTTCTAAAAGAAAATCATGAGAAAATCCTTTTCAAGGAATTCACTAAAGCTAGTATGGATATGGGCATTCAATGTAATTTAGTTGATGAATTGCCTCACTCAATTCCTATCACAAACAATTCATCAAATAAATGCATATCCACTTCTAGCGATGATTTGCCTTGTAGCTCAATTCAAATTCTATCGCTATTATTTCCTCTATGTCTTGTGAGGCTAACCTTGTAGAGGAAAACAATAAGCTCAAGGCTCAAGTCATGAAGTTGGAAAATGACTTGAAGAGATGCGTTAAAGGAAAAGCCCTCCTCGGCGAAATCTTGAGCAAGCCAAGGCGCCTCAAGACAAGCGAGGACTCGGCTACTAACTCCAAGAGGAGAATAGCAAGACGAGGCACAACGCGTCACTCGAAGACCATCAAGTGTTTTGCTTGCAACAAGAAGGGCCACCTCGCCTCCGTGTGCCCTAATCAAGTGGATAACAAGGCCATAACACCAACTATGAGGCAAACCGGCAAGGAGCAAGTCAAATCGGTCAAGAGAGGGCCAAATAGCGTGGCGTGCTTCAATTGCTTGGGAAAAGGACATTTCGGTAAGGATTGTCCCAAAGGTATAACTCTAAGCCTATTCTCATTAATGAAAATTATTTGCTTAGGAAGGATAAGAATGGCAATGTGTTTGCCAAGCTTGTCAAGTCCCCTATGCTCAAAATAATATTCATTTGCATAGGAAGAGTAAATCTAGAAATGGGTTTGCTAAATTTGTTAAGACTCCTAAGCCCACACAACATAATCCAAATACTATGCTTAGGAGAAATAACAATAGCAAAACATTTGCTAGATTTGCTAGATCCTCTAAGCCATTTCATAATTTCAATAATCATATGCTTAGAAAGGATCAAACTAGAAATAGTTTTGCAAAGTATCAATGCCCTCCTAAGTCCTCTCACTTAAATTCAAATATTTTGCTTAGGAGGAATAATTCTGCAAAACTATTCCTAGTCATGTTAGTCAATTCAAAAATGCTAAAGTTAGGACCATTTGGGTTCCTAAAACTCTTGTGACTAATATTGTCGACCCAACAAGGATTGGGTACCAAAGATCGCCTAAAAGATTTTTAGGTGATATGAGATGGATTGGACGCTTGCACACTCATGGAGGAGAAGGATTATATTCATCTACAAGTGGTGTCAAGCTTGAAGAAAATCAAGTCCATCATGAGCCAATGCCATCTCGGTAACAAGCAATTTAAATTGATTACTATTATGACTTATAGCCTTGTGTAGGTTATATTGCAATATTAATGAAAATCAATTTAGATTACTTGTTATGGCCACTTGCTCTTGCCTCTTATCTATTCTCTTATTGAAATCTTGAGCAAGTTAGGTAGTGGCACATTTAGGGGGAGTGTTAATTCATATTCATGTGTACCACATCCCTACATGTGCCCATATTAATATAAGTGCATATATATTTTCAAAATCAAACCATTTAGCCAAAAGTCAAAATTTTGCATACTATTACTAATCTTGTGAAAAACTAGTTGAAAAATGTATACAAATGTTTTTGAAATGATTTTCAAAGATTTTGGCTTTACAAAACTAACTTCAAAGGAAAATGAGTTTTAACTCCAAAATCTAGTTACTAGTATCTTGATTTTGATTTAAACTTATAATTCTCATAGAAATAAAAGTAAAAAGATTTTGAAAGTAATTCCAAAACAAAACTCCTAGAGTTGGTCATTCTTAACAACTTTCGCATTCAAAAGATTTTCAAAGGACCAACCTAGCAAAAGTTATTTGATTTTGAAACTCGCCGGAAAACTATACTTGACCCGTAATGGTCATAATATTGCACTCAGTGAGTTTCATCATTTGAATCAAAATTCTACACAAGAGTTGATTCAAAATGGTAATTTAGACTCATACACATAATTCTAATTTCTATATCTTACCCCATGCTTAATTTGAATCTTTGTGTTAATTGATTTTGACTTGTTCTCTTATTGCTTCTTCAAATTGGACTATTTAGATCAAAAGTCAAAAATCATATTTAAAAGGCCCAAATTTGTAAAAGCTTTGTAAATGTATCCTATTAAGTATTTCAAATGTTTTACAAGCTTCCAAAAGCAAAACTATATGTTGAAATCAATTTTAGCTCAAAACAATTTGATTTGAACCAAAAAGGCCTATTTAGGCATATAGCTTAAATCGTGGCATTCGAGTTGGATTTCATCATAAATCTTGGCTAGAAACACTCTTGATATACCTATCTAAGCCATGGAAAAAGAAATTGCATGAAATCCAAACCGAAGTGCAATTTGAGGCATTTTGTGAAAATCGATTTTCGTTTTTTGCCTCAAAGCATAAATTGCCATATCTTTCAAAATAAAATTTATTTTGAGAAAATTCTTTTTGCAAAACCTTCTAATAAGTCCAAAGTTCATCTCTGCAAAATTTCAAGTTTTCTGGACTTCGTTTGAATCGTTTTTGCCAAAATTTGCAAAAAGTCGGGTTTTCCGCCTGTCAGGGCCGGTTGGACCGACCCTCTTGCGGTTGGACCGCCCCTAGGGCCGGTTGGACCGGGCCCAAGCCGGTTGGACCGGCCATGGCACAGGCAGTTCTGATTTTTCAGAATTTTCTCGAGGTTTGCTCTTGAATATCTTTTTATTGGTAATTCCTTTTTCAAAAATTCTTTTTGGAAATGATTCTTACTATCCCAAAGTTTATTTGTGAAAAATTTGAAAAGTTTTAAAATTATTTGATCATGTTTTCAAGTGGTATCAGTTTAAGAGCATTTAATTGATTTAAAGAGTGATATTCACTTAATCTTTTGAAAAGACAAAACTTGTGCAATTCAAATGCAAATAACTCCATAATTCACTTGTTGAATATCTTGGGGAGTTTATTCATATCAAGTTTTGGGCACTTATATGCTTCCAAGTGAATTCATATCTTTATTTTGCTCTGATACTAAATCTCTGTGATTTTATTGATTCTTCTTGAGTGTTTAATACCCGTGAGTATATGTTGCTCTGATTATATTGCTCTGATACCCATCGATCTTATCGATTAATCTTTCAAGTGGTATCAATTCTTCGTGAGTTGATCCTAAGTGGTATCAAGTGAGTTTTTATACATATGCTTACAAGTGGTATAATTGAGATTCTTTTCTCCAAGTGATATCATAGATTTCATTGTTCTTTTCTCAAGTGATATCCTTGATCATTTGAATTCTCTTTTTAAGTGGTATCATTAAATTCAATTATTTCCTACAAGTGGTACTTCATTACCTCTTTGTAGCATTACTTCGATACCCAACCTTCTTGATTAAGATTTTTCCTCGCAAGCTTGCATTGTAAGTTCAACCGCTTAAGAATTCTCTGTGTGAGATTCTTTATGTGTTGAAATACATAAAAGAGGAAAATCTCATGTTGAGCATTGTTCTTCAATCAAAACTTGCAAATGCTCAATTCTCTTGGATCTTCAAGCAAAACTCTTGAGATTATTTTTACAAGTGGTATCTATTGTCTCAAGTGGTATCTATTTCTTCTTGGGTTCCTCGTTTGACCCGTTTAGGCAATTTGTTGGATTCTTCAAAAGAATCATATTGAAATTTGTAAAGCCTAATAAAATGAGGAGTGAGTTATTTGAATTTGTTTCAAATAACCCGTGTGATACCCTTCATTGCTTTTTATGCTTATTTGTATTTACAAGTGGTATCCATATTTGCAAAGTGCTTCTTCCTTCAAAGTGGTATCCAAAATCCTGAATATGGTCTCTTTTGAATTTTCTTCTTTTGGTATCAGGCCATATTTCAAATGAAAACTTGTTTTATTCCTTGAATATCCTTTTCGTTTGGGATTTCATTGCCTATCTTGTTCATTTGGCTTAAGTTCTTCAAATTCCACTCCAAGGTCATAAGTATGCACTCTAATTCTTATATGACCTTCATTAGATATGACCCCTAAAAGAGATTGTTAAATGCCAAAAGGGAGAATAATTGAATAATCAAAAGGGAGAGAATATTTAAAATGTTTGCCAAAAAGGGGAGAATAATATGAATAAAAGGGCAAATGTTTTTCAAGTAAATCTTATTGTTTTTCCATTTTTTGGTGTTTAATGCCAAAAGGGGGAGAATTAGAAAGCTTAATATCATTTGGTTTAAAAAGTAAGCTTAATATGATTAAGGGGAGAATTGATTCTCATATGCATTCAAAATTGTCAATGCTTATATTGTTTAAAATGTGCATATGCATTCAAATAGTTTAAAGTAAGCTTAATATGATTAAGGGGGAGAATTGATTCTCATATGCATTCAAAAATTGTCAATGCTTATATTGTTTAAAATGTGCATATGCATTCAAATAGTTTAAATTCTCTCAATATGTCAGGTTTTAATCCAAATGTGCCGATTAAGCTTGGATTTGTCATTAATCACCAAAAGGGGAGATTGTAAGTTCAACCTTCATTAGTTATGGTTTTGGTGTTAATGACAAATCTAATCTATTGTTAATGACAAATCTAGTATTAAGATTATCCCCTAATGCGATATTGTTATTAATGACAAATCTTATATCGAGACTAACTCATTTGTTTAGAATATCTTTGTTTAGTCTCATCGCATTGAAAAATGGAAAACCCGAGGTATGTATGCATATTCATTATAGTATTAGTTGCATACTTTGGAGTCAAGTTAAAGTATGAATATCCCCGTTATATTAACCACAAAATGTGTATCATGTTTTCCAATTCAATATTACATGGATGCACATATTTAGGGGGAGTTCACACTCTAACTTGAAGAGTCGATTTAAATGATAATTTAAATTGAGTTCATTTGTCGTGTTAATCATTAGAGAACACTTCATCATGTGTTGATGGTGTTTCTTGATTAATCAAGGAAAAATGAATAGTTCTTAAGTATAATAAAGCATGAGTTGCATTATTGTACTTAAGACATACTTAAATCATTTCAATTGATTTAGGTTGTGCTCAATTGATCTAAAAGCATCCATTATGTGTTAATGGAGTGCAAGAGATAATTGAGACAACCATGCATCTTGGACTAACAAGTTTCATGAGTTATGTTTGAGTTAGGTCCAAAGATGGATGAGAACAGGACTTGGACGGCATCATGAGTTGATGGGCGTCAAGGATGGATCGAAGAAAAGAAGAGTGATGATCCCGGGAGTATCAAGTGATGATCATAAAGACCCCAAAGGGATTGCTTGTCTTGGCGAAAGGTATAACTAGATAGGCTAAGGACTTTTGTAGTCTTTGTGTCTAAGGTTTTACCGCGTACTATTAAGAGGGGTTGTCTCTTTTGCTTGAGTTTCATCATGTGTTGGTGATCTCAATCCGCGCTCACTCAAAGCTCAAATCTTATTTGATTTGGTTTTTGCATAAGGGTTAACCATTTGGCATGTGTTGCAAATGTGTTAAGCTTATGCTTGGTTGTTTTGCATTATGCTCGATTTGCATGTGTTGCAAAGATGAAAGAGTATATGCATTTGGTTTTCGCATTATGCTTTGATTTGTATGTGTTGCAAATAGGATAAGCTAATGCGTTGGCTTTTGCGTGGAGTTCACTTTTGCATGTGTTGCATTAGTTGAAGCTTCACGTTTTGGTTCGCAAAACTATCTTTCTAAAACCGTGGTTGCTTGGAGCTAAGTTTTGCATGTGTTGCAAAAGGAGAGAGCTCAAGCACGATTTGATGTTTGTGTGGTTGTATGGAGCTAGAGGCTTGCATGTGTTGCAAGTAAAGAGCTCATACGGTTGATTTGGTTTTAGTTGAAGTTTGGTTTTAATGTTGCATGGAACTAGAGAATTACATGTGTTGCAATTAGAGAGTTCATGCTTCTTGATTTGATGTTGCTTGGAGCTAGACTTTTGCATGTGTTGCAAAGAGTAGTGCTCAAGCATGAAATGTGTTTATTGCGTTATTTGCAAGTTCGTTGTGCGAATAAACTGAAGTTTATGAGTCCGGAATCCCGAGAGCATGTGAGTGGGGCTTGCAACGGGAGTTGGCAAGTTGACCGGGTCTTGTGTTGATCTTCACATGGCTAGGGGGATTAATCTCATAAACTCGAGTTTGATTTGCTTAATACGTTTTGCAAATAGAGTTTGAGTTGTCTGCGAAATGTGTTTTGCTGAATTGGTTAATTCTTTGAGCATGAGCTAAATTGGTGCAAATGTGTTTTGCGGGTGTATGATCATGTGTTGATCATTTAGAAGCTCAAAGAATTGTGCTTGGAGTTTTGGAAATGAGTTTTGTGAAAATCTAGTTTTGAGTGGTTGGACCACCCATGGGTGGTGTGACCAACCTTAGGGTTTAGTGTGGTGTGACCATTTGTCATGTGGTGCAACCGCCATGGTGTGGCTAACCCTAATTGTGGTCCAACCAATTGTCATGCGGTCCAACCAATTGTCGACGGTCCAACCAACCATGGTGTGGCTAACCCTAATTGTGGTGTGACCATTTGTTGAGTGGTGTGACCATTTGTTGGACCGGTTGGACCGGAGGTCCATGCGGTTGGACCGGCAGTCCGAGGTTGACCGGACTTAGGTTTTCGGGCGCGTGTTTTTTCCCGCAGCGGTGTGACTGGCGTGAGGTCCGGTTGGACCGGCGGTCGGACCGCCTCCTCCGTGTGACCGGCCCTAGGGGTTGCAGGCGGTGCAACCGGTCTGCGGTGTGAGTTTTCAGTCTGCGTTTTTCGGTTTCTTTGTGCTGGCTTGGTGGAGGTGGCCTTGGTGCGGCCGGCATGGGGTCAGTGCGGCCAGGCGGCGGTCGGACCGCCGCCAGCCGTCGCGTGTTTTCAGAGAGTGTGTTTTTGATTGCTTTGCTCGTTTTGTTGGCGGTGCGGCCGGATGGCGGCGGTGCGGCCGCCCTCCGCAGTGCGATCGCCCGTCTTGTGATGCGGCCGGCCGTGTAACGGTCGGTTTTCCGACCGTTGGCTTGTGAGGACCGGTCGGACCGGCCGAGGCCCGGTCGGACCGGAAAATTCCTGTTTCTGCCCGTTTCTTGTCCCAACGGCTAGTTTCTTTGGTGGAGACTATAAATACCCCCTTGGGGGGTTTGGGGCTGTGGTTGTTGCTGTGTTTTGAGGTTGTGGGAGTGAAGTGCATGTGTTGCTCTTCCCCATTTGATTCTTGAGCTAAGAGTGAGACTAATTGCATTCGTTGCAATTAGGAAGTGGTTTGGGTACCTCTTGTGCATGTGTTGCACTTGAGGAGGCCTTGTGCATGTGTTGCACTTGGTGATCACCGAGGCGCGATTCGTTGTGCCGGTGAGGTTCAAGCGGAGGAGCGGCTTGTTACTCTTGGAGGTTGCCGACTCCTAGGCGGCGAGGCGTCGTCGCGGAGCTCTCAAGGTGTGAAAGCCGGCGAAGTTTGTGAAGGTTCGGGTTGAGCCTCTGCGAGCGTGAAAACCACGACTAGTGGAAAGAGGCGGTGCTCGGCGGAGCCGGTCCGAGTGGTCGGGCTAGCCTCAGCGTGGACTAGGGAGACCGCAAGTCTCCGAACACCACGGAAAAATATCGGTTGTCTCTTGTCTCATTTATATTCAAGCTCTTTACATTATTGAATATTTATCAATTGCTTGAATTAGAATTGCTAGTATTATTTAGTTGATCAATTTAGCAATTCTTGTGTAGAGACATAATTTAGATAGTGCACATAGTGAGCCTAGTTGATTTAGGCTTTAATTGTCAAAACCGATTTATCGCTTCGCATATATGTTTGATTAGGTTTTGACATAGGGGTTGATTAGAGCGAATTGTTTAGTGAGCGATCGAATTTCTTAAAACGCCTATTCACCCCCTCTAGGCGCATCCTCGACCCTCTGAGTGTCCTCATGCCCAAGGGGTCTCGGGCCGTCTTGGCTCACGTCATCCAGCTGCGGCCAGACTCAGAGCTTGAGGTCTGGGGCGGGAGAGGCTCGAGGACTGGCGGCGGCAGCCAGCTCTTCTTCTTCTTGAAGAGGAAAACTCATCAACCGGCAAGGCACACGAGCGCGGGCTCGGGGGCTCGACCAGTGAGGTCCTTACCATGGGCAGTCACCCCACTCGACATGAGGTTTCTTCGCCTCCGTGGTCCGCCCGGTAGGGAAGGCCTCTTCTTCCTTTTTGCTCTTGCCCCAGGCGGCGGGGCATCCGCTGGCCGTGTCGAACGACTCTGATGGTCCTGCGTACATGAAAGGATCAAGGGGGCCCGAGGTCGCTTCGGTCGAGCCATTGGTGGGGATGGCTTACCTCGGCCTTTCGGTGAACCCGTTCTTGACGCGGAGTCGTCCATGGAGTAGTTGTCGCTAGTTTCTCGAACATCTAGTTCATCTGGCGGCAACCCAAGACTCCTTGGCTGCAAAGGGAGCGACCCTCGGAGAAGATCGAGGCGGACTCGAGCAAGACCCACGGCGAGGAGGCATACGGGCGTACCCTCGCGGGTCGGTCGATCGCCCTTGGATCTCGTAGAGCAGGTGCGTCGCCTCGCATAGGGGACACCCGATTCATGAGGAAGTCGGCAGCGATCCTTTGCCGGTGAGACGGCGCTTCGGTGTAGAGATGAATGGCGGTGATGGCCTCTTCATCGGCCTTGAGATCGTTCGCCTCGGGTCTCCTTCTTCCGTAAACGGGCCTTCCCTCGTATATGACGTCTTGAGTTACCCTTTCTTGAGTAGAACCATCGCTCGGACCATGGCGAGGAGTCAGAGCTTGGATCTTGGGGAAGGACCACTTGAGCCTGTCCATTGTCGGAAGTAGAGGCATCCGACCACGGGGTCCTTCCTAGAGCGGAAGAATTTGAAATCAAGAAAGAAGAAGCGAGGGTTGGGAGGGATTCTAGGAACCCCTCGCGCAGTGGGAGAAGATGGCGAGAGTAAGAATGGAGTTGACACGGGTTTATGAACTCGATCTACATGGCTGGTGAGGACCACGGAGAGGAACTTCGCTCTCCAGGGTCCTTGAGCCAAAGGGCGTAGTGCTCGGTGCAAAGCGATCTCGTCGTCCACAGGGGTGTGGCTCGGTCTCGTTGCGGCGCCATGTGAATGGATCAAGCGATCCGGGGTCTCGAGTTCCTTCATCCTACGGCGACAACGTGCTCCTCCTAAGCAGCCATGGCGATCGCGGCGATTCGGTCGAAGGCGGGGAGGAGGTTTTGCTTGAGCACGGAGGCTTGGAAGGCGAAAGCGGCGGTCGGGAAGATTTCCTCAACGATCGCTGCGGTTTTTGAGTTTATAAGCGCACCGTCGCCGAGATCGAGACATGGCGCTTGAAGAACGCGTCGGCCATGATTTGACGAGTGCAATTAAGGCACAGGTTGCGGTTTGAGACATAGCGGTGTCCACGGCGTTTGCATCCGTCACCGGGGTCCGGAGATCAAGAAGCGCCGGTGTCGTTTCATCACGGCTTTGGCGTTACATTTTCGCCCGACCTCGACCTCAAGCTCGAAGGTTCCAGAAATCAGTCCGGGCTATAGAGTCTCAAGGTCGGCCGTGTTCGACCCACGACCTTAAGCCTCGGGAGCTAGGCGATGATTGGGCGTCCTTAATGAACGGCGTCTGCGGTCAGCGGACCCCCAAGCTCGGGAGGCCCGACCACGACCTAAAGGGTGTGTCAGGCGTTCGACCTAAGCGCTAGACCGAAACACGGCTCCATACGACCTCGAGCTCGGGTAGGCCCTCGTTCGGCCGTCGTCCACCCTTGGATTCGGATTGTACATTTGGCCGCGGTTGCCAAAGCGCGGGTCGTGGGGATAAGCAGTCGTGCATCAAGTCCGGGCGATTCTTGCCGACCCTCAGCGTGCATGAAGGCCACTTCAGGAATCTCTCCCATCCGATTGCGTCGAGAGAGGTATAAGACCAAGGATCGTAGTCTCTCGGGGACCGCGAAAAACAACACACAACACGCCATAGCTCAAGTTTAGGCGTAGCCATTGTTGAACTTGAGTTGTACACACTCTGTGCTCGATTATAGCTAAGAATACTTTGCAAAGCATTTGGAGTAGGACTATTACCTCCACGAGGGGCGAACCGATATAAATCTCGACCTCACGCTCGTTGTCGTCTTGCTCCGACCAACGTCGCATCTCCTCCTTTCCTCCGTTTGAGCGAAGCGCAGCTCGGGTCCCGTATTACACTAACCCCCCATCTCACTTCTTGCGGTTGGTGATCCCGATCGTCGACATTAGGAAAAGTACCAATATACATATGACTCAGTAGTGAAAGGACATCTAATCTATGTGCAGGCAGGGATTCAAATTTCATTTGGGGGAAAAATATCGAGTATGGCTAAAATCCGAAATTTCTGTGAAATTTCGATATTTCGGACAAATTATGGTCGAAATTCAAAAACCAAAATTCAAATCTGGTCTGTTTGCCACCAAAAAATCCAAATTTCAGATAAATTTATCAAAATATTGTGCAAAATTGCTGAAATTTCGGTCATTTTGCATCGGCTGAAAAGTGGGTCAAATGACGACCAAAAATTTTGAATTTTTTTCTATAGAGTCCTGACCAAGGATTCAAATTTTGTTTGGAGAAAATACCGGGTATGGCCAAAATTTGAAATTTTGAACAAATTTCGGTCAAAATTCAAATCTGGTCCGTTTGCCAACAAAAAAATACGAATTTCGGTGAAATTTACAAAAATTTCGGGCGAAATTGCCGAAATTTTGGTTGTTTTGAACTAGCTAAAAAGTAGGTCAAACAATGAAAAAAAATTTGAAATCTTTTCTGCAAAGTCATGACATATTAGTCATATTGTCATAAAAATTTTAGATGATTATCAAATCTGAGGAATTTTTAAAAAATCAAAGATTGCTACTATCTTGATAAAACGCTGATCAGGAAGTTTGAACTGAATGAAAATTCGAACAAACGAGGTTATAAAATTTTGATAGTCCTGACACATCCATAATATTATCATAAAATTTTCAGATGACGATCAAGCGTCATGAATTTTTGAAAATTTGAACAGTGCTACTGTCGTGTTAAAAGGCTTACCGGCAAATTTGAACGAAATGAAAAATTGTCCAAACCACGTTATAATATTTTGAACATTTTTGTGGATGGTCCTGATGTAGCATTAATTGTTATATGAAAGTTTTAGATAATGATCATGCTAAAATAATTTTTAAAAATTCTAACAGTGCTATGTCCTGATAAAAGCCTGATGATCAATACATAGATTTGCTTTAGCAATCAAGAAAGGTTTAAAATTTTTGAAAATTTTATAGAATGGTGAGAAAGAAATGCTTAATATCTCATAAAAATTTTGAATCATCATCACACCCTAGTGAATTTATAAAATTCTTAAAAGGCACAATACCATTTATGTTCTTTCTCTTTTTGATTTTCGAAATATAAAATGATAAATGAAGTTCAGTGTTTACATAGATTTGATTGAGTAAACATAGAAATTAAATTTTTTGAAAATTTTATATAATGGTACTGAGGAAATTCTTAATCTCTCATAAAAATTTTAGATAATGATCACACTCGAGAAAATTTATAAAATTCAGACAAGATAATTGTCCCAATTATGTTCATTATATTTTTGATTTTTTTGAAGATAACAAATGAAGTTCAATTATTCTGAAAAATTTTTTGTATGATCCTTCGCTGCTCAATATAGTACCATAAAATGTTCAGCTCATTATCAAGCCTATACAATTTTATAAAATCTAACAGTGTTTCTGCGAAAATTTTTAAATATCTCAAAATTTTGGTTTTTCAACAATTTTTCATAGAAGATGACTTTATTATGGGTTATTGGAAAAAACCGATCAAATCCGTCCCTAAAAGTTCAAAATCCGGCCAAAATTCATGAAATTTCGGTGAAATTTCAACAAAAAATGAAATTACTGTAGCAATTTCAAATTTTTTTATTTTTTTATTCAACTGGTTGTTTAGATTTTGTAGAGGCAAAGTGAAGGCAGTTAGGTGCGAGGTTCAAAAACCGCCAAAATTTTGGATTCCAGTCAAAAAAAAATTGCTACAGTAATCTTACGAATTTCAGTGAGATTTTGCTGAAATCTCGAGATTTTTTGATAGGTTTTTAACTTTTTATGGCCGAATTTGATCGGGTTTGGTCCAATAACTCTTAAAAAAGTCATCTTCTATGAAAATTTATTGGAAAACCAAGTTTTTTATATATTTTAAAATTCTGGCAGAAACATTGTCAAATTTTTATAAAATTATACAGACTTGATCATGATCTAAAAAATTTATGGTACTATCTTTAGTGTAGGATCATACAGAAAAATTTTCAAAATAATTGATCTTCGCTTGTTATCTTTAAAAAATCAAAAATAGAATAAACATAATTGGGACAGTAACATTGTCAGAATTTTATATTTTTTTTGAGTGTGATCATGATCCAAAATTTTTATGAGGGTTTAAGAATTGCCTCAATAGCATTATATAAAATTTTCAAAAATTTTAAAAACTTTTGTTTGCTCAAGCAAATCTATATAAGCATTGAATTTTATTTTTTATATTTCAAAAATCAAAAAGGGAAAGAACATAAATGGTATAGTGCCTTGTAAGAATTTTATAAGTTCATTAGAGTGTAATCATGGTTCAAAATTTTTATGAGACATTAAAAATTTCCTTAGCACACTTCTATAAATTTTTTTAAAATTCTAAACCTTTTTTTATTGCTAAAGAAATCTATGTATTGATAATTAGGTTTTTATCATGATGTAGCACTGTCAGAATTTTTTGAACATTTTTTAAGCTTAATAATTATCTAAAAATTTTATAGAAATATTAATGATAGATCAAAACCATCTATAAAAATTTTCAAAATTTTTTAACATAGTTTGAACTATTTTCATTTTGTTGAAATTTGCTGATAAGGCTTTTAACAGGACAGTAGCACTCTCTAAATTTTTAAAAATTCATAATGTTTGATCATCATCTGAAAATTTTATGAAAATATTAGTGATATATCAAAACTATGCACAAAAAATTTCAAAATTTTCTAACCATGTTTGTTCTATTTTTCATTCGGTTCAAATTTGTCGATCAGCGTTTTATCAGGACAGTATTAATGTTCAATTTTTGAAAATTCCTCAAGTTTGATAATCATCTAAAATTTTTATGATAGCATTATTAATGTGTCAAGAATATGCAAAAAAATTAAAACTTTTTGACTTCATTTGAATCGGATTCGCTCAGTGCAATTTGGCCGAGATCTTGGCAAATCTCGCTGAACTCTCGGTAAAACTGACTGAGATCTCGGATTGCCCGATGGAAAAAACCGAATTTGAAATTCTGTTTTTGTGTTTCATTTAAAATTTGTCTAAAATTCTAGGATCTCGATGAAATTTTGATCTCTGACCACCTCCGAGGTGTTGAACCAAAACGATATTTCAAACCTTGCATAGGAGAGTACGTACTCAGAATACCCACTCCCCTTTTGCCCCTACACTCGTACACCGTTGGAATTTATGCCTATTCATTTTTAGTCTATGTTGTGTCTAGTTATTGGTTCGTGCGAAGGGATTCGTTCGTTGGTGCCGATTCAGGGCAGTGGTTAATGCTGCTCAGAGCTAGAGGTGAAACCGGGTCGGATACGGGCGGATATTGCTCGTCACGTATCCTAACTTATATTTTTTTTAGGGGATTCGGAGTCGAATACGGATGTCCCGGATATGGATCTGAATTGAATTATTGAGATTGGATCGGGCGGATACCTAGCGGATTCGAATCGGAATCGGATATCATAATCGGATAGTAGTATAGTACATAATTGTGTACGTAAAAAAACGAATGAAGCATTAACCTTACAACATTAGCTTCAAGTCATAATTATTTCAACGTAGGATAGTAGTATAGTTAGAGGTGCAATTTAGTGACTCAACTAATTCCAGTAATTTGAATAGAAAATAAGTTTATCAAATAAGTTGAACAAATCAATTTAGCTAAAAGCATTATGTTATCACTCTATTTGTTTGTTGATAGATTTTTGAAGTTTACGCTTAACAACAAAGTAGTGTTTTTTAGTGCCAGTATCAAACAACTATTCTATCTATCCAATAATGAACCAAATTAATAGAAGAATAACTGATTTTATCCGGATATCAGGTTGGATATTTACCGGATATCGGGTCGGATATTGCTTTTCCCATATCCTAACCCATATTACATGAGATTTTTCGGATACGGATCGGATATTGCTCTTCCCATATCCTAACCTATATTACATTGGATTTTTCGGATACGGATACGGATAACATCGGTACGGATTTTAAACGGATTCGGAATCGAATCGGGCGGATATTTCCTATCCTGTTTTCACCCCTACTCAGAGCTTACTGATGGCTTTAGATTTTTAATCCGAGGAATATGCCCGGGGTTGCTTACTTTTTAGCTGGCCATCTGGGATGCCATTTTGAACAGGTATTGCTAGAGTAGGATCTTCGCAATACTCTCCGTACTCTAATTAGCTCACAGTCTGCTTGATCGAACCATCTGTAAACCAATAATTGGTTAAAAGCTCCATTTAATGTGTCCTCTGTGTCTTACTTGCTACAGCCTACGATTTTCTTTTGCCCTGCTTGAAGGAGCCTCTATCAAGCGATACTAATTGCTTAAAAGTTTCATTTAATGTGTCCACTGTGTTTTGCTTGCTACATTCTACAATTTTATGTATTAGACATGGAAGACGGCCTTCTGAGGTTGGATATTTTTTCATTTTTTTTGGAATTTTGTTCCTTACGATTCTTGTTTAGTTTCCATGTATTAGCGAATGGACAGGTTCTTTAATCTGCTTGTCTGCAGATGGTCAAGTCCTTGCTGTTGAGATGAAGTGGTTGATAATTATTTCTTTTGCGAATTTATTTGTTGAGTTGGCTATGCTACAAACACCTTTTAACTACAATTTTCTTAAAACATTACTCCACTTCCTCAGCTTTTTTTTAAAAAAACTTGTCCACACTCATACTTTTTAGCCATAAAATTGCTATGGTGTAGTTACTCTGTTTATTTTTCCATGTCTGTATTTTACGCATTCATTTGTTTGCTATCCAGCGAAAGCGGCTGCGGCGGAGCGGACGGGGCTGGCTTAGGAGTTGACGGTGCCAGTCATGGCGGGCGATGGTGAAGTCGGAGTGCATATAGGGTCTGGGGATTTTGGGGCGGCGATGGTTAGGGGGAACCGGGGAAGGGGTGAGAAGGCAAGCAAGCTTAACTCGCAAGGGAGGCAGAGAATATTTGGGAGCACGGCCGTGGCAAGGATCAGATGGGCTCAGGAGCACGGCTGTGGCAAGGCGTCCGAAGCGGACGGCAAGAGGCCATACGAGGATCTGAACATCACTGTGAAACTTCGGAGGGTCTTTGCGTGAAAACAGTGACGTGGCATCGCTGCCTGGCCGGAAGTCTACGGTCTTTAGAAAAGGTACTAAACAGGGTCACGCGCTACGCTACGTCGTTGTCGAATATCTAAATATGGGATATGGGCATACACTGGAAATTCAAAAACTATACCATATACGCTTAGTTAAGTATCCAAAAACTCCGGATATCACGAGCCCAATTCTATGGAATAAGATAAACGTGGAGGGGGTATCTTCATACAGAGAAGGACTCGATCGTTTTCCCGTTACGAGAAAACCAACTCGAGTACACCTGGTATCTAGGAACGTTTGGATATGTTGCGAAGATCACGTGACGATGGACTCCTCATCGGCTATGATCTGGTATCTTAAATCGACTACAACTCGACATGAGGAAAGGCTACCCCAAGTATATAATGCCCGAGGGTAGGCACATTCAGGAGGACAAGCAATTCTTAGACTACAAACCACTCAGAGCTAGATAAGCGAGAAGACCTTTCGAACAGAGCATCCAAGAGCTGGCAAATTGCGCTTCGTCAACCCCTTAGCTATAGCTTAGCCATCCTCTAAGTCTAATCTCCATTGTAATTAGAGTTAGGCATTCTACTTTATACTCTGTTCATCGATTCCATACATCATTTAAACAGGAGTAGGGTGTTACTCCATCCGGGGACCCGAACTTGTCTATATTGTTTGTATTCGATTTCGTGCCTAACTTTACTAATCTGAAGGTACTCGAGACTACAAATTTATTGTTGATTTCTAACCTTCGATAGTTGGCGCGCTAGGTAGGGACCTTTAGCTCTTTTTGAAGATCAGACATGTCTTCGGTTCGTGTTCACAACAGAGTCTTCAACATTGACCCCTATGGCAACTTCAGCTCGGCCGTCTTCACCGACCGAGCTCCAACAGTCAGATCTGAGATGGCCTTTGGGACCATACTTTATCGACGAGGGCCGGGCGAAGATCTTGAGCACATCGGCTTCACCAAGTCCTGCTCCTGGAACCCACACCGAGAGGTGTGCTTCATAGATTTTGACCCTATGGAGCCCAACGTCCTCAAGCACGCCGAGACAATGAGTGATAGTGATAGTGATGGCTTCAGCAGTCAGAGCAATAGCCGAACAGATCGATGCATGTTCATGGCCAAAGCCAACAATGGTGCTATTGCTGGAAACTTCCAAGAAAGGGATCCAGGGGCAGAAACCACAAGTGGTCATGGACACCAAATCCCACCGTGCACGTCTTAAGATCCTGCAACGGCGACAACTATAGCGTGGGTGGCCGCAAACGCTGTTGCTCCTAACACTAAGATCATCAATGAGATCTGACCACCGTGGCCACAGCCGAGATCGTGGCCAACCTGTCAAGGTAACTCGATCTCAATAATCCAACGACGCTCCACCCGCGAGTGCTAGATTTTCAAGGATAGCAGATTCTTCGGCAACACAACCACATCGCCGGGCCTGGCCGCGTCCCAGGAGCAGCGTCCCATCAAAGCCACAACAGCAACATCTTTAGTACTCCTGAGGCAAATGTCCAGTGTGCTCATATGCTGTTGAAATCCCTTCTGCCCTTGGATCTGGGCAACCCGATGACTCCAGTGTTCAATCAGATGAAAATGTTACTCGATTTAGCGCAAGCTCAAACCGCTCGAGCAGCCAACTAGAGGTTCAGACGCCCTAGCCAACAGAGTGCTAGGAGCCAGCTGCCAGGACCATCTCACGATAGCTATCGAGCGACGAGATCGGCAGTGGCTAGATCTGACCATCGTGCCCCCAGGACAGCTCGTCTCAACTCCCACCAGAGACGCCCTAGGGATTTTTGAGACCGTATTCCTCACGATTGAGAGGATCTGCATGACATCCTTCGTGATTGAAGGGAAGAATGTGGCCATGAAGACCGCGAGCGACAAGAGAAAGAGTCCCTATCTTCGAGGGGCCAATCTCCTGCACGCCTGGCCCGACGAGGCGAATCTCCGCCTTCAAGGGGCCACTCACTGGCATGACGCAGCTTTCCTCCTCGATAACATGCACGACAATGTCTGCGGTAAGAGTGATAGCATCTAGGCCCCCTCAATTTTTATCATGTTTTGTTAAACGGTTTTGGTGTTGATGACCGAGTTAATAATTCTTCAAACCATAAAGAAGGTATGCTGGAATCAGGAATGGAGCTAGCTGAACTAACAAGATTAAGGTACTTTATCTCTAGTTTATGACTTGGGAGTTGATTCAAGTCAAATAGCTAGGATTATTTTTCGCTTTGGCTGTATTATAAAGAGGGACTTGGCACAAGTTGGTAATTTGGTTCATTCGGTTAAGACAAAACTAGACTGCTTGGAGTTAAATCATTTAGTCTTTCTGCTCCTTGAACCAAAATCCCTATATACAACAAGTCCAAGCTTTGTGACGGACCAAAGTTCAGTTGATCATTTCCTATTCTGTCACAAAATAGTCTAAGTCCTTATGTCAAACCAAAGTCAGCTCAGTTCAACTTCTAAATTCACTTGAGTCAAATTCTGATCAACTTCTATTCATTTCAACGGACCAAACCTCATATTCTCATATACTTAAGTCCGTAGTAAAAAATCTCTTGAAGAAATTCAGCTATCTAGTTTTGCACATGTATGCCGGACCAATCTATGACGGACCAAATTTTTTGGTCCGGCATACATGCGCTTTCAACTGACTCAAAACTTCTCAGTTACCCATCTAAATTTGGTCCGCCATACACATACCTTTGTCAAATCCAAAAACTCTCAGTTGTCTATCTATGACGGACCAAACTTTTTGGTCCGGCATAAATTCAATAATAACTATCTTTTTGATAGACAAAGTTTTGATATTCATTCCTTGAATATATGATCAAAATCATACTCCTTTTCAGAAAGTTTCACTTCTATGATGGACCAAATATTGCTAATTTGAAATTTAGTCCATGGCAAATTCAAATCTTTTGACTAAACTCTTTTTGTGTCAAAAATGATCCACAGCTACTGATCTCAGTCATATCCCATCTATGACGACGGACCAAATTTTTTGGTCCGCCATACATGTAAGCTTCATATTTTTCAGACGGACCAAACTTGCTAGTTTTCCCATGCATGACGGACCAAATTTTTTGGTCCGCCATAAATATGTAAATTTGGTTCGTGATACACATGATCAGTATCGCTAAGGTAAACTTTTAGTCCGCTGTAAACGTGTTTTAGCTCAAATTTGACACTTTGACACGTGCAACGGTCACTATGGTAGGTACAACGGCTATTTTCATTAGAATTGGCTATATAAGCACTGCCTGAGCTATCTACCATAGAATTTGATGAACTCCTTGACATTTTAGCATTCAAAAGAGCCCTCTTTCACAACAAGGAGTCTGTGCTTCACTTTGAAACTCAAAATCTCATTCTTTCTAAGTGTTTTAGCTCCAAGCTTGTGTCTAGTGCTATAGTTTGCGAGTGAACCAAGAGACAGAGCTTGTGCAAGTTTATTACTCTTGGATCTCGGTGATCCTAGACAGCTTGGAGGAGGTGAAAAGTGCGACCTGTCCAAAGAAGATTGTGGAAGGCCACTTTTGATTGTGAAGGGTTTGTAGCTCACCTCACTAGAGTGGTGAAAGAGCTACCCGAGTGAGAACCATAGCTACTGCGACTAGCTGTGGTGAAGCAATACTTCGAGAGAAGTGCTTCAACGTGGAGTAGGAGAAGGGCTCTGAACCACGGGATAAAATCTTGTCTCATTCTGTTTTTGCTTTATATTGTGTTGCTTTCGCTGTCATTTCTATTTTGCATTCACATTCGGTACATTCTGGTTTAAGTCATTCACTCTCATAGAATTGTTAACTGTAACCAAAGAATTAAAATTTGAAGAGTTGCCTATTCACCCCCCCCTCTAGGCCAACTCGTTCCTACAAAGAGACCCCCAAGGACGTCGATGAGGGGTGCAAAGCGTTCACTCCCGAGCTACGCACAGTCAAATGGCCGAACAAGTTCAAGCCAGACCCTATCGAGAAGTATTCGGGTAAGATCAACCCTGTCGAATGGCTACAGATCTACACTACACTCATGTGGGCTACCGGACGAAACGAGAAAGTGATGGTGTAGTGAGATCTTGGTTACTCAACCTCCCACCTCAATTGTTATCATCATGGGCGGAGCTACGGGCCCAGTTCATTGCCATTTTAGGGCATATATGAACACCCTGGAACGCGCAGCGAATTGCATCGAGTGATACAGAAGCCAAGAGAGTCATTAAGCAGCTTTATCCGATGCTTCAACAATAAGCGTAACTTGATCCCTGATATCTCAAACGAAGCGTTCATAGTGGCCTTCGAGAATGGTGTCAAAGATAGAGAGTTGAAGGGAAAGCTTGCCACTCTAAAGATCAGAACCACCAAGGAGCTCTTTGAGTTGGCTGACAAATATGCCATACGTGTTGAGGCCAGAGACCATATCGACGACCCCAAGCCAGACAGCAACAAGCCTGAGTCGTCCAAGTAAGGGACGAAGAAGAACAAGAACCACGGAGAGAAACGCCAAAGTCACTCCACTATAGTCGAAAGAGGTAAGGCATACAATATCGGTGGCAACAAAGGACGAAGCCGTGGAGGGAACAAATACTACCCGGTCCATCATACAAACAAACACGACTTCAATGAGTACCAGGTGATTAGTAAGAAGGCCCAGGAGAAGCTCAAGGCCGCCCTCACCAAGTGCGGAATCGAGAAAACCAAAGAAAATCCCGAGGACGATGAGCCCGAATACCGCAGGGCTGATCACAAGTTAGCGTATGTCACGTATGAGTCCAAATGACAGTACAAGGCAGCTGAAAGAGAGGTCAACTTGACCACGACAGCTCTCCCTAGATTTCTTAAGTGATTGTAAGTGCCGATCACCTTCAACCAATCAGATCACCCAGCTGCGGTTTTACATCGGGATGATACCCTGTGGTGGTCGAACCCACTATCGTCAATGTTAAGATCGTTCAAACCTTGGTCGATGGAGATAGTTTGTTAAACCTTATCTTCGTGAAAACACTGGAGAACATGGGGATCCCCCGGACAGAAATAAAGGTCGGAGCCAAGCCGTTCCATGGTATAACTCCACGTTCACCATCAATACCACTTGGCCAAATCGAGTTGCTGATCACGTTTGGCATGCCGGACAATTTTTGCACCGAAAAGATCCTCTTTGATGTGGCAGATTTTGAGACCATCTATAATGTGATCCTAAGCCATCTAATACTAGCCAAATTCATGACAGTGGTGCACTATGAATACCAGACCATCAAGATGTCGACACCAAAAGGAGTCCTTACGATTAAGGAAGACCAGCGTGCCGCGGTCAGGTGCGACAAGAAGAGTCTGGAGATGGTTGAGCATCTCTGCAGATCGGCAGCCAGAGCTGACAACGAGGGAGCTAAGAGCCACAAATCCAAGAATAGCGATCAAGCTCCCATGTCCAACAGTGCCGCTGAGAACCCGGTCGACGACAGCAAGAAGGACAAGAAGACTAACGGAGATGTCAAAATGGTGCCCTTAGACCTGTCGGAGCCTTCCAAGATGGTCAAGGTGGGCTCTAACCTTGACCCCAAATAGGAACTCGAGCTCGTCACCTTTCTTCGAGCAAACTACGATGTGTTTGCACGGTAACCGTCTGATATGCCCAGGGTTCCCAAGGAGGTGATCAAGCATCAACTAGCTGTGGAACCAAGCACCAAACCTATGGTGCAGAAGCAGCGTAGATTCATAGAAGATTGGAAGTAGTCCATACAAGAGGAGGTCAGCAAACTCCTAAAGGCTGGTTTCATCCGAGAGGTCCATCATCCGACGTGGCTGGCAAACCATGTCCTCGTCAAGAAGCCCAACGACAAGTAGACGATGTGCGTCGATTACACCGATCTTAACAAAGTTTGACCTAAAGATCCTTTTCCTCTCTCCCGTATCGACCAAATAGTAGACTCTACTGCGGGTTGTGAATTGCTAAGTTTTCTAGATGCCTACTTAGGGTATCACCAAATTAGCATGTCCGTAGAGGATGAGAAGACAACCTTTACTACTTCTTTTGGTGTATTCTGTTATATTAAAATGCTTTTTGGTTTAAAATGTGTTGATGCCACGTATCAGCATTATATTCAAAACTGCTTGAAGTCCCAAATCGGGCGCAATGTAGAAGCATACATCGATGACATCATGGTTAAATCAAAAACTGAAAGCACTTTAATCAGTGACCTAGAGCAAACATTCAACAACCTCAGAAAGTATCGAATGATGCTTAACCCGGAGAAGTGCACGTTCGACGTTCCGTCCGGCAAGCTTCTCGGTTTCCTAGTGTCCAATTGAGGCATCGGGGCCAACCCGTGCAAAATTAAGGCCATCAACCAAATGTGCCCTCCGTGGACATTGAGAGAAGTGCAAAAGCTCGTAGACTTCATCACAGCTCTTAGTCGATTCATCTCACGGATGGGCGAGCGAGGACTACCCTTCTTCAAGTTTCTCAAGAAGCAGGACACTTTTGAGTGGACCAAGGAAGCGAAAAAAAGCTTTTCAAGACTTGAAAAGGTATTTATCATCTCCGTCAGTTTTAATTTTACCTAACAAAAAAGTGGAGCTCTTGTTGTATATTGCAGCTACCCCTCAAGTAGTAAGTACAGCTCTGGTGGTCGAGTGGGATTGCCTTGAGAAAAAGGCCAAAGTCCAAAAGCCAGTATATTACGTGAGCGAGATCTTGCATGACGCCAAGCTGCGATACCCTCAAGTACAGAAGATGCTATACGCCATTCTAATGACTTCCCGAAAGTTACGACACTACTTTCAAGCGCACAAGATTACGATCATAACGATGTACCTGCTCAAGGAGGTAATACGCAACCGAGAGACGACATGGCGAATTACATAGTGGGCAGTCGAACTCAATGAGTTCAATGTCGATTTTGTGCCACGAAACAGCGTGAGGTCAGGGGTCTTAGCAGACTTCATCGTGAAATAGATGCACGTCAAGGAAAAGGAGCCCAAGATAGTCGATAATCACTGGACTATGTTCTTCGATAGATCGCTCACGCTTCAGGGCTCGGGGTCCAGCATCATGCTCAGGTCCTGGATAGGTGAGGAATCCAAATATGTTATCTAACTCGATTTTCAAGCTTCAAATAATGTTGTAGAATACGAGGAACTAGTCAGTAGGCTTCGGATAGATGTGTCACTTAGGATCAGGCGGTTACTCGTGAAAGGGGACTCACAGCTAGTCATAAACTAAGTGCAGAAGGAGTACCAGTGCTCAAATGACAACATAGCGACATACTTGAATGAGGTTCGAAAGTTGGAGCATAAGTTCGAAGGGCTCAAGGTAAGGCATATTAGGCAAAGTGATAATTCCACCGCTGACGAAATTGCTAGGCTCGCTTCATCCTATTTACCCCCACCTGCAGGAATCTTCGTTAAGAGACTCCTTAAATCGTCTGTCTCCCCTATATAGGAGACAGATACTGCCCAACTCGACCAGCAGCCTGGTCGAGTCAGGGAGACAGAATCTGTAGACACGGAAGCTGTACTACTCGAACACGAGCCAAGTTGGATGACTCCATTCTAAGTCTATCTCGAAGGTCGAGAGATCCCTGACGATGATGCCTTAGCCAAGAAAATTGCACGTAAATTCAAGCTATACGCATTGGTAGACAGCAAACTCTACCGAAGGGGGAGTAACGGAATCTTGATGAAGTGCATCACTTAGGAAGAGGCAATAAAATATTGCTCGATGTCCATGAAGGCATCTACGGCAACCATGTGTCCTACCGCACTCTAGTCAGAAAATTTTTTCGACAGGAATTCTATTGGTCGACTGCCCTCTAGGATGCTTGCGAGCTAATGAAAAAGTGCAAAAGCTACCAATTTTACGGCAAGCAAACCATCCGACCAGCCCAGGCCCTGCAAACTATTCCTCTGTCTTGGCCTTTCTCAGTCTGGGGTTTGGATATATTGGGACCTTTTCCAAGAGCTTAAGGAGGTTACAAGTTCTTGTTTATGGCAATCGACACGTTCACCAAGTAGATCGAAACCGAACCCGTCAGGAACATCATTTCAGAAGTGGCCAAGAAGTCCATGAGGAGCATCGTTACTCGATTCGGCTCCCTAATCGAGTAATCAAAGACAATAGTAGCTAGTTCAAGAGTAATGTTTTCATAGTCTTTTGCAAAGAATTGGGTATCAAACTTTGCTTCGCCTCTGTAGCTAATCCTCATAGTAACGGTCAGGTCGAACGTGCCAATGGCATAATCCTGTAGGGGATAAAGACTTATTCAACCCGGTGGGCAAAAGAACTCCCCTCGGTGCTATGGGCCATTTGTACATCGACTAATTGAGCCACTGGTGAAACACCGTTTTTCTTAGTCTACGGAGCATAAGCGGTGCTTCCAACCGAGTTAACATTCAGATCACCTTGTGTGGACAACTACTCGAAAAAAGAATAAGAGCAAATGTGAACTAACGATGTAAATCTACTCGAAGAATATAGGGATCAAGCATCCATCTGAGCAGCCAAGTATCAGCAAGCCTTACGTAGATATCATGGCCTGATAATCCAGGAAAGAGCACTCACTGCTGGGGACTTAGTACTATGACAGGTGCAAAAGCAAGACAACTGTAACAAGCTATGACCTAAGTGGAAGGGTCCTTACGTGGTGGTCGAAGCGACTTGACCAGGATCAATACGGCTATTTACGTCAGAAGGAACGATGCTGGACAACTCATGGAACATCGATCAACTGAGAAGATTTCATACATAAATAAAGAAGACAGTGCATTCGAGCCGTCGAATAACAAAAATTTAGGTAAGAAGAGTTTATTAAATTTACTAACAAAAGTTATCCTATTACATTTTGAGGTAGGTATCCTACGGCTACTTGTCCTCTGAGGCATCGCGCCGCCTCCTCCGCATCCATGGGGACTGGAAAAGGAGGGTCCATGGGATGCGTCTGCGCCCTCTATACAGGCCAAAAGACGCGGCGAAGACCCGGTCGCTTGTCGATGGAGGAGGCGACCTCTTTGTCATCAAAAACCTCTGAGCACCGCGAGGGCTTGGAGGGCGAGCAGGCGCCAGGCCGATGAAGCCGTTTTGAGCTTCACCTCCTTCGCTGACACTGGCAGCTTCACCTTCTTCTCCTCATGTGCCGACGGTGGCATCTGCTCTCGCGAAGGTAGCAGAAGCGGCATAGTCTTCTTCGACGACAATGCATAGCTTGCTAGTAACCTCGTCCTCTTCCTTCGGCCAAACCGCCCTTTCAATGGCCTCCCAGTTGATCTCTTCCTCCTCATCGGAGGAGATGATGATCCATCCCAGTGAGATGTTGGCCAAGGGTGTAAGGAGAGGGGACCCTCCAAAGATCTCTACGGATGGGGATGGCGAGGGAGTGGAAGCCATGAGTATGGTTGAGAAAGCTAAGGCATCGCGAGCAGAAGAAAAAAGGAGAAGTTGTGACAGGCGACCATAGATCCTATCTATTTATAGCTCAGGGAACGGGTTGTTCCGAAGGCACAACCCATTTAGATTTGTGTCGGTCCCAATCCACGAGGCGTCTTTTGTACTTCCACATAAATGCGAGAGCTAGAGAATGATTAAGTTATGACATGCCGTGTGGAAGCTGAAGGGGTGCGAAGGTTGTAACAGCATTCAATAATTATAACGGAGTAACAAAAAGAAAAGAATGCTGAGCTTTACCAATATGCTCAGGGGCTCATCCGCTTGAGTGTATGGTCAAGGGCTACCGTTCATGATGCTTACGCTCTATTTTCTCCTCGATACAATTGTCGAACAGAAAGTGGGGGCTACATTATGTATTTGCCAGCGTGTTTGCTCTACCATCGCCTTGATGTACTCATCGAGTAGAAGGTCGGGAGCTACATCGCTCAATCGTTCCTTTACCTGGCTCTACTTCTGGCTTAGTAAATCTATCGAGTAGGATGTTCGGGGTCGCAACAGTTGTCTGTGATGCTAATACTCTACTTTTTGCTTAATCTGACTATTGGGTAAAGAGTTGGGAGCTACACCACGTTTTTGTGCTTATGTCAACCTACTCCCTACTCAATGGCATCATCGAATAAGGAGTCGGGGGCTACAGGTAACTTGATACCTTGTGCTATTTTCTAGTCGATACAGTTGTCGAGTAGGGAGCTGTAGACACAGTTTCTTTATTTCCTTTGCATACGATTTTTGCATTTACTCGATCACATTCTTAGCATATCAGCGAACAAAACCAAAGGGTAACCATGCCTGAACCCAACGACAAGCAATTCTATCCTGCGCGCATACGAGCACCAGATTGTCATACATCTAAAACTTAGCGGTTGGTGGGAGACGAAACCTCTAGTCAGTTCTACATGCGCTGCTCAACAAGTTCATGTTTGCTACAAAGTCTAAGTCATATGATGCAAAAATCACATAGTGTCACTTCAAACTATATAGCGTTTGTATTATATGCGGTCTCTTCGAGTATACGCTCGGGGGCTATGTTATTTAATAAAAAAATTTTAAAGCCTTGTGTGCAAGTATAATCAAGAATATGCTTGGTAACGAAACTGATTACTAAGAGTCTATGAATGCTAAATCGGATTTGCACCTACTTGTGTTATTTTATTTCATCGACAAGGAAATAGTAGGCAAAGCACGATAGAAAAGCAAATTATTTGGCATTGTCATTAAAGACGCGGTAGCATCATTACAATCGGCATGGTCAGGCCTAAGAATTATAGTTGGCATCATCGTTATCATCGGCGAGAGACAGCTCCAGTTGGGTCACGAACCTATCAGCAAGGTCTCCGAAGGACTCGATGTGATCGGTAACCTCGTTCCCATCACACGCAAAGTCTTCGTCCAAAATCGAGAGGTCTAGGCTAGGATGGTGGCTCTTCACCGGGCTAAGCACATGGGAAGTCGCAAGACGAGCAGACAGAGTCATGTGCTTGAGGGTCTTTGACTACAGAGTGGCAAGCACCACATCTGTTGCAGCCTTTTCAACCTCGATCACTTTCATGCTCGCCTCTGCCTTGTCTCGACCAACCTTAGCCTTGAGCCACGTAGCATCGGAAGTAGCTTTCTCAACCTTCAGTTTATTTGCCTCCGCGCCCAGCCTCTTTGCCTCTTCCTCATACTTCTCGACTTCAGCCTTGGCAATTTTCAACTCGGCCCTGAGTGCCGCTAGTTTAGTGTCTTTCATCTTGAGCACCTGTTGGCTAGAAGCTGTAAGCCGCTCATTCTGCTGGTGGGCTTGCTCGCAGAAAGTCTCAATTTTGCGCAAGATATATGTTGCGCGCTATAAAAAGAAGTCAAGAGGCATAAAAAAAGCAAGGCAAAGGATAAAGCAGAGCGTGAGAAAAGATTGGGTGAAATCACATACCTGAAGTTGGGACTTCAGGATGGACCGATATTACAGAGGCGCTTGAGAAATTGGAGAAGGAGCTGTTGTTGTGGTCGGAGCTGTTGTTGTGGTTGGAGCCGCCCGAGTAGGAGCTGGGATGACAGTGGTCGTAGCAAGAGATGACAAGGCAATGGCGGCGATAATCATCGACAGCGCCGCTAGGGGCACCTTTCCTGCAGGAGATTCTTTACATGACATCTCCAAAAGAAGAAAGAATTGTGAGAAAGGAGAGGTAACTTACTTCACCAGCCGAATCTTCGCTTTCATGTTCTTCCCCTGTACAGCTGTCTTCATTAGGACCGGTCTGGTCCCGATAGCTGGCTTCTCACTCGGCCCAGCTGGTTGAGGGGGTGGCTCCGGTGGATCAGCGACCAACGGTGAAACCTACAAACAGATGATTGCTGTAAACAAAACACTTGTTGCGAACGAATTCAGCGAGCACTAATCAATGGTGGTGTTACTTGCTCGACCGTTCTGGTCGATGGAGGCCCCGGTCGAAGAGACGCCTATGTGGGAATCACCAAACTCTGTACATCGGCTCCCTAGGCAGCCTGCTGATCGTCCCACATCTGCTGGATTATGTTAGAAGCATTCTCATAGCATCCAAATGAACGGTTGAAGGTCACCTGGTCGGACGGTCTCGACGATGAGGTCTAAGGTTGTTTAACTGGTCAATGAGGCGTTGGAGACACCAACCTCCTCGCTCGAGGAGACTCGACTATCTCTTGCTCCAAAGCTGCTTCACCCTCGTTGGGGTCAGTGACAGGCGCTGGATTGCCCATAGGAGGAATGATGTTGGCGGGAGCAGAGCCATTGCCTGAACATCGATCCGAATTGGCTCATCATCCGGGCTGACAACCCTCAATTTGCCCATTTCCATCATCGAACTTGGCCTCCTGAGGAGATGCTAGGTTAAAGAGGATGACAAATGCATGAACGATGCATTACAGGCCTCGATCCAGTACTCACCTCTGGTCGAGGGTTGGCAAGTGAGTACGCCTCGACGTCGCAAGGACCAGGTTCGAAGCCCTGGAACATCTTGCTCAACCTAGAGGAGATGTTTGTGTCCGACAGATCTGGCAAAAAGCAAGTCAGTTCACCGCTCATCGATTAAAGCAAAGAAAACACGAATACTACTAGTGCTTACTTCTAGGATTATCCCTGGTGGCATCATCGATTCTAAAGTAGTCCCAGGCTAAGTGATCCTAGCACTTCAGTGGACTTGGCCGGCGCATGATGAAGTCTTTGGCAACGTGACACCCTGTCAATCAGTTTTTCCTCAGCTCGTCGATCTTCTGAACATAATGCGTATTACGGGCGGTCAACAGGGGGACTTTCGTCCAGAGGTCAATCGGATTGAGGAGGAGTGGTCGATAAGCCAGGGAAAAATTCACAGTGTTTGGAGAGGTGATGTAAAACCACCGTTTCTTCTCGTCCGACTGCTAGGAAAAAGTCACAGGGACAAGAATATATGCGTTCGACACACCGCTGCGGAGATGAAAACCAGCACCCCCAATAGCTTCGTTCTTCGACACCCGTTTTAAATTATAAAAATATCAGAACAAGTTAAGGCTGGGCTGGATGTCCAAGTAAGCCTCACAAAGATGAACATACACACTGAGCATCGTGATCGAATTGGGGCTCAGGTGGAAAGGCTGGACTTGATAGAATTCAAGGACCAAGCACAGGAATTGAGAAGGGAGAAAATTGAGCCCACAGTGGAAAAAAGCCTCAAACACAATAGTCTCATCTTCATTCTCAAGGGTGGGATACAACTCACCTTGTGACGGCCTGGGATACAGCTCACCTTGTGACGACCTCCAATGGAAGAACTCCCGAGGAGGAATGAAGCCATCTTTCTCCAGTTCGGCAAGACCATTCTCTGACATCATTGATTTCTGCCATACCCTCTGGAGGGCCTCATCCTCGAAGACCGCTTCGGCCGTCTCGGGTCTATTCTCTGACGACAGAGCAACTCCGGCACTGCAGAAGGGCTGGACGCTATTAAGGAAAATGCAAACAAATTCTTTGAAAGTGGCGGCGCTAGGGTTCAAGAAAGTACGATGGAGGCTTCAAGACTAAGGCTAGAGGCGAAAGAAGGGGAATGATTACAATTGCAGGTCTTGGAATTATAAGCCAAAAACCTTTTGAGGTGAATGGTTCCCTCCTCGCAACATGGTGTCTCGATCGGCGAAAGGTGGGATGATGGTGTTGTGCCACTCGTGGCGTTACGGACGAGAGCAATAAATGCTCAACTACCAAACGTTTAGATTTTTTGATTTTTTTCTAAACTCTTCTCAGAGTCGAGTCGATGAGTCGACATCGAGTAACATGTGGTTACCCTAAGAACTCGAGATGGGCTGATGGCAAAGCGCTCAACCCAGCACATTCCTACTTGATACTTAGCGATTCCCAACCTACTCGAATCATTCGACCAGAAGTAGGTGAGACATTACTTGACTAAGCACTTAAATGAACCCTCCATTAAGTAGAGTTCGGGGCTACTATCGAATATCTAAATATGAGATATGGACATACACTAGAAACTCAAAGACTATACTATATATGCTCAGTTAAGCATCTAGAAACTCCAGATATCATGGGTCCAATTCTATGGGATACGATATACACGGAGGGGTATCTTCATGTAAGAAAGGACTTGATCATTTTCCCATTACGAGGAAACCAATTCGAGTACGCCTGATATTTAGATAAGTTTGGATATGCTGCGAAGATCACGTGACGATGGACTCCTCATCCGCTACGATCTGGTATCCCAAACCGACTACAACTCGACCTGAGGAAAGACTGCCCCCCGACTATATAAGGCCCGGGGGTAGGTACATTCAGGAGGACAAGCAATTCTCAGACTATAATCCACCTAGAGTTAGACAAGTAAGAAAACCTTTCAAACAGAGCATCCAAAAGTCGATGAACTACGCTTCATCAACCCCTTAGCTATAGCTTAGCCATCCTCTAAGTCCAATCTCCATTGTAATTAGAGCTAGGCGTCCTGCTTTATACTCTGTTCATCGACTCTATACATCATCCACACAGAAGTAGGGTGTTACTCCAACTGGGGGCTCGAACCTGTCTACATTATATGCCCTCAATTTCATACCTAACTTTGCTAATCCAAAGGTACCCGAGATTACAAATTTATTGTCGATTTCTAACCTTCGACAGTTGTGTCAATCTGTGGACTGTTATAAACCGTCAGCGAATCTGTGGTTTTTTTTTTTGAAAAACAGCGAATTTTGTGTAATTTTGGTTTTATTTTTTTTAAAAAAATAGGTTGTTAGGACCTGTTGGCGAATCTGTGGACCGCTATAAACCCTCGGCGAATCTTGGTTTTCTTGTTTTTTTAAAAAATTGGTCACTAGGACCCGTCAGCGAATCTGTAGACCGCTATAAACCATCGGTGGGTCTGTGTTTTTTTAACCGCGGAGGGACCTAAACGCAATTTTATTTTTTTCTGGGTCCATTCCACTAAAAATTGCAGGGAGGACCTGGACGTAAATCACAAAGGAATCTAAACGTAATTTATTTTTTGGGTCCTTCATGTTAAAAAATTGATTGAAGGATCTAAACGTAATTTCAAATTTTTCAGAGGACTTTTTCACAAAGACACTGACTTGGCACCCCTGGCAACCGGCAAAATCTCTTCTGCATTTTACGCATTCATTTGTTTGCTATCCAGCGAAAGCGGCTGTGGCAGAGCAAACGGGGCCGGCTCAGGAGTTGACGATGCCGTTCATGGCGGGCGACGGTGAGGTCGGAGTGCATATAGGGTATGGGGATTTTGGGGTGGCAATGGTCAGGGGGAACCGGGGGAAGGGCGAGAAGGCAAGCAAGCTTAACTCGCAAGGGAGGGCAGAGAACATTTGGGAGCACAGCCGGGGCAAGGATCAGATGGGCTCAGGAGCACGGCTGTGGCAAGGTGTATGGAGCGGATGGCAAGAGGCCATACAAGGATCTGAATGTCATTGTAAAACTTTGGAGGGTCTTTGCGTGAAAACTGTGACGTGGCATCGTTGCCTGGCCGGGAGGAAAGGTACTAGCTAGGGTCACACGCTACGCTGCGTCGTACGAATCTGCGGACTGTTATAAACCGTCGGTGAATTTATGGTTTTTTTTTAGAAAATTGCGAATTTTGTGTAATTTCGCCTTTTTATAAAAAAAAAAGGTCGCTAGGATCTGTTGGTGAATCTGTGGACCACTATAAACCGTTGACGAATCTTGGTTTTCTTGTTTTTTTTAAAAAAAAATTAGTCGCTAGGACCTATCAACGAATCTTTGAACTGCTATAAACCATCAGCAAAACTGTAGTTTTATTTAAACCGCGGAGAGACCTAACCGTAACTATGTTTTTCTTCAGGTCCAATATGATAAAAACCGATTTCTAGGGACGTCAACGCAATTTTATTTTTTTGGATCCATTCTACTAAAAACCGCGGAGAGGATCTGAATGTAAACCACAGAGAGATTTAAACGTAATTTTATTTTTTGCGAATCCATGTTAAAAAACTGATTAAGGACCAAAACATAATTTTAAATTTTTTAGAGGACTTTTTCACAAAGATGCTGCCGTGGCACTAGGGGTGCAATCGGATCGGATAATTTCTATTTGACCGACCGACCGGATGTGTTCGGATCAGATTCGGAATTTTTTCGGATATTTGTCAGATTCGGTATCAATTTCAGTTTTTTTATTCAATTAAAAAAACACTATCCATCAGATCGAGATATTTCGAATTTTTTTCGGATATATCCGGACTAAATGTCTCGGATATCCGCAGCCCTCTAGCCTTCCCTCGGCGCTAGGCCTGGGCATTCGGTTTTTTCGGTTTTTTCGGTTCGGTTTTTTCGGTTTTTGAAAAATTCGGTTTTGAAATTAAATAAACCGAACGAAACGAATAACGAAAAACCGAACGAATAAACCGAATTAATTGGTTCGGTTTTCGGTTATTCGGTTAACCGAATAAGCAACCAACAGGCAGTAGTCAATATTCTCAATACTGATCAGTCATTCAGTCTGAGTGTCTGAACTTAGCAAAAGTGCATGCAATAAAGAATGTCAGGCGTGCATCAACTACTGAAGCAACACTCCAGCGGGCAGCGGTCCAGACTAGCAGACTCCACACTCAAAGTCAGAAACAATTTACTGAGGAAAATAATTACACTCAAAGTCAGGAGCAACTACTGGAGCCTGCTGGCTGTGTGTGTTTGAACATTAACAGGCAAGGCATCTCATATGTCATACAGCAAACCATGTTTGATGTTTCTGTAAAATGTCATGTCACTCAAGTCTCAAGTTACTATGACATTTCATTTTTCCTAGAAAAACTTGTGCTCCAAATCAGATCTGAAGAATCTTATGCCAAGAGCATAAGCAGCTTTCATTAACAAGGGCCTAAGCAGCTATACATACATAAGTACTCACACTGTCCATTAAGCAGCTATACATACATAAGTACTCACACTGTCCATTTCATTGTTCAGAGAGCGATTTCATTGGGCAGTGCATATTTCGATTGAAGTACCTCTTGGATCCTAAGGAAAAAGCAATACCTCTTCGTCTTCTTGAAGCAACTGTTGATGGGCGGCTCGGCGAGAGGTGCGACACTGCGATGGCTCGGGCTTCGCGGGAGGACGGAGTCGGGAGGTGGCGCTGAGAGCTCTCTGCTAGCGCTTTCTTGCGCCGAGAAGGAAGGAGGTGCCGATTATGCGCCGCTCACGCTGAAAGGCTGCGGCTATACGGAGGGTCAAGTGGCAATGGCAGCGTCGTTTGCAACCAGCTGGCGCTGGGAAGACCAAGACCGGATCTGCGCCTGGGGATTCTAGGAATTAGGGATGGGGATTGGGGAACTAGGGATGGGGATGGGGATGGGGATTCTAGGAATTGGGGATGGGACTTGCGAATGGAATGGCGAATGGACTCTGAATGGATCGGGGTTAGCGTCTTAGCGAAAAGAGTGTGACTTGGTCACTTGGGCCTTGGCCAAGTCAGCCGACCGTGACCAACCGAGAAATTGGTTTTTCGGTAAACCGGTTTTTCGGTTTTTGTAATAAGAAAACCGAACCGAAAACCGAATAGTGCCAAAATAAAAACCGAACCGAAAACCGAAAACCGAAAAAACCGAAATTTTCGGTTAATTCGGTTCGGTTCGGTTCGGTTTTTCGGTTTCGGTTTAAAAGTGCCCACCCCTACTCGGCGCATCTACTCCGGTCGCTCCGTCTCCGAGCTTCTTGTCTTCACCGCCCGACGCCTCGCGGGTGCAGCTTCGCCGGCCTCCAGGCCTCTCGAGCGCCTTCACCGCCTCGCGTCGGTCGCTCCTCCCGAAGCTCTCACACATGAAGAAGGCTCCAGACTCCAGAGCTCACACGTGAAGAAGCTAACAAGCACTGGACTCGCATTCTTGCTTATTGCCTGCGCCAAGTACCAACCGAGAGTCAACCCGACGTGAAGAAGCTAACAAGCACTGGACTCGCATTCTTGCTTATTGCCTGCGCCAAGTACCAACCGAGAGTCAACCCGATCGATTTTCGTGCTTGCACTTGAAACAGATCTGATAACCAGATTTAATTCCATTTGTTGAATCCGTCGGCTCTAGCTTTTCCAAGACACCAACATGAAGCAGCTATATGTTTGAGCTAAACAAAAGTAGGATTTCGCTATATATGTGCTTTATACGGTATCTGTTTTCGCACACTATCCGATAAAAATTATTTAATACCTTATCGTTTTCGCTCTGTATTCGATTCGAATCTACGACCGATATTATTTGCACCCATATTCATATCCGATACTATCCGAAACCGATTCCGACAAAAAAATATAATTTAGGATATGAAAAGAGCGATATCTGACCGAATCCAACCGGCAAACTCTCCGCTATAAAGTATAGTATACATTTGTCATGGATGTGGGCTTGGGAGGATGGGCTACTGGGCTGGGAAGCATATGGAATCACTCGAGGCCCACTCGGCTGGGAGGAACGGCAAGATAAAAGCAAGAAGCAAAGACCACGGAAAGACATCGAAGAACCGGTGAAGCTCTTGTGTTTCTTCCTCCGCCAACTCTCTCTCCTGCTCCTCAATTTCTCTGTTGTCTTACCTCTAATTCATTGCTCTTCCCATCTAAACTCCAATTCATTCTCTATTGTACTCAATTTGTCCGAAGTACCGGTGAAATCTTGTGTGAGAGGATCAAGTTCATGACATTTGTATCGAGCCGACTGGGTTCCGCCGTCGATCTTCATCGCCTGATCTGTCGTCTTCAGCGCCGTCGCGACCCTCGATTATCTCGGCTTCACAAGACTCGGTCTCCTCGGTTCAGACCGACCGCCTCTGGGTTCATCAAGAAGGGGCACAAGTGCGAGACCGCCTGGCGGGAGGATCGCCAACAGGCAGCGACTCGTGCTCTCGCTTAGTGTTGTCGTCGTCTCGCCTGCAGAGGATGGCTACACGGAGGTCGTCTACAGCGGCAACTTTCCGTGACGACCTCATCACGAAGCTTACGTGAAGAGAGCAGTCCACGATCCTTTGCTCGCCACATGTTCGACGAAATGGCAACTCAAGAGATGCAGTGTGTGACATCTGCTGGATCCCTCCTTCGCATTACCATTCACCATCTACTCTACCCTGGGCAAGTGACTAAGGAGGCGCTTCGTCAAGTCTTTGGTCGATGGGGACCAGTGACTGAGATGCATGTACAGGAAGGTATGGATAGCGTTGTGGCTCTCGTCGGGTTTCCATCTTGGCCTAAGGCAGCTCAAGCTCGCGAAGCCTGCCATGGTCGGTGCATATGGGACAACTGCTGTTGGCTGGATATTAGTTATCATTTGGAGGCATCAAAAGTTGTTGAATCCAAGCAGCACTTTGCCTTTAAACCTTTGATGGTGGATCAACTGACAGTATCCAATCAAATTAGCATTGCTGAAGGGCAACACTGTCTTATCTCAGATGATCGCACACTAGCTGTGTCAAGTACCAGTGAAAATGGCCCTGAAGTGGGTGCAGAAGGCATGTCTGTCAGTAGTTGTATTGACTTTGTGAAGAACGTTTCCTTTCCTGATGCCTCAGTGAACAATAGCATGCAGCACGACATAGCAAATACAAATGGTATCGTATTTGTGCCATCTCAAGTATTTCCAGCAGAGTTTAGCATAATGCCCACTTCTCAGGAGAGCACCACACTCAGCATGGATGCTGAAGAAAAGATGCGGACTGAAGACACAAGTGCAGAGAAGAATACTGTACAACACACAGATGGCATTGATAGAAAGAAGCATGCTGAAGACACTGGTGCAAACGAAGTGTCTGCAGTACGAAGCATGGAAAATGTCGAGGAAAAGAATCAGGCTGAAGATGATGACAAAGTTTTGTGTGAGGCTGCTAGTTGCGTTCTTAATAAGGTTAACACTGCCAATTTTGCTCGGTGTCTTTGTGGCGTGGGGAAGTTTGACAAGGCATTTCAGATCATTAAGGAGATGATGAGGAAAGGCTTTGTTCCTGATACAAGCACATACTCTACGGCTGGTCAAATTGAGCAAGCCCAGAGCTGGTTTGATGAAATGAGGAGTGTGGGCTGCTTTCCGAATGAAGTAACATATACTGCATTGTTTCATGCTTACCTGAAAGCTAAGCAGCTTCTTCTGGCTAATGGCATTTTCCACAGAATGGTTGATGCTGGTTGTCGTCCAAATGGCATTACCTACAGTGCACTAATTGATGGCCTCTGTAAGGCATGTAAAATCCAAAAGGCTTGTGAAGTTTATGCCAAGTTAACAGGAGCTTCTGACAATATAGAATCAGATTTTTACTTTGAGGGCGAGGATACAGACACCATTGCTCCTAATGTTGTCACCTATGGTGCACTCATAGATGGTTTGTGCAAAGCTCACATGGTGGCTGATGCTCATGAATTGCTTGATGCTATGTTATCAGCTGGCTGTGAGCCCAATCACATTGTATATGATGCTCTGATAGATGGCTTTTGCAAAGTTGGAAAAATTGATAATGCTCAGGAGGTATTTCTGCGGATGACTAAGTGTGGGTACTTGCCTAGTGTGCATAAATACACATCCTTAATTGATAGGATGTTCAAGGATGGAAGACTTGATCTTGCGACGAAAGTTCTGTCTCAAATGTTGAAGGATTCTTGTATTCCTAATGCCGTTACTTATACAGCCATGGTTGATGGGCTTTGTAAAATAGGTGAAGATGAAAATGCCCTAAAACTGCTGTCATTGAAGGAAGATAATGAGAAACAGAAGAAGAAGAAGATCAAGGAGGTTTCACATGAGTGGTCGTTGGTCAACAAGCAGAAGCCTATCTGGATGAGGAAGCCTGAGGAAATCACCAAGGAGGAGGATGCTGTCTTATACAAGAGCTTGACTAAAGACTGGGAGGAACATCTTGCCTTCCAGCACTTTTCGGTGGAGGGTCAGCTAGAATTCAAGGCTATCCTCTTTGTTCCCAAAAGGGCCCCCTTCGACCTTTTTGACACCAGGAAGAAGCTCAACAACATCAAGCTCTATGTGCTTTTCCTCATATTGGGTAACAAGATTGACATACCATATGCAGCATCAGAGGAGGAGCTGCGCTACTACCTTGGACTGAGCAATCTCACCACCGGTAAGGACAATGTGAACTTTGCTGATTCCAATGTGCGGCCCCTGGAGATCTTCATGTGCAGCGTCATCCGTAAGATGGGCTATGGCGAAAGCTTCCAATGGATGTCTCAGTACATCAAGGTCAATCGCAAGAACCTTGTCAAAACGTGCATTGAGCTTTTCTTGGATGTGACAAGGATGAAGGAGGGCCAGAGCTTCATCTACATGGTTGACCGATGTGTTGATCAAGTTGAGAGCAGAAATCTGTATTAGCCATGGGACCCTGGTGGTGACTACATGTACAATCCACGGGTTGCCATCATCGGCTTGGGGACAAGCCGAGATTCAAGGAGAGAGGAATGTCATGGATGTGAGCTTGGGAGGATGGGCTACTGGGCTGGGAAGCATATGGAATCACTCGAGGCCCACTCGGCTGGGAGGAACGGCAAGATAAAAGCAAGAAGCAGCAGCCACGGAAAGACATCGAAGAACTGACGAAGCTCTTGTGTTTCTTCCTCCTGCCAACTCTCTCTCCCTGCTCCTCAATTTCTCTGCTGTCTTACCTCTAATTCATTGCTCTTCTCAGTCTAAACTCCAATTCATTCTCTATTGTCCTCAATTTGTCCGAAGTACCAGTGAAATCTTGTGTGGAGAGGATCAAGTTCGTGACAACATTTTACCAAATTATCTGTAACAAGCAAGCCAATTATCATACAGGACGAAGTTGTCACTAGCTTACTGCAATCAATCTATAATCTATAATACGCACCCACATGCAGGTAAGCTTACCGCAATCAATCTATAATACGGACCGAAATGCAAGTATGCCACGGCTGCCACATCCAAGGAATGCTTCGCCAGTAGCATACCACCATCGACCAATGGAATCAATGGTCACATAAATTATCCAAGCATAATGTGCTTAAGAGTTAAACGAACAACATATCAAGAGAGAAGAGGGAGACCAACATGGATCGTGCGAGTCATGATCACAGCGCCAAGTAGTTACGATTAAAATATGATTAAGCCAGGAACAAAAATTCCAATACAAAACAAAGTTCCCACGAAACTTGGTCAACTGGTAAATGCCTGCTCGGTACACGGTACCAAATCAAGTAAAGCGAGAATTACAATGTCTAGAACAGCTCAGATGACGCATCCGACCATACCACGGAGATGGCTCCTTATTGCTCACCTGGTGTGGTCTTGATGATATCCGAATCACCTGAAATTAAACACGAGGCAACACAATATGATAACCCAGAGAGGTGTATATATCCAAACATGTTCAGGAACATGAAAGTTTTTTTTTTCTTCAGAACAATTTAGTAGGAAGTTACCAGGATCAATAATGCTGAGACAGCAGACACGGAAGTATTTACCACAAGCCGTTCCCAAATCAACGTTGTCTGGAAACCAACATAATGCAGTTAATTTTGGAACTGTCGTAGAACCAATAAGATAAGATAATTACATAATGTGATTGTCACGTTGCCAATCACATGATGAAAACAAACTTAAGAACAATCTCTATTTGTTAACAAAAAATTAACGAGGTTTTCGTTGCAATTGCAACTAAAACTTCAAAGATACAAGGGTAGCAAGGTAATCAATGATATTAACACGGCTGCTGTGCTAAGATAAGTAAACCTTCTGCAAAGGCCTCAGGAAGAAGTAAACACAATTCCCTTAAATTTATCAATGGACTGTTCTAAACTGTGAGGAATGCCAACTTACTTCCATGGAAGTGGTGAACAGTGACCTTCGCCAACATAGCATAGTACTCAATTTCAGACTTCCGAAGAGGAGGGCAGTTGTTAGAAATGATCACTAGCTTCGCTGTGAATGAATACCACATAAACATATTAGACATCAGATGACACAGTGAAAATGATGTTCTGACAGGCTTTAAGAAACACAGCACACATTTAACTATGACATTGTAAGCTTCAAAATATAATAACTATAAAAAAAGGTTCAATGCAAATGGCACAGGAAGACATGAGGAAAGTTAAACTCGAACAGCCCACATATTGGGCATAATTATAAAAAAAATATTCCCACATTTTCCATAAAACACCATTCATCATGGATAAAAACGACTCTTGGCAACAAAATTCTAAGTTGACGAGTATATCCCCATTCTGCTAATAAACAGTGATATCACACAGGTATTATGCACAGAATATGGAGAGGACTATTATGGCGTTGACTCATACACAGTGGCCATATGAATATTAGATCCACTGGTAATCAGTTTTCAACGCGTAATAAATTAGAACAACATACATGTTCTCAAATGGGAAAACAAAAATCCATAGAAAACTAACCAAGCTACAAGAAACAATTGGCAGAGTTCACATAATAACACTGACTCAATAATATCATACCTAAGCTGAAGGATGCTACAAATAAAATAAAACTCAGCAAAATCACGAATGCATTAACTTCTTTCTCGAAACAATAAAGAACAAAAGTGTCCTAAGGCTTGGAGGATCAGAATCCTGGCTTGGTTTTCTCTGAAGAGAAATTATAGTGCTCAGTATGTTCATTGTCGATCATCTGGGGAAAGTATCATCATGTCCTCCATACCAAGCAGTAAATCATAAAACTAAGAAAATAAGGATCCAAATAAAATCTTAACAGCTTATGACAAGAGTAAAGACAGCTGCACACTATAAGCAGTACATCTAATTCAGTATGTTCAACACATATTCCTTAGATCCCGAACCATTTCAGATAAAGAAAATTAGTTCTCTATACAAACTTTGGAGGATCAGGGTCCTGACTTAATTATCTCCAAAGAGAATATAATTATAGCACAAAGCATAATCATTGTCGATCATCTGGGGAAGGATCATCATATCTCCAGTTCATACCATTATATATACAAAAATATAATCTAGAAAATGATAAGTTCATAAAATCGTTTCATCCAAAAAAGGGGGAAAAATAGAAACAGATTCTAACAAATAAACACTCATGATACCAAATTGATATCACATCTATCAAGCATGTGAATAAACAAATTGATAATCATATCCATCAAGCATATGAATAAATAGGACTGCAAATCAAATATCAAAACATGATTTAACTAAGTGATACACAAGACAAAACACAGTGCAACCAAGCTTAATCATCTTATTATGACACTTGAAATGTTAGATAACAGAGACAAACAATTTTAACGCCCTGGTAAATCTACAGAAATGTTAAATCATTATGACACTTGAAATGTTAGATAACAGAGACAAACAATTTTAACGCCCTGGTAAATCTACAGAAATGTTAAATCACTATACCAATGTACACCACCATCAGCTACTGAACCACAAAAGTGAGCGCACACCAATAAAAAAGCGACGGTGAAGCTATTCACTATAGCATCGACTCATACACAGCGGCCATGAGATCCGTCGGTAATCAGTTTCTACGATGCGTAAGAACTATGACCGCACTTCATCATCCATTCACTTGACAGCAAAGTTCACACCAGGTGAAACTTAAACTGACACCATATTCATCAACTTTTACCCTAACAACTCGTTCTTCCACTAGTATAGGGCACACACTTCGCAAAATTTAGCGTCCAAACAACACGGACAGACTGCATGTAACTAGGCAAGGCAGGCTCGGCTCTTACACTTGGAGTTCCTGAGGGTCCTGAGGACGGTCTTGTAGCCGAGGGTGTACTTGCCACTCTTCATAACAAGCTGCAGCTTGTTGTTGATGTTGTCCGTGGACTTCTTCTGCAACACCAACATCACACCAGGCATTAGCACCATCCAGAAACCATCACAAGCAAGCAACCGGAAAGAAGGAATCCAAGCGAGATGCAGGATGTAGCGATTTCACGACGCAAGAATACAGCTGCAGATCGGCAGAAAAAGATCTAAGCATCGGGAAAGATCGGGTGGGGAGGCGGGAGAGGGGTCGTTACAGTCTTCTTTGCAGCCACCATGGTTGCGCCCCGAGGAGAAGTGACGGCGGAGGCGGAGGCGGCGGCGGCGGCGGCTTCTGCCCTTAGATGACTGCGAGGTGAAAGAGTGGCGGCACTAGGGTTTGGGGATTTATATAGACTCGGGAGGTAAGGGTTTGCCCAGTATGGGCTCTGATGGGCTTGGGCTTGTGATTCCTCGGCCCCTTTGGACCGAGTAAGGTTCGAGGCGATAGTCCATTGGGCTTCTTTCACCAAAGCTGGGAATCTAGGTCGAGATTACGTTCCTCCCAAAACAAAAAAAGATCAAGGTCTATTTTTTCGCTATTTTGGATGGTACCTCTTCTTGCTTCCTTTCCTTTGGATGCCCTTTTTAGATAACAGTGGTTAGGTGACTAAAGAAATAGGGCACGATTGATTTTACAAAAAAATATATGCATAATTCAAACAAAAAAATGCAGAGCAGTGCTTCAATACTTTCTCTTCTAATACAAGTTATAAAAAAAAAGTATGAACTAAGAATACATAACAACCAACTAAAAATTATTCACAGCATTGTGATGATATTATACTGATGTGAGTAGAACCATGGAGCCTTACAGATCACTGGGTATAATAGCGCGCTATGCCGCGCTGTTGATGTTAGCTGCGCTTATGAGAATCAGTAACGCAATACTATAAACGCTAAACGCGAGAAAAAAATTTGGTTTGAGTTTTTTTGTAAACTGATTTTGCGGAATTATGGGGCTTTTTTTTTCAAAATAACCGGTGGAAGGACCTATTTATGATCTAATTTTTTAAAAATCTTCTGGGTCGAAAGAACCGGCTTCTTTTTTTGCAAAATAACCGGTGGAAAGATCTAACTCGTAATCCCAATTTTTTTAAAATCTTCCTGACCGTAAGAACCGGCGACCGCGTCAAATTTGCGAAACTACGGGGTCCTTTTCACAAAATAATCGGTGGAAGGACCTATTTGTGATTTCAAATTTTTTTTAAATCTCTCGGGTTGAAAGAACCGAACTACAGGGTCTGCTTTGCAAAATAACCTGTAAAAGGACCCATTCGCGATTTCTAATTTACCGTGGAAGGTCACGTTCGTAATCTCCGATTTTGCGGGGAGTTTTCGGGGAAACCCGGTGACGTGGACAGCCTCATTGCGCCTGAATCCTCTTGAGCTTGCGCGTCGCGCTATGCCGCTCGGTGCGAATTTTGGTTCGTTGGTTCTTTTTGAAAAAAGAAAGAAAGGATAATCTTAACTAACTTCCTTTTTTAGGTGGTTTTGTAAAAAAAAAATAGGCTAGGAGCCGACGGTGAACTTGCGTTACCACGGGGGCCTTTTTTTATTCGCAAAAAAACTGTTGGAGGACCCGTCCACGAATATTCTGCAAAATCACTGATAGTAGGACCTGGATGTAATTTTTGTTTTTTCAGAATCACCTAGCGGAGGACCCGTCCACGAATATATAGACTACAAAGCCTTTTTCCACAAAATAACCGGTTAGAGGATCTAAACATAATTTTAGAATCTATGGAGGGTCCTTTCTGCAAAATTACCGATAGAAGGACCTGGATGTATTTTTTGTTTTTCCAAAATCACCCAGCGGATGACCCGTTCGCGAATACACAGAACTGCGGAGTCTTTTTTCGCAAAATAACTGACTGAAGGACCTAAACGTATTTAAAATATTTACGGAGAGCCTTTTTGCAAAAAAACCCTGACACGTGGCTAGGCTAGCTGACGCCCAATTCCTTCGGCTGTAAAGATAAATATATATATATATATATATATATATATATATTGGTTACTATTTTGATACTACAATTATACTCTATCCGCTCGTAAGTTCCACTACACTTAGCCAAACTATTTTAACATGAACCAGCGGCATCTTTGTGGATATTTAGGTTGGCTATATAGAGAGAGATATAAGTGGATTTATCGTGAACGAAACTTCTTTTATGATACAGAATTTAGGATTTACTAATGTATTACCGTGCAAATTAATATTTGCATTTAGATATGACACCAATACCTAGCACAACTTTTTGGTGTCAAAAGCAAGCATATCTGTTTGTATATTCAAAATATAACTCCATTTTATATACAAATGGCCGCGCAACTTAAAACCCAACAATCATTCTGTTTGTAATCTAATCAATTTAATCTCTGTCTGCCTAGTCAAATAAAAAGGCCAAATCTTACAATACATACCCAACAATGAATTACTATACAGTTTATTTCGTAATATCATCGCTGACGATGCCTTCCGAATCTATTTCGATATACACATTATCTAGCCAATTCTTTTGCATGAATCAGTTACAAATAGAATGTACCTGGAATAAAAAAAAATCTTGCAACACATTGAACAATTTGAAGAAATTAGGTCTCAAGGGAAAAAAATAGAGTGGGAGAGAATAGGGGTGAAAACGGGTTGGATATCTTCCGCTCGATCCAGAATCGGATCTGGTCGGGACCGGATTTAACTATCCGGTCAGATCCAGGAACGGATCCGGATACTTAAATCTGGATTCGGGATCAAATCCAGAGCATCTAATATCTGGTAAATATGGGACATGATTTGGATATTCGGATTTTTCCTATTCGGTTATCCGAATTTTCCTATTCGTATCGGATATTCGGATTTTTCCTATTCGAATATCAGCAAAGCCTAGCCGATTTTCATCGTATTTTTTCCATGTCAGCCCATTTATATTAACAATTAGTTGGTTTTATTGATCTTCAAATGGCATATTCTTTTTACGATGTCTATTGAGTTTGATTAATATATAACTTGTTACTATAGTCATATACTAGTATGGTTTTAATTTAATATATATATTACTCTATATATATGTATATTATCTGTATATCTTTATCCTTTTCTTAGTCTATCTGTCCTATATCCGTATCCCAAATAATCCGGATCCATATTCTGACTAGTCTATATCTAATTTCAAATAAAAAAATATAGATTAGAATAAAAAAAAGCAATATCCCCCTTACCCTACTCGTTCCACCCTAGGGAGAGAAAACCGAGAAAATTGTCATTGTGCCACTCTGGACATATGGCTTCACCCAAATGACATTATTAACGTGGCAATCGCTAAAATGCCACTTTCAAACGCTGACAACTCGTTTCCATGCTATTTTGGAGTTTTTTGTGCATTTACCGGATAATAGCATGGGGAAATGACATCTTTGCCCTCGCACTGCAGCACTCAGACTAGACTCGGGCTAGATGGCTCAACCCGACCGGGCCCCATTTCACCCGGGCCCTGCCACTCCTAAAAGTGCATCTAGGCACTTATGTTATTTTGGTGATTAATAACAAACGCATATAATGACAATCTATGTAATTGAGTAAATGCTTAACTTAGTGCTTAACAAATGACAAACCTCTAATATGATTATATTGCTATGAGACTAACATGTTTATTGCTAAGTTGAGTATTAGTCTCATCTGTTTTGAGGAAAATCAAGTGGAATAGTTAAGCAAAGATAAGGTATGCAATTTTGGTATCTCTTCCATATTTGTTATTGCATTCCTTTTGTGCAAATGCATAGTGAACTCCAAGTAGCATGTTGATTATATATATGCACATTGGTTCATGTCATATTTATTTGTGCATATATATTCATTTGAGTTCATTATGTGCTTTGCTTTTAGTATGCATGTATTAACTAGAGTTAAACTTCACATTGCTATAGATTGACTTGGTGCATGTATGTCTTAGTTGTGTATCTTCTCATGCACCTCTCTTAGTGAAGTTTAATCTAGAGTTGGATCACATATTTACTCTTATTCCAAATATTGTTTGCACATGTACAATTCGTGTATATTTTATCATGTGCTTCATTTAAGTAAAGACTGTGATCCTTGCCATGATTTAATTGATTCATTATTTCGGCAATTATCTCTCTAGTGCATATAGATCAATTACATATTCATCATGATGCACCTAGTAGAGAACATTTCTTATGTCAAGTGTTTCCATTTATATTGTGCTTCTTTATATGAAACACTTGTAGTAATCAACTGTTCACAAATATCAATTTATTCATATCTATTGAGCTTTTGGGACTAATGTTTTTCATGAGTGGTTTGGAAAGAATTAGGTCCCATGTGTGTATGATGACCAAGGTATCGTGGAGGATGATCGTTAAGCCGAGGTCAACAAGACGGCGGTGTCACCAAGAGTTGAGGACTAAGTCAAGATCGACTTGGCATGGAGATCGTCAGAGAGGATGATCAAGTCAAGGTTGATAGGACGAGAGTCTCATGAGGTGAATCGAGTCAAGTTGGACAAGGCGAAGATGTCATCAATTATATGGTAAAGGTCTTCATGCACCGGCATTAAGAAAGAAGACGGCAAGTGATTATTTCTAGACTTGTATTATCTTTGATTTAATTTGAGTCTAAGGATTGCCGTACTATTAAGAGGGATGCTCCATTGAATGACTTTTAGATGTGTCAAGTGCTCAAATGATTCATCCTTGTGAAATTTAGAGAGAGAGTTGTGTTGGTGGTGCCGGAAAGTGAGAATTGTAGGTCTCTCTTGGATTCTTGGTGAAATCTGGATTTATCCTTTGAGATTTGGGTAGTGAGACCTTGTTGGTTGTGTAGCCCTTGTTCTTAGCTTTCAATAGAGTCCAAAATCACTTAAATCGTAGTCCGGAATCAAAAGTTATGCACTTTTTCAATTTCCGCTTGAGTCCAATCCGGAGTATCCGGACTTAATTCGGAGTATCCGAACTAAATGTCCGGACACTCCGGGTAAAATGGTCCGGAGTATCCGGATGTGCATGATTCAAACGGCTAGTTTTTTGGGGACCTCTATTTAAAGCCCCTCTTGGGTAGCCGTTAGGGGAGTTGTTGGGCTGGTTCCTTGGTGCTTTGGGGTGTATTCTTGGTGATCTTAAGCTCCCAAAGCCCTCTAACCCTAGATCTTAGTGATCCTTTTGAGTGAAGGGTTGGGTGTGAGAGAGGTAGTGCTCGGGTTGAGTGTGATTTGAGTTGTTGAGCACTTGATTTCATCTCCAAGCTTGTTCTTCGTGAGCATTTGTTACTCTTAGAGGTTGAGGACTCCTAGGCGGCTAGGAGGTCACCCACGAGCCACCGGTTCTTCGTGTGGTTGGTCAGAGGAAGTTTGTGAAGGCGGATTCGCCTCCGCAAGGGAAGGGATCAAAGAAGTGAAGACCGGCGAGTGCATTTGTGCAACACCGGGAGGAAGAGGGTTGAAAGAGACTCCGGCTCAAGCATCAAAGGAGTTGAAATCGGCGAGTGCATTTGTGCAACACCGGGAGTAAGCAGGTTGAAAGAGACCCCGACTCAAGTGTGACGGAGCCGCCTCAACGGAGACGTAGGATCCCCTCAAGGATCCGAACTTCGGGTGAAAAATCATCGTCTCCAAGTTTGTTTCTTGCTCTTGTTTTAGTATTTGATTTTGAATCTTGAATCTGCTCGATCTACTTGCTTATTGAGTTATTCGCTAGACCACTACTTGACCTAGGTTCCTGGTAGTGTTTAGAATCTTTGTGTTCAAATAGATTGCTAAAAAGTTGGAGGAATTTCAAATTTCATCCCAAGGCCTCCAATCCGGAGTATCCGCACAATTACCTCGGATAGTCCGGACATTTATACCGGAGTATCCGGAGTAAAAGTCCGGAGAGTCCGGGCTATACCCCTCGGCCATTCAAAGTCTCCAATCCGGAGTGTCCGAACCTAAAACCCGGATAGTCCGGACATTTATACCGGAGTATCCGGATAAAATCCCCGGACACTCCGGACTGAAAACCTTGGATTGTTTTATTCCGCTGTGATTTAGTTTTAAATTTATTATTCGCCTATTCACCCCCCCTCTAGGCGACATCCCCTGTTCTTTCAATTGGTATCAGAGCTAGGGCTCTCATTTTATTAGACTTAACCGTCTAGAGAGTTAAAGATGTCGACTAGAGGAGTAGAGCACTCAAATGATCTACTTGTATTAAATAGCTCAAATTATGCTTTATGGAAATCTCTTATGACTATTCATTTTAAATCCATGAGCCCCCAAATATGGTGGATTGTAGATGTTGGCTTTTCGTCTCCATTGAACGAAGTTGATCCAACTGAAGGAGAGACGAAATGCCTACATCTCGACGCTCAAGCTACTAACATATTATTTTGGGTTGTGAGCGATGAAATTTTGATAGCATATCACGAACTCAAGAGCGCTCATGAGATGTGGATAAAGCTTCAAGATCTATTTGAATCATCCACGTCTTCAAATGAGGAGTGCATTAAGGAAGAGACGTCGGAGATGAAACCTCAAGCTCCACCTCAAGTTCAAGTGAGGAAGAACCGACATCTCCATCAACCTCAACCTCGCCTCAAGCGGCGATGAAGATTCACTCTCTTCTCGAATCCGTTGCTTCATGGCGAAAGGTAAGAATGAGGTAAGTGATGATGATGATGATGATGAGCTTTCTTGTGAAGAATTTTTCAATATGTTAAAGGAGCTCAATGAATGTCTTGGGAAGGAGAAAAAGAAATATAAAATTTTGAAGCTTGAACATGAATCACTTCAAAATAATTATAATATGCTTCAAGAAGATCATGAATCCCTCCTTCTCAAAGAAATTCATAAGCCTAAGGTGGATATAGGAATTTCATGTAATTTAGTTGATGAAATGCAATGCTTAAATGTCAACTCTAATACTTCATCAAATAAATGCATATCCACTTCTAACAATGATTTACCTTGTTGCTCTAATAAACTTTCTTCTAGTTCCTCTATGTCTCTAGATGCTAATCTTGTAGAGGAAAATAAAGAGCTCAAGGCACAAGTCATTAGATTAGAAAATGACTTGAAGAAGTGCGTAAAAGGAAAAGCTATTCTCGATGAGATCTTGAGCAAGCCAAGGGCGCCTCAAGATAAGCGAGGACTCGGCTACAACTCCGAGAGGGAGAAGAGCAAGAAGAAGCACGATACAAAAATGAAGACGATTGTGTGCTTCGCTTGCAACAAGAAGGGCCACTTCGCCTCCGTGTGCCCTAACAAAGTGGAGATCAAGCCACAACCATCAACAATGAGGCAAACCGACAAAGAGCAAGTCAAGAAGAAGAGACGTTCAAAGCATACTTGCTACAATTGTCGGGAAAAGGGGCATATCGGTAAGGATTGTCCCAATGGTATCATCCCTAAGCCTACTCATCATTTCAATGATTATTTGCTTAGGAAGGACAAGAATGGTAATGCTTTTGCCAAACTTGTCAAGTCCCCTATGCTCGCTCAAAATGATAATGCTCATTTGCATAGGAAGAGTAAATCTAGAAATGGATTTGCTAAAATTGTTAGGACTCCTAAGCCTACTCAAAGCAATTCAAATATATTGCTTAGGAGAAATAACAATAGCAAAACATTTGCTAGATATACTAGATCCTCTAAGCCAATACATAATTTTAATAATCATATGCTTAGAAAAGATCAAACTAGAAATAGTTTTGCTAAGTATCATTGTCCTCCTAAGCCTTGTTATAAAAATGCCAATCAATTGCCTAGGAGGAATAATTATCGCAAACCTATTCCTAGTCATGTTAGTCTTGTCAAAAATGTCAACATTAGGACCATTTGGGTTCCTAAATCTATTGTGACTAACATTGTTGGACCCAACAAGGATTGGGTACCAAAAACCACCTAAAAGATTTTTAGGTAACATGGGATGGATTGGACGCTTGGCTTCTTCAAGAATATAAGGACTTCATCAATTACAAGTTGGAACCAAGCATGAAGATAATCAAGTCCATCATGAGCCAATGCCATCTTGGGTAACAAGTATTTAAATTGATTCTTATAGCTTATAGCCTTGTGTAGGTTATATTGCATTATTCATGAAAATCAATTTAGATTGCTTGTTATATGCTTGCTCATGCTTATTAGTTGTTTTGATTGCAATCTTGAGCAAGTTTGGGATAGTGGCACATTAAGGGGGAGTGCTAAATCATAATCATGTATATCATGTCCCTACATGTGCCCATATTTATATAAGTGCTAATATATATTTTCAAGATCAAGCCATTTAGCCAAAACTCAAAATTTTGTATACTATTAGTATTCTAGTGAAAAACTAATTGCAAAATGTATACAAATGTATTTGAAACATTTATCAAAGGTTTTGGCCTCACAAAATCTATTTTGAAAATAAAATGAGTTTCATGATCAAAATCTAGTTACTAGTATCTTGTTTTGGATTTAAACTTATAATTTTCATAGATTTAAATGTAAAATGATTTTGAAAGTAATTCCAAAACGAAAATCCTAGAGTTGGTCATTCTTAACAATTCTTGTGTTCAAAATATTTTCAAAAGACCAACCTAGCAAAAGCTATTTGATTTTGAAACTCGCCGAAAAACTATATTTGACCCATAATGGTCATATTATTGCACTTAAGTGAGTTTTGCCAAATGAGTCAAGTTTCATATTATGAGTTGACTCACAAGGGTATTTGCAACTCATATAAGCTTATGGAAAGATTAAATACCCACTTAAGCTCACTTTGGCAAAACTAGAAAATTTCTTGAAACTTAAAGGTTTTATTGCCAAATTCATCACTTTAAGAATTTGAATGCCTTCTTTACTTTGAAATTTCTCTAAATGGTGTGTTTGATGTTTATCTTGATCATTTAGAGCATTTCATATTGGTTTCATGAATCTTACCAAGGTTTATTACAAAATGCCTTTTGAAGTTCACCAAAATCTCTCTTTTGATATTATTGGGCATACTCTCGCATTAAGTTGGATTTTATGATTTGAATGGATTTGATTATGCAAATTGGCTTACAAATATCTCTCTAACTCATATGAAGCCATATAAGTGCACATTTCCATTCAAAACTCATTTGATTCCATTTTTGAGGATTTGGTGAAAATCTTAATTCTTTATGTGATTCAAATACATCTTTCACCATATCTCTCAAAATAAAATTGATTTATTGAAAATTTTAGTTGAAAAACCTTCGCTCGCATATGGAGTTCATATCTGGAAATTCTCACATTTATTTGAACTCATTTGCGAAATGTAGACTATATTTGACTTAGTGTCAAAACTAAACCTCCAATGCTCCTAATAGCCTATTTTTGATTGGAGGGTGATATTTGAGAAATTCTTTTTGGAGAAGTCTCTTGGATGTCCATGGATCATTTCTGCAAAATCTCATGACTGTTGGACTCCATTTGATACCGTTTGGATTGATTTGAAAATCATATGCATGCATATTCTTCATATGAGCCTCTTTGGTCAAAAAGTCAAAAATATTGTTTAAAAGGCCAATATTTGTGAAAATCTTTATAAAAGTTTTCAAATATGTATTTCAAATGTTTTACAATGCTTTCGGAATAAAAATTCCTATTTTAGAAACAAAATAGCAAATTTGGCCTCAAATGGATCTTATAGGATCTTGATTTTGGATTAAATGAAATATTTTCATAAGTTAAAATCTATTGAGTTTTTGAGAAAGTGGTCAATACAAAACTCGTAGGGTTGGTCATTTTAAGCATTTCTTTAGTTCAAAGTTTTTCCAAACGACCAACCGTTCAAAAGTTATAGCTATTTGAATTTGGCCAAAATTCTTCATTTGACCCGAAATGACCCATTTTTGCATATTGTGAGTTTTGATATTCGAGTTGGATTTCTTCATGTTTCTTGGCTTGAAATAGTATTTCTAACTCATTCAAAGCCATGAAAGTTCAAATCTCCATGAAATCCAATTCGGATTGCGTTTTGAGCATTCGGCGCAAATTGAACTTATCTTTTCGCCTTCAAAGCGCAATCTACCATATCTTTTGAACGAAATGTGGTTTTAAGGAAATTCTTTTTGAGAAACCTTCTAAATAGTCTAGAGTTCATTTCTGGAAACTTTCAAATTATTTTGACCTTATTTGAGAAAGTTTTGACTTTTCTTCTCTTTGATTGAAATTCATTCCTACAAAGCAAAATTTGGCATATCTTTTGATTGGAGACTCCTTTTTGAAAAATTCTTCTTGGAAAAGTTTTTCAGGAGTCCAAAGTATATTTCTGCTCAATTTCAAATGTTTTTAACTTCATTTGAAAAAGTTATGGCTTTTTCTCACCTTGATCAAAAGGCTGAAAATTCAGACTTTTGCATAGTTTTGAGCTGATTTGTGATTTTTGTATCTCCAAATCAGAGCATAATTTGAGGGGACCACCTTTGTAAGAATTGATCCTCTATAGTTGGACTTCATTGTCTAATTTTTTCAGAATTTATGAACCTTGTTTGAACCTTCTTTCAACCTTGTCAAAAAGCTTAAATGGAATGTTAAAACTGAATTTTTCAGCACATTGCACTTTAGAAATCTTGCCTACCTTTAAGATGATTTGAGTGTCTTCTTGAGATGAAAACTAAGATAACTCAATTTATTGCTCCATGATTCATCTAAAATTATTTGGAAGCTCATTTGCTGTTGTTTTCATCCTCAGGACCATTTCAAAGCGAGATTTCTTTTCCCGAAACCTTCGGTTCAGCATTCACTATTTTCAAGTTTTCGGGGTTTTCCTTTGCTCAAATGAATTTTCGGTATTCATAACTCTCGAAGATAATTTCGAGACGGATCTTTTTCACGTTGATGATTTTTGCATTTGAGCAATGGTTTAAAAGCTATAATCGATTTCGTGCTGCTATTTGCATCTCTTAAGATTTTGAGTGTTTTAAATTGGAATCTTGGCAAGCCTTTCATGATGAAAACTAAGTGAACTTATTCATTGCTCCAAGCTTCAAAGTGGAGTATATCTATTTAAGTTTTCATTCCAATGAAACTGCATTTTTTGGCTAAGTTCTTTTGGAAATTGGATTTAATTGTGTCTTAGCATCAAAATGCTTCCTCTCTTGCATAACTCGGAGTTTATTATGGAAAAGAGGAAATTTCCCTTGTAAGTTCAAGAGTGAGTTTGAATATGTTTTACCCATTACCTATCTTACAAGTGGATGTTAAGATTAAATTTGAATGAGGTTCAAATATTTTCATTGTAAATTGGTATAATGAAATCTTCAATTGGTATCTTGAATTTTTCAAATTGCTTGCAAGTAGTATCATCATGTTTATCGTCTATATCATGCATGTTATACTTAGACATTATCAAACTAACTTGGGTCAAATTAAAAGATATTTGTTCCCGGAAATCGTGTGCTTGTCTATTGATGTTGAAGGTATTGGAAAAGGGATCATCTTCGACGGTGGGATGAAGGAAATGGAGTGGAGCTCCATAGTCCGAGGGATCTAAGGCTGGGCGCGGTGATCATGACCGATTCGAACATGCGGTGGACAAGAATCGACAAAGAGACGTGTTTTCTTTTTGACTATATTCAATAATGTCTTTGCACACCATTATGCTCAATTGTCTTATTTTAAATGGTGTTGTATATTTCAATTGGTATCATTAATTGGTATCTTTCAAGAGGTATCCTCTAATCTTAAATTGTTTTGAAGTGTCATCTAACTTGCACTTGGCATTATCAAGAATTAAAAGGTATATATGGGTGACACATTGCAAAGAGGTATGCCCTTGATAAGCTAGTGAAATTCTTGATCATGAAAGTGCATCTTACTTATATAATCTTGATTCATGATCTTGATTGTTAGAATTTAATTTGATCATGAGATGTGCTTAAATTATATAAATTTGCTATATGATTTTGATGTTTAAAGAATAAATCTTCTCCATGTGAAATCATATTCATGCGTCATGTTTAAGCGCCACTTACATCTTGTGAATCATGACTACATTTAAATTGGCATCATTAGAAACATCTATTACCTAAATCTTGGATATAATTGATATCATATCTTGCCTAGATTTAGGGGGAGCTTAATATCATTGCCCTATTCCTAGCTCCTTAATTTTATTTTGATCTCCCTAATCTTCTTATTGAGTGTGCAATCAAGGGGGAGAACAAATTTTATTGAATAAACAATAAGAGTCTTTTAAGCACCTTTTTGGGATTAATGACAAAAGGGGGAGAATTTATGGATTTATCAATTGTCCCCTAATCGATTGACAAAAAGGGATAATTTGTAAGTATGATCTCTTATTGTTTCTTCATGCTTGTTTTAACGCTAAATATCTTAATATTGTCATTTGATGCAATTGATAATAGGTTTGTCATAAATCACCAAAAAGGGGGAGATTGAAAGTGCATCTAGGCACTTATGTTATTTTGGTGATTAATGACAAACGCATATAATGACAATCTATGTAATTGAGTAAATGCTTAACTTAGTGCTTAACAAATGACAAACCTCTAATATGATTATATTGCTATGAGACTAACATGTTTATTGCTAAGTTGAGTATTAGTCTCATCTGTTTTGAGGAAAATCAAGTGGAATGGTTAAGCAAAGATAAGGTATGCAATTTTGGTATCTCTTCTATATTTGTTATTGCATTCCTTTTGTGCAAATGCATAGTGAACTCCAAGTAGCATGTTGATTATATATATGCACATTGGTTCATGTCATATTTATTTGTGCATATATATTCATTTGAGTTCATTATGTGCTTTGCTTTTAGTATGCATGTATTAACTAGAGTTAAACTTCACATTGCTATAGATTGACTTGGTGCATGTATGTCTTAGTTGTGTATCTTCTCATGCACCTCTCTTAGTGAAGTTTAATCTAGAGTTGGATCACATATTTACTCTTATTCCAAATATTGTTTGCACATGTACAATTCGTGTATATTTTATCATGTGCTTCATTTAAGTAAAGACTGTGATCCTTGCCATGATTTAATTGATTCATTATTTCGGCAATTATCTCTCTAGTGCATATAGATCAATTACATATTCATCATGATGCACCTAGTAGAGAACATTTCTTATGTCAAGTGTTTCCATTTATATTGTGCTTCTTTATATGAAACACTTGTAGTAATCAACTGTTCACAAATATCAATTTATTCATATCTATTGAGCTTTTGGGACTAATGTTTTTCATGAGTGGTTTGGAAAGAATTAGGTCCCATGTGTGTATGATGACCAAGGTATCGTGGAGGATGATCGTTAAGCCGAGGTCAACAAGACGGCGGTGTCACCAAGAGTTGAGGACTAAGTCAAGATCGACTTGGCATGGAGATCGTCAGAGAGGATGATCAAGTCAAGGTTGATAGGACGAGAGTCTCATGAGGTGAATCGAGTCAAGTTGGACAAGGCGAAGATGTCATCAATTATATGGTAAAGGTCTTCATGCACCGGCATTAAGAAAGAAGACGGCAAGTGATTATTTCTAGACTTGTATTATCTTTGATTTAATTTGAGTCTAAGGATTGCCAGTACTATTAAGAGGATGCTCCATTGAATGACTTTTAGATGTGTCAAGTGCTCAAATGATTCATCCTTGTGAAATTTAGAGAGAGTTGTGTTGGTGGTGCTTGGGAAAGTGAGAATTGTAGGTCTCTCTTGGATTCTTGGTGAAATCTGGATTTATCCTTTGAGATTTGGGTAGTGAGACCTTGTTGGTTGTGTAGCCCTTGTTCTTAGCTTTCAATAGAGTCCAAAATCACTTAAATCGAGTCCGAATCAAAAGTTATGCACTTTTTTTTCGCTTGTCATTGAGTCCAATCCGGAGTATCCGGACTTAATTCCGGAGTATCCGAACTAAATGTCCGGACACTCCGGGGTAAAAATGGTCCGGAGTATCCGGACTGTGCGCAGTTCAAACGGCTAGTTTTTTTGGGGACCTCTATTTAAAGCCCCCTCTTGGGTAGCCGTTAGGGGGAGTTGTTGGGCTGGTTCCTTGGTGCTTTGGGGTGTATTCTTGGTGATCTTAAGCTCCCAAAAGCCCCTCTAACCCTAGATCTTAGTGATCCCCTTTTGAGTGAAGGGTTGGGTGTGAGAGAGGGTAGTGCTCGGGTTGAGTGTGATTTGAGTTGTTGAGCACTTGATTTCATCTCCAAGCTTGTTCTTCGTGAGCATTTGTTACTCTTAGAGGTTGAGGACTCCTAGACGGCTAGGAGGTCACCACGAGCCACCGGTTCTTCGTGTGGTTGGTCAGAGGAAGTTTGTGAAGGCGGATTCGCCTCCGCAAGAGAAGGGATCAAAGAAGTGAAGACCGGTGAGTGCATTTGTGCAACACCGGAGGAAGAGGGTTGAAAGAGACCCGGCTCAAGCATCAAAGGAGTTGAAACCGTGAGTGCATTTGTGCAACACCGGAGTAAGCAGTTGAAAGAGACCCGACTCAAGTGTGGTGAGCCGCCTCAACGGAGACGAGGATCCCCTCAAGGATCCGAACTTCGGGTGAAAAATCATCGTCTCCAAGTTTGTTTCTTGCTCTTGTTTTAGTATTTGATTTTGAATCTTGAATCTGCTCGATCTACTTGCTTATTGAGTTATTCGCTAGACCACTACTTGACCTAGGTTCCTGGTAGTGTTTAGAATCTTTGTGTTCAAGTAGATTGCTAAAAAGTTGGAGGAATTTCAAATTTCATCCCAAGGCCTCCAATCCGGAGTATCCGCACAATTACCTCGGATAGTCCGGACATTTATACCGGAGTATCCGGAGTAAAAGTCCGGAGAGTCCGGGCTATACCCCTCGGCCATTCAAAGTCTCCAATCCGGAGTGTCCGAACCTAAAACCCGGATAGTCCGGACATTTATACCGGAGTATCCGGATAAAATCCGGACACTCGGATTGAAAACCTTGGATTGTTTTATTCATTGTGATTTAGTTTTAAATTTATTATTCGCCTATTCACCCCCCCTCTAGGCGACATCCCCTGTTCTTTCAACTCCCCACTTCTCCTCCACTCCAGATCCGGCGACGACGACGGCGACCGCGAGGAGCACTATCTCCCATGAGTCTCCGTCACCGCAAGGGCGTCGGCGAGGCGCAGAAGAGTCGGCGATGTCGCAAGCTTCGGTGCAAAAGGGCCTCCTACTACCGTCAGTTTGCCTCGTAGATCGCCCTAGGTGCGGTGATTCTATTTTGGAGCTCGTCTCTCGATCAAACAACAATCCTGGAAGGGTTTTCTTCAAGTGCCGTAGAAATTAGCAACATGTAAGTGCTTATAGTCTTTTCTTTTGTAATTGGTTTACTGGTTTTTCTTTTTTAAATGGCATGTTTCGGTGTTTGTAGATGCGTGGTAGGTGTGGATTCTACATGTGGAGGGCAATATGAGAACTTCATTGCTAATTCTGTTGGAACTGATGCATGCAATGAATCTATTCATGAAGGGGTAGATGCACCTTGTAGAATGGAGAATGGAGATGCTGACATTGATAGAAGAATTTCAAAGTTGATGAATATTTGTCGATTTTGGTTGTAAGCAATGTCTTTGATTGCAGGTTAGCTCTTCTTGTTGTAGCAAGTGTTGATTGTGAAAAATGTGTAATGGTGAGCTATGGAGTGATTTACGTAATGTATTGCAATTCAAGAAGTGCTTTTTGTAATGTATTGCAATTCAAGCAGTGACTTGTGTAATGTTGATGACAGTAATGCAATACAATTGTTTAAGTGCCAATACAATGTTTTGATTTGTGTAATGTATATCACTTACAAGACAATGTTTGATTTGTGTAGTGTTGGCAAGGCATTAGAAGCATCACAGCATTACAGATATCAAACATTCCAGATAGCTTGGTTGAACCAAACACCCCATTTTTCCATCCATATGCATGAAGCAATGTTTGGATGCTACAAGCATCACAGCATAAGGTTTTGATTACACAAAAAAAGCTCAGAGCATTGTCTGGCTGCATAAGGTTCTGATTACAACCATCACAACATAAGGTTCTGATTACAAGCATCACAACTACAAAAGTCGTCATTACAAAAGTTTTTCGAAAAGCCCATGTCGGGTCATCTTCTTCTTAGGGGTCAACTTTTTTGTAGCTGTCTTCTTAAAATAGGAAGATGCCTTTCTCTTCTTAGCTGATTGCTGACATGCTTGTGAGGTACTAGCTGTTTGACTACCTGCTTCTGAGGTACTAGCTGTTGCAGTGGCTGTTTGGTTATGTCGTCCTAGAAGTGTGCTTAGGCGACTGAAAAAAGGAAGCATGGTATCAAAAAATAAGCATGGCATGAAATGACTAGAGAATTTGAAGCAATTACCTCCTGGTTACCACTCCAGGGCTGTCATGAACAGGAGCTTTGGTTGGTTGATCACTTGTGCTGCCATACCTTTTGCTCCTATGCTTTCTTTTCCTGCATCACAAGATGTTGTCAGTTGCAAAGAAAAAAAGTAATAATGATATATATAACAAGAATTGTAGCTTGCCTTTTCTTTGTGCCGTTTAGTGGACACTTATAGTTTGCTTGTCGATGCCCAACCTCCCTGCATCTCATACACTTGATAGGGCCTCTCACCATTGTTTTCTTTGACTTGTCTCCCTACTTGGCACTAGATCTACTGCCTCCCTCTAGAAAGCTTTTTATCCTCAGTTTTCTCTGCCTTCCAGCTGACCTCTTTGCAAGTGGTGCACCCACCTGAAATGGAAGATCCACCTGTGGCCAGTGTGACTTGTCTGGCATTGGTTCTATGAGGTCGCATAATGACCTTATATTTGTTAAGACCAAGTACTCATGGACATAATCTCAATGTTGAATGTCCTGTGAGTAGTGATCTTGGCGAGCATGATCACAGGCTTGCCTGTGCTGCCACTCGCACATGTACACTCATGTGAGTTTTCCTAACCACATGCTTGTCACCAGAGTTATCCCACACCTCCGCCACTACTTGGTCTCTTGGACCACTCTCGTAGGGGTGCAAACGGATCGGATACTGGACGGATTTCGCTCATTCCGTATCCTATTCCAAATTTTTTCTGATATAGAATCGGATACGACACGGCCGGATTCGAATCTGAATACGGATTACTTTGGTCGCGAATCACGGAGCGAATCTGATCGTTCGGATCACGGTTAGTCTCGATTCTGAATAGTTAGTCTGATAATGCGTGAAAGCGAAACCATATATGTCGCGATATTAAATACACAAAACTTTACTAGAACCTTGGAGACATATAAGTGTTTCAAATTCAATAATAGTTGCCTTCCTATATAAGAATAATATTATAATTCCAATCAACATATGAACTTATATGATGTAGAATGTTTATGTTTATCGGATGTTATCGGATATCTATTGCACTCATTTACACCGATATTTTTGGATATCTCGGATATGCGGGTATGGATCGGATACGGATCGGTACTTCTCTTCCCATATCTTACCCCATATTTTTTTTGGATAGGCGATTCGAATCCGGTATAACTTAGGATATAACCGATATCATTTTTTGGATTCAATCGGATTTTAAACTAATTCGGTCTTGATCGGTCAGGAATTATCCGCTCCGCTTGCACCCCTACTCTCGGTGTCCCAACCCCTAGTTCTAGCCTTGATCTCGCACTAACACTGCTGGTAGTATCCTGCCTTCTAACTTCTCCCCAATCCTTCTCCTTTTGGCCCAGAGAATCATGATCATCTCCCTCAGCTTGTCAGCCAGGTCAACCACAGGTGTAAGTTCAACCATCATTAGTTATGGTTTTGGTGTTAATGACAAATCTAATCTTGTGTTAATGACAAATCCAATATTATGTTTATCCCCTAATGCGATTTTATTATTAATGACAAATCTTATATCGAGACTAACTTGTTTATTTAGAATATCTTTGATTAGTCTCATCGCATTGAAAAATGGAAAACCCAAGGTATGTTTGCATATTCATTCTAGTATTAGTTGCATACTTTGGAGTCAAGTTAAAGTATGAATGTCCCCATTATATTAACCACAAACGTGCATTATGTTTCCCAATCCATATATTACATGGATGCACATATTTAGGGGGAGTTTGTAGTTTAACTTGAAAGTCTCTTTGTATTGATCAATTCGTTATTGACACATATAAGGATCAAGACAAAGAAACTAAATCTTTGAGTATATATTCGAATTGCCTAGTTATAAGTATACTCATGGTAATATAGGATATACTCCAATACGATCAATTTGAATATGTGCATATTATCTCCAAGTCAATCATATTTATGCACATATACATGTGGGGTGTATTCTATAGTTGATAATCTAGAGTAATGATCATTTCCATACAATTTACATATAATGGATCATTACTTTTCATCAACATGGGTATATGAAAACTTGTGTAGTTAATATATACTCATATCAATTTAAATGATAATTTAAATTGAGTTCATTTGTCTTAATTAATTATTAAAGAACACCTCATCATGTGTTGATGGTGTTCCGTGATTAATTGAGGACAAATGAATAGTTCTTAAGTATAATAAAGCATGAGTTGCATTATTGTACTTAAGGCACAATTAAATTATTCAAATTAATTTAGGTTGTGCTCAATTGATCTAAAGGCATCCATTATGTGTTAATGGAGTGCAAGAGATAATTGAGACAACCGTGCATCTTGGACTAACTATTTTATGAGTTGTGATTGAGTTAGGTCCAAAGATGGATGAGATGATGAGAACGGGACAAGGACGGCATCATGAGTTGATGGGCGTCAAGAGTGGATCCCGAAGAGGAGTCGAGTAGAAATCCCGGGGGAGAAATCAAGTGTTGATCATAAAGACCCCAAAGGGGATTGCTTGCGTGCGGCGGCAAAGGTATAACTAGATAGGCTAAGGACTTTGTAGTCTTTGAGTCTAAGATTTTATCGCCGTGCTATTAAGAGGGGTCGTTCCCTTTGCTTGAGCTTCATCATGTGTTGGTGATCTCATTCCGCGTTCACTCAAAGCTCAAATCTTATTTGATTTAGTTTTTGCATATGGGTGAACCATTTGGCATATGTTGCAAATGTGTTAAGCCTATGCTTGGTTGTTTTGCATTATGCTCTGATCTGCATGTGTTGCAAAGATGAAAGAGTATATGCATTTGGTTTTCGCATTATGCTTTGATTCGCATGTGTTGCAAAGAGGATAAGCTAATGCGTTGGCTTTTGCGTGGAGTTCACTTTTGCATGTGTTGCATCAGTTGAAGCTTCACGTTTTGGTTCGCAAAACTATCTTTATAAAACCCGTGTGGTTGCTTGGAGCTAAGTTTTGCATGTGTTGCAAAAGGAGAGAGCTCAAGCACGAATTTGTGTTTGTGTGTTTATATGGAGCTAGAGGCTTGCATGTGTTGCGAGTAAAGAGCTCATACGTGTGATTTGGTTTTAGTTGAAGTTTGTTTTGGTGTTGCATGGAACTAGAGAATTGCATGTGTTGAAATTAGAGAGTTCATGCACCTTGATTTGATGTTGCTTGGAGCTAGACTTTTGCATGTGTTGCAAAGAGTAGTGCTCAAGTATGAAATTGTGTTTATTGAGTTATTTGCAAGTTAGTTGTGCGAATAAACCGAGGTTTATGAGTCAGGAATCCGAGAGCATGTGAGTAGGGCTTGCACGGTGTTGGCAAGTTGATTGGGTCTTGTGTTGACCTTCACATGGCTAGGGGATTAATCTCATAAACTCGAGTTTGATTTGCTTAATACGTTTTGCAAATAGATCTTGAGTTGATTGCGAAATGTGTTTTTGCAATTTGGTTGAGATTCTTTGAGCATGAGCTAAGTTGGTCCAAATGTGTTTTGCATAAGTATATGATCATGTGTTGATCATCTGGTAGCTCAAAGAATAGTATTTGGTTTTTGAAGAAATGATTTTAGTGTGGAAAATCTTGTCTTCTCTGTGAGGTCGGTGCTACCGGTGGTGGTAGCCCGGTGCTACCGATGGGTGGTAGCACCGCCTCTGGCCGATGTGAAATTTCAGAGGGGTGTTCTTGTGCCTCGTGGTCGGTGCTCACGGCCATGGTGGTCCGTGCTCGGAGGAGGCGGTTGCACCGCGGACCCCGGTGTGATATTTCCAGAGGGTGTGTTTTTGAGGTTTGCGGTGGTCGGTGCTCTGGCTTGAGGCCGGTGTACTACGGTGGCAGTAGCACCGCTCTCGAGAGGCAGTGCTACCGAATTTCCTGTAACGGCTAGTTTTGTAGCCGTTGGCCCGTCAGCCGGTGCTCTAGGTTCTAGTAGGGCGGTAGCACCGGGTTTCCTCATGGTTTGCCCATTTCGACCCCCAACAGCTAGTTTTGGCTTGGAGGCTATAAAAGGAGGCCTTGGGGTGTTAAAGGAGTTCTTGGTGCTATTGTGAGTGTGTGGGAGTTGTGTGCATGTGTTGCCCTCTTCCATTTGCTTCTTGAGCTAAGAGTGAGCCCTAATTGCATGTGTTGCAATTAGTGAGTGGTTTGAGAGGCTCTTGTGCATGTGTTGCACTTGAGTGAGGTCCTTGTGCATGTGTTGCACTTGGTGATCACCGGGAGCGCATGAGTTGTGCTCGGTGAGGTTCAAGCGAAGGAGCGGCTTATTACTCTTGGAGGTTGCCGACTCTAGACGGCGTGGCGTCGTCTTGGCGGAGCTCTCGAGGTGTGAAGCCCCGCAAGTTTGTGAAGGTTCGGGTTGAGCCTACGCGAGCGTGAAAAACCACGACTAGTGGAAAGAGGCGGGTGCTCGGCGGAGCCGGTCCAAGTGGTTGGGCTTGCCTCAGCGTGGACTAGGGAGGCAAGCAAGTCTCCGAACACCACGGAAAAATATCGGTTGTCTTTGTCTTATTTATATTCAAGCACTTTACATTATTAAATATTTATCAATTGCTTGAATTAGAATTGTTAGTATTATTTAGTTGATCAATTTAGCAATTCTTGTTTAGAGACATAATTTAGATAGTGCACATAGTGAGCCTAGTTGATTTAGGCCTTAATTGTCAAAACCGAGTTTATCGCTTCCGCATTATAATTGTGTAGGTTTTGACTTAGGGGTTGATTAGAGCGAATTGATTAGTGAGCGATCGAATTTTGTAAATCGCCTATTCACCCCCCCTCTATGCGCATCCTCGACCCTACAACAGGGAGATCCTTGATGTCCCTAATCCAATTATTAAAGCATTCTACTAAATTGTTATTGATGTAATCACATTTGACATCTGGATTGAACATGCACCTCATCCATTTCAGAGGATGCCACCTGTTCAAATACTCCATGACTTCAGGGCATTTTGTGAGAACAGACCCAATATGGTTGTCAAACACCTCAACCCTATATGCCCTTGCTGCAGGGTACATTTCACCAAAACTATTTCCATGGAACTTCTTCATGAAGTTTTGCATGAGGTGTCTAAAGCACTCCCTCTTCTCTGCATTAGGAAATACTCGGCTAACTGCATTTTCTAACCCTTTACAAGTATCTGTACATATGGCTAACAGAGGGAGGTCTCCTAGTGCTTTGTGCAGCTGAGTCATGAACCAGACCCAATTATCTTCTATCTCAGAGTCAAAAAACCCATAAGCTATTGGATATATCCAGTTATGTCCATCCAAAGTCATGCTTGTTGCCAAGTGCCCATTCCACCTCCCATTTAGGGCAGTGCTATCAATGCTAAGGTAAGGTCTACATCCCCTAAGAAACCCCTCAGTGCATGGTCTTAGTGCACAGAAAAACCTATGAAAATACACTCTCTCATCTACACATGTAGTGTCTATTTCTACAACACTTCCTGGTGACCTATTTAAGACCTCTGCTTTCCATCTATAAAGCAATTGGAAGCTATCTTCCCAGCTACCATACATCTCCCTAAGAGCTTTTTGTAGCCATTTCCAAGCAGTGTCATAAGTGATTGTTACCTTATAATCATCTTGAGCTTTTTTGCGGCTCCTTGGCACCAATGTTAGGACTCCTCCTCGGAATAGGGAGAGCCTTGTGCGCAACCCATGATTTGGTGGTCATTGTACCCCTTACCCTATTGCTAGATGTGCATGTGTGCTCCCCTAGGAGTACTGAAACCCGCAACATGATATCAATAGGATAAAAGAAATCAACACATACACAATATTGGTCAAATAGTTAGTACAAATGCAAAGCCAGCACAAACACAACATTGGTCAAATAGTTAGTACCATGATGGTTTTAAGATCACTCCTCCTATGCCCAACAATCCTCCAAGGGCAGCCTTCAGCTTTGTAGTACCCCCGAAATCTTGTCTGATCACTTTTTCAACCCCCAAATCAAACTCTTCATTGATAGTATACTGCCTTATAGCAAGTCTAAACTCTTTCATGGAGGGATATAGCACACCTGGCTCCATTGAGGGGTGATCCTTGTCATAAGCAATAAAGACTTCATCTGGGTTGAGATCATTAACATTAATCCTTGCATCCTCAGTATCATCCACAAAACCCTTGTCCCTCTCATCATTCCTAGCATTATGCATTGCTGTTGTCCTCATCCCGTAATCGAGCGTATAAACTTGATCCTCACTCAAGCGCTCAATTCTTCCTTCCTCATCTTGTGTCTCTTGGATCCTTATATTACCCCAATCTCTGAGTGGGTAGGAATCTCTAGAGTGGTAGGAATATCTCTTAGGAATGTCACGACTTTGGAGTGGGTGCAAGCGACCAAACATCTTGTGCTATCTCCTCCCCATTTACAAGGAGATGCGCTTGGACTTAGCACTCATCCCGCCGATCGCAACTCCCCTACCACTCCCAAAAACTCCAAAACTTTCTAACCTAGGGTTTCATGCACCGTAAAAAGCATCAAAACTGCACCGTGTAAAAGCATCAACACAAGGTTAGATGGCTCACCTTTGCAATCGACTGGAGACTCGCCGGAGAGAGTGCTCCTCGCGGTCGCGGTCACCGTCGCCTAATGTGGAGTGGAGGAGAAGGAGATGGGGATTCGACTCGGGCGGAGAGTGGCGCGGGTGAAATGGGGTCCGGTCGGGTCGAGCCATCTAGCGAGTCTGGCCGAGTGCAGTCTCGAGGGCAAAGAGGTAATTTCCCCATGCTATTATCCGGTAAATGCACAAAAAACTCCAAAATGGCATGGAAACAAGTTGTCAGCGTTTGAAAGTGGCATTTTAACGATTGCCATATTAATAATGGTATTTGGATGAAGCCACATGTCCATAGTGGCACAATGACAATTTTCTCGAGAAAACCTCTTAAGCCTGAAGCCATCCTGTGCAAGAAAGAAGCAGCCAGCCCCTCCTGGTCCTGGATGGCTGGATCGCCATCATCAACGGAAAGTGGGCCCCACAAATGCAGGCTTCGCGCTCCGGAGGCTTCTGCAGCGGGGGGCCCTTCTGCCGCGGACGGCGGTGGCGGCGCCCTTCTCCACGACGACGGCGGCCGGGGACACCGTACGCGCCACGATCTTTCCCGGCGATGGAATCGGGCCTGAGATCGCCGAGTCCGTCATGCAGGTTCGAGAATTCTGCGTCTTTTTCACAAAGATCCGTGTCTAGCTGCATAATTCGTGTCTCATCGTCGCGGTTATCATGTTGTGACTTGAAATTTGTCTTTCTAAGGGGAAAAAAACCAAGTTAGGGTGGTAGTGACGCCGATACTTCATGTTACGCGAGAATCAGGATTGTTTGGTGCTTTATATCCTGGTCCCCAGATATAGATTTGAGGTTCCAGGTAGAAAGGAGTTTTTTTTTTCTGGATAGTTTGATCTGAAAATGTAAATTTATGCTGACGACTTACCTTTTTTTTTGGGCAATGTGCCCTAAGTTTAATTGTGTAACTAGGATGCTTAATTGCTTATTCAATGACTGTACGTGCCAACAAGGAATGGAAGATTCCTGTTTTGCAAATTATGTTGCATCTGGTTTCCTGCAGTTCTTACCTGTTAATCCAAACCAAGCATTTGTGAATCTTTAAATAAAGACTCAATCCTGAAATGGGAAAGAGAAATCATCTTTCGCTACTGTGATCAGCAGTCATATGACTCATATCATATGCAAAGTGGGTTTAGATACAGTCAATGCTCTCTATGAATTCAACTTATTCAAGATTGTTAGCAATTCAGTGCAGGAGACCCTTTTTTGGTAGATACTGAACCAAGTATTAGTTTACAAATTGGATGTACAGAAAAGTTCAGAGGGCGTCACATGTATGTTTTTGTGGCGTGCTTCCCTTTATACGTCATATTGTATAAAGGGTAAGCGGCATGTGCCCCATAGTAAGTGTAAGGGCATGTAAAAATTAATATCGCAAACATCTTGTGCATGTAGTGTTCTGCTTATGTCACTTGTTCCGCAATAGCTCCGCTGTTCCTTGTAATGTGGCCATCATGGTTTGGCAAATTGATCTCCTTAAACTTCTTATCTATAATCTATGTCTTTCTGTTGTACAAAATGGCATAAATTTTTTGAACCCTGATATGGCATGCACGTGATATTATACTAGTGGCTTAGAAATTTCACATGTGAAAGTAATTTGGTTCCATTGGCTCCGAACATCAAGCTTATTTACTTATTTGTTCAACATAATCTTATTGTATCCTTGTGAGCACCTGCTATAATTCATTAGTCATTTGTGTTTTGAATTGACCCCCTTAAATTGACAGTTGTTAAATTTAGTGCCTAGAATACCACTTTATCTTAAGTAGTTAAACTCATTAGTAGAATAATTATGTTCTTCTTACTCTGCTTCTTCAGGACAGAAGCAACTCTTGGTATTCTGAATTTCTGATAGTTGATTTGGGAGACACATAATTATACTGGGTGAGGAATTTATACAACTATTGCTACAAGGGCAATAAGAAGCACTCCTAGACATGTCAACAGGAAACCCATTTCTCCTTCAACCGAGATTCCCTCACTTTAGACTTCTGAACATAAGAAAATCAGAAAGAAGTGCTTAAGACTTCGAGGGAGTAGGAACGAGAAAAGACATTGTTCTCGGCCGCCCTTTCCTTCATGGAAAAAGGCTGTCTTCATCTTTTGCTTTCCCACCTGGTCCCTATTCTAGATTCATCGTCTTCATGGAAAAAGGGTGTCTTGCATCTTTTGCTTTCCCACCTGTTCCCTATTCTAGATTCATCGTCTTCGGATGCATCAATTTATTATGCTTATGCCTAAAGTTAATACTGGCTAGTTACTTCAATTACCTTACCCCACTACCCTTCCTTTTAAGGAGGTTTAAGAGCACCCAGTCACAGCTCGTCACAAGAAATGATTGATGGTCGAGTCCCCGTGCATGAAGTCAGTGGATTCGAGTGAACTTACCGGACTACAAATCGACATACTTTAGGAAGCTTCTTACTAAATCAAAGAAAGGCAGCTCCAGTTGTGTTATCAATTCCCTTCTCTCGAGAACTTTCACACTCTGGGATGGAAGTCCCTTCAAAGACTTGTCCAAAAGCTTATCTCTTTCATCTCAATTTAACATGTTCTGAAACGCATCTAGACCGAGGTAGAGCAAGAGTGTAGCTTCAACCAATCCCCAGCGACATCTTTTAGGCCGATGTTGAGCGTATCAGCTATCTCACCTAGAGAATGAGGAAAGAAAACAATCTCGATAGTAGATAAAGCTCTTCAAGTTTTAAGTTTCTCTTGGACCCGGCGTTCCGCCAACGAACAAGACGTGAGGAATGGAGACTTCTCCCCATATCTAGTATAATCCATACTTTTCTTTAAAGTCTCTAGTGGGTGTGAGCGGCTCCCGCACCAAGCTGGGTTTGTAGTCTGTCGTTTTGACCAAAAGATGAAGTTTGGTTAAGTCCAAATGAGTCCATTCGCCTCGTTCACATATGTCCTTTCCACAAGGGCCAAAGTCTTGTGTAGGCTTTTTTGTTTATATTCATGTGACCAAAACAAGATATTTAGTAGGGATACAGACGACGCGATTCCTGCTTTCATAGTTTGGTCAAGCAGTTGAAGTCGTGATGCTGATCGTGTGGTTAGCCCCCTCTCACGGCCATGTGTTCGCCAGCATGGTATGGAGTAGCAATTACTTGATAGTCTGACTATTTTGATGCACCATCTATATCTTTCGGTTAAATCTTGGGCAGGCTTTTTCTAAAAAGTCTTGTGCTTAGGCGTCCATTTTAGAGTAGTTCGTGTGTTGGGTAAGGTTTCACAACCATTCGATACCATGAAAATTAGATATTTTGTTAGATAGAGCCGATTAATCAAAGGAAAATCAAGTCTCCTGTACTGGTACTATATCATTTCTTCTTCCTTCTGCCTATGAACAAAATTTCATCATATTGGAGTGCCTGGTGAATATATCTAGTCATAACTTCCTTCCATAGTCATGCCTTTTTCCTAGGTTTTTCAGCTAGGCCCTTTTTTTATTTTTCACTAGTAAAGCATATTCTCTTTCCAGTTTTTATGTTTCATCCCCTATTTGTAGTTTCTTTCCATGTGGGTGCAGGCGATCCAGTGGTAGTCTCTGACTCCCTCTTGGAGTTTCTGTTGGAGCTGCTCAACCATTTCTTGTCTCTTTCTCTTCCCTTAATTAGGACTACTCTCTTTTATCTTCTATATGGAGGGACTATAATAGCATTTAAGAACCTTTCATAATTTGCAAATTCTTTCATTCCTGTCTTGCGATATTCCTCTTATATATTCAGAAAAACAAAACAAGAAAGCGATTTTTCTATAGAATAAAATAACTTCTTACTCAACTTTCTAGCAATATCAAAACAGTAAGCAATATGAAACCAGTTACTTAAGCCCTAGTAAAGGGCTACTCCATAGTTGTCACGGCGGTCCGGCTAGGTGCGGTGAGCCCGAAGCGCTAGGATGTCTAGGCAATGATTAGATGATAATATAAATAATATCTCATATGACATGAATCTAGCTAAATATACCTTAACATTCTCACCCACCACCGCGCTACCTACCCAAGACCCCACCCCCTCCTCCCCAGCCCCCTCCACTAGCACCACCCCCTTCCGCCTCGCCGACTGGGACCCCTCCTCCTCATCATCACTCTGTGCCTCGCCGCCGTCGTCTTCAAGCTCTGCCTCCTCCCACCGCCTCTCCCCACTTGCGCGGTTCCTCCTCGTCTCCCTCCGTTGCCACTAGCGTTGGGGCCCGCCCGTCGTGGCCGACCTCTCCAAGCTTTACCGTGTGCCACCCACGCTCGTCGCTAAGGTCCTTAGCTCTCGCCAGCCCTTGCCTCCACTGCTTTCCCGCTGGCCACCAGAAGGGCTTCCCCACTGCTTCCTAGCGTTCCACACCCTCCCTCGCTACTCTCCACCGCAGGCTTTCTTGCTGCGGCCGACCAGGTCCCGGACCTCATGCACGCCCACAGGTAGTCCGTCTCCCACCCCTAGTTCACCCTCCTCATCCGGCTCCACACCGCCAGTCGAGGCGGCCGGTCCTGACGTCCCCCTCCGACCTCCGTGACGCCTAGGCATTGGCTAGGTGACGCCGTGACAAGTATGGGCTACTCTTTGAATCCCCTCTTTATGGCATATAAAAATTAGTACTCTTCCTGAGCTAACTTAAGCATATCTCGAGAGAGTGAGTTTCCCTCCATCAAGTTCTAAGTGATAAAATAAGGTCCTTGATGCATGATTGCTCAGAAGCTTTGAAGTGAATGTTGGTTTTTTTTTCAGGTATTCAGTGTTGCAGGGTACCAATCGAATGAGAAGTACATTAGGTTGGCACAGAAGTTGATCCTACAACACAGAGCTTTTTGACATGGGAAAGCCTTGAGTCAATGCATAGAAACAAAGTTGGTTTGAAAGGTCCTATGGCTACACCTATTGGAAAAGACCATCAATCTTTGAATCTCATGTTAAGAAAAGAACTTGGACTTTACGCCAATGTCAGACCTTGCAACAGCCTCCCATGCTGCAACACTAGATATGATAATGTGAACCTCGTGACAATTCGTGAAAATATTGAAGGAGAGTACAATGGTCTTGAGCATCAGGTAATCATATTAAAGGCCATATTATTTTCATTGTTCTTGTTGCAATTCTTCGTTGCACTAATTATTCTCTAGGTTGTGAGAGGTGTTGTGGAGAGTTTGAAGATTATTACTCGCCAAGCAAGTTTAAGAGTAGCAGAATATGCTTTCCATTATGCCAAGACCAATGGCCGAGAGAGGGTCTCTGCGATACACGAAGCCAATATCATGAGGAAGGCAGACGGTCTTTTCCTTAAGGTTTGATGGCTATTTCTGTTACTTCTCTATAGCTGCTTATTATTTTCATTTCCTTGAGAGAAAATGTCATTCTCATTTTTTTTTACTCGCAGTGTTACTTGGACATGGATACAGGAGTCGGAATACGATTCAGATTCAGGGTGTTCAATTTAGCAAAATTTTTTGGACACGGGAAATGCTACTTGGAATCGGACACAGGTGTTGTCGTGAAGTGCCTGAGAAGCACCCAGAAATCACATATGAGGAGTTCATCATTGACAATAGTTGTATGATGGTATGTTGTTCAATAGAATCAATACTTATGAACTACATACTGTTGCAGCTCGTAAAGAATTCTGGACTGTTTGATGTTTTGGTGACATTATTAGTGATCTATGTGCTGGTTTGATTGGGGGTTTGGGTCTAACACCCAGGTAGAGTGGTCTGTGTTTGTCATCTATGTCTATGTGGGTATTGATACAATATTAACTCAGTATTGTTCATTTTCCCCGGCTGCAACATTGGTGAAGGTGGTATTTGTCTGGCAGAAGCTGTTCATGGTTCCGCTCCTGATATGGTTGGCAAGGTGAGTTGATCTTAAACTGTAGCTACTCCACCTCATGGGTGTTGTTGTTTGAACTTGTCACGTTTCTCATTATGTGTGCAGAGCCCGTATGATACAAGCCGGCGCAAGGTGTGCCTGCTCGTATGCTCTGGTGCCGGGCCTGAGGCCGGAGCGCGCACAACCAGACGAGGAACTCGCCGTGGTTGCAAGCGCTTGAGAGTTGGCTGTTACCGGAGCCACCGCCTGAGAGGTAAGTTTTGTGGCATTAAGCATGCCTTTTCTTTTCTGTGTTATTCCTTAAGTACTTTCAAAAACTGCCTCACCAACAAACTGGCAAGGACAGGACTCAACAAACAAAACATGGAATCTTTGCTAACAGAAAGCTGAAGGAACTGACAAAGTATAACTGCTGTAACAAAATGAGAAAACTTATCATTCTAAAATGCTATTCCAGACTCTTTTAACATCTGACTCCTCCTAATCTGCATGAGCCTGATTGTTTGAAGTTCTCTTCCCTTCTTGTCCTGCTCCACGTCTGATGTAGACTCTGTCTAAGCTTTGTCCCATAACATTACTCCCCCCCTGAGGAACAAGCTTGTCCTCAAGCTTGCAATCAGGATATGAGCGACGGAGAGCAATGGCATCCATCCATGTTGCTTCAGCCGCTGACTCACCCACCCAATGGACCAAGAATTGGCGCTTCCCCTCCAAAAACCGCTGAGCAAGAATGGCATGCGGCTCAGGCTGTGCCGGCTCACATGAGGGAGCAAGATCAGATGGTAACTCCACCTGATGCTGTGGCGGTTCACCCTTAAATAATTTCAGCAAAGAGACATGGAACACATTGTGTATCCTTGCAGAATCAGGTAATTGCAGCCGATATGCTACAGGTCCCACCCTACTGATTACCCGATATGGTCCATAAAACCTGGGTGCTAATTTGAATGAGACCAACGGACCTCTGGCTGACATTTGTCGGTATTTCTGAAGCTTCAGCCACACCCAAGAGCCCACTTCAAACTCCACTTCTCGATGATGGTCATCATATCTTTGTTTCATCCTGTTTTGAGCTTGAAGAAGCATTTCTTTGGCTTGGTGAAGAAGCGCGTCGCGGTCCACCAAAGTACAGTCCACAGAGTCAATGCTAGTAGCTCCTTGCTGATAAGGTGTCAATGGTGGGGGTGGACGGCCGTACACCAACTCGAAGGGAGTCAATCGATGAGCTGAATGAAATGAAGTATTGTAGCAGTATTCCACCCAGGGTACCCATTGAGCCCAAGTTGTCTGATTTGAAGAAGCGAGACAACGGAGGTACATTTCAATAGTGCGGTTGACAACCTCAGTCTGACCGTCTGTTTGGGGGTGATAGGCAGTGGACATTAGCAAAGCTGTACCACTTCGTTTGAACAATCCTTGCCAAAACGCACTAAGAAAAACCGGGTCTCGATCTGACACAATGGATTCCGGAATCCCATGGAGGCGCACGATCTGGTCAAAGAAGAGACGAGCCACGGTTGGAGCTGTTGCCGGTTGCTTGAAAGATATGAAGTGAGCATACTTGGATAGACGATCTACAACCACCAACAATGCAGTCTTGCCATGAGATTTGGGAAGGTGTGTGATGAAGTCCATCGAAACATCCGCCCAAATTTGCTGAGGTATCGGAAGTGGTTGTAGAAGACCCGCTGGAGCCATGGTACTTGTCTTATGCTGTTGGCAAACAACGCATTTTGCCACATATGTAGCCACTGCCTCCCTCTGATGATCCCACCAATAACCAGCTCTAAGGCGATGAAGAGTTTTCTGAACTCCTTCATGCGTCAAGTCATGCACCGAGGCAATGATCAGCTCAATCAATGGAGATGAAGGGGGTATTACCAACCGATTGTCGCGGTACAACAACCCATCTTGGACGGTCCACTGTGGTGCTGAACCAAGTTGGCCTGCCAACGGCGGTGATACTTGTGCGCCACGCTGAGTGATGAGGTTCTGGACCATGGGGTCAGCTCGCAGGAGGTCTTGCCACTGAGCTCTGGTAATTTCTTGTGGCCTGGACACTGCTGCACACAGCACATTGGATGATTCAGAATACACCCTGGACAAGGCATCCGCTGCTTGATTGTGTTTACCCGGCTTATACTCCACCTGGAAGTCAAAGCCCATTAGTTTACTTAACCAATGCTGCTGCGGAGGGGTGATTAAAGCTTGTTCCAAGAGAAATTTCATACTGCCATGGTCGGTGCGCACGATAAAAGGGTGACCCCATAAATAAGGACGCCAATGGCGCACAGCCTTGGACAGTCCTATAAGCTCTCTCTCATAGGCTGCAAGTTTCTTGTGGCGATCCGCAAGCTGCCGACTAAAGTATGCAATTGGGTGGCCTTGTTGTTGAAGTACTGCCCCAATGCCCGTGCCGGATGCATCGCACTCCACAACAAATGAGGTTGTGAAATCTGGCATTTGAAGGACCGGAGCAGCTGTCAAGGCCTGTTTGAGGCGATGGAAGGCTTCTTGAGCTCCTTGTGACCAAGCAAAACTGTTCTTCATAAAGAGGCGGTGAGAGGCTCATAATAGTCGCATAGTTTTGAATGAAACGCCTATAGTATCGATCAAACCCAAAAACCCCGAGTCTTGACACACTTGTGGGACAAGGCCATTTAGACCTCGCACGCAACTTGGCGGGATCTGCTTCCACCCCATTGTGAGATATTACATGGCCCAAGTACTCCACTCGATCTTGAACAAAAGCACACTTGGATTTCTTCAAATACAACCGATGAAGTCTGTTTGCTCAAACACCGGCGAAGATGTAGATGATGTTCCTCCGATTGATTTGTAAATCAAAATGTCATCAAAGAATACAAGGACAAACCGACGCAAGAATGCTTGCAAAACCTCATTCATGAGAGCACGGAAGGTGGATGGTGCGTTCAACAATCCAAGCGGCATCACCAAGAACTCATAATGGCCGTGGTGAGTTTAAAGCCGTTTTTCGATGTCTTCCTCTCGCATGCGGACTTGATGGTAGCGGCGGAGGTCCAACTTAGTGAAGAATCGAGCCCCCCGAAGCTCATCCAACAACTCCTCCACTACTGGAATAGGGAATTTGTCCTTGATGGTCCGTATGTTAAGGGCACGGTAATCCACACAGAATCGCCAAGTTCCATCCGCCTTTTTGACCAGCAAGACCGGAGAAGAGAAAGGTGATCTGCTAGGCCTAATAATTCCCTGCTTCAACATAGCTTCACATTGGGATTCAATTTCATCCTTCTGTCGGTAGGGGTACCGATAAGGCCGTACAACCACCGGATTAGTGCCCTCAGCAAGAATAATTCTGTGATCACACCACCTCGTGGGAGGAAGCCCGTGTGGTTCTGCAAAAATGTCTTCATACTCATCCAATAGCTTCTGCATAACATTTGCTTCTTGTAATTCAGCAGACATCAGTCCAGCCCGACTAGGACGCTGCATTCCTTGGAGTCGAACACGTGCTTCCTGAGGACCAAACTCCATAGAAAGCTCTTCAAAATTCCAATGAATGTTCCCCAAAGTTCTCAGCCACTGTACTCCCAATATGACATCAAACCCATCAATGGGTAGTATGAGGAACGGAGCTTCAAACTCATAGTTTTGTATAGAGAAGACGGCGGTCGGCACCGATCCCAGGCAAGGTAAATGTGACCCTCCTGCTACCCTGACCTGCTGGAAAACCCCTTTCTCTTGCTGCCAACTGCCTTGACTAGCCACATAGGTGCTGATGAAGTTGTGAGTGCTTCCACTGTCAATGAGTCCCAGCCAGCTCCTTCCTTCCATGCGCACAGTCACCTGCATGGTATCCCCATGCTTCGGTCCCAAGGCGGCAATCACAGACAAAGAGATATCTGTCTCCAGTAGCATTGCCTCCTCCTCCTCTGCATTCTCTTCCACTTCCTCTTCTTCTACCTCCAAATGGAATAAGCGCTTGCATCTATGCCCCCGAGTATACACCTCATCACAATTGTAGCATAGCCCCTTGGCCCTTCTCTCCATGGTGATCAGAGGTGAGACATGACCTACCAGAACAGAGGTCAGACTACTCACAAGACCGGCGGCGGCATGGAAGTTCCACGACCACCAACAAGGCCGAATGGGTTTGCCTCTGCCTCATGCGATGCTTTGGAAGGTGCCGCCCCACGAAATGGGTGCTCATTGGGGTTGCCCACGCTAGCGGTTGCCCCTGGTGTAGACTGGATCGAAACAGAGGTACCTCGTCTGAATGGCATTCTTCCCTGCGCCGCTCCAGCTTGCATCGCCTCTGCTATCCAGATTGCCTTCCTTGCCTCCGCTTCTCGTGCAAACCCGATCGCCTCAGCCAGATCACGGGGTCTCTCCCGTCGGACGTCTGCTCCGATCGCCACCGAGAGCCCTGCCACAAATGTTTCGATCTGCTCTGTTCTCTTCATTCGCGGCGCCCGCGCCAACAGACTCTGGAACCCTCTTGCGTACTCATCCACCGTGCCGCCGTTTTGCTTGTAGTTGATCAGATCGCCCCAAGGCCCCACGCTGGAGTGTCGCGTGAACCTCTGGACGAAAGTCTCCGAGAAGTCCTCCCAGGAAATCCATCTCTCTTCTTGTTGCCAGTTATCGAGCACTTCTTGCGCTTCCCCCGTGAGATGGAGGCCCGCCACCTCCACAAACTCTTCCTCTGGTATCCGGTGTAAACGGAAGAATCGTTCACACCGGCGCAGCCACCGAAGTGGATCCTCCTTACCGTCATACTCGGACAGATCAAAGCGCGGAGGGCGCGGAATCCATCTTCTGTCTTGATTTTCTTCCTCTTCTCGCCGCCCGCCTTCGTTCCGCCGTCCTTGCGCCTGCCGATCGCGAACAGGGTTCCTTCTGGGCGGCGGCGCAAAGGAATCATCTCCCGCTTCACCCGAGCCGTGACCATCCGCCCAACGCGAAGACTGACCCTCCTTGCCCCCGACCAGTCTTGCATCACCTATCGGGGTCTTCTCCTTCATGAGCTTCATCATCTCACCAATCATGGTCTTCATCTCCCTCATCTCCTTCTCCAGACCAGACACACGATCTTCCATGGTCGGCGTCTGCATCTTGCTTCCCATGTCGACCGGCTCTGATACCAATTTGATACAAGCCGGCGCAAGGTGTGCCTGCTCGTATGCTCTGGTGCCGGGCCTGAGGCCGGAGCGCGCACAACCAGACGAGGAACTCGCCGTGGTTGCAAGCGCTTGAGAGTTGGCTGTTACCGGAGCCACCGCCTGAGAGGTAAGTTTTGTGGCATTAAGCATGCCTTTTCTTTTCTGTGTTATTCCTTAAGTACTTTCAAAAACTGCCTCACCAACAAACTGGCAAGGACAGGACTCAACAAACAAAACATGGAATCTTTGCTAACAGAAAGCTGAAGGAACTGACAAAGTATAACTGCTGTAACAAAATGAGAAAACTTATCATTCTAAAATGCTATTCCAGACTCTTTTAACATCTGACTCCTCCTCCTAATCTGCATGAGCCTGATTGTTTGAAGTTCTCTTCCCTTCTTGTCCTGCTCCACGTCTGATGTAGACTCTGTCTAAGCTTTGTCCCATAACACCGTAAACAGCACTTCATGATTCATGACCTTTTAACGTCATGTTCCTCAGTAAGTGTATGGAGCCAGTAGTACAAAGACTGACTGAGCATGTCCTTTCTGTTAGCTTAAGTTATTTATGATTGTTCCTGTGCATTTAACTTAACTGAATGATTTGTTGGTTGTTCCCAGAACCTTGCGAGCCTTACTGCACTGCTGCTGAGCGCTGTTATGATGTTGCGCCACTTGCAATTCAACAACAAAGCAGACAGGATCCACAACGCCATCCTCTAGACTATCTCTGAAGAGAAGTACAGGACTGCTGATCTTGGTGGAAATGCAACCACAGCAGTTTTCACGAATGCAGTTTGCGACCATATCTGAGCTGAGCACCAGCTATGGTTCTTCTCTTGTTCCTCCCCCTAACTTTTGTTGCATACCAAGAGGATTTTTAGTGTTGAGGGGTTAATTTGCCAGCACCTCGTATTTCTTTGGGTGTTAACACTTTTTAAAACGGTCTAATAATTTTCACATTCTTGCTTACGCAGAAGTTCTAACTTTGCTATCCGGTTGACAAATCATATATAATAATCAATGGCAGCATCATAGCAGTAGATAGAATTTTGTTCATTGAAGTTCTCTGAAATACTGGACCGACCGGTTTAATGCTATATCCTTTCTGCTCATGGTCTTTTATGTTAGGAAAAAGATCATGTAACAGTTTAAACTTTGCTCAAAAGTCCGTTCAACACCTTAAACTTTGAAGTCGGTTATCTAGCACTACGAACTTTTCAATTCCGTTTATTTAATACCCTAAGCTGGTTTTGTATGAGGTAAAAGTTCGTATAACATCTTGAACTTTGCTCACATGTTCGTCCGACACTCTAAACTTTCAAATTGGTTATCTAGCGCATCAAACTTTCCAATCTTGTTCATTTAACACTTTAAGCTTTTAATCGGTTTCGAGGTGATAAACAAATGAGATGGAAAGTTCAGGGTGCTAGATAACCGGTTTCGAAGTTTAGAGTAGGGTGTTGGACGGAGTTTTGAGCAAAATTCAGGGTATTATATGGACTTTTTCCTTTAAATTATAACCTAATGCAACACGTGGAAATCATCGCTTATCTAGCCCTTTGCACCTCTTTTTTTTTTTGGTTGCAAATCTAGCCCTCTTGTGTACGCATTTGCAAATTTGGCCATCTCCCCGTTGCGAAAGGCACGGCAAGTAGCATGTATCCCATACCGCACCCGAGGAATGTGGAAGCCGACCGACACTGTGGTAGGGTGATTGAGCGTGATCGTGTGACAGGAGATCGGTGCTGCGCTCGAGTAGCGCAAAAGTGACTTGCACATGGTGGGAGTTAAGCTTCACTGGCTTCCACACTCTCTGAGCATGGCTAGGGACACGTGTCACGCCTTCTGCAATGGAAGAGGGCTAAATTTGTAAATACGTGCGTTAGGAGGGGGCTAGATTTGCAAAAAAATAAGATAGGGCTACATAAGTGATGAATTCCAGATTGTGCACCACTTAATCTGGATAAGATGCACATGATTATATGGGAGTAATTTTTCTAGGTTAATGCACCACATAAATTTAAGAGAGTGACAAAGAGTTTTGGGAATTGCTAATTTAAAGGTGTCCTCGCTTTGGTGAGGAAGCTCTCTTCTTATGATAAGTGGCAGCATATTCTTTCTTCCTCCACTTCTTTTCCACTCAAAGACTCTCCTTGTGACAAGTGGCATCACATATTTCATCCCCTTTTCTCCTCCATTCCTTTTCCCTCAAACTCACAATAGTTTTGTATTTCAAATTTTCCTCCAAGTTTTTGAATACAAGTGTTTTTTAACCACTTTCGAAAGTCTTTTTGAGTCGAATTTGAAATTAAAACTTTTCAAACTGAAAGATTTTTTATTTAAAACTTTTAGAACAGAAAATTCTGAGTTGGAAATTGTTGATTTGAAAATTTCCGTGTTGAAACTTTGTTCGATTTAAAATATTTCAAGTTGAAACTTTCCGATTTGAAACTTTTTTATTTGAAAATATTCAAGTTGAAACTTTCTAATTTGAGAATTTTTTATTTACAATTTTTCGAGTTGAAACTTTTTAATTTGCCAATTCCGTGTTGAAACTTTCTTATTTGAAAATTTTCGATTTATTTTTTTTCAATTTATTTTTTTGTGTTAGAGAGAAGGAAGTGAGGTGGGAGAAGTGAGCAAGGAAAAGAGAAATGAGGAAAGGTGGTGATGAATGGAGAAACATTCTAAGCGGATGCCTTTAAATTTGTTAGTTTGATGTTGCTCTCAAACTAGTGATACCCAATTTTTTTTAACTAGGTCTGACACGTCATAGGCATAATAAATTGTGATAATATATGCCTTTTAAGGGTGGTGCTTCTATATATCTTTGTTTGAAATATACATAAATACTAAAACATAAATAAAAAAGGTAGATAGTAATTATTTACACTTTCGTTTGTTTTAAGATTTATATGGACTTGTATTAGGAGCTGATCTATAAAAATACTATCTTCCTTTAAACAAGCTAATTTGCATCACCAATTCTCCACACAACACTTGCAAATTATGCAAAAAAAATATTTGGTAAACTTAGACATTCTTAGGCTATGAACTAGACGAACCAACGTAGCAGACCAAACGGGAGAACCTGAGTATCTGACTTCTGTTTTCAATTTTCGTACAACGAAAGAAAAAACATGTCATTTCAATTTCTGGCTCATTTATAACTATACAGGTGCACCATGGAGCACGCACCCTTCATGATATAAAATAGTTTTCTTCTTATTCACAAGTAATGGAATGGAGTTCGAAGTCATCTCATATCTGGGACATGGGAATCAGCCATTCATCGTCAAAACTAGGAAATTTTTCGCGGCGTAATACACCGCTCGTGTCGTTTTTTCAAATAAAAAATATTTTTTTCGGTGGCGTTTAATTTTTTAAATCGTCGAAATAATGAGCGAAACGTGAGGAAAATAGAGAGATAGAGTTATAAAAATATTTCTTTCGACGAATTATTTGGAAAATATTGGAGACCGAGCTGGAAAACCGCAGCGGGGAAAAAGTCGAGAGGGAAAAGGGTGAAAAACTATTAAAGATGTCAACCTTCTTTTTTATCGAGTTTAATACTCTACGCGTTCGCCGAGTAATAATACACGTTTTTAAAAATATTAAAAACTCGCGGCGTAACACGCTGCGCGTGTCGTTTTTCCATAGGAAATTTTTTTTCTCGGCGACGTTTTATTTTTTAAATCATCGAAATGGGGAAAAAAATAGAGAGATAGAGTTGTAGAAATATTTCTTTCGACGAATTATTTGGAAAATATTGGAGGCCGAGCTGGAAAACCGCGGCAGGGAAAAAGTCTAGAGGAAAAGGCGAAAAATTATTAGAGATGACAGCCTTCTTTTGTCGAATTTAACACTCTATGTGTTCGCGGAGTAATAATACATGTTTTAAAAAATATCAGAGATCGAGATGGGAAATCGAGCTGGGAAAAAAGTCTAGAGATAGAGCTGCACAAATATTTATGACGATGCAAACCTTTTTTTTCGGGAAAACGGAGAAAGGGCACGTTTTAAAAAATATTAGAGACTTGCGGCGTAACACGTCGCGCGTGTCGTTTTTTCGTAAGGATTTCATTTTTCAGCGGTGTTTTATTTTTTAAATCGTTGAAATATTGAGCGAAACGGGGAAAAAGTAGAGAGATAGAGCTGTAGAAATATCTCTTTCGACGAATTATTTAGAAAATATTAGAGACCGAGCTAGAAAACCAAAGTGGGGAAAAAGTCTAGAGGGAAAAGGGCGAAAAACTATTAAAGATGATAACCTTCTTTTGTCGAGCTTTAACACTCTACGCGTTCACGCAGTAATAATACATGTTTAAAAAAATATCAGAGACCGACGTGTTCGTGGAGTAATAATACATGCTTTAAAAAATATTAGAGATCGAGATAGGAAATCGAGGTGGGAAAAAAATCTAGAGATAGAGCTGCACAGATATTTCTAGTGACAAAAACATTTTTTCCCGAGAAAAACGGAGAAAGGACCTAGATGTAAAGAACAAGGACCTGAATGTTACGTTTTTGGACCTGTCCGCTATCCTTAAAAATTAGAAAAGGACTTGTTCGTGATTTGAATTTAACGGGAGATTCTTTTCGTAAAATAACGCACGAGGGACCCGAACGTGAATTTAGACGAAAAAATCTTTCTCTCACAAAAAATCATGAAGGACCTATTCGTAATTTACAAAAGAACTTAATCGCAAAAATTTTTTTGAGCCGAGCCGACGACTAATCTAAAGCATTTGAGAGGTAATGAACCCAGTACAATCAAAAGGTGCCCTTCCTTGGCCGAAGGGCACAGCAGCCAGATGGAGAACGGAAAACAAAATAAATGCAAAACTAGATATGTCTGAATCTGTGTCAACAAATTTGTAGTTTCCTCTGAAGAATTTTGCTACCGTTATCTTACTCTCCAACAGTCATGCCAAACCCAAATTTGTAATCTTTCTTCCAGTGATCAACCTGCACAAAATTGTAGAATAGAATCAGCCTTCAATTCTGAATATAAAACACAAAACGGATATGAAAAATTGCACAAACACATGGACATTACTAGGAAACAACCCAAATGTAAATTTCCACCACGTAGGAAGCCATGCATGAAACTCGTATACAGCAACCACTAACTAAGATGCCGTCTCATTCTAGAGCGTAGCAAACTGCCATCTTCCATTTAAAGGAGACGTAGGCATCTAGGGTTGCCAGGATTTGGCAGGGGTGTAATGCTCCTTTCTTTTTTAGTAATTGTGTTGTTATTGTCTTAAATCACAAGTAATCATCTATATTCCATCCATAGAAGTTCCAACCGCCTTTTCCAGTTCATTAATTCAGACATGAGGTCCCACTTATATAAAGATGTTAAAACATGGACGCCAATAAATCAATAGCACGTTGGGTTCTTCTAGAATAGCCAAATAAGTAGTGGTGCAAGCTGACCTCTGCAGAAAGAAGAAAATTGACGCCGGGAGTCAATCGTTCCTCCAAAAGAGCAGAAACTACACCATTGCTATCCAACTTCCCCCTCAAACGACACTGCAACGTCAAGCAAAAAATGTACTTTCATTTAACTTTTCAGGTGTAACTCAACTTGAATAATAAAAACCCCCTAAAAGATTCAACAGAAAAAAACTTTTTAAATAAAAGGTAGAATGTAATTTTTTGATGTGGTAAGCGCAATTACTTCTTGAGGAATGGTTGAATATGCTCTAGCATTTGCAGTTATTTTAATGTTGTAATATCAAGCTGAGGCAAGGAATGCTTAGCGAAGCTAACAAACTATTCAGGTATACCTGTCTCAGGATATAATCATAACCCAAGCTTGCTGTTACATCTTTTGACATATGATTGTACATGAAATCAGATGCAAGGGAAACCTGCAAAAAGAAGCTTATGGATTAGAAGCAGATATGAAAAGAAAAAAAAAAGTCTTCAAAATAATGACAGAAAAGTGACCTTTTCAGATACTTTCTGAACATAACTTAGTGAAACCATTCCGGTGCTTGCAATTTGTCCAGTTGCAACCTACAGATATATGTGATATGGTTCCATCAGATAAATATGAAAATTCTCAGTTTTCCATTTTGCTTTCTATCCAACAATCAAATATCAGTTGCCAATAATGTAATACCAGAAACAAACACCTGATTTTATCAGATGTTACATGATTGTGAGCTTGAATCCAGCAGAAAATGTAGTATTACAACTATGACGTGTCTATCACATGATGAGCAAGGGACATATTTGCACATTTATAGCTCAACCAAGGAAAGGACAGTACAAATAAAAAAATTAGAATTTGCTAGGAGCAGAAGAAGGTTTGGAAAACTGGTAATTACCACCGATTACTAGCTAACTCAGCCAGGATCTAATCCTAAACCGTCCGATTAATATAGATGTACAAACTTGCGCAAGTTATAAGCAATGATCTAGATAACACTCCCCCAATAATTCTGACCAAGTTTTGGAATATTAATTGGGGGGTGACTATGGTACAAAGAATTTTAGCTACAAAAAGTTTCTCAACCTTTTTCAAGTTTCACATTTTTTCCTTTCTCCTGCTCTCACTTGTGGGACAAGTAGTGAATGGAGGAAAAAGTGTTAGTCAATATCATTTCAAAATTTTAAGTAAAAAACTTAAGTTTAAAAAAGTTGACTGATTTCTGGAGAAAACCAGTTGGTTCCTGGCTGAGTTCTTGCCAAGTCTTGAGCCCAAGCATTTCACAGTTTGACACTAGCAAGTTCAGCGTGCCTGTGATAAAAGTACTAATCATGCTTAATGATCCCATAGTCTTGTAGCACTTTTAAGACTTGGCATAAAAATCATAAGTTGACGGTTTGTTCCCACATCATACGCAGCAAAATTTTAGATCATTCCCAAAAATGAGTCTTGTAGCACTTTTAAGACTTGGCATAAAAATCATAAGTTGACGGTTTGTTCCCACATCATACGCACTTACGCAGCAAAATTTTATATCATTCCCAAAAATGATCATCAGTCTAAATGCAAGCTGGGTAACAATCTGATCAAAGCACATATCACCTTAGGCAATCTGTGCATCAAATCGGGATCAAATTGTGGAAAGTGCAACACCTGTTGGGGGCCAAAAGGATGCACATAAAATTGCACCATTATTACTTTTTATGAGAGGGAATCTCACAACAGTCAATTCCCTCTCACAACAATAAATTGAATGCTCAAAATACATGAATTCACAAAAACGGGTGGCGGTCAATGGCTCAAAGGCAAGCCAACTTTCTTCCTTTGGATTTTTCACTAACTACATTTGTGCATGTATTACCACATGGTGGATAGTTTTTGTTTTATTAATTGGACAAGTTTATTTTTTCTTTTTAGCTCACAGGGAATTCATGCCTAGAATGGAATATTCACTAAATTTGGCATTTATGCTTCCAAAATCCTAGAAAACCTGAACTAAATGTTGTTGGGTAAAAATGTAACACAACATATCTAACAGTGATCAAAAGCACCAGCAGGCTGAAACCTGATCATATAATTCCTCAAATGCAGCTTCAAGGTCATCAATTACATGGCAGTGGAATAATACTAAATCTGGCTTATATATGTAAAACGATCCATTCTACAATAAAAAGGCTAACACCTTCGTATAGGACACCATGATCATGAATAGTTTAAAGAGCAGACAAATAAACTTACCATTTTCTTATTGTCATATCGAGCAACAAAACCAACTCCTGATTTCCTTTGATGCCCAAGCCAAAAAGCTTCCGTTCCCAAGGAGAGGTTATTCGTGACACTCTGAAACGCATAAGGAAAACATGTTGGTTTATAATCTTAAGTATCCAAGTGATGGAACAAAAAACAGATTTGCTGAACATACAGTCTCAGTTCCTTTTCTCCCAGTCTTAATGTTTGATTCATGAGATTATGAGCAAAACAGCCTTTTTCTTTTGCACAATGACCTTAAGAAGGAATATAGAGGTAAGAACTATGCAATCCCATCCATTCTAATAAACAGGCTCATAAGAAAGCACTTCCCAATTTACTGCTTAACAATGTTTGGGCATGAAAGGTTTAGGCTCATTGTACCATGTTACAAGTAGTGTTACTTGGACACAGACAAGGGAGTCGGAATCTGACTCATATTCGGGGTGTCCGACTCATAAGAAAGCACTTCCCCATTTACTGCTTAACAATGTTTGGGCATGATAGGTTTAGGCTCATTGTACCATGTTACAAGTAGTGTTACTTGGACACGGACAAGGGAGTCGGAATCTGACTCATATTCGGGGTGTCCGACTCGGCAAATATTTTTGGACATGGGAAATACTACTCAGAATCGGACATGGGTGTCGGAATCCGATTTGGATTCGAGGTGTCCAATTTGGCAAAAATTTTGGGCGTGAGTGTCCAAGTAACATTGGTTACTAGGCTGCATTTGGCTTTGAAACATGTTTGGCTCTGCTAAACATGAATACCGAACTTCTTTGGCCAGGAAAATTTCAAGCAGGCAAAAAAGACCTCTCTCTCTATTTTTTTTTTAATTACATCAATCTTGTGCAACTATGCATGTTCACCATCGGTGAAACCAACAAAATCTATGCTGCCAGAAACCATCAAAGGCCTCAAGCATTGGCAAGCCTGTTCTCTGTTAAATCCACAACAACAAAAGCGAGTCATAATGGATCATAAACTACATAAACTCCTTTGGAAATCCCTATGCAATGGATAACTCCTTTGAAAATCCCTATGCAAGGATTTGAGAACTAAATTCCAACCAACTCTAACCAGTTCAAAACTGATCAATTTCCCATGTTGCGACTGAACCTCGCTGATAACTGACCAAGAATTTCCCGTGTTTTTCTCCGGAATAGTCGGAAATTCTGTTTCCATTTTCAACCCTACTAATAACTGACCAAGAATTCACATGTTTCACCAAAAACATGTATAAGACTCAAAAAACATAAATTACCAAACATAACATTAACCAATTTTGCAATCATGGGATGTGCCCCCTGGAACCAATGTATGCCATTTCAAGACCGATGGGCCACATAATTTGGTAGTTTGTCGGGTGAGCTAGACCTTTGTAGTTGGCCTTCTTATAGCATTAGAGAGAACTACTGATGCACGCTGAGGGCACATCCATCTACTCCACCTACACCCCGGAAATTTGACTTTGATTGCACTACACTCACCCTAAATTGGTCCATGACAAATTTTAAGGGCAGCACTGTCAGCCAGCCAGCAGATTTACCCTAAATTGTTGTTGCCTAGTTTGGCTGGTTACCAGTGGGAATGAAGGTATGAAGCAATTCTCAAAACAATTAAAGTTGTCTTTCAATAGATTAAATTGCACTAGACTCAGTAGGTGCAAAATTGGATCTGGCATTCAATTTTTGTTTAAAAACGTAACTATATTGCCAAAATGTAGTCACAACAGGTCAATATTAGTGTATATCATCAAATAGATATAAATAAGTAAAAAAAAGATGAATTTTTCATAATATTAGGGTGTGGTAAATTGCTCCTAGTATTGAATGGCTTTTATGTGCAAATGTTGACGTAAATAGTTACAATATTGATAATACATACCTGGATGTAGTTCCCTCCATAGAACGCATTATTCCCAATTTGAAATTGGGATCTAAAATCTTTGCCCTGAAAGCAAGGAGATAGAAGCAAAACAAGTTACGTAATCATGCACATTTATTGAGTTGCATGCACCAGCCAATTCACCCAAAAGCTTAAGCTGATGAGGAAAGGTGGGCAATTCACTTATACTTCAACACTCCCCCTCACGTGCAGGCTCCCTCAGGCCTAGGACGTGGAATAGAAATGGGCTGCAATTATTTTTTAAAATTGCGCCAACCGGGTCTTGAACTTGAGACCTCTTGGCTCTGATACCATATTGAGTTGCATGCACCAGCCAATTCACCCAAAAGCTTAAGCTGATGAGGAAAGGTGGTCAATTCACTTATACTTCAACAACATTGTCAGATACATAATTTCGCAAGAAATTAAAAACACATCAGATATAGGGGGTGGAACCTCATATATATATTTTTTATCAAATATAATGCTAAACATTAAGCATATAACAGCTACTTATAATAGTTTTGCATCTATAAGTTTTTGGGCACCAATTATGGAAGACTTACGCATAATTAGAATACAAGGCACAAGCAATACTTTGATGCAATCATTTTTCACAATAAATCATACAGAAGGATATTAGTACAAACTAGATCATGGTTCCTGCTGTCCTACGTGGCAACATCCTGGAAGGTTAGATGTTAAATCAGTAACCTAAGAAGACCATTAGCATGTAAATAAAAAGGCATATCTGATAGACCAAATTCCTCATAAAAGTGGAGAAAGAGAATCATAAGATGTAAACAAAATCTCAGCAGCAAAACAGGTTCAAGATCAAGCAAATCTACCAAGCATGATACTGCCCATAAAATAAAATAATTAAACACGGACATGCATCATTGGAAACTAACTGTTTAAAGAGAGACCAACCTTATAATCAAAACTAAACATGCCTTGGGAGTAATGGGGCTCATTTGTCAACTGCCAAAACAAAAACAAGGTAGTTAAGAAATTAAACAATGTGACACCGCTAAACATTCAGTAGAGCTTATTTCATACGAGCGCATATTTGACCCGTGATTCCAAAGCAATCACCTGAGCATTTATCTTTAGGCAAATATTGTCTGTGAGATCGCACTTGACACGAGCATTTACCCTTCCATCGTGTGAGACCCTCCCAATGAGCATCATCTATGGAAGAACCATATTCAGATCAAAATAAAGTATATGCATACAGATCACATGAAGTAAAACTAGAACAGGGCCAATGCCTTCCTGAAAGAAAACAACCTTGGGATCAAGAAAGTTGGCACCGAAATCGTAACTGGAGGTGGGGACCTTGATCACCTCAGACCCCTGCGATGGGAGCTCCATGGATCCCATGAGCACACTGGCCCAAAGACGCACAAGAATTGTAACAACACAGCCAGATAGCACCAATATACAAGAAAAGAAACAACCAGGAAGAGGGCATCGAGTAGGGTACCTGTGGCTCAAGCCGAAGTACTGGTTGAGCGCCTTGGTGAAATCGAAGCGCAAGCCCTCGAACAGCTCGGGCTTCAGCGCCACTGCAACAAACGAGAAGAAGATCATAGCATCACCATCGATTCGATCGGCGGTGGCAATAATCGCATTATCACAGATAAAACAAGGGGATGGGAAGGGGAGGCGCGGGGGCCGGCGACTTACTGAAAGCCTCGCGTTGGATCTCCTCGTAGGGGACGGGGCAGGGGAGGTTCATGTAGTCCACCCTGTCATCCTCCGCCGCGTTCTCCTCGTGGGGCTTCGAAGCCGGAGAGGCGTCGGCGGCGTAGGGAGGAGGGGGCGCGTAGGTGGGAGGGGAGACGGAGGGGCGGCGGCGGCGGCGTGGCTAACGGAGGATCCCATGGCGACGGCGGCGGCGGCGCGAGGTGATCGGTGTGCGCTTGATTTGGGGTTGGCTAAGCTGCGAGCTTTGATTGCGCCGTCGGCGGGGGGAAGAGAAGGTTGGGTTTTAGGAGGGTTTTCTGTTGCGGCGCGGACATCGGGCTCGGCAGTCGGCACTGACGTCTGCCAACGGTTGGATTTGCCTCGCGATTGGTGTGGCCGTCCGATGGGACTGCGAAGACCTGCCCCTCTGCGCGTGCCTTCATCTTGCTCTCGTCACGCCTTCGCTTCGATCTACTAAATCTGTACTCTTTTTGCCCGATCCGTGCAACTTAAGTACAGCTCTTTCCAACCATTCTTGCCTCAGGTTTGTGCATCTGAGAATTTGGAGTCCACATGACAAGTATGCGTCTCTTATGGAGGGTGACGCAAGTGCAACTAAATGTACCGATGGTATGGTTTACCAGTCATCTCTCATTCATGCAGTCAAGGGACCAAAAGGAACTGTATACACAAGAAGTTGAGGTGAACTTGTAACTCGAAACGTGTTTTTCAAAGGTTGAAAGACTAGAGGCAGGACCATAGGAAGTGGCGGGTCATCCTAGCGCTGCAGCGGGTGGCGACTGTCAAGTACCATCGACCACAATGCAATGGCTAGCCATGTATGTAGGAACGTCATGTGGTAGATCGATTAGGACAACTAGCAATAATAGCGCGCTACGCCGTTCTGTATTCGGTTTTCATATTTGTTTAAAAAAATAGGTCGTTAGCTATAAACCTTCGAGGAATCTACGTTTTTTTTAGAAAACCGCGGTTACAACTCGTCGTTTGATAAAATTTGTCAAATTTTCGATTTCCGTATTTTTTAAAAAAAATGGGTCGGTAGGTTTAAAAAAAACCCGCGGTTATGACCCGTTGGCAAAGCCATAAGTAACTTAAAACATTAACGAATCATGTTTTTTGTGGCGAAAACAAATTTTTGGGTTTTTAGGCGGCGAAAATATTTTTCGGTTTTTTGATTGGCGAAAATATTTTTTGGGGAAAAACGGATAAAAGACACGAGCGTAAGAACCGAGGACTGTTTGATATTTTTGGACTGTTAGCTATCTGAAAAATTAGAAAAGGGCTTGTTCGCGATTTGAAATTAACGGAGGTTTTTTCATAAAACACGCGCCCGAGGACCTAAACGCGAAGAAAAAAATATATCTTTGTCTCACAAAAAATCATGAAGGACCTATTCGTGTCTGGAAGGACCTATCAGTAATTCAAAGAAATGGAGGATTTTACATAAAAAGCGTTTGGGGACACGTGGGCAACCTTACCTCTCAGCAATCCTCAGCTCTTTAAAGTATGCAAGTATAAATTATTTTTTGAAGAGTCAAGGACCATAGATTTGGTTGCTACGCCATCGTCAAGGGAGAAGGGTAATGGTCAAAGAGGATCAGCAATGGTGGAGGTGGCAACACATACGGATGGTAATCGGGTGGATACATCCGAGTACGACTGCCGTTCATCCAAATCTAAAATCCGAAACTATATCGTCCATCTAAACCCATTAGACTTGTCGGACATAGATCTTTGCCTGTACATAGACCCGATGGGTATCCAATACCCAAGTAACCCAACAGAACCCATGGGTAGCAAGCTGGGCTTAAAACATTGTCGGCGTATTTCGCCGGACAGGATCCCATCAACGGACAGGGTTGACTACTCCCAGGATGAAGGATAGGATTCGGTAGAGGGCGTCTTCATGGTTGGAAACCCTAATGACTCTCGCGCGAGGGATTCTGGGAATCAACAGATCGATGAACGCAGTGATGTACCCAGGTTCAGGCCCCCAGCGCGGGTAACAGCCCTACGTCCTGCTAGATCTTTGTTCAGGAAGTGTGGAGGCGATTACAAGGGTTCTTTTGGTCTTCAGCTTGGATGAGTCCTCTGGATCCGATCCCCTTTCTCCATGCACCAGGGCGCCCTTATATAGACGGGGTTGGCCCGGGTAGGTAAGGGGGTGACGCTATACTGATCTACAACTCATTAATTACACTCATCATTGTGGTCTTATCACATCGACCCACGACTCATTTATTACACCCGTCACTGTAGCCTTGTCCTTCAGGCTTCATTTAATGCCGCTGAGTGGCTTTGCCCGGTCCGCCCGGGATATGACACTCCTGCGACGGGTTTGGTGAGAGGTGTCAGAGGGATGGGCCGTCGTCGTGTCGATAGTAGAATTCCTTGTAATCAATGGCCTTGACACAGCGTGTCAGGGGAAGGAGACTTCGAGGTGAAGCATTCTCCTCATTCTTTTGGTTGCCTTCGTGGCCCGACGAAGAGGTTCAACACCGCCTTCGCTTCGCCGAGCCGCCACCTAAGCCGGCGCCCCGCGGCGAGCATGATCGCCCACCGCCGCCCGAGCCGCCACGTGGGCTTCTCGCCGGCGAGCAAGGCGTGATCGCCCACTGCCGCCCGAGCCGCCCGTGGGCTTCTCGCCCGTGAGCAAGGCGTGATCGCCCACCTACTCGCTAGGCCGCCACGTGGTCTTCTCGCCCGCGCGAGGCTTAATCGCCCACCGCCGCCAGGCACCATATGGGCTTCTCGCTCAGCGGCGCGATCGCCCACCGCCGCCCGAGCCGCCACGTGGACTTCGCCCGCGGGCAAGGCTTGATCGTCCACACCGCCGAGCCGCCACGTGGGCGGCCGCTTCTTGGGCCCGATGTCTGCGGCGGAGAGGTACCGGTGCAAAGTACACAAGCAGTAGCCTGGGCTCGTCCCGAAGCGTCGCCCGATTCCTTTTAGACCTCATTTAATGTCGGTGCGTTCTGGATAGGCCTACCGCCGAGCACGCATAGCCGTCTCGGCCCTCCCCACTTCCGCCGATTTTTCTTGGGACCAAACGTCGCGTCCTTTTGCTTTCATGAAGCAAATGCGTGTGGGGGCCTATATATCTGGCGCCCCAACCAGCAGTTCACGCCTTCTGATCCTTACGCACTTTGCTCTTTGTCCTTTCATCTTCCTTGCCCAAAAACATTGCTTCCGCTCCAATGGCGCAACCTCTTCTCTCTTCCACCGTTGGCGGGGACAGGGTGGACATGCTCTCCAAGATGGCGCCCGAGGGCTCCCTCAACCTTCGCCGTGGAACCCCCGCGCCAAGCTGCGAACCAGGGGAGATCATCGTCTTCGCCTAGGGGCTTCTGGCGAGCCTAGTGCCGCCATTCTCTGAATTCTTCCTCACCGTTCTTCACTTTTATGAAATTCATCATCTCCACCTCACCCCCAACTCCATCATCACTCTTTCCATCTTCGCCTACCTCTGCGAGATGTTCGTAGGGGTGATGCCCAACCTTCATCTCTTTCGCTACTTCTTCATCTACCGCAGCACCCCCGACAGCGGGATCGTGGGGAGCTGCCACTTCCGCTTTCGTGACGGGTCAGCCCCTCACTACATTCCCTTCCAGCCAAGATCTAACTAGAAGATGTGGCGGAGCGACTGGCTCTACGCCGGTGACGATAGCGGGGTTGACCTTCTTGGGATGCCCTGCGCGCAGGCAGAAATCCGCGAGAGCTGGAGTTCGCCCATCGAGGAGACGGCAAAGCTCCTGGCAATGGCGGCCCGCATCAACCGGTTGCGGGACGCCAGGCTGATCGGGGCGCTGGTGGTCCGGGACTTCGTGACCCTGTAGGATTAAGGATACCGACTAGAGGGGGGGTGAATAGGAGGTTTTTAAATTTTCAATTACTAAAAACAAGATTATCGATTTCTAAGCACAAATGACAATTTTAGCAATTCTAATACCTAGCAATTCTAAAGATCACTAAATAATATCTCTACTCAAATATACCAATAGCTAAACAAGTATAGCACCAAGATGATCAATTTGCTAGAATTAATACAAGAGTGAAAAACAACGCAAACCACAAATGATGAACACGAAGATTTTATCCCGTAGTCTCGGAGACTTGCCGGTCTCCCCTACTCCACATTGAGGTGGCTTGAACTTCTTCAAGCCGGCTCCACTTATGAGCCTTCCTCTATCACTCGTGGTAGCTCTTTCCCGCTCGGGTGGCGAGCTCCTTGCCTTCACACCGATCGGGCCTTCACACAAGCATCTTTGTGAAGATCTCCGAATCCACACGCCTCCAAGCCGTCTAGGAGGCGGCAACCTCAAGAGTAACAAGATTGGCGCTTGCTCGAAGTCGATTTGAGTGTCTAATGGCTCACATTAAATGCAACACTCAATTTTCTCTCTTCTCTAGCACTTAATGTGAATTGAATGCCCTAGGAAGAGGAGAAACCTTTTGCTACAGCTCAAGTGTGTTCAATAGTGCCCAAGAAGTGTTGTAGATGGCAGGTGGAGGGGTATTTATATCCCTATCCACGAAAACTAGCCGTTGAACCACTTAAAATCAACTCAACCAGTATTTCCGGTGCTACCGCCCATGTAAGACCGGTAGCACCGGGGTTCAACCCCAAGGGGATGTCAGAGCGATTAATACTACGACATAGCCGTTCTTGAAATCGGTGCTCGCCCATGTAGAACCGGTAGCACCGGGTTTCCAGATTTTTCTTTTCCACCGCAAGGGTACTCTCTAGAATTAATACACCGGGTGGAGGGCCGGTGCTACCGCCACCCCGATAGCACCGGGCTACTATGGGCGGTAGCACCGCCCTGACTGGTTTCCAAAAAGAGAGCCTTTGGAATTATTACACCGGGCTAAGGATCGGTGCTACCGCCACTCCGGTAGCACCGGGATACCATGAGCGGTAGCACCGGCTTTTTTGATTTCAGAGACTTCCTTTTTAGGTTTTTCAAGGCATTCACTTATAGAGTCCTATATGCTTGTGTATGAGTGCGATTAACCAATTTGAGCCTTTAGACACTAACAACAACTCCAATCAAAACATCAAACCCCTCTTAATAGTACGGCCCTATTTCTAGCAATCCGATCTTTTCACCAAACTCCGAGATCGGTAAAATGACTAGAGAAATGTCCTTAGAGTATTTACCTTGGATTGAATTTGCACTTTGATCCTCTTTTTCTCCATCTCCTTGCTTGCACGATCACCAATCCTTGAGACTAACCTATTTCAATATACTCAACACACATGTTAGTCTCCTAAGTGAGATTGTCATTAATTACCAAAACCACGAAATACTTTTTGGGGGCCTAGATGCTTTCAATCTCCCCCTTTTTGGTAATTGATGACAATCTTAAATATATGGAAGAAGTTTTGATTTGTTTTGAGTATGCAACAACAAAATGTGTTGGATACCCAGGAGCTAGTCTTAAATAGGGTTTTGTTTCTGGATAATTTGTGTAATAAATTTGAAGCAAAGTACTATTTAAAACTCCCCTAAACATGTGCATGAGAGTAGGAAATAAAAGCGCACAAAGAATTTTGACATAGTTTTGCTAGATATTTGGAACCCATGAAAGACATGCAATAATATGAAGCAGGATCTGAGCATTTGTAATAATATCACAGGAGCCATAAAGAGAAGACATATATTAGTTTATCCATAGGCATTCAACAAAAAGACAGCCAAAAGTCCAACACAACCAATATTCCAACAAAACAAAGTTCCAAACACAACAATAACAACCACAGAGAGTAATAGGTATAAGTTAGTCTTCAGAGAGGAGCTGCTTCAGCTTCTAGATTTCTTCCAATTTCTCCCCCTTTAGCATCAAGTGCCAAAAAGGGTTCTTCAAGCAATGGGGCTCACGATGATGGAGGCGGCGGCGGTGGAGGAGGAGAAGAGCGACGAGTCCCATATCAACGAAAGGAAAGAGGAACCTGCTGAGCACGGTACTCCTCAAACGAAGTACGAAGCTCGTCGATATTGATGTCAATGGAATTTATCCGCCCTCAAATCTCCTCAATGGCCTGACGAGACTGAGCCTGATGTGCATTGACGTTGGCAAAGTTGTCCATCATATCAAATCTGAGACTCGCAAGGGTGTTCATCATGTCATTCCTTAGATTTTCAAAGAATTGCTCCTGAGGAGCCTGCTGAGCAGTCTGAGGAACCTCCTGAGGCTCTGGGGCCTCCTGCTGCTGAGAGGAAGACTGCCCTCTCTGACTGATGGTCTGTGGAGCTGCCTCTCGAGGTCTGTAGGGCTTATGAGGACACCCACATCCACCTCTGTATCCAGTCACTTTCTTAATAATAATCATGATAAATGGAGCAAAGTAAATTCTTTTACCTCTGTCACAAGCAGAAGAAGCCATCTCTCTGATTATGAAATCTACGACATCAAACTTGTGCTTGTACATGACTTTGTTCATAATATTCTAGGCATATCCCCTTATCTCATCATAATTTCCACTCTTGGGGTGGATTGTGACTCTGATTATTCTATTAATGAGACTCGAGGAGGATAGAAGATGCGCCATTGTACCTGGGCGCTTAACTGCGGCTGCAGGGTCATAAAACTCAAATTGCCTGGCAAGGGGAAGTACTCTGTCATCATGAATCTTGGGATATCCATTTAGATACACTCCCCATGCCTCCTCAACTTCCTGCCTGGTGACTGAGTGCTGAGTTGTATTTGTCATCCATGTGATTGTATCATATGACTCGGAGATATAAAGGGTGGCATAAAATTGTCGAATCATGTCATCATTATAATCACACTTCATACTCACAAAGTCCGCTAACCAGCTCCTTGAAATAACTCAGGTACACCAACAAACAGCGGAATTTTTCTAATGTGATCCCAATTAACCCATTTGTGATCAGCAAATTTCTTGAGCATATAAACCTCATAATAGACCTTTTGTTGAAATAGTGTTCTAAATTTGTCCTTAGTGGCACTCCTAGGCAAAAGATATTGATTAGCTTGCCTCAAGGAGTAGAAGGTGTCACCTTTGATGTTTTTAAGGTCGGCAGAGGGATCAAAATCAGCAAAGTTTTCTTCTTCTGTCCCCTCGTCCTCTTCCTCACCAACATCCATATCCTCATTTTAAATTTGGAGGCACTTGATTCACTAACAAAGTTGCTTGTTCTTCCTCTGCTTAGAGCTGCCACCTTGGTCCTGCTGCCCTTTCTTCTTGATCTCGACAAGCCTTGCTGCAATTGGTTGCTCATCATCGAAGTCAGGAGCGGCGGAAGATTTGGGTTTACCGCGATGAGCCACCTTCTTATAAGAGCCCCTTCCACGAGCGGTAGACATGATGTCTAGAAATGTCAAGGTGTAAGATCAAAGGACTAAGATCAAGGAAATGCATACCCTAGAGGATTAATGGTGCTAAATGTGAGAATTTGTGCTCAAGAGACCAGCTATCCCGGTACTACCGCCCATGGTAATTCGGTAGCACCGGGTTTGGAGCGGTGCTACCGCATGAGGGCCGATAGCACCGGCTGCCCGAGATGATTAACCCTAGATCATCCAATGATTGTGAATCTCAACAAAGGTAGCCAAGAAATGGTACTAGATGATCTAGACTGTCAATCTTATTCCAATGTAATCAATATTTTTACTCAAGACAAGCACATGATTCTCACATTCACACAAGAACCCTAGAAACGGAATGAGAACGATCTAGGGCATGAGGAGACCAAGAAACGGGAGGAGGATAATACCTTTGAGATGAGGATGAAGAGGGGATCAAGATCCGATGGAGAAAACTCCTTTTTCTCCGTAGGATTTGAGAAAGAAAGCCGAGTGGAGAGAGGAAGAGAGAGAAAGGGGAAGTCGGTCTGATAAGGGGAAGGGAAACGGTTGCACCGGGCCTGGTTAAAAACCCTAGAACCCGACAAATCCGGTGCTCTCATGACAGGGCAGTAGTAGCCACCTGCTCTTCTAGCTTGTGCGAGAGGCGGTGCTGGCGGAACTGACTGACTGACAATTTGAAAGAATTCAGACCAAAGCACAAAAGCGATGAAAGGATAGATCAAGACCAATGCAAATGATTTGAAAGACATAAAAGAGTATTCTCATGACAATCCACACCTTTTAGGATCAAAACTCAAGAAGGAAACTCAGAAAATGAGCCTAAAAAAGAATCAAGAAGATATTTTTAGAAATAAAGGCTCAACTCGCTAAAATAGAGCACATTTGCATGTATGAGTTGAAAAGAATCTTTTGATGAGCTAGACACTATTGGATTCTAGTTCCAAAAGACAAAACTCACTTAGTGCATTAGATTTGATCAATATAGATCAATGTCTTTGGGTGAAGGATACTTTGATGAAAAACAAAGAGTTTGTCAAAATCCTCTTTGCCTTATTTTCAACATAGAGAGAGAATACTAGGATAGTAGTTACAAAAAATGAGATTTATGTTATAATACATTACAAATGATATTTTGAGAAACCTTGTACTTTATTAAGCCAAAGTAGATTATTTTCAAATAATTTGATCTAAAAGAGTCTAGGTTCACTTTTGAAAGTAATTAGCACTAATTTTGATATTTTCATTTTTGGGGATGTGATATATATATATATATATATATATATATATATATATATATATATAATGCATAACACTCCCCTTAATGTGAGACAAGTTTAGAAGGAGCAAAGATCAGTTAAACACCAACAAACACCAAAATTGAAAACTATTGAGATGCAATCATTTAGGCCACATTTGAAATATCTATGACATTTAATTCTTTCCTCAATTTACAAAACCATGCTTCATCCAAGGGTTTTGTGAGAATATCCGCTAATTGATCCTCAGTTCTAATATGACTGATTTCAACATCACCTTTACCAACATGATCTCTTAAGAAATGATGGTGGATATCTGTCGGGACCCGGATATGCAAATCCGAAACCCTCTGTGTATACAGCACTAGTCCAGGATCACGCTAGTGCACACAGTGGAAACATAGATGACATATCATTCCATACATCGAAATAACTAAAAAGAAGCAAATTATTATTGAATAAAGCAAATGACCTTATAGTCAAGGTTCATACACCAATGCCTCTTGGCTTAAGAAACAAATAAAGCATTGCGTGAAAATAAAATAACTTGGGCCATTCGACATACCACGAGGCAATCGTCTGGAAAACGCCTTCCTAGTCGGCGTAGTCTTCATAGTACCCTCATCTTGATACCCATTACGGTCCTTCCTCGGCAAGCCTGAACAACGAGGGCATAAAGCCGTGAGTACAAAAGCGTACTCAACAAGCCGTGAGGGAAATGATGCAATATATTCATGCGGCTTGACAAAGGATAGTTATACGGTTCATTTGCGAAAGCAATAACTTGAATTTAAATACAATAAATAGATTGAAGGCAGATTGATAAAACAATAATAAATAAGCGGTAAATCAATGGTAGACAACATGATCGTAATGACGAGGCATCACCCTACATCATTGAAACAAGTATCAACCACACAATTACGGTATAGCTTGAGACAACAAAACAACGTGAACTTCCGTTCACCTCCCAACCCTTCCACATTTCAAGAAAATACTCTATACCCGTGTGAAATCCCGGGCTCGTCCATAACGCGGACACGGCTATTGAATAGTTTACACTCTGCGAGAGGTTATGCGGCTTTACCCACAAGACACGATATTCTCCTTGCTTTGGCCATTAACACACTTCCTTTGTGTGTGCTGCAGAGAAATCATGACAAAGCCTTTACAATGCATGTCTAAACTCGGTCCGCCCTCTAAGGTTTAGCCCTCGGGGCCCCTCTTGAGCCATGTGAGTCTACCCGTTCATCTCGGAACCCACACTAACACGTGGCAATACTCGAGACTAGACATTGCAAATTAATCGGCTAGATCCGTCCCATCTGGGACATGTGGTTGCAGTTAGGCCAGTTCAATGGCGCACAAGATTAAGTCCTTAAATTATCTCGAGCAAGACGACCACATCCCAATGTGCTAGAAAGCACCCCTTTCTTGCACGATCAATTGCAGGAAAACATTTTGTTCAACCCAAACCAACGGCATCCCTACCATGGTACAACAAGTTTTACAACGATGGTCAATGACCACGATTCAATATCTCATTAAGTCAAGATTAACATTAATACTTATGTAATATGAATCCCATCGGACAATTAAACATGGCTAAGTATAGCTACGTTAACCCAATGTTGGTATTATGATTATGTCCAACTAGTAATGTCCCAACCTAAGGTTAACAATGGATACATGGCATTCCAATAATCAAAGGGCATACTCAAGCGGTGAATAGCTACTCCCATAAACTAGCATTGTTACACAAATAGCATGCAATTGTGCGAAACAAAGTATTTTTGCAAACATGGGTTCAATATGATCAAAGGTCTCGACTTGCCTTGTTGTTCAAGTGCTGATTCTTGGTCTTGAAGTCTCCGTTCGCTCCTTCGGGATTAGCGTCTCAGGAAAATAAAGTGTGAAACCAAATAAATACAAAACAGAGAAGAAAACAAGCTCAAACTTGAAAATAGATGGCTCTGGAGTGTAGAGCTTGATTTTACAAAAATTTAGAAATTTGAATCGGCTCAATCGGAGTTGGACGAAGGAGAACAGTCTTGGAAGATTTAATTCAGAGAAAATCGAGAAAATTCGCAAAGGGTGACACGTGTCACTTCGATTGGCTGGGATTTTCGGTTTTCGGAAAATCAGAAAAAAAATAAATGCCGACCGACATGCGGGGCCCACATGTCGATGGCTCGATCCTGATGGCCGAGACCACCGAGAGACAACAGGCGATGAGGGCGTGGTTGACATGGCCGAGGTGGCGTGCCACCACGGACCCCCTAGGGTGGACGTGGCAACGACGAACAGACCTGGGCGAACAGGCGACGCAGCTACCGGCGAGGCGATGGCGCAGCATGGGGCGGGTTCGCCACGTGGCAAGATCTGGGGCGTTAGCTCCGAATCGGACGGTGGAAGGTGGGGAATCGGGCGAGGCGTGGGCGCTCTGGGGCGCATGATCTCGTCGGACGGCCAGCGTGCCGGCGAAGGAGACCGACGGCGAGGATGGCGCGCCACCGGGCCGAGGAAGATGACCTGTGGCGCGAATCGGGCGGAGTGGGACGGAAGAAGCGGGTCGGGAAGAGCTCGACGCGACGAGTCAGCAGTGCAACCGATCACGGCGGAGGATGGCCGGAGTGGGCGGAAGACAACGGAGAAAGGCGCTCGGGATGGCGGCGAACCGGCGAGCTCGTTCTCCTCGGCAGGTCTTGGGGCGAAGTAGGCGGTGGGGTGCGGCGCGAGAGGCGAACCTCAAAGGCGATCTGAGCCGGCTTAAATAGCCTCGGGAGGCGGAAAACTCGGAAACGAGCGGCGGCGGCGCGAGGGCTGGAGGCGGCTAGGGTTTGGGTCAATTGCGTATGACGTGGCGCAACCGAATTTGTCTGTGAAGAGACGATCCGTGATCCTAGCAGCAAGGTGGCGAAATTTGAGCGGGAAGCGGATGAGCGATGATGGGCGGAGGATTCGCCCGAGGAGAGTTTTGAAAAATTAAAACATTTTCCGAATTAGAAAAATCCCAGAAATTCAAATAAAGGCAAATAAATTCAAACAAATAGCAAATAAATTCAGAAAAATCTCCAAAAAATACAGAAAAATTACTTGAAGCACAAGGAACCCAATAAAAACTGGAAACCTTTAATTTGATACTTAGATTAATCTAATTAAATCTTTTAATTATTAGAAAATTCAAATTAAGCTTCGGTTAATTCGAGAAAAATACGAATGGTTCATTTTTAAATTAAAACATACCAAAACTCAAATTTTGGGATGTTACAAACCTCCCCTTAAATGGAATCTCGACCCCGAGATTGGACCGCTAGAGAATAGGTGGGAAACTCGGACTTCAGATCCTCTTCTCGCTCCCAAGTGGCTTCCTCTTGAATGATTACCCCTTGGACTTTGCAAAGCGGATGATCTTGCTTCTCGTGATCGCTCTGCAACATCTAAGATCTTCCTGGTTGCTCCTTGTAAGTGAGATCCTCTTGCAAATTGATAGCTCCCAGCGGCATCTGCTCTTCCGCACTTTCATGAGCACTTCTTCAAGCGAGACACATGGAACACATCGTGGATTCGGTGAAGGGCCGAGGCAACTCAAGCTTGTAAGCAACCTCTCCTCTTCGTTCCAAGACTTTGAACGGTCCAACATATCTAGGGGCAAGCTTTCCTTTTACTTGAAATCTCTTAACTCCTTTGAGAGGGGTGACTCGAAGATACACATAATCATTGGGTTCAAAACTCAAATCTCGGCGACGATTATCCGCATAACTCTTCTGTCTGCTTTGAGCTATCTTCAACTTGTCTCGAATTAACTGTACTTGCTCTTCGGCTTCTTGCAGTATGGCAGGACCAAATAAGCATCTTTCTCCGGTCTCTTTCCAATTAAGAGGGTTCGCACTTTCTACCATATAAGGCTTCAAAGGAGACATTTGCGGTGGCACGATAACTATTATTGTAAGAAAATTCTGCATAGGGCAAACACTTGTCCCATTTTGCACCATAGGTCAAAGCACAAGCTCTTAGCATATCTTCAAGAATACGGTTCACTTTCGGTTTGTCCATCGACCGAGGGTGATAAGCGATACTAAAACGAGATGAGTTCCCATAGCTTCATGCAAACTTTGCCAAAAAGCGAGTAAAGCGGGTTCCTCTATCGGAGACTATCTTCTTAGGCACTCCATGAAGACAATCCTTGACATATATAGTTACGCCAATTTATCTCGGTGTAGGTAGTCTTGGTGGGATGAAGTGAGCTACCTTAGTCAATCGATCCACTATTACCCGGATCGAATCATAACACCTTGGGTCTTAGGAAGTCCGGTAATGAAATCCATACCAATTTCTTCCCACTTCCCTCTGGAATCTTTAATGGTGAAGCAATCCTCTTTGGTCTCGATGCTCGACTTTTACCTTCGCGACATCACAAAGGGCAACATACTCCGCAATTTCACGCTTCATGCTAGGCCACCAATACCTTTCCTTGAGGTCTTGATACATCTTGGTACTTCGGGATGAATGGAGTATAATGTCTCATGCGCTTCTTTGAGTAATGACTCCTTGAGCTCTTTACGTCAGTACACAAATCGATTCTCATACCACACAATTACCCTTTTCATCTTGATGAATCACAGGGCTTTTCCTTTCTTCATGTTACTCTTGATCTCCTTGGTATCGGCATCATCGACTTGGGCTTCCGGATCGATCTTCCAATGTTGGACACACTTCCAAAGTTGCTAAGTAACCTTCTTCAACTACTTCGGACTAAGCTTCGAAATTCCTCATAGAGTCTTTGGTGACTTTCCTTAATCATCAAGGTATTGCAATAACTCTTTCTACTTAAAGCATCGACTCGACATTGGCTTTGGGGATGATAATGAATTCCAATGTCATAGTCCTTGATCAACTCAACCATCTTCTTTGCCTCATATTGAGATCGGCTTGGGTAAAATGTACTTGAGCTCTTATGATCGATGTACACCTCACGGCGATGACTCGAGTGAGGTAATGGCGTAAATCTTTAAAGCATGCACTCTGACTAATTCCAAATCATGGGTCGGATAGTTGACTTCATGTGGCCTCGGTGACCTTGAAGCATATGCCACAACCTTCTTATCTTGCATTAGCACACAACCAAGTCCTTGACGGGATGCATCACAAAATATCTCAAAATCCTTTACGATATCGGCAAAACAAACCTTTGGGCGGTCGTCAAACACTTCTTTAGCTCTGAAAACTTCGCTCACACTCTAATGTCCAAGCAAATTTCTTCTCCTTTTTCAAAAGTTGGGTGGCGGTCTAGCTTTTCGGAAAAACCTTCTATGAAAGCAGCGATAATATCCGCCATTCCAAGGAAACTTGACTTGGGTTACCGTCTTAGGCGACTCCCAATTGAGCACATCTCGTACTTTACCGGGGTCAGCATGGCGACACCCTCGGTGATATAACATGACCTAGGAAAGCAACTTCTTTCATCCGAACTCACATTTATTAAATTTGGCATAAAGTTGATGTTCTCTTAGCTTTGTCAAAATTTTCCGCAAGTGATCCTCATGTTCTTCCTCACTCTTGGAATAGACCAGAATGTCATCGATAAAGACAACGACAAACTTGTCTAAATATTCCATGAATACTTTATTCATCAGGGTCATGAAATAGGCAGGGGCATTGGTCAAACCAAAAGACATCACGGTATACTCATCTTGTCCATCTTAGGGTCACAAAAATTTGTTTTGGGTATATCCTCTCTCTGAATCTTCAATTGATGGTAACCTGACCTCAAGTCAACCTTCGAGAATACTCCTGCTCCTTGAAGCTGGTCAAACAAATCATCAATCCTTGGCAGAGGGTACTTATTCTTAATGGTGACCTCATTTAAAGCACGATAATCCACACACATCCTCTGAGTTCCATCTTTCTTCTCAACTAGAAGAACTGGGGCTCCCCATGGCGAAGAACTTGGTCTCACAAAACCCTGATCTTGCAACTCTTTGATCTGTTTCTTTACTTCAGCTAACTCATTAGCAGGCATCCTGTATGGTCTCTTGGAAATGGGTGGCGTTCCAGGAACTAGCTCAATCAAGAACTCTATATCTCTATCCGGTGGCATTCCGGGCAACTCATCTGGAAACACATCTGGAAAATCTCTAGCGATGGGCACATCTTCCAAACTGATTCCTTTGGCACTACAAACTTTTATTCCTTCGGACTGATCTACGGCAGCCTGAAACTTTAGCTTTGTTCCATCTGGACTGGTTAATGTGATCTCTCTATTTCCACAATCCAAAACTGCTTGGTTCTTGGAGAGCCAATCCATTCCTAGGATTACATCTAGGGATTTGGTATCTAGGACAATGAGGTTGGCTAGAAATTCTACCCCTCCGATTAATATCTTAACTTCGGGGCAGCCTTGGTTCGTACTCAAATCCGAACCAGGTGATTGCACCAATAAAACAGTTTTCAAAGGCCTTGTCTTTAAGTGATGATTTGCAGCAAAATTCGAGAAACAAGCGAATCGTAGCTCGAATCAAATAAAACCATGGCGGATCTTTGAGTTGACTAGGAGCTTACCTAGTATGACGTCGATGCGACTGAGCATCCTCGGTGGTGACATGATTCACGACCTCTTCCAACGGCGGTGGAGTCTGGTAGCTTGATTTGGGGTGCAGGAGGCTCCCGTCTGTTCTGGTGTGGGGGTCTTGGTAGTGTCGATCCCAAGTTGAAACGAGCAGGTGTCACGACTTGCTTCCTAGGGCGATTATTAGCATAGTGACCACGCTCATTGCAATTGAAGCATGTCACTCCTGCGGCTGGATTCTTGGTCCTCTGGCGGATTCTTTGTTGGCGTTGATGTTAGGGTTACTGAAGGAGCTGGGCGAGTCTTTGGTGCAGTGTTACGAATCTTGATGAAGGAGTAGTGAAACGAAAGCGGTGTTGAGCATTGGACTGGCTCTCTGCGGGTGATTCGATGAGCTCCATGTTGCATCATCTTCCTCTTCGGGATTCTTCCAACTCACGACAGGACTCCTCAATGAGCATAGCTTTGTCTACCAAGTCTTTGGAAATCTGCATAGTCGTTGCCAATCACTTGTACCTTTAAACTGGGTTGAGCCACGCTTGAACCTCTTCTGGCGAGCATCATCGTGGCTACATCTTACGGTGCATAGCGAGCAAGTTGAGTGAACTTATTGAGATATTCACTCCTTGTCATCCCTTCTTGCTTGAGCTCTCGGAACTCATTCTTCTTCATCTCCACCTTTCCATCAGGGATATGGGAGTGGCGGAAAGCAGCTGAAAACTCTGCCCAAGTGATGGTGCGAGGGTCATCATGGGCGGCCTTGTAGTTCTCCCACCATTGTGGCGGTGCCTTCAAAGCGATGGCGACATATAACACCTCATGATCGTACCTTTGAGCAATGGCGAGCTTCTTCTCAATGGAGCGAATCAATCATCTGCGTCAAGGGTTACGAAGAGTTGGAGGAGGTAGGCGACGAGTCCTCATGAATTCTGCTAGCTTGGGTGAGGGTATTTGGAGGAGGTCTTGGCAAAGAACAAAGAAGAAGCTGACTTGATTTTGTTGGTTCAACAAGTTTGCTAGAACAGCTATGATCTGATTCTGGCGATTCATCATATTGTTCATATTACGCATCATTGTATTCATGAATTTGAGTCGAGCTGCCAAGAAATGTCCCAAGTTCGGTCCGTCACTACTGAGGAGGTGGTGGCGGGGTGTATGGCGTTGGCATTAGCATTGGCATCCTCGCTAACTGCGACCGGCTCGAGCAGTGTCAACCATCTGCGATGCGGCACAAGGGTTTAATAGGTAAGAGGAAAAGCAATAGAAAGTGGTAAGGTCATCTAGGGAGAAGGTAATACCCAAGAATAAAGGTCAACCAAAGACATAGCGAAAAAGGCTACAAAATAAAGAACCAAATAAAGCTTTCAACAGAATGCAGGTTGTAACACCGTCTTTGGAGGCAAGTGTACAACATACCAGCACACAAGCAACAAAAATCTTAGTATACTGAGACTAAGCGTAGCTAAACTAAAAGAGAATGGCATGCTCAAACACCATAGAGCACCACAAACCTATCTTATATGGTAATCTTCTCGGATATACTCTTGACGGCTTGATTTTCGCTTCCTCGATTTGATTCATGCAGAACATCCATGGCTTTTAAGAAGTTTAATGAGATAAGATCAATTTAAATTTCAAAGCGATGTTCGACAAAGGAGAGGAATAAGAACCTAAGAATAAGATGAGAAGAGATAAACTATTAAATACCAATTTGTTGGTTTGATTTAGAAAATAATTTTGAAGACCATGCTAACTAAGCGACCTACGATCGACATGGCTCTGATACCATCTCTGTCGGGACCCGGATATGCAAATCCGAAACCCTCTGTGTATACAGCACTAGTCCAGGATCACGCTAGTGCACACAGTGGAAACATAGATGACATATCATTCCATACATCGAAATAACTAAAAAGAAGCAAATTATTATTGAATAAAGCAAATGACCTTATAGTCAAGGTTCATACACCAATGCCTCTTGGCTTAAGAAACAAATAAACTGTTGCAGCGGAAATAAAATAACTTGGGCCATTCGACATGCCACGGGCAATCGTGCGGGAAGCGCCTTCCTAGTCGGCGTAGTCTTCATAGTACCCTCATCTTGATACCCATTACGGTCCTTCCTCGGCAAGCTGAACAACGGGGCATAAAGCCGTGAGTACAAAAGCGTACTCAACAAGCCGTAGGAAATGATGCAATATATTCATGCGGCTTGACAAAGGATAGTTATATGGTTCATTTGCGTAAAGCAATAACTTGAATTTAAATACAATAAATAGATTGAAGGCGATTGATAAAACAATAATAAATAATTGGTAAATCAATGGTAGACAACATGATCGAGAATGACGAGGCATCACCCTACATCATTGAAACAAGTATCAACCACACAATTACACGGTATAGCTTGAGACAACAAAACAACGTGAACTTCCGTTCACCTCCCAACCCTTCCACATTTCAAGAAAATACTCTATACCCGTGTGAAATCCCGGGCTCGTCCATAACCGCGGACACGGCTATTGAATAGTTTTACACTCTGCGAGAGGTTATGCGGCTTTACCCACAAGACACGATATTCTCCTTGCGCTTTGGCCATTAACACACTTCCTTTGGTGTGCGGCGGAGAAATCATGACAAAGCCTTTACAATGCATGTCTAAACTCGGTACCGCCCTCTAAGGTTTCGCCCCTCGGGGCCCCCTCTTGAGCCATGTGAGTCTACCCGTTCATCTCGGAACCCACACTAACACGTGGCAATACTCCAGACTAGACATTGCAAATTAATCAGCTAGATCCGTCCCATACGGACATGTGGTTGCAGTTAGGCCAGTTCAATGGCGCACAAGATTAAGTCCTTAAATTATCTCGAGCAAGACAACCACATCCCAATGTGCTAGAAAGCACCCCTTTCTTGCACGATCAATTGCGAGGGAAAACATTTTGTTCAACCCAAACCAACGGCATCCCCTACCATGGTACAACAAGTTTTACAACAATGGTCAATGACCACGATTCAATATCTCATTAAGTCAAGATTAACATTAATACTTATGTAATATGAATCCCATCGGACAATTAAACATGGCTAAGTATAGCTACGTTAACCCAATGTTGGTATTATGATTATGTCCAACTAGTAATGTCCCAACCTAAGGTTAACAATGGATACATGGCATTCCAATAATCAAAGGGCATACTCAAACGGTGAATAGCTACTCCCATAAACTAGCATTGTTACACAAATAGCATGCAATTATGCGAAACAAAGTATTTTTTGCAAACATGGGTTTAATATGATCAAAGGTCTCGACTTGCCTTGTTGTTCAAGTGCTGATTCTTGGTCTTGAAGTCTCCGTTCGCTCCTTGGGATTAGCGTCTCTAGGAAAATAAAATAACGAAACCAAATAAATACAAAACAGAGAAGAAAACAAGCTCAAACTTGAAAATAGATGGCTCTGGAGTGTAGAGCTTGATTTTACAAAATTTAGAAATTTGAATCGGCTCAATCGGAGTTGGACGAAGGAGAAGCGGTCTTGGAAGATTTAATTCAGAGAAAATCAGAAAATTCGCAAAAGGGTGACACGTGTCACTTCGATTGGCTGGGATTTTCGGTTTTAGGAAAATCAGAAAAGAAAATAAATGCCGACTGACATGCGGGGCCCACATGTCGGTGGCTCGATCCTGATAGACCGAGACCACCGAGAGGACAGACAGGCGATGAGGCGGGCGTGGTTGACATGGCGAGGTGGCGTGCCACCACGGACCCTAGGGTCGACGCGGTGGCGACGAACAGACATCTGGCAACGACGCCGACGTGTGTGACGAGGCGATGACGCAGCATGGGGCGGTTCGCCACGTGGCAAGATCTGGGGCGTTAGCTCCGAATCGGACGGTGGAGAGGTGGGGAATCGGGAGCGTGGGCGGCTCTGGGCGCATGATCTCGTCGGACGGGCGTGCTTGGCGAAGGAGACCGACGGCGAGGATGGCGCGACTACCGGAGCGAGGAAGATGACCTGGCTGCGGCGAAATCGGGCCGAGTGGGCGGAAGAAGAAGGTCCGGAAGAGCTCGACGCGACGAGTCAGCGGTGCAACCGATCACGGCGGAGGATGGCCGGAGTGGGCGGAAGACAGCGGAGAAGGCGCTCGGGATGGCGGCGAACGGCGAGCTCGTTCTCCTCGACGCAGGTCTTGGCGAAGTAGAGGCGGTGGGCGCGAGAGGCGAACCTCGGGCGATCGAGGCCGGCTTAAATAGCCTCGAGGCGCGAAAACTCGAACCGAAAGCGGTGCAAGGCGGCTGGAAGGCGGCTAGGGTTTGGGTTCATTGCTTAGGCATGACGTAAGCGCAACCGAGGCCGTCCGTGAAGAAGACGATCCGTGGTCCTAGCGCTGGTGGCAAGGAAATTTGAGCAGACCGAAGCGGATGAAAGATGATGGGTAGGGAGGATTCGCCCGAGGAGAGTTTTGAAAAATTAAAACATTTTCCGAATTAGAAAAATCGAGAAATTCAAATAAAGGCAAATAAATTCAAACAAATAGCAAATAAATTCAGAAAAATCTCCAAAAAATACAGAAAAATTACTTGAAGCACAAGGAACCCAATAAAAACTGGAAACCTTTAATTTGATACTGAGATTAATCTAATTAAATCTTTTAATTATTAGAAAATTCAAATTAAGCTTCGGTTAATTCGAGAAAAATACGAATGGTTCATTTTTAAATTAAAACATACCAAAACTCAAATTTTTGGGATGTTACAATATCTATATGTTTAGTTCTTGAATGTTGGACTGGATTATTGGCTATTTTAACTGCGCTTTCATTATCACACAAAAGAGGCACCTTTTTGAAATTTATTCCATAATCCATCAAGGTTTGCCTCATCCAAATAATTGAGCGCAACAACTACCGGCGGATATATATTCGGCTTTGGTGGTGGATAGGGCTACGAAATTTTGCTTTTTGGAAAACCAAGAAACCAAGGATCTACCTAGAAATTGACAACTTCCGGAGGTGCTTTTCCTATCCACTTTGCAACCCGCATAATCAGAATCCGAATATCCAATTAAATCAAACTTAGCACCTTTAGGATACCATAACCCAACATTTGAGGAATGCTTTTAATATCTTAGAATTCTCTTTACGGCAACTAAATGACATTCTTTGGGAGAAGCTTGAAAACGAGCACACATGCAAACACTAAACATTATATCGGGCCTAGATGCGGTGAGATAAAGTAAACTACCAATCATAGACCTATAAAGCTTTAAGTCTACCGATTTACCTCCCTCATTTAGGTCGAGATGCTCGTTTGAAGCCATTGGAGTCTTGATAGGCTTTGCGTCCTCCATGCCAAACCTTTTGAGTAGATCCTTAGTATACTTGGTTTGGCTTACGAATGTCCCATTCTTGAGTTGTTTGATTTGAAGTCCGAGAAAGAAGCTCAATTCTCCAATCATCGACATTTCAAATTCCCTAGACATCATATCACCAAATTCTTTGCAAAAGTCTTCTTAGTAGAGCCGAAAATGATATCATCAACATAAATTTGGCAAACAAAGAAATCTTCATCAATTATTTTTGTAAAGAGTGTTGTATCAACCTTCCCAATTTTGAATCCTTTTGAGATTAGAAAATCTCTAAGTCGCTCATACCATGCTCTAGGAGCTTGCTTAAGACCGTATAGCGTCTTAGAGAGTTTGTAAACATGATTTGGTTGTTTAGGATGTTCAAAACCGGGAGGTTGCTCTACAAATACCAACTCGGATATTTGTCCATTTAAGAATGCACTCTTTACATCCATTTGAAATAGTTTAATGTCAAAACATGATGCGAATGCAAGCAAGATTCTAATGGCCTCTAATCTAGCTACGGGTGCAAATGTTTCACCAAAATCTAATCCTTCGACTTGAGTGAAACGTTGCGCCACTAATCTAGTTTTATTTCTTACAACAATACCATTTTCATCTTGTTTATTTCGAAAGACCCATTTTGTGCCAATTACATTATGTTCTTTAGGTCTTTCTACTAAAGTCTAAACATCATTTCGGGCAAAATTATTTAACTCTTCATGCATTGCATTTACCCAATCCGGATCATCTAATGCCTCATCTACGTGAGTAGGTTCAAATGATGATACAAATGAATAATGTTCACAAAAGGAAGCAATACGAGATCGAGTTTGAATACCCTTACTCATGTCACCCAATATTTGATCTATTGGATGATCCTTGGAGAGACCGTGATGAATTCTTTGAGGTAGAGGTTGAACTTGTTGATCATTATTCTTGTCATCTTCATCGATAATTTGAATTTGACTTGGAGTTGCGGAGGTTGAAGGCTCGACTTGAGTGGATGAGGGTTGATTCTCTATGTCGACCTCCGGCTTCACATCTCCTAAAGTCATATTATTCATTGCTTCTCTTATCCCTTCTTCACCTACATCATCCAAATTTTCTTACTCTTCTTGAGAGCCGTTAGTTTCATCAAATTCAACATCACACGTTTCCTCTACAAAACCTTTATTTTTATTAAAAACTCGACAAGCTTTGCTGTTTGAGGAATAACCAAGCAAGAAGCCTTCATTGTAACGACTTTGAAATTTAGAGAGCCGAACACCCTTTTTCAAAATATAACATTTGCAACCAAAAACTCGAAAATAATAAATGTTCGGTCTTCTTCCAACAAGGAGCTCATAAGAAGTCTTTTCAAGAGTCGATGCAAGTAAAGTCTATTTATAGCATGGCAAGCAGTATTAATGGCTTCCGCCCAAAAACTATCGGAAGTGCCATATTCATCAAGCATTGTTCTTGCCATTTCAATTAATGTCCGATTTTTCTGTTCTACAACTCCATTTTGTTCCAGAGTATAGGTTGCGGAAAGTTCGTGCTTTATTCCAAATTCATCACAATAATCTTCAATTCTTGTATTTTTGAACTCGGAACCGTTGTCACTACGGATTTTCTTTATTTTAAAATCAAATTCATTTTGAGCCCTTTTTGCAAACTTTTTGAAAATTTCGGAAGTTTCGAATTTATCATCTACAAAGAAGACCCAAGTATATCTAGAATAATCGTCAACAATGACTAAACAATAAGAATTACCCCCGATGCTCTTATAGGTTGTCGGGCCAAACAAATCCATATGTAAGAGCTCTAATGGTCTAGATGTGGACATGATACTCTTTGAAGGATGAGAACTAGCCACTTGCTTGCCGGCTTGACAAGCACTACAAAGTCTATTTTTCTCAAACTTCACATCTTTCAAGCCCACAACTAAATCATTTTTGAAAAGCTTTTTGAGTTAAATCATCCCAACATGAGCTAATCTTCTATGCCATAACCATCCTAAAGATGTCTTTGCCATTAAGTAAGTTTGAAGATATGAGTCATTTGAGGTGAAATCAACCAAATACAAATTTCCAAATCTAAATCCTTTAAATACTAAAGAATTATCATTTTCTCTAGAAATAACAACACCATTTTTAGAGAAGCTACACATAAGACCAAGATCACATATTTGTGCAACGGATAGCAAATTAAAATTTAGTGTTTCAACTAGAGATACATTAGAAATGGAAAGATCATTTGATATGGCAATTTTACCTAAACCCAATACCTTTCCTTTGCTATTATCTCCAAATGTGATCTTGTCATGTTGTCCACTTCCCGAGTCGAATGTGGTGAACATTTTTCGGTCACCGGTCATATGTTGGGTACATCCACTATCTAGCACCCAATGCCGTCCACCGGTCTTGTAGTTCACCTACAAAATAAAATCAAGTCTTTTTAGGTACCCAAATTTGTTTAGGTCCTTGGAGGTTAGTGACCAAGGTTTTGGGGACCCAAACGGCTTTCTTTCTTTGGCCAAATATTGGGGTCCCAACAAATTTAGCAAAAACCTTACCATTTCTATCTCTTTTAAGTACATATCAAGAGTCATGAATATTTTCTTTAGAAGCTTTACTTAATGAACAATCAATAGCTAAATGTCCTACATCATGACACTTATAACAAAATTTACCATTTGATTTCACAAAGCGAGGAACCTTGTTACTTATTTTCTTGTTCTTTTTAGGGACATATCCTAACCCTTCTTTATTGTAAGAACATCTTTGACTATCCAAGATTTTATTTAGGGTATCCTTACCCTTAAAGCATCTATCTAAACTTTTGTTGAGTTTATTTACTTGTTCATTAAGTTTATTATTTTCAACGATCAAATTTTCGTGACATGAATTAACACTAGGACATGATATTTTAACTAAATCATCACATGAGGTAGCTATATTTGATTTTTCAACATAACATGAGTTAATTTCTAATTTAGACAAGTCATCAAGAATATTGCATTCAATTCCAATGTCATTTGAGGACTTTGAACGATTCTTGGTAAGGAGAACCTCATGAGCTTCCTTTAACTCCTCATAAGAGTTTTTGAGCGAAAGAAACTCCTTTCTCAAAACCTTAAATTTTGATTTCTCTTTGCCAAGATATTCATTTAAGTCCTCGAGCATATCCATTAATTCATCATATGAAGGTTCATCGTCGTTATTTGAATTTACCTTAAATTCCCCTTTAGCCATGAGACATAAGGGAGTGGCGAATGGCGATGACGCTTCTTTGATGACGATGCCGGCAAGACACTTCTTCTTTGAAGGTGTTTCTTCTTCGGATGAGTCGGAATCCAAGTACTCTTCTTTGGAATCACACTCTCCAATATGAGCTTCACCCTTGCCATCCTTTTGGAACTTCTTGAAGAGCTTTTTCTTGCCTTGAAAGAGTTTCTTCTTCTTGGGTGATTTGTTTTTGTCATCCTTCTTCTTAGGGCAATGAGAGGCGATGTGTCCCTTCTCATCACACTCATAGCACCGAATATTAGCATACCGGTTGGTGCTAGAGTTTTGCCCTCTTCTAAACTTTTGAGGACCGCTTGAGCTTGAGAGTCTTCTCATGAACTTCTTCATTCGTCTTATGAGAAGCGCCATTTCTTCTTTCGTATCTTCATCTTCGGTATTCTCAAGAGCCTCATCACTAGACTCCACTTTTGCCTTGAAAGTAATGTTCTTCTTTTTCGAAGAGCTTTGTTCCAATAGCTCTTCCTTGTCCTTCTTGTAGAGCTCATTGGTGATAAGATTTCCAAGAAGTCCGGTTGGCGTCATTCTTGGTAATTCCGGTGAGTTGAGGAATAATGTCACCAATGTTTCATATTTTTCCGGAAGCGCCCTAAGCATCTTTCGAACAATATCAAAATCGGTTAGTGATGCTCCAAGGCCTTTGAGCTCATTTACTATGTTATTCAACCGTGAGTACATTTCATTAATGTTCTCATGGGGTAACATAATAAAACTCTCATATTTGATCCGAAGCATATGCAATTTGGCTTCTTTGACCGAGGATGTGCCCTCATGAATTTCCGAGAGGTTAGTCCAAATTTCATGAGCGGTTTCTAAATTGCTCACTCTATTGAACTCATCCGTGTTCAAAGCACCAAAAAGAGCATTCATAGCTTGAGCATTGAGATGAATGTTTCGCTCTACTTGTTCTATTGTAAGTGAGGGATTAGTTCCCGGAGCGATACCCTCATCTACAATTCTCCATATGCTTGGGCTCATGGCCTTAAGATAAACGGTCATGCGAATTTTCCAATATGCATAATTTGAGCCATCGAAAAATGGCGCCTTGTCTATTGACACCCCATCACTAGCCATCCTTACTCTTTAGGTGGTAAAGCCCGAATAAAGAGTCCTTGCTCTGATACCACTTGTAGGATCAAGGATACCGACTAGAGGGGGTGAATAGGAGGTTTTTAAATTTTCAATCACTAAAAACAAGATTATCGATTTCCAATCACGAATGACAATTTTAGCAATTCTAATACCTAGTAATTCTAAAGATTACTAAATAATATCTCTACTCAAATATACCAATAGCTAAACAAGTATAGCACCAAGATGATCAATTTGCTAGAATTAATACAAGAGTGAAAAACAACGCAAACCACAAATGATGAACACGAAGATTTTATCCCGTGGTCTCGGAGACTTGCCGGTCTCCCCTACTCCACATTGAGGTGGCTTGAACTTCTTCAAGCCGGCTCCACTTGCTTGAGCCTTCCTCTATCACTCGTGGTAGCTCTTCCCGCTCCGGGTAGGCGAGCTCCTTGCCTTCACACCGATCGGGCCTTCACACAAGCATCTTTGTGAAGATCTCCGAATCCACACGCCTCCAAGCCGTCTAGGAGGCGGCAACCTCCAAGAGTAACAAGTTTGACGCTTGCTCGAAGTCGATTTGAGTGTCTAATGGCTCACACTAAATGCAACACTCAATTTTCTCTCTTCTCTAGCACTTAATGTGAATTGAATGCTCTAGGAAGAGGAGAAACCTTTTGCTACAGCTCAAGTATGTTCAATAGTGCCCAAGAAGTGTTGTAGATGGCAGGTGGAGGGGTATTTATATCCCCATCCACGAAAACTATCCGTTGAACCACTTAAAATCAACTCAACCAGTATTTCCGGTGCTACCGCCCATGTAGGACCGGTAGCACCGGGGTTCAACCCCGAGGGGATGTTAGAGCAGTTAATGCCCTGACATAGCCGTTGCGCAGGAAATCCGGTGCTACCGCTCATGTAGAACCGGTAGCACCGGGTTTCCAGATTTTTCTTTTCCATCGCAAGGGTGCCACCAGATGGGACACTATGCCAACAACTGCCCTCAGAAGCGTTAGCTAGTGACACCAGTGCCGTTCAGCTTGGGATCTAGCTTTGCCAAGACTCCAATGCAAGGACAAGGACGTGGAGCGTTTTAGACCCCCAGAGCTCCGCAATCTTTTGAAAGAGGACGTGTCAACCACGTGACTGCAAAAGAAGCTCAGGAGGCACCGGATGTGGTTTTGGGTAAGTTCCTTGTCAATTAATTTCCTGCCACAGTCTTGTTTGATTCTAGAGCATCGCATTCTTTTATATCGAAGAGTTTTATTGAGCAATTTGGTTTGGAATCGTTTTCTCTCAAGAGCCCTATGATAGTGCAATCACCGGGAAAAGAAATGAAAACCAATTCGTTGTGCCCAAGTGCCACCATAAAAATCAATGGGGTGGAATTCCTAGCGAATCTTATCATTCTGGATTCAAAAGGAATAGATGTCATCGTAGGGATGGACTGGTTGGCCACGTTCAAAGGTCAAATTGATTGCACCAGTAGAGCCATCACCCTCATCAATTCAGAAGGCACCCGAGTGGAGTGTATGCCTGATGAGTCTTCAAGTGAAAAGTGCACCTTAAATCGGTTGAAGGAAATAACCTTGGA